>JAMAGY010000004.1:285825-1011154 GCA_023626415.1 Penicillium sp. S1701 | reverse complement strand
CAACCCCACCCCCCCCCGCAAAACCCCCGGCGTAAATTTTTTAAAAATTTTATTTCTACAAAAAAAAAAAAAAAAAAAAAAAAAAAAAAAAAAAAAAAAAAAAAAACTATGTACAGACAACTCGAACATTTCTACAAAATCCAAAGACTGGGAAATAACTCACGTCCGTGACCTGCGCGGATCGGTGGCATCCTGCCGTCGCCACTCGCGAGACTCCTTGGTTCCTAGGCTTCCCACGCCTCCTTCTTGTCGACGTTCCCATCCGCCGAGACGAACAACAAGACAAGTCGCATTGTCTCCTTCCTTGGTCACCTCGGTAGCAAAACTCACCACGTCACGGGCACCTTGCTCGGGAGTCTTAGCTTCTTTAATGATATCCACGATCTCTTGATCCAGTAGCGTGCCACTGATACCATCGGACATCATGACCAGAAACGAAAACTCGGCGGGGCCCATCTCGACACGACGGAGCTCTGGTTCGGCGGAAACACCAATGCGCTTTGACTGGACATCTCCAAATGCGCGAGTATTCGCCAGTCCACTCATGCGCTCTTCGCCGAAGGAGTCGGTAACGAACGTTGTTGAGTAGCGGCGGAGTCGAGCTGCTTCGATCGGTGATGATGGATGGTGGTTGGAAGTGACAGGAATAGCTTCACCAGTCATGGTCGAGCACAGCAAAGCTCTGGTGTCACCGACGTGTGAAACAAGTAGACTCGACGGAGCTGCAGGATGCCAGAAGGGAGTCGGCGAAGGAGTCGAAATCATGGCAGTAGTCCCTGTGCTACCACCTTTGAACCGGGAGTTACCACCAATTTTAGGAGTCCTCGTCAAGCTCGGGCTGTGAAGGATTTCGTCCTCATTCAAAGGCTTCTCGGCCAGAACAAGATCGTCGTCCCGTTTGGCAGCTTGGGCTTTCACGAAGTCCAGGTCGGCACGCAGAAAAGCATACTCCATAACTTCCTCAATAGAAACCTGTCCACTGGATGGAATGTCTGTTTCGGCGTTGTTATCAGAACCATAATAGGAAAAAGTGGCCGGCTTGAATCGCTTGAAATAGCCGCCAACTAGTCGTCTCCAGTTCTGTACAAGACTCTTCTCTAGGTCTCCGATCCGGCGGCGGTTGCCCGGCTGCAAGACTGGTAGTGCATCGCCTCCACCTGTCTGCGGCTGAGCGGTTCGAAGAACCGAGCTAACTTCGAATTCCGTGGCAGCGTCTTGGATGTACTCGTGAAGATTTTCCTTTAAAAATGTGCTGCATTCCGATCCGCCGTGGCCGTCAAAGATGCCAAAATAGAAGACTTGAGGGTCGCCTGTAGCAGTCTCCGCCCCGCGGGACTCGCGCATTGGGGGGCTCTTGGAGCGCTTTATGGTGAGCGATGCCGGAGGTCGTTTCGCAAAGGCAGGTACATCAATGACGCCAGCTTGGTATGTATCTTCGTTCGCCGGGCGGGTACCGCGGGCAGTGACGGCACCGTAGTGATGCTTCGCGCTTCGCAGCGGGATTCGGACCACGGTCGTCTCTCGTCCCACTAATTGCTGGAATGAAGTAGGGGAGTGCGGGGTTTCGCCAGTATGTGGTATAGATGCCGAACGAGGGAGTTTATGAAAAGGAGAGGCCGGCCCTCGAGGGTCAGGGTGTAGTGATGATGATGGGAGATAGGTAACGAAGTAGTCGCGGAACTGCGGGCGCTTCTTGAGTAACGGTCGGCCATCGGGAGACACAGCCTCGGAGCTATATGTTCGACATCTTCGAAGGCGGGTGAAGCCTGTAGTATGACATTCGTTGTTAACTCGCTATCAAGCCAGGCGGTGATTGCGCTAGAAGGATATTTTTGGAAGCCCCTTCGAGATAGCAGCGGTTAAGCAGTCTGGGGAAATTCACATACTGTAACTACCAGCCAGGGTCCAGACCCGGCCTGTTACTCGCCTCGCTGGTGTGACAATCATGAATGGCCCATTGATCGAGAGAGATTAGGGTGATGAAGGAGGGATGGGATGTAGCATTCGGGGCGTGGGGGACACATTTCGCTGGCCCGAGCTTCGGCAGATAAGGCATCAGCTCCCGGCAGATCCTCTTATAAGCTGAAGGTGGGCTTGACTTCCCGCGGGGATCAGCTACGATAGGAAGGCAACAAGTACTTCTATTGGATCGTCTTAATTTGGATCAATATATGATCATATGGAAAATCCCATGCAGGCATTGTACCTTTCACAGAAGAGGATCTTAAGGTCTACAAGAAACGAAACTTGGGAGATATATCAGGGCTTAGTTTCCCGTGGCGATGATGATATCGGCATAGATCCATTCAAACGCCCCGTTTTTGAATTCCAAGTGTGTATGTGTGTGTGCTCCTAAAGACAAGATCATTCGAGTAGCAGGACTCCTCACGATGGACATATGAGGAAACGAATCTTAACAGAGAGAGAGAGAGAGAGAGAGAGAGAGAGAGAGAGAAAAGAACACATGAAGTGAAGATCGGCACCTACCGAGAGCAGATTCATCCGGAGAGCCTAAGGACAAGACGTCAAGGGGAAACTGCCTGAGAAAAGTGCCAGGTTAGAGTATGTAACAGAACCCACAGTGGTGAGTGGCCATTAAATGGCCTTGGTACGGGAGAAGAGACTGCTGTAGACGGCGTCCACGACCGGCTGTGCGGTGATCTGCTTGCCGCCGAAGAAACGACCATTCAGGCCCTTGATAGCGTTCTCGCCACCTTGGACGCGGTCGAACTTCAGGTAAATGTCGCCTTGAGAGTTCGGATCTACCGAGATGTGAACAACATGGCCATATTTTTCTTCGCATTCTTGGCGAACGTCGTCCTCCAATTCCTTGACCCAGGCCTCACCCTCCTCTCTGTGATCATGTCAGCAATTGTTATGAGAATGTTTCTGGGGAATGATATAACTTACTCAGCAGGGTCAAACATGTCACGAAGCATCACGCATCGGCTCGCCATGTTTACGTTTACGGGCAATGGTTTCGTCTCGGTCTTGGGTCGGAGCACCCTCTGTTGCTCATCTGCGGAAGGTTCGGGTTCATCTGTACGTGCAAGTTTCCTCATCAACGCGTCCCTACTGTAGTTGTTGAAATTCACACCCGCAACATCTGTGTCATCGAGGGCACTAGCCCCACCAGATTTCTCGTTCTCTCTACCGCCAGCACGGTCGAAATTGTTCGAGCCGCCAGCTTGAACACCACGTCCACCAAGGCCGGAAAATGAAGAGCCCTGGAAATTCGGTTGGCTTGCAGACGAGCTCTGCTGTCGGTTCGAGTTCGAATCGGGGGTGAACTTATCGTTGCCAAGGCCAACCCGAATGGCGCGACCAGCAAGATCAAAACCATTCATCTTTTCCAAGGCATCGCGAGCTTGGTTAGGATCACGGAACCTATTTTAAAGTCAGAGAAACTGATCATGAAAGAGTGTCGATGAACTACTTACTGCACAAATGCATAACCTTTGCTTCGCCCAGTCTCGTCCTTTTGCAACTGAACGAACTCGAGCTCACCAAATGGTTCGAAGACATTCTGGAGATCATTTTCAGTGATGCTGAAATGAACATTACCCACGTAAAGTCTATGAAAGGGGGCGGAGTGTGAGGGTCCAGAACTGGCGTCCGGGTTGCGAGCTTGGCGGTTCTTCTCCGCCTCGGTCAACTGGGCGATGATAGGGATGCCTAGAAGCTTCTGGCCGGTAAGTTGGATCGCAGGAGGCACGGACTCTTCACTTTTGAATTCAACATAGCCGACACTAAAATACCGTTAGTTGGATACCAGAAAGAGTCTTGGTGGAATGATTGAAAGAGATACATACCCCTTGGATCGTCCACTAACACGGTCTTTGACGATCTGGGCCTCTTTGACAGGACCAACCTTTTCGAAAAAGGCCATCAGCTCTTTGGTCCTCAAGCGAGCGGCGAGTTGTTGCACAAAAATGGTTCTCTTGTCTCGCTCATCCTCGTTGAGCTCTGGGGATTTGCTAGCGTTCCGGCCAGCGGGACTGGGTCGACGACCCTCACGGTCACGGCCCCGGCGTCGATCCTCGTCGCGCTCCCGTCGCGAGGGACGGTAATGGCGGTCATCAGGAGAGCGCGAACGCGTGCGAGCTCGTCCTCCACCACGATAGAAGTCCCCACTAGAGCGGTAGTCGTCGCCGTGGCGATCGCGACGAGGGCGGCGTCGATCGCTCTCACGGCTCCTGCTCCTTCTCCGGCTTCTATGGCTTCCGTTAGCACTGCCATGTTCGCTTCGAGGGCTTTTCATGTCTTCATCGCCATCGGCATCTCGGTCCCGACGACGATCGCGGCTGCGGTCTCGGCGTCGGCGCCTATCACGGGAACGATCACGATCATGGCGCTCTTGTGGATCCGCCCTGGATCGGTCATCGCGGTCGTCAGTCTTGGGTGTGGCGTCAGACGGGGCAGCTGCTGTTGACTCAAGAAGGGCCTCTACGTCGAGTCCGGACATCGTGGAGAATTTGCCGGTGGCCAAAGGGCGATCGAACCAATTGCCGGGGGGGGGGGGTAATGAGATATAGTCACTTGTGACTCGGTCAGATAGTGAAAGCTGGGCAAAAGAAGACTTCCTAACCCTTCTTCTGAGAATACAAGGCCTTTCTTGTCCGTCTGTGCTGTCGCGTTGATTGAAGTCGCAGATATGGTGTGGGCAGGAGACACTGCTTCCGGTCCGAAAGATGTTCATATGGGTTGTCACGTGATATCTAAGTTTTAATCCACCCTTGCCACTCAGACCCTTGCAAACATCTACTGTACTCCGCATACCAACTGTCCGGTGATATACTGTAGGTTGGGAAAGGTTTTGTTGGTTTCAATGGCTAAGATACAGCTGGAGTATTTGAAGTAAACTTGTGGGGAGTTTTTTTTTTTTTTTTCTAATTATGATTAATAGTTCATGTACACTGATAAGTGATGTTGTTTAAAAAGAAATGCCGACTTTCTGTTAGCGGCGTAGGTATGCCAACAAGAAGTCCCCTATGCATGAAAACTCGTGGAACACATGATCCGAAACTCCCAAATTCCGTCATTGAAGAAATAAAGCATGTACAATCTCCCAGCAACACAAGTCAGTCACCCGAGGTGGGAAGGCTCGAATCGATTCATGAAGAATGAGCTAGTCAGCCCAAGACAATCAAGCTAGAGGCTTTACTGAGCTTTTTCATCTTTGGAGAGTGATGCCTCCAACTCGGTACCAAAAACACGATCCCAGAATCGGCTGGTGACACCAAAACCGTTCTCGAAATCGGCGTAATGGTGCTGGAGATGGTACTTCTTCAATTCCTTGTAATACAAAGGAAGGCTAGGTAAAGGTTAGCATTGAGATCAGAACAGTTTGGTTGTCACTTGAGCGCAACTTACTTGCGATGGTGGAGGAAGTAGTGTGTGAGATCGTAACAAATGTAGCCGAAGACGCCGCCGCAAAACACTTGCAGTGCTGCGAACCAATTGTAAAAGAAGACAGCATGAGCTAGCTTCCAGAAGGGTGCGGCTAGGACGATAAACAATGTAGGTGGCATAACCAGTCGGTACTTGTCCATCGGGAGATAGTGGTGAATACCGTGGAGCAGGAAGTGAAGGGTCAGACCAACGCTGTTGTCGGGGAGCCATCTGAGATGAGCAGTCAGCGATTTGATTCGACATGAGAAAAGTGAGAAAAGGGGACGTACTTATCGACATGGAAGAGGAAACGGTGCATCAGGTATTCGATCAGAGTCCAGAGACACACACCTCCAATCCAGTAGGCGGCAGCAGCGGAAGGATCGCCGAGTCCCGCAGCACCAACCATTGTGCCATATGCAACCGGTGGCAGCCAGATGGCGGGCACGACATACCAAGCGGTCTTGCTGAGGGGCTCCAGGAAGTTGCCAAAGAGAGGCGCGGACTGGCCGCCCTTGTAGTGGCGGGGTCGATGAATCTGCTCCAGATAGAATTCCTTGGAGAAGTTGCTGTACCAGAGCTGCGGAAAAAGAGGTTTGTTGAGGTCCAGGAACTTGTGTGTCTTGAAGTCTTGGCTGTAATCCGTTTCCACAGACAGATCCTCCTCCTTTGACATTCCGGTGGTGGCGTATACGGGACCAGAGCCCGAGACGCCAGCATCCACTGCAGTGGAGGTCGCCTTGCCGGATGCACCAGCTCCCGAAGTGAGGAAGCCAATATGGTAGTCTTCGAGGATCTCATATGCAGCCTCGGAGTGCTCGTGAGAAATTTCATCCTTCATGATCTCCTCCACGTCTTTGCCGGCATAGTCCAGGATCAGATCACCACCACCGGGATGGTCTTGAACGAAATCGGTGACATCGTAAACGTTGCGGCCAATGACGATATAGCAAGATTTGGCGCTATTATGCGATGCGACCTCCGCGGCTGTGAAGGCCGGTAGAACTCGTCCCGGCATGTTGAATTTTGAATTTCGAAATTTCCCGCTCCTCTTTGCTTGTCTGTCTTTTTTTGCGATTATTTAATCGACGGAAATCGAAGGGTCTTAGGAGTCAAGGCGCGTTGTGAAGCGAAAGTCGCGACAGTGAGGGAGACGAAAGGATATGAAGGTTGGCGTTGAGGGTCGAGACTCGGAGGGCGGCGGGAAGTTTTGTTCAGGGGAGGCGTGGCGTGACAAAGTAGGGTCTCCGCCCCGGACAAAACAAATGGGCAGAACTGGAATTGGTTCGCACGGCACACCCTTTATTGATTGGATCGTAAGATCAGCTGGGCTGATTAAGAGATCAGGCCACTAATCCTTGATGAGTGAAAGGGTGTAGGGAAGGGAAGAGAGGATCAAGACTAGCCGTACTAGTTATAGTTGGTGGTGTGTGTATACTAAGTACCCTGTGAATAGCCTATTCCTCGGCTCTGCAAGTGACTGTGACTGGCCGTCAGTCTTGGCGGGACAGTCAGCATCGTCATCATCATCCCAGTGAGGTAGATTCAAGAGATGGAGAATTGCTAGACTACAGCTCAAACTAGTATTAAAAATCGCATTCTATTTTGCCGCTAACTCCAGATCGTCTTGTGTTGAGTGAAGTTGAGTATTACTAGTAGTTGCTGTCTGCACAAGTACTAAGTTATTCTACTAGTAGTTAGCAGTATATCATGCCATGGACTATGTAGTATGCAGTATGAAGTATTCAAGTTCAAGTTCAAGTTCAAGGTGGTACTTCTATTGGCCCTGTGCGATTCAAGTTAGTATAGTAAGGTCCGAGTCCTGGCCTCGAAGCTACTGTTAGTAGGGTATCTAGCACCAAAATCACTTCAAAATGTTCTTCTGTCAATTCAACCCCAGCTTGGCCCGACTGGGTGGTCTCTGAAACTTTGGATGACCCTGGAATCGTTTCATGTTTTTGCTGCTGTCAATCCTAATTTGGTGGGCTGGTACATGATCCTGCTCCACGCCAACACAGCAACAGGTGGACCCTCAGATGGCCCATCTCTTCAATCCATTGGACCTATCGGGAATTCCCTCTTCTTTCAATTCTGATGTGCAGCCCAACCACCCAATATTGATTAGTGTGAGAAAAGGAGTGGCCTTCAAATGAATTCAAGACAAAAAAAAAAAAAAAAAAAAAAAAAGCGATCAAGGGCAAACGGTTCTAAGTAGCAGTTCCAAAGGGCTCCACCCGGGCAGGAATGCTTGCATCGTATTGGGACACCCTCCGTTCGCGGCAATCCCTCAAGCGACATCAATAAAACAACATGTTTTTTTCTTGCTTTCTTGTTCTCCCTCTCTCGTTTCTCTTTTTTTTTTTTTTTTTTTTCTGACCTTCTCCTGAAAATTGTCTGCCATTAGCATTACACTAGTTCGACTCCCGAGGTCTAGTGCATATTCCCGCCCCGCTGGGGCTCCCGACACTTTGAATTCAAAGTCGACTTGTTTTCCCTATTTCTCCCCTACAATTCCCTTTCCTTTCGCACCCCACGATGTCGGCCGTGGATGATGCACCCATCAACCCTATTCTGGACTATATCCAGAAGTTGACCAATGTTAAAAAGGGCCTACCCCTCGGCCAACCAGTGACTGTCTTGACTTCGCCCTCCATCACCAACTCTAAAGCTTTATTTCGCTTGATTTCCGAAATTGGCCCTCATATCGCCGCTCTCAAGGTCCAAGCAGATGTGATCGAAGACTGGTCCGATGAAGTTATCGATCAATTGACCTATGCTGCCAAGAAACATGGCTTCATCCTGTGGGAGGCTAGCCGCATCTTGAATTCCACCGTCAATATGATGGGCCGTGGACGGGCCGACTTGGCAACGCGAAAAACAATGGCAGCTCTGGCTAAAGGTAGATATGTGAATGGAATTTACAAAACCGCCAACTGGGCCAATCTGGCAACGTCATGGGCACCAGGGGTTGCATTGGACGAGCAGGAACAGGATGTGTTGCTTCCAACCCTGCGCAAGGCAGCCCGGGAAGCTGTCGCAACCTCCGTCAAGACAATTGAGACCGAAATTTCGGTCGCGGAGAGCGGAGGATCCATGGGGCATGAGCTAACCCCTACCTCCCCGCCAACAGAGACTGGCTGGCATGAGTTCACCACGGATACTGGCTACGCGTTGAGGAAGTCGTCTACCATATCCGTCACTGAAAGTGTCATAGAACAACCTCATGTTGAAACGGATGATGGTCTTCCAGCACCACCAGCTATGGCTCGAGCAATGGTAATCTGCCTTCCCAGCGACATCGACTCGGTTTTCACATTGGATTTTCGACGGGGCACAATAGCAGCCGCTTGTGCCCACCGAGATTTTGTAGCTGGTCTGATGACCAGCGAACCGTTATTCTGCGATTATCATGGAAATAATTTGATTGACCTGGCTATCCCAGAGGGATGCGAGATATCAGACGAGATGGCGCATGATCTTCTAGCCTATGCGCCATATCTGGAGCGAGATCATTCCGTTGCCTTATTCTCACTGGTACCCCCTGACTATGGATATGCATTTGAATCAGATCCTGTACACGCCATTCATGCCGATGCTTCCCCGGGTAGTCATCCTCGAAGTGTTATCAAGTTGGAATACATGGTTGGCAAGGCAGTGAAGCGACGTGACGCCAATCGCAAAGAAAATGAAGGTAATCCAAGACCTACAAATATTCCAAGGGGCCCAAGTGTTGTCCAGTGCCCCGTCGTCATCTTACCTTGATTGTGAAAATCTCCGTGCAATTGAACTCCCTGTCTTCCGTCCGACCAAAAACAACTTTGAAAAGCATACCAATACCCTTCCGAACCTACTAAATCTCGCCAAAAATTTGCATATAAATATTCATCATGTTAAATAGATATTCTACAGAGCACAAAAAACTCTTTGCTTATAAATCTCGTTGTAGAATACCTCACAGCTCTTTCACATAGAAGTGACCATCACAGGCAAACGAAAAGCTAGAATGTCTTTTAATATTCTCATATACTCGACGTGAGCTGTATATTATTCCTCAACTCTAGAGTATTAACCCATTTGAGCTTGCTTACACTGACACTGCAAAGCGTTAGATACAAGAAATCTCACCGCCTTCTGAACATGTCAATGCGCCTCGAGGAGTGATTAGTCAGAGTCAATCCAATCCAAGACCAACTGTGAACAACGCTTTGAACTCTACAACGCTCGACACTTTTGCAATTATTTTGCCTGCTTACTTTAGCAGCAACCTCTTCTTATATACCCTGTTGTTCAGCATTGAACTATTAATATATCTGTTGCAGTGAGCTGGTCACGGACCATTTCAACAGGCTCGCATACCTGCTCGCACGCTCTTTTCGAGGACTATCAATTAAGCAAAATCTTGTGATGTTGATCGATTTAGAAAAAACCGCAGGTGCTTGGACATAAAGCATATATTCGATCGATGTTATTTAAATACGCGTTTTTGTGCATGTACATGCGATAAAGTGCATTGGTTCTCCTTCACCGCGGGGTTTGGGAGTAAACAATTTGCAACATGCCGTCCGGTTACCCACCTCTACCATCCACGAAGGAAGAAAAAGAGAGCACGAATTCTGATGAAAACTCCATATCATTGAATATTCCTCCGACACGTCAGCGTTTGCGTGCCAAAGATACCAATCTTGTTCCCGAGAGCACACTGGCCGCACCCATTGTGATTTCGCCGAATGGCGATATCATACTCGAGTATGCAGCCTTGTCATCGGAGAAACTGCATTACTGGCAGGTTTCAAGCGAGAAACTCATGACTGGAAGTCCTTATTTTGGTGCGATGTTGGACTCTGACAAGTTCATGGAAGGAAGATTGCTTGCGCAACAGAGGAAAGCCCTGATAGAGGGTATGGCTTTGAGATTTCCCGAAAGCCCCTCGAGTGATGATGAAAGCCTATCATTGGCCAAACTGCCAATCGTCAAAATTCCTTCCAGCACAAAATTAGAATTATGCGGCGTTGAGGCAATACAGCTGTTCCTCAAGATTCTGTGCCTCGAGATTTTGGACACAGAAACGCAACGTATTTTCTATAACGATCTAGCATCGCAATCTTCTTCAATTATCTCAAAGATAATTGATATTTCCGAATGGTTCAATTCTACAACACCCATTCAAAAGGCTCTACAAGCGGCTCAGTACAGAGGCGGTATCAAGTCGAAAGCTGGAGTCAACATCAAAGTCTTCACCTCAGACATGTTGAAGTTCAAGGAAAGGCGCATCCGAGAGATGATCTTTATTTCTTCATTCCTAGGCTCGAACGATATCTTGAAAGCGATGAGCCACACTCTGATCATCGTAGGGTCAAAATACTGGCAGCAAGGGCTGGAGAGGCCTATGGCCGAGGAATATCCAAATTGGAAATACCTTCCAAATGGCCTTGAAGGTACGTTTCATCCCGATTCTTGTGTGTGAACAGGTGACTAACGGATGAATTCATTCTTCTAAGAGGAAATGTATTACAGACGACAATGTGTGATGAACACATTGACTGACCTACAAGCGCACTTTCTTCGCTTGTACGGTGGACTTCAAAAGGACGAACCAAATCCCAAGCCAAACACATTAAGTACAGCATTATCATCTCGAAGCCTGGAACTCCAGTGCCGGAATGGACTCGATAATGGCATGCAATGCGATATCTTTCATCTCGGCACAATGACACGTTTTTTCGTACTACGAACAAAGACTATTTTCTTGGGCTCTACACTTGTCGATGCGGATTTCAATATACAAGATTCTGACGAGGAGTGTTCCGAGCACGATCGAAGCTCAAAAAAAGATTGTGGACTTCAAGATCCCCAATTTGCCATCAATCAGGTCATCGCCAGTCTTAAACAATATCCCGACTACCAAATAGACAATAACCACGTCGGGTGTGGTATTCGGCGTCGAATCCTGCCGATTCTGGACGGCATTGAGAAGTTCACCGCCGACAATCGCGGCCTACTAGGAATCCAAGCGAGCCTGTGGGAGTCACCAGGTACTCGGGGCTTGAATTTATGGTCGGAAAAAGGAAATTCGAAAAACCATACGGTTGAGATTCGCTTTGCAAAAATCACCAAAATCGACATCCCATCCTCTGGCCCATTGAAACAATTCATATCGCCAGAAGATCAAGCCCGCTTCATGTTTACTGCAGCGAAGTACAAATGGGAGGCATAGTCTATAGTAAAGCGCCTGTTGACCTGGGGGTATCTTCGGTTTCGGAGGTAGTATCTATGTCCACGTCATAATAACTTATCCCTAATATGACGGAATCATTTGAGAAATAAGACCGGTCCAGACCTGTGCCCTAAATTCCTTTAGTGGGTTGATCCAAGCGACTAGCCTTGTGGAACCGAGATCCAGGGGTTGCTTTTTGATGGGACAGGTAGCAGACTCGTGAAGGATATCCAGAAACTGGGCCATCAAGCAGAAACATGGGGCGTGGGGAAGATGGAATACATATGGCGTCGCATGTTGTGCAAGTGTGAATGGAATTTGGGACTAGAACAGGGCCGCAGCTATCATTGCGAATAATAATCGAACCTTGGCAGTGTAGATGTGAAAGAGTGAAAAAGAAATCAGCTATTAAGCATTTGAACATTAGTGCAGCATACAATAAATAGTTAATTAGCGGTAAACATTCATCCCTGCCTTGGATTTCTATGGTTTTGTGTGGGTTCTGATGATGATCTGCGAAACGATCAATCTCAAACAAACAAACCAAGTACATATGGTGACAGTCTGGTGCTCTTCTATCCACCCCGAGGACCTAGAATGTCCTCATCAAGAATAACTCTTATTTATTGAAATGGTACTTTTGTGTCAGATGATCTGGGGGGCGGGATCCCTCAGCACACGGGGTCGCCCCAAAAATAACCCAAATCGAGATCTAGATTCGGACCCGTTGGGAAAAACGAGCCGGTGATCTGACCAGTTGTTGGATCGTAGGGAAAATAATCGTCGAATGAGCTTCGGCCCGAGACAGATTTATCAGGTTTCATAAACGGATCCAATAGGTCTGGTGGCTCTAGTTTATAAGGCGCCGACATTCCGAGTGGAGTGCCTGAATGATCCATTGGCGAGCAAGCGATGGAGTCCATATCCGCAGCGATGCTGTCGATTGCATTTGTTGAAGGCAGTGCAGCAGAAGCAGCAAAAGAAATATTACCCATAATGGAATCTTCTGTAGTAAGTGTAGCCTCATCAAGCTCTGGAGCATCGAGAAGTGACGAAGTAGATGAATCTTCGTTTTCGGATAGCTCGGAGATAGTGATACCGAATTGAGGTGCAAGGCGGCGTAGGAACCCATCACAAAGTTTCCAGGCACGCTCACACGCAGTGTTTGTCCTGGACAAGGTGTAGAGCCAGTCAAGTGCTTTCTTGGCCGCCTTCGAAACCATAGCTGCCTTTTCGGGAACATGTTGTGCTTGAAATGCAAGCTCCAGTAACAGCACAGTAGTAGACTGCATGAGATAGTGAAGTGTGCACCACCACGGGGAGATTCGATGCAGAAGGGCCGCATCTGGAGCATCCGGGAAAAGAGTTAGCATGTGGCATGCAGCTTCCACACACTCCGCGGCCGTTTTAGTACGGAATTCGTAGGCTCGATCTCCGTCTGAATGAGAGACATCAAGTCGACATAGACATGGGCGTGTGATGCCAATCTTCGTGCTGTAGAATAAAAAGGCAAGTCCCATTCTTTGTCCCAGAGGGCATTGCGAAGTCTGTGTCGAGGTAAAGTCGTAGGATGGCGGAAGGTTCATAAACCAGGAATCGATATCAAGCATCAGGCTCTGGATTACAAACTCGGTGCTTGCCCATGGTGCCTGCAACGCCTCTGGGCTGTAAAGCTTGACAGTCATTCTTTTGGCGATGGTTGTTAGAGATGTTAACTGCAAAAAGTACAGGGACATGCAAGGTGGAAGGCTCTTCAAGTATTCAGCCCGGCTGATTTTTGTATCGGTGTCGTTGCCCTCGTCAGTAGTGTCCGAATCGGCGGCAGCATCAAGTTTTGCTGCACTATTGTTGAACGTCATTTGCTCCAGAGGACTGCATGTGCTTCGTCCAGCGGTACTAATTAAAATGCATACTTCGTCCTTCTGAAAGTCGCTTTCATCAAAGGGTACAGGAAGGGGAGTAGTGCAGGAACTGTCGACTATGCAAGATGGTCGACCGGTCATAACGGTCAGAAGATGCTCGACAGTATACAATGACCACCAGACGCGATATCGGATTTCTTTCGATGTATCCGAAGTACAAGATCCAACGTTGCGAAGGTGGAGACCAAGAGCTAATGCACCTCGAACAGCACTCCCGGCAAGCTTCCAAGCCCTATAGGAGCCGATATTAGTATTTTCGCTCCAACTGAAAAGAAAAAAGAAAAGAAAAACTGAGGGTCTACTTACCTATTGATATGACCAGACGAGATCATATAGAAACAAGTGAGTCCTTCAACCTGCAATTGTTGGAGATCAGGATGATGTAACAGTTGATCCTCTAGACTGAGCATTCTAGCCCGTGAGAAATAAACCTGGTGACCTTCCTCTTCTTCATCCTGAGCTGTGTTCGCCAATTCTTCATACTTGGCAGCTATTGCGAAGATAAGATTGAGAATGGCTAGCCATTTATTCCCAGGCCTTAGGGAAGGTTGGCTGAAATAGACCTGAAATTGCGAGACAAAAGTCGAGATTCCAATAATTGGGAAAGACGGATGAACTGAGGTCAAATACGAGTTCAGTAATTTGGTTGCTGTTTCTTTTGGGGGCACCAAACTGGCATCGACTTTCTCTGTGTTCGGAATTTCCAAGTCGTCAAGATAGTAGTTCAAGGATGCCACCAGAGAATCTCTCGTGTTTTCAGGGCGGGGTGTTAACTTAGGAGAAGGTAGGCCGTTCTCGTCATCCGCGTTCGAGGTGTTACACGCCCACTCCTCAGCCTCGCTGTTGACCTCCTTGCTGAGCTTTTGTAGCCAAGCAATCTCAGAGCTCTTCCCCATAAATCCAGTGGAGCGAGCCGCTTCATCTCTATTGAAATCTTCTTCTGTATGGTCAACAAGATCGAGAGGCGCATCAGCGGAAGGTTGTGGAGGAGGTGGTTCAGAAGTCAACTTCCGTTCTCCTGTAGCATTGGAATCGCCGTCCAATGCTAGGTCAGAAGCGGAGTCCTATTCTAACTCAGATATGGATATTTAATTGGAGACAAATCAGGTTCCCTACCACTGCGAGGGCGATGTTCACGAGCTGCTCATCGGAGACTCCAAATCGATTGCTCAGTTTGCTGATAACATCTTCGTATGCCTGTACCTTTGCGGACAGGCTCGCTAATTGACTTCAAGGTATTGATATTTGGGTTAATGCTCGGACCCGTAACTCATATAGGAAGAGCAATTTTCTCACCGTTTTGACTTTTCTCTTTTGCCATCAGTATAGCAGCAGATAATACCTGCTTCTCGGCAATTCCGACAACCGGACTTATCCCCAGTACACTTCGTCTTTCTCTGTCGGCAAGACTCACAGGCCCGGCGTACATGACGACGATGAAACCTCCCTGGTGATGTGAATGCAGATTCAGCGCCTTCCGCAAGACGTGGGATAGCCATCTTCTTGGTGCCTAATTCAGACTCATTCCTCTGGAGAGATGACAGAGAGTTGTCCTGAGCAAGATATGTCAGATGGAGCCGCTATACCTTCAGTATTGTGAGCCCGCATACATACCACACCGGAAAACTGATTGCATGTTTCCGCATCAGCACATGATAATTTGAACAAACTCTGCTGTTCCGTCCATGAAGGAAATTGAAGGTTGCTCATGACGAAAGATCCCCCGGTTTTCTTACTCGAATAATTCTTCGAACTGGCTTGGATTCATTATCAGGACATCCATCACGGCTTATGATCCTGTTATATGAAGAAATCGCTTACCTTAGGTACTCTATGGTGCTTTTTTCAGACCTGATATTGCAAACATCAGTGTCTTACAAGAACCAGGAAGAAGGAGGCACCGGAGGTTTATGGGCATTTAAGAGTTGGCCTATGAGCAAGGTGGGACATTGCGTGCGAAGAAACCAGAAACCAGCAACCAGCAATTCATTATACTACAGCGTCTGGGTCAACGCACGCATGGTAACCTAAATCTTGTCCGGCAGATACCCGGCAATGACGGTGTACCCAAATCGAAGAAACAAGCTTGCGGAAAATGGCCACCAGATTGACATTTGAGAGTCTTCTCTACAACAGTCATTCGCCTCCTGGGTCTTCAGAGGAATTGCTGAGGCGAATTCGAGGTCTTTCGGTGAGCGAATTTACTACTGTACACAGCTGATTGAGTGTTTCGATTTGCCATCAACCACAGATTCGCGGCGTTGCATTGGATTTCGTTCGGCCCCACCCAAACAATGACCACAGTATGCCCATAAATAAACCCACCAAGATCTATCAGATCTTTCTTTTGCGGCTGTTGAAACCGACAGGCCACGGACTCCGTCAACCGCCTAGGTAAGCGGAATTTTTACCTTCTGGGGAGACCAAAAACTGGGAAACGGACTCTCCGCTACTAGCATTAACCAGAACTGGACGAAACTCAATCTATTGAGACTGGTCAGCGATTGTGATAGCGTGTCTCATGTCCTAAACTGGCTCATATGGCCTAGATCTAGAATAAAATGTCAAGATGACGCTCGGAAGTGGTGGCGTATATAAGCGGTTCGAATGTTGTCCCTGGTTGCTTCACAGAGCCGGTGGGATATCATCCATGGGTGGAGAACGAGGTACGAAAAGCTTGACGGAACTTACAAGCCATGCTTGATCCATGCCGTGCATGTTTTTACCGCTTACATGCTAAAGTCGCGTCTAAAGTCTATAATGCTGACGTCTTCCAATAGCCTAGTTTAGATTACGCGTAGATGATTAGAACAAGCATCACCGGACATTCATTCACTTCGTTCGCGACTCATTGCGAAGAGGTAGTCGAAATTACCAGGCAAAGATTTGATTAAGTCATGATAAAAATCTAGTCATTTTGTGTCAATTTTGAGTTGAAGACACGGCTCTGGAAAAGGATGTGAAAAGGTAATCAGATAACACGGGGCTGAGAACACGGTCTTGAAAGCAAATAAGTGCCAGATGGAAGATAGGCCGCTCTCCGAACATCATTAAGTAACAAACTCTATACAATTTGATTCTTGGATCACTCAATAAGGAAGTTCTCCGCGACGCTGCGGACATCCTTGGAGAAACCAGTGCTCTCTCCTTCCATTTCAAGGAGGGAAACATCAAGAACATCAACATCCACAAAAGGTTGTGACTTAGTAAAGCGAACACTCATTGGGAAGAAAACATCCTCATCACTGTCGGTAGATTCAAATTCGAAGCTACCGGAGGGGTTTGACTCGTCAACTGCGCCGAGGTTCCAGTCCAGGCTGTCACCGGAGACTTCGTAGACAGCATCGAAGCTGGAAACCGCAGGCTCGGCTGCGCCATAGGGAATGGTGACAACAACGTCCTGCAAGCTGTCTGAGCCGGTAAGCTCATATTCAACTGTCACTGTGGTTGAGTCAGAGCCCTTGTTCACCCAGACTGTGAAAGTAATGGGGAGAATGTCAGCATTATCAGCCGAGCTAGCTACACGCCATCGCAGAACACCAATAGCGTTGTTTGCAGGGAATCGCTTAGAGGTATCCTTGAGTTGAATAGCCGAAGAGCTGGTGAAAAGAGCCTTGTCAACATTAGGATGGGTTCGGAATTGGGCACCATGGGTCGGGTTGGCTTGAAGGTCAAGTCGGAGTTTTGTGAAAGATGGGTCGGTGATGCGGAGCTGAAGGTCACCCTTCACTTCGAATGATTTCAGGGCGCCTTCTCGGGTGAGTGTGGCGGAAATTGTCTCGGCGATGGTAACCTGGATTGGCTCCCGGTCCACGTTGAAAGATTCGCGAGCGGAAGGAACTTCAGGCACAGGCGTCGAAGTCTCTGAGCCCACCAGCGGGCTGGACTCCTCAATTTCGGGGCCTAGATCACCTCGGACCTTCTCATAGATATCGGTTGCCTTGGACTTCTTGCCTAGTTGCATACCCTTGCCGCGAGAAGGAAGAGGCCTAATAGATTTGAACGTTAGAAGCCGTAGGAATCTCAGAGCGACCGTCTATATCTTGGGCTCAACATACTTGGCAAATGTTTTCTTCTTCTCTGCTTCGTAGGAATCGTATGTGTCTGGCACGGCTGGGCGCGTGGGAGGTGTGTAGACGGGGTAGTTTGGTGCCCTTGGGGCAGCGGCGCGACCTGTACGGGCAGCTTCTTTGCGCTGCATTTCCAGTTGCTTGGCCTTTCTCTTGCGCTCCTCGCTGGCCTCCAACTCTTTGTTCTGTCGAGACATGTTAGCACCGACGCAACCCCGCAGCCCGTCTCTAGACGTACCCGTTCGATGATCTCCTGGATTCTCTCCTCATGACTCTCCATTTCAAGGAAGGTCTTGATCTGGGATAGAGAAAGGTTCTCTCGGTAGCCTAGTGTCACCAATTCATCGAATGCACTCAACAGCTCGAAGGCATTGCGGAGAATCTCCCGCTCGTCCAGGCTCTTGCAAATGCTGCTGGTCACCTGAGCAAACAAATGAAGACTGTCGATATCTTGTAAGATGTTCGATTGGCGGTTGGTGATTAAGACGATGTAAAGCTCGTCCAATGGCTGGTAGACGAATCGGACATTGTCCTGCTCCACGGTGGTGTGCTGGGTCCCTGAATCGGCAAGTTTGGGGAAGGAGGCAAGAAGAGCCTCAATACGCGACCGAGAAATTTCACGGAACTGGCGCGAGAGAACCGCTTTGCCTCCGCGAGTGCAAATCGATGCTGCTAGAACAACCTGTTGTGGGAAGTGCAGTGTTAACATGGGCCCTCCACGAATAGATTGCAGGGCAGGGGAGCAGATCCTACCATTGCGAACGACAGTAGATATAAAAGAGCAGTGAGTTTCAGAGGGGATCAAGGTGGTCTTTCTCTGGTGGACTGTACAGTCTGATGAGAGCCCCTTGGTGATGTTGATGGACAACTCGACCGCGGGCAGCTACTCTGTTCTCTTCGGCCCGTTGGCCCGTGCGCCAAATTCCCCCCTTCGCTTAGTCCGGCTTTTTGGAGAGGCACCCATCAACGCCTTTTTTGTCTTTTCTTTCAACCACACCCACCTCGACTTCCCTTTCACCAAGGGCCTTCCCAGGACATATCTAGATGTGAACACATCGGTGATTCCTTCTCTCCTTCATCTATCTCTCACATCTACCCTTTCCGTAACCGCCACCTTCGAAAATCTTACACGTCTCTGCCACACCCACTTTCGACGCGTTTTCCATGCTATGACGGCAACTTCGGCCATATCATTTCAAACCATGGAGGTCCCCGCCGTTGAGGACTCGATGGAGATGGCCTCGCCCTATCAGGGGCAGGCTGATGACTTTGATATTGATATCGATCTAATGGAAGATCATGCCTCGAACATGGATAGCGATATGGTAGGAGCTGAGGATTTTCCGCCCACCTCCCAACCGTCTCTCTTCCACGATGCCAATAATGATGCCGACATGGCCGATGAACCTTCCGAAGGCTCGATGGTTGACGCCGACAACTTTGATGACGAAGATCACGACATCGAGGTCCAGGACGAGGATGTCACCTATGAAGCCGATATGCTCGAGGGTGATCAAGATGAAGATCTTGTGGGAGCTGCTCCGGCTATCCAAGTTGAAGGCGTCACCATTCATAACGATGCAATCCACCCGTCAGACCAAAAGGTTGCAGAGCCAGTTGAACAGACCGTGGAATCCGCCCACCAGGTTCCTGAAATAGGCGGCGTAGCAGCTGCCACAGTAGGCGATATGCAAGTACTACAAGGAGAGACTGAACCACAGTCTGGACCCGAGAGCCTCGAGCAACATGAACAAACCATAGAAGCCGCACAGCCCACGCTACCCGAACAGGCTATATCTCCAGAGCCAAGCACGGCCGAACAGGATCAGGACGAAAAGGCCAATGACCCGCAGACTACTGCTTCCAGCTCCAACAATGACCAGGCAGGCTTAGATGAAGGAGCCCATGCTGCCGCAGAAGGCGACGCTGTAAATCCTGAAGCGCAACCTACCCAATCAGAAACATCTGCTACAGAAGAGCCAGAAATTCCCCGCGCCACCGACGCCCAGTCGACTTCAAATCCAGCAGTCCACGATGAGACCGAGAATGTCGAGCCCCACGATACAGGGTATGATGAACCGAATGGTAATGAATTACACAGCGCCCATGAGGATGAGAATTTACACCCCGTGAAGGTGCTTTACCAGGGTGATGAGATCTCTTTATTCCCACCCCTTGAAGGTGACTCCGCAGAAACCTTCTTTCTGCACGACGAGAACGTCGCGTATGACAATGTTGGTCAATTGTTTGGCTTTCTGCGCGAGGTGCTTGTTGATAATATTGGGGATGACGAAATGCTTGTTATTGATATCGATTCACTTGGTATTCAACTAACAGAGGTATGTCCGAGCGACTCTTCCATACCTTACATGTGGACATGCTAACATATCCATCCACAGGACTCGACACACAACTCCAAAATGACTTTACATCACATTCTGGACATTTACATGCGGCTCAGTCATAACGATGGCATCGATGCCCCCGAACCGCTGTATCTCACCCTGAGTAACAAGATATGTGCTCATTCCGAGTTAGCTGGTCTTTACTCTGCTGCAAACGAAGGGAAAGGAATGTCTCAGATCCATGCATGGGATGTAGACTATGAAGATGGCGGCAACGAAGATTTCAAACATGAAGTGAATCAGTCTGCGGATGATTCGCTTGCTGGCAATACTCAGATCGAAAATCCCCATGGGGCAGATGACCTTTCCCAGAATTTGAAGTCTGATGTAGACAATGTGAAAGAAACAGCAGCCTCGACCGAGGCTCATAGTGAGAAAGTTGCTCCCAAAAAGCAGGACGTCGATAACGGCTCTGAAGAGAATGCGCACCAAGAAAACAAATTACCCGTGGTCGAGGAAACTCACGATACAGAAGAAAACCAATCTTACTTCGAAGACCAAGAAAAAGAGCATGCCGATTTTGAAGTGCCGAAGACCCAATCCTCATCTACCGTCGACTCAGTGCCGGAGTCCACCACTCAGGTTGATCATCTCTCTACGGCTGTGGATGAAGATGCTTGGGAATACGCCGAAGAAGAATATCAAGATGGCAACCACCGTCAAGACCATGACTCAACCCACGAGAACTCGGTTGTGCATGAGGCTGATGAGTACCATCATGACCAGAATTCCGGGGAGCATCACAATGAGGCTTCTCACGAGGAGATAGAAGCACCGGGGACCGTAGGTGATACCGATGCTATTGATCTTACAAATTCTCAAGAAGGACATCTCGATCAACCTCAATCTGGATCTGAAAATCAGGAAGATGCAGGCGACCAGCGTGAAGATGGTGAATCCTTGGGGGAATCCGAGTCAACTGTGGAAAATATGCCAAAGGAGGGCGTCGAGTTTCAAGAACACGACCTAGGCCCTGAGGATGATTTGCTCGGTATCGCTGAAGACGTGCTGCAGGGTGCTCAGGATGACCACGAAAATCCACTCGAGCATCCAGATGATGATTTGGCCACACCCCCCGGTGAAGAAATTGATGCCCATGAACTTCAGACCGGCGACGGCGACGGCGAGGGAAACGACCTCTATGCGGACTTTGAAACCTCGGAGACCATTGAAGTGGGCGAGACGGATCATTTCTTTGCAGACTCCCAGCCCCACGACAACCCGTCTACCAAACGATCCCGAGAGGAAGAAGACGACGACGAGTGGGACTTTGCGGATACCAACCCCGATCTTAAGCGCCGCCGGCCCTCGTAAATCATCACGCGCTCCGTCCTTCCTTTTGGCCACAACGTCCACGATAACCAACACCAGTTCGTTCTTCGATGACCTGCCAATTTGGTTCAGTTTCCGTGGATGCCAGTGACCTAGGGTTTCTGCTACGTCTAACAGTGTAATACCCCATCTACTAATTTTCAACCCACCAGTGACGGCTTCGATCCATCTGGGCGCAGCTATGTAATTTGTGTCCACCGATTCCTGCCAGGTACGTCCTAACTGATCTTGCTGTCTATTTTCCCTCCCAAACCCCCCTCCCCCCTTTCCCCCTTCCCTCACTCCCGTTAGAGGTGAAACCCGAGCGGTGCTCGATACCCCCGCGAGCCCTCGCGGATTCCCTATTTCTTGATGGTTTACCCCCTCATATTTTTGTACGTCGATGTGGCTTGTTTTTGATTTTTGCATGATACCACCATTTCCGGATCTCCGTCAAAACCGTACCAGGGCGTCGGGAGGAGTTTATTTCCTTTCCTTTTTTTTTCATTCGGTCGGACAGTATTTCATTTGCATGTCACATAGCTAGCGTCGTTCCGGTGGCATAGTGAGCTTTTTTCTTTTTAGGCTAGGTGCTTGCAATGAGATAATGTCCTGTCCTGCATGGCTTGTATGAATACTCGTATACAGAGCTCAGTAGCGAGTGCCATCATGATTACTGATGCTGGTTGATCTACAGACATCAGCGTGGTGGTTATTTATTATGATGTCTTTCAAGTTGTAGTACACAGGAGAGTACATAACCCGGATCCACACCCTATACTAGTAGTAGCCGAATGGTCATAAAAGGCAAAGTGCCAGAAGAATGACACCTGTACTCCCTACGTACTCTCTGTAGCCACCTTTACCTGCAGGCTAACTTGGCTCTTCAAGTGCGTCCAGAGTACCACAAATTTGGCTTTGGTTGATCTTCAGCCATATCTACAACGGTGTATTGATTCTCTACCATCTACTTCTTATTTAGGTGTAGCATTGTCAAGGAAAGCCTACAATTGAGGAGGGGTTGTTCTACGTACCATTCTAATCTTACTCATGGTAACGGCTCTAGGGACTGCCGATCAGCAGCCAGTTCCGCGGCTGCATGTGCAGGGACCACGGGAGATTAATTACCAATATAAAGTACCATTTTACTCCATATGGGGGAGTCGTCTTGGCTGTGCATTGTGCATGGTACTATGTATAAGGCAATGCGGAGGTGTCTGGTTCACTTTTATGAATCAATGGATCCTAGCGAGATCTCATTAAAAGTGCCCTGGAAGCCGGGTGGAGCCCGCAGGCTATGTATAGACGGCCGAATGCGGTTGGACAAGATCGATATGAAACGACGATCTCCGCCACGAACTTGGAACAGGGTCCTGCCCCTGGTGAAACCGTGCAGCTTAGGCATTGGCATTAAGAAATGGGGATGGATACCTAGTCGTTTCATCTGGTTAGATATAGCGTAGATGTAGACGTAGGAGTAGTGAAGTACCCTAAGGTATGTCTAGTGACCAGTCCTGTGACCCGTTTTACTGTACTGTGTACCGTGTACCGCATGGCAGTCGCAGTCCAGTCCTCAGCTCTTTCCTCATACGCGCGTCCCGATCGGCCCAGTCTCGAAACGGAACCCCACCGCACGCAGGCACCAAACAACTCAACTTCCTCATTCTGGACTCTGCACTTCACTTCTATCCTTACTCATCTTCCTTTGCAGAAACATTGGGCGGGCTCATTTTTCTGTTGCGCCTACTTTCCAATATCCCATTCCCCCGCCCCCAACCCCTGTTCTCAACTCCCTCGGTTCTCACTACCTGGCCGCAATCGCCGCAATCCCTTCGTTTGATCGCTCGTTCATTCCCGCCACTCCTCCCTTCCACCCCCCGATTCTTCATCGCTAGCACTGGGGGTCTTTCGACTGTAGGAGCACTCTGCTCCTCGACTCAACAACATGCTTCCAGACAAGTGAGTCCCGGTCTTTCTTCTCGCTGCTCCGGGTGGGCCAGCGAGGCCAGATAATGCTAACGGGCTGCCCGCGACGTCGATAGATATGTCGGGCTTATATTGGCCATCGTGTCAACAATGGCAATTGGTGCGTTCCCAATCAATATCTCCACCCTCCTAGATGACCTGTTAACCCGCCTTTGTTAGGTACGAGTTTTGTGATTACGAAGAAGGTTCGTCTACCTCGCGCGCAAACCCCCGACCGAAGGAGCTGCGGCTGAAGCGATGATCAAACAATTAAATGGGCTCCGGATATGCTAATGTCTCGAAAACAGGGCTTGATGCATGCGTCCGAACGACATGGATTTGAGGGCGAAGGATTTTCATACTTGAGAAGTCCTATCTGGTGGGCTGGTGTCATCATGCGTACGGAGCCCTCTCATCGCACTGCTCGAAGGGAAAGGTCAGCAAGATGCTAATATCATTCACAGTTGCCATGGGAGAAGTCGCCAATTTCGCTGCCTACGCCTTCGCCCCTGCGATTTTAGTAACACCTTTGGGTGCGCTAAGTGTTCTGATCGGGTACGGCCACTTTTCCACTCAAGTACACCTTACAAAATAGCTGACCCATTGCAGCGCGGTTCTTGGTTCATACTTTCTCGATGAACGGTTAGGTACACTAGGAAAATTAGGCTGTGCGATGTGTTTACTTGGGTCCGTCGTTATCGTTCTCCATGCACCCCCCGATCAGCCGGTAGATAAGATCGAGACAATGCTGGAATACGCCCTTCGCCCCGGTTTCCTCATCTACTGTCTAGCTGTTGCGGTGTTCTCCACGGTCATGATCTATCGCGTGGCTCCGAGGCACGGCAAGAAGAACCCGCTCATTTTCATCTCAATCTGCTCCACAGTTGGCTCAGTATCCGTCATGTCTATCAAGGCCTTCGGTATCGCCGTCAAGCTGACCCTTGGGGGTCATAACCAGTTTGGCCGTCCGTCAACCTATATTTTCGCCATTGTCACCGGTTTCTGCATTCTCACTCAGATGAATTACTTCAACAAAGCACTGAATGAATTCTCAACCTCTATGTGAGTCGCAGAGCACATTGAATTTCTTTTGGTAAATGCTAATCAGGGCCTTTTTCTGTCGCAGTGTAAACCCCCTCTACTATGTCACTTTCACGACCGCTACGCTTTGTGCATCTTTCATTCTATTCCAGGGATTCAACACCACGGATGCCGTGAATACCATTTCCCTTCTGTGCGGATTCCTTACCATCTTCACCGGCGTTTACCTCCTCAATCTCTCACGACACGATCCCGACGGACACCACCTGGTTAACCCTAAATTTGACGAAGATGGTGTGCCTACGGATGGCATCGCGAGCTTCCAAACTCGACGGTCGATGCAACTACGCCGTAGCGGCGAGCCACACCGTCGGAGCTCCTCCAGCATCTACCTGAACGGGCATGGCGATCGCGAGGGACTCATTCACTCATACGATGTGGAAAACCACAGCGCGATTGGTCTGGAGGATCTGGCCGAAGAAAGCGATGGAGAGCCAGGGCCGACCTATTCGAGCAATGAAGAGCGAGAACGCACAGCTCGGCATACCAAGCAGAACAGCAACGTCTAATCCCGAATTTCCCGCTATATAGCGCTTCTTCCCTCTTCCTCATGAGGCTTCTACCATGACGCCTTTTCTTCCCCGCCTTCACTCTCCCGAGCTACCAGCCCTGCCGGCTTCTCCGCTTCGCTCCCCGGGGCATTCCATGTATTATTACTGCTTCATCCAAATTACCCGTGGGTTTGCGACTCGGGCACATACAAGGCACTGGGCATGCCCGTATGAAATGATTGGATATGACACTGGTTTCTCTAAATGGTTCTATTTTTTTCCCTTTATTTTGTTGGTTTGGTAACAGGCGAGAAGCATTATTGTATATATTGTGGATTTTTTTTCCCTTCTCTTTCTCTCCTCTACACCCATTTGAGAATTTCCTTGCAATTCAATAGATTTGGACCGGGTGGGGCTCTTCCCCGAACCCGATGATGTATCCGCTGGTCAGCTGTCGTGGAAGATTGCCATCCGAAAAACTTGCAGGCGCATGCCCTTTTGCCCCACGCGACGGTGCTTCAGGCTACAGACTGGGCACCGCCGACTTCGACTTCCCCTTCTCCCGATATCTATTCCGACGCGATGCCGGGTTTGCTGCGGAAGCTAGTCATCGTTGCCGCGGCTGATGGCTTGATCCTACACGGACACGGCGTTACCGGACCCCGCCCTAATAATGGAAGCAACAACGAAGCCTCGTCGATCCAGATCGACTATAAGACAAACCGAATCACTGCCCTGCCAGTCTCGGCCCCGGAAACGCTAGAAGGACGCGACGCACTAGAAGTGTACGGGCTCGTCGGTATGTCGACTTCCAGCTTGGGCAGAATGACCAGCGCCCTCCAGAGACCCAATCCTGACCGCATCATGGAGATTAAACAGGCCTGCTATCCGTCGCATCGCATTCATTTCTTGTCTCCATCACCCAGCGCCAACAGGTCGCCCAGATCCAGGGTCATCCGATCTATGCCGCCACAAACGTTGCTATCATTCCCATCTCCTCCCAAACAGACGCCACCCGTGCAATTGCCCAAGCCCGAAAAGAAGTCACGCAGGAACAGCCCGATCTCGATTCAGGCTCCGATGAAGATATACCTGACAATACTACCGATGGCGGGGAAACGGAAATCGCTAGCGCGCCTACATCTCCCACTCGTGAAACTTTCCATGCGCGGGGTATGAGTGTGGGGAGTATCGCTGAAGATGTGATTGAGAAACGAGTCCGATTTGGCCGCTTCGCGGCAAATTGGCTTTCTCGCAAGAACCTCGGCCTCCCACGGCCAGGCGCTTTTGAGAAGGACGATATTTCCGAGTCGCCTTTCGATGACTCCCCCCGACTATCTAACGAAGGCTCCGAGGCTGGGGTTGAAGCCATCGAGGCCTCTCCATTACCAGACGCATGCAACGCTCAGGTCGAGACAGATCGCGTAAGCTCTGATCAGGCAGCCGAGCTATCCCCGAAATTACTTCGATATACGAAATTGTTGTTTTCGTCGCATAATTTCTTCTTTGCGTATGATTATGACCTTACACGACCTTTTAATGCACAGGAGGCTCGGAGAGGACAGCTGCCTCTCCATAAAATGGTAGATCCACTGGTATGTTTCCCTTAAGTGCGCCTAAAAGATCCGACTCGGGCTCTTTTGCTAATCTATAGTAGTACTTTTGGAATAAACACCTCATGTCTAAATTTATTGATAACGGTGCACATGGTTTCATTTTACCCTTGTTACAAGGGTTTGTCGGGCAAAGAGAGTTTACGGTAGCTGGGTCCGAGAAACAGCCGGGCGAATCTGCTGATGAAGGTTTCACTGAAGGCCTCATTCTTGGAGAAAGCCAAAATCAGGAGGCTGTGGATTCTGAGGCTCCTAAGCGAAACTTCTTATTAACGTTAATTTCTCGGCGATCTGTCAATCGACCTGGTCTACGTTATCTTCGTCGGGGCGTTGATGATGACGGGAATACTGCGAACACCGTCGAAACTGAGCAGATTCTTTCAGATCCGGGATGGGACCCTTCCCATAATGCCTATTCGTATCTTCAGTTACGGGGGTCAATTCCTCTATACTTTTCTCAGTCTCCATATGCATTCAAGCCTGTTCCGGTGCTCCATCACTCAGCGGGGACCAATCAACTTGCCTTTGCGCGACACTTCCGAGAATTGAGCCGGAGATATGGCAAGATTCAAGCCGTATCCCTAATTGACAAACATGCTGGGGAGCTAAAGCTTGGTGAGCAATATGAAAGATATGCCAGTGTCTTCAACGATGCAGGGGGTATCGACGGCACACCATTACGCCTGGTGTGGTTTGATTTTCACAACGAATGTCGCGGTATGAAGTTCGAGAATGTGTCTCGCTTAGTTGATCGTGTGAGGGAAACTCTGGGGGAATTCGGCTATACCACTATCAAAGAGGGCAAACCATCAGCTAGGCAGTCAGGCATTGTGCGTACAAATTGCATGGACTGCCTCGACCGCACTGGGGTTGCACAGTGCGCCTTCGGCCAATGGGCTCTGGAGACTCAGCTACAGAATGAAGGCATCCACATCGACTTAGGTGGAGACTCGTCTACGCAATGGTTTAACACTCTGTGGGCGGACAATGGGGATGCAATCTCGAAGCAGTATTCTTCTACAGCTGCTCTCAAGGGAGATTATACCAGGACTAGGAAACGAGACTACCGTGGGGCGCTCAATGATCTTGGTCTAACGCTCTCCCGGTACTACAATAATATCGTCAACGACTATTTCTCCCAAGCTTGCATCGATTACCTTCTCGGGAATGTCTCAACCCGCGTCTTTGACGAGTTCGCCATCGAACTTCAGACTACCGATCCAGGCATTTCAGTTGGGAAGATCCGACAAAATGCCATTGACACTAGTTGCAAAATCGTCATTAGCAGTCCCTCGGAGGAATTTCTCGGTGGCTGGACCATGTTAACTCCCCGCGAACCGAACACGCTGCGAACCCTCCCATTCGAAGAGTCGGTCCTTTTACTTACTGATGCAGCCGTGTACAGCTGCCGCTTTGACTGGGAAACAGATAAAGTGCTTTCTTTTGAGCGAATCGACCTCCGCTCCATCTCTCGCATCCACTACGGTACTTATATCACCTCCATCCTGACAGAGAGCCAGTCAGACGAACGAACCAATGTCGGGCTCGTGGTTGTTTACCGCGATGGCGACGAGAACGCCCTCCGCGTGAACACTCGATCTCTGCAGACCAACGCGCGCCCTGAGAATTTGGAGGCCATTGCTAGCTCCAGTGGAGAATGGGATCTTGTTTCATGGCTGCGTGGAACTAAGCGTGCCACCACGCGCTTCGTGGCTTTCAAATCACTTCCTTTCGCCAATGCAGCAACCAGTCCCCGTCTTGGCCCGAGTGGTGGCAGTGTGAAAGAGCTCGACCGAGTACGGACCATCTGTCATGATATTGAGCGAGCCATGACTGCGGGCGAGGGACAGAATGTAGATTCTACATCTGTGGTTGAGAATGTGGATATTATCTCGCTGGCAGATGCAAAGAAGCGGACTGGTATCCTGGAGCATCTTGTTTATGATATTAAGAAACTGGTTTGGGCGTAGATTATCCAGGTGGTCCTTCGGGATAATCTTGGTTGGTGCACAATCATCTCTGCTGCTGTTGCAATATGTCTATATTTTGATACATGATCCAAGCAATCTATCATAGGTCTGCCAGGAATGAACTTGAACGTAGCCTTCAGGATTACTCTGTAGTTCTCGAGAACTTGGATGATATATATTGACACCTTAGCATTGAGTGAGGTGAATAATCTATAGAGAATCCACAATATGCACCACTGCCCTGAGCCCTCTAGTTCAAATTCAAGCTGCCCAGATAAGATACTAATTCCAGGCCATTACCCTACTACTACCACTACTACCTAGGTACTACTAGTCCACTTGCTCTCCTTTCAAGTTGCCCCTCTACACTGCTCTCACTGCATTACTACACCTTCTGACACCGCCTTTCTCCTCATTTTTTCTGCCCACGCCCGCCCATTCGTAATGTTCGTGGCTCTTGGGCTGGCTTGTTTTTGCCTCCCTTTTTTTTTATTCTTTTCTGAACGATATTTTTGATTCTTGGATTTTGGGACCTCTTTTCTAAACTCTACAATATTCTCGACCTCGATTTCCCCAGTCCAAAATAACGAATCTCCTGCGCTGTTCCGTGGGGAATCAACGGGCCCGCACATTCTTGGCGGGGCTCCCTGTGCCACACGCACTTTTGCTTTCTACAGTCTCGTTGTTTAACCTCATCCCACTCCAACATGGATTGGCAACCGCAAGATGAGCCATTGAGGCAGCTGGCCTGCTGCCTCAGAGACTCGCTCAATGGCCAGGATGAGCCAGTTCGCAAACAAGCTGAAACGGTATCGCAAATCTCACTTTTTTTCTTTTCTTTTCTTCCTGGTTGCCCATAACCCCCCCCTCGTCTTCCCCCTCCTCTCCTGCAAGGACCTCCCCCATTACTAGCTGAATAGACATGAGATACTGATCCATGGAACTCCTTCTTCCCCTGCAATAGATGCTTTCTCAAGCGACTTCCTCTCCCGACTATGTCAACTACATCACCTATCTCTTTTCCACCCCGCAGGTACCGCCCGCCGTGGGCATGGACGCCGCCACTTACGCCGTGGTGCGCTTCGCTGCGGCCATGAATATGAAAACCAAGCTCTACATGGCCTTCCGCACAATTCCTCAACAGAGCCTCAACTTCATTCGTTCCGCCGCCCTGGTCGCACTGCGCGATACCGATCGCCAAGTACAACGAGGTGCTGGTAGCATCATCACCGAGGTCGTTCAACAGGGTGGTCTACTGGCCTGGCCTGAAGTTCTCCATGAATTGCTCTCCTTGGTGGGAAATGTTCCGGGCGATGTTTCTCAGGCCGCACAGGAAGCCGCAATGGCAGCTTTGTTCAAGGTCTGCGAGGATAACCGTAAAATTCTGGACCGCGACTACCAGGGCCAGCGGCCCCTCGATGTGATTATTCCAAAGTTGATAGAGTTCACCTCACGGGAAAGTGCCCGTGTGCGATCCCTCGCTCTGAACAGCATCCATGTCTTCCTTCCGTACCGGCCGCACGCCCTTATGGCCTCGTTGGACCTCTTCCTCTCGCAGTTGTTCAACCTCTCCGGTGACCAGGATACCGAAGTACGGAAGATGGTCTGCCAGTCCTTCTCTCAGCTGGTGGAGTTTTCGCCGGAGAAATTGCTTCCCCACATGGAGGGGCTGGTCAACTACATTCTCATCCAGCAGCAGAATCAAGAAGACCCTGAACTGGCACTGGATGCTGCGGAGTTCTGGATCGTCGCTGGCGAGCAGCAACGGTTGCAGCAGCCGCTTGCGCCGTATATGCCGAAGATCATCCCAGTGCTGCTGCAGAACATGGTCTACGAGGAAGATGATGTCATTCGCCTGATGCAAGATGAGGATGATGCTGAGACCGAGGACCGTGCTGAGGACCTGAAGCCTCAGTTTGCTAAGGCGAAGAGCGATAAATTGAACGCGGCAAAGCAGGGCGAGCAAGCCAACGGTGCGAACGCCCAGCAAGATGAGGATGAAGACGACTTGAGCGAGGGGGAGATTGAAGACTCTGAATTTGGTGATGATCCTGAAGATGAGTGGACTCTGCGAAAGTGCTCCGCTGCTGCGCTGGATGTTTTCTCCAATGTTTATCATGACCCTATCTTTGAGATCATTCTGCCTTACCTGAAGGAGACCCTGCGTCATGAACAGTGGCCGAACCGTGAGGCTGCAGTTCTCACCCTTGGTGCCGTCGCTGATGGTTGCATGGACGCTGTCACACCCCATTTGCCCGAGCTTGTCCCGTACCTGATCTCTTTGCTGAATGACTCCCAGCCCGTGGTGCGTCAGATTACCTGTTGGTGCCTTGGACGTTATTCTGAATGGGCCTCGCACCTGAGCGACCCGAGCCAAAGGGTTCAATTTTTCGAACCGATGATGGAGGGCATCCTCTGTCGGATGCTTGACAACAACAAGAAGGTCCAGGAGGCCGCTGCATCGGCGTTCGCCAGCCTAGAAGAGAAGTCTGATGATGGCCTTATCCCGTACTGTGAGCCTATTCTTCGTCAGTTTGTCCAGTGCTTTGGCAAGTACAAGGACCGCAACATGTACATTCTCTATGACTGCGTCCAGACTCTGGCAGAGTGCGTTATGTCGGAGCTGGCTAAGCCTCACCTTGTCGATATTCTCATGCCCGCTCTCATCGAGCGTTACAACCAGGTAACGGATCAATCGCGAGAGCTTTTCCCCTTGCTGGAATGTCTCGGCTACATTGCCAATGCGTATGGTGATGCGTTCTCGCCATTTGCTGCCCCTCTGTTCCAGCGTTGCTCCAAGATCATCTACCAGAACCTCGAGGAGTCCATTGCATCGGTAAACAACGAGGCGATCGATGAGCCCGATAAGGACTTTTTGGTTACCAGCCTGGATCTTCTTAGTGCGATCATTCAAGCCATCGACCCGCAAAAGAGTGGTGAGCTTGTGGCTCACTCTCAGCCGCGGTTCTTTGATCTGCTCTGTTACTGTATGCAAGACCCGAACTACGAGGTTCGCCAATCCTCCTATGCTCTGCTGGGTGACTGCGCCATCAGTATTTTCACTCACCTCGAACCCTTCATTCCCACTGTGATGCCTGTTCTTATCAAGCAGCTCGATCTGGATCAGATCCCTGATGATGACCGCCACACAGGATTCAGCGTGCTGAACAACGCCTGTTGGTCATGTGGTGAAATTGCGGTGAACGAGAAAGTGGCTCTTGCCCCCTATGTTGAGAAAGTCTACCACGGGCTTTTGGCCATCATCAACAATGAGGAGATCATTGACTCCGTTAATGAGAATGCAGCAATGGCCCTGGGCCGTCTTGGTCTTTGCTGCGCCGACCACATGGCACCCCATCTGGGCGAGTACGCTGGCCCATTTTTGAAGTCAATGAGCAAGATTGAATTCACCCGCGAAAAAGCTTCTGCCTTCCTTGGCTTCAATGTTGTGGTTATGAAGAATCCGCAGGCCATGGAATCGAGTCTGGCCGACTACTTCCAGGCCATTGCCTCGTTCCCGAGCAAGTCGCTGTCACAGGAGGAACACCGGGATATTCAAAGCTCCTTCCAACAGGTATGTACCCAGTCAAGTCAGCAGCCGAGGAAAGAAGAAGTCTTTTCTTGCTAACCCGTCGTGTAGGTCCTGCAAGGATATAAAAATATGATACCCAACTTCGATTCGTTCCTCTCGCAGCTTCCTCCACCTGTGTCTCAAAAACTGCGCACTGTTTACCAGGTTTAGGTTAAGCTGGATTTCTTTTCGAACCTCTTCTCGCATCGAATCTTTGACTGCTTAACATATGAAAACTGCGTGTCACGACAGTATGTCATCTGGAAAACGCACCCTTCCGCTTTCACACACCCAAACCTTCACCCCTACACAAATGAACATTGAGACCTCCGGAGGAAATCCACCTCCTGTCCTACGTTTCTCCCTTCATCTGAAATTCAGCGTTTTCCTTTTCTCCCCCAAATGTCTTTAAACCTCATGGGCTTGCATTATCATCCAACCGACCTAGAAATAGGAGGACACAATGAAAGGGTAACAGGCTAAAAATTAGGTCAATATCAATGCGAGATAATGAGCTCTCATCTGGGCGTTTTCTTTTTTTTTTCTCTCTATCTCTCCGTTTCTACTTATCATTTTCTATTTTTCGACTTTATTGTTTCCCGTCATATTCCTTGTTCATGTCATGGCCATACTTGCGATAGGGATGGGGACCATGGCATGACCTCTGGAGAATAGGACAATGACCGCAAGGACTTGATGCGATATGACTGTTAATCTATGTTATATCTGACGACTGCAATGGGCACGGCCGCCTGACATGATTCTGTTTTTCTCCCTTCTCGCATGTTCTTGTCTATGTCTCACGTCCATGCATATGCCTGCTCGGACCGGATTGAATCTCTTCCAAAAACATCCGACCTCGCTGCCATCTCTTTAGCTTAGATAGATAGATTAGATACCTAGGTAGATTCTCCTATATGCATATCTTTTAAAATTACTTCATATCCAAGTATATCTCTCAACTCTCATCCTTACCCTCCTGCTTGGTTTGGAAAGTCCCCCATCGCTCCCCGTCGCTCCCCGCCGCCCTTGTACCAAGATATTTTTGGTATCCTCCAACCCTTTATGGTCTGGGAGTCATATGTTGAAGTATCTGTGCAGCATCTACCCCACTGCGCAACCTCGCTTATTTGACGCCTCAAGCTTGCCCGAGTTTGGCCCAGGCGGACAAGTGATTGGTTGACATCCTCAATTAGAACAATACCAAGACGCGAGCCTTTCCCGATCGCGTTTCTTTTCACGAAATGGGGGGAGGGGACTTTTTGCCCCGCGTTCCTAATTCAATGTATTTTCTTTTTTTTTTTCTTTTTTTTTTTTTTTTTCGGCCCTACCTTTCGAAAGGGTTTTTTGGGGCGTGACTCTTGCTAATCAGGGTAAGCTAGTGTTTTTAACGCCAAGCTGACAATCGGCCCCCCTATACTCCGTAGTTCGGCTGCGCTTGGACTGGGCACAGTCCCTCGCGGAATGAACCTCGTTTGAATTCCATGAAGCGTGGAGCTTGCAGATCGCAAGATCGGATGTTTGAGGTTATTGCAGGAAGAATCTACTCCAGAATTAGTCGGATTATAGTTACAGATGGGGTACCTCGGCTAGGTGGATTTGGGCTATCCCTCAAATGGATACATTTTACGAGCTGAGCTGTCTGGTTCCCTTTCATTCGGGGAGATCTACTTCGATTTTAATTTCTCGCAATTTCCCCTTTTTTCCAACCTGTCGTGCCTTTTTGGGTTCTTGTCAGGGGCTTGGCTTGCTTTTTTGTTTTGCGTCGGTGGACCCTGTCCATCAACCCTCGTTTCATTTTCAGCCTCAGACGCGGTGTGACATGCACTGCCCGTTTGACTGACCTAGCGCTTTTGGCTCAATGGGGTGGCCGGTCGATTCCTTATTTCTGGTGGGACGGCTCTGTATCTGCTTGGCATGCATCTATCGAAGATTATGTTCATGGTAACTGTCTCCGGTTACTAGATTCGGAGGAGCAAGAGATTGAGGCCTGACGAAAAGAGTAAATAAAAAAGCATTTATAATCAACCCTTGCTATTTTTCAGTTCTTTTTTTATATTTGCCTTTACACAGTTCTCGGCTTATCCGAGCTGTATCCTAGAAACAATCCATGTAACGGAGGCGTCCATCATCATTTTTGATACACGCCGCCAAGTTAATCTTGTCCTCATGATGCCCGCCCTCATCGTCTTCCAGTTGTGCATGCAGCATGGGATCGTTGTTGGGGCCTTCCCAAATGAGGTTGATATCGGATGCATCTTGAGTGAAGTTCTCGGCGCTCCAAGCGAATTTTCCTGCGGAGCCTCGTCAATCGTAGGCTCCGTTAAAAGCTTTTCTTTTTTCGAGGGGGAAGTGGGCTGGGGCAATGTACAGCCCAAACGCAACCCATTTCATTTGACTATGCATGGAACAAGGATCCCCAGGTGAAACCTGGTGAACTTACCTTTTCTCGCGCCGAGTACATTGTTCAGGTCGAGCTCTGAATAAGATGCTTCACCTGAGGGTCGTTGACAGTATGCGCAAAGGACGTGCCCATCCTTCAGGTGCACGTCCATTGATGTTAAGTGGAAGCCCATTGTAGAGTTTGTACTAAAATAGATATGGTTTTCACAGGGGAAAGAAAAGCGATGATAATAGCACTGATGAAAGTAAAATATGTCTTAAAAGCAAGATGATTCGGCAGCGGATATCACGCTATTGTCCCCGACAGGATCGAAATGGAATCCTGAATGCAGGATAAGATGGGATGGGATGGGAGAGACAAAGTACAAAGTGCAAGCTGGCTACGCTTGATAGGTGACAGGGATGCAGCAGAAAGGTCGCCTCATTACATCGGTATGCTGTCGATGTTGATGGGCGCTGCTAGTCATGCATTGCACCGGAACAAGTGAAACGGGACTGGCGACACATCATTTTGGCCTCATTGTGATGCTAGGATTCCTAGACGGACCGAAGGCGAAGGGAGTTCCCTTCCACCAACAACAGACTAGACTAGGCAGAGCAGGCAGGCCAGGCAGACAACACAGAAAACGATGGCCGGGGGGTTAGTGCCCAGGTCATCATCATCATGACTTCATGCAGGGTGAGATGGCAAAGGGGGGGGGGGGGGAGCCAAAAAAGAAAAGACAAAAAGATAAAAAACAAAAGAAAAAAGAAAAAGCGACAGACAGAGACGGGAACTTCAGCCTCCCAGTACTTTTCTATGGCGCAACGACAAGAACGGGTTAGTTAGCCGAACCCGAGTCGCGCCCAGTAGAATGGGCAAACAGTTGAAGAAGGTTGACGCTAATACTTTATTTGGCCTGCGGAGGCTGTCAATCGAGGTACCTTGTACTTTATCCAAGTGTAATTTTTTTGACTTGTCTGCCTTGTATGCAGAGGCAGTAAGTAAGTACATCCTTATGCTCGGAGGTATAGTTGCGCCCCTTTTTTTTGCTTTTCGCTTTGTAAAAGGACGCAAGTATATCCGCCGTGCAATATGCCTTTTCCCTTTGCCCCCTCCGATGGGTTCGCAGCTAGCTAGAGTGATTGTGGTTAGTTGGGATCGTCAGAACCAGCCCCAACATAACCATAAACTGTACCGGCCGAACGGTCCATTGATATGGGGGGTGATCTCGACCTGATCGACGTGGACCTTTCCATTGACAGTCTGTCTGTCTGTTCTGTACTCCAATGCTCTTGCTCGTCTAGAATAGCCTCGTCTTGGCGCAATAGAGTTGGTTAGCGTGGCTAGTCGCCCGTGGGCCGTGCTTTTGCTCGATGCGGCCTGCATCAGCAACATTTGGGTCTGGGGTAGTCTTGGTGCTGTACCTCATTTACCTCAAGGTATTCATGCGTGGATACTTTAAGAGTCTTTTGGACTCCCTATCATGTCAGCTCCATCCGAAAGAAATGGTTAGAAAGAGAGAAGAGAAGAAAAGAGAGTCTCTAGAAGGGTATGGTGTACGGCATGGCCCCAGCATTAGCGCGCTATGTCGGAGAAAACACAGCTTTCCCCCCCCCCCCCCTGATCTAGTCGGAATGAAGGAGTGGAGTGTGGAAAGACATTTTCCTTTTCGTTTTCCTTTTTCTATTTCTTTTCTCTTGCCGTCTAGTGGAGAGGGAAGGAAAGATAGAAATCTCCGTTCCCACACGGCATGCGAATAGAGTTGGGCTGTCACTCTTCCTCCCGCACACTTCTGGCCCCTAAACCAGGCCCCAAGAGGGATCCAATCCAATCCCAGAGAACTCATTGGCGCAGATGGGTGATGGGCCATCTCAACTCTGGTCTAGTGCTGATCCCCTTCAATGCTGCAGTTCCCGCTAACCCTGTTTGGCGCCATGTCGCGAGTGCCGAACGGCTCACCGCGATGACGACCCCACTAACCCAACTCTCGTTGGGTTTGGATGCCTCTCTCTCGCACGGGCTGATTTCAGTCTCCAGCAGACTAAACCATCTTGAGCACCGCTGGTACTTACCAGAAATCATCATGGTCAACGTTGTGGAGAAAGCGAACTTGTCCGCACAGCCCATGGTTCACATTCTCTTCTCCCGACGGGATTCTCCGCTTTCGCCGTGAAAGGTAGCTGGCGTATTCGTCTGTTGCTTGGCATCTGCGTCTCCATAGTTCCCTTGGTCGTAGGTAACTCTGTTGGGTGAGATGCCGCGAGGAAGGAGAAGAAGAAGATCGTCACACAGATGACTCTGCGAACCCTTGGGATTGTACCACCGTGGGATCGTGGAGCCACGTGTGGGCTGCCGTGCTGTACTCAACTCTACTCTACTGTGTCAACAGAGTAAGGATCCCAAGTTTGATGGTGATGGATTGAACCCTCGCCTGCAGCTGCAGCTGCAGCTCTGCAGGCCACACACCGACTCTGGACGTTGCAGCTGCGGAAAACGTGGTCCTCAGGGCTTGAATTGGCGGTAACACAGCTACTGAAATCTTGTCAATTTACTTCCCCCTCCTCCGCCATGAACAAACTATACTCCGTACGGAATCGAGGCTCCCAGGATCTTCAGGTAGATGGTTGGGGTTAGCCCTTCCCCCTGGACCCTGCAGCAATCCATCCGGATCTGAGCCTGTCGACATCGTCATCGGCCCCCATTCCCCCTAGGCTGGGACTAACACATAACCGCTGTCAAACCCTTGTCAATTTAGACGTCTGTGGACTCGCTCTCCGTAGCCATTTCCCCTTTTGAGTTCCCCGACGCCTTTTGCCTGACACGACAGGGGGGGTCCTGGTTCGCTCTCAGTTCTCCTGGCTTTCGTCCCAGCGTGTCGGTAACCCTCCACGGGTGATGTGGAAGAAGAAAAAAGAAACTAAAAAGGGTTCCAGGATGTCGGGGTACGATCGTGCAAGAAAATGGACCGTCGACCCGAGAGACCGGACTGTACTGCACACCATCGACGCCAGCTGAAAGGCGTGAAGAGTTGAACAATCATGAGATTGTCAGATTGAACCCTAATCCTTTTTTCTCTCTTTCGCTCCGTATGTGTACGACGGCGCACCCGTGCTACTGCTGTCTCTATAACCGCTGCCACCCACCAACCCCCCCTTTAGGACCCTCTCAATTCATCTCACCCTTCTCCGCCCTCCACCCTCCGGGCTAGCAGAGACATCTGCATCTTCGGTTGCCTTTACCAATCTAAGTCCGTCTCAACCCGTCTGACTCACGCCCGGGTGGAAACGGGCTCATTTCGCCTAGCCTGAGTTGGCTTGGCTTCATCCAATGATAAGCATTCTCCTTTACTCTTCAGGGTATACGGTCGTAGCTTGGCTTTGGACGTTGTGATCCACAATCCAGGGTCCCCGATCGCGCCTTGCTAGGCAATCCTGGTCGATCAAAACCCCCCTTGGCGATCCAATCGTCTCTATCAACGCAGAAGTGAGAGGAGATTGCCATAAGATCCAGTGAGAAAGACACTTCTCTCTGAATATGTCCAACCCAGAGCATACTAACTAGGATTGAACATCACGACAACATCTCAAGGACTCCATACACCATAGTAATAGCAGATCTCAATTACCAAATTAGCCGAAAAAGCAATGTGCCCATTCCTTTTTTCTCCCCTCCCTGCCACCCCACCCCTTTCCATGCCTCATCACCCCAGGAATGAGAGCTCTGCCACTTGATGACTGTATTTCCGCTAGATCCAACGGACCGGAGGATGACTTTGGCCATAGCCACAAAGGGGAGTTTTTAGGTTGCTGTAAACTAAATCGGAGATCCTTGGGCCGTGAAATGATGGCTCACATGTGGGTGGACCCCCTCTTCCCCATTAGAAGGTCGAAGCTAAACCGTTGAAGGCAGCTGGTTAATGCAAAAAAGAAAAGAAATTAAAATATATAAATAAAATATAAAATGGAAATGACTCCATGTGGCCGTCCAGGATAGCCCCTGAGCTGAGAGTGCTAGTCTAGTCGTTAGGAGGCTCAAGTTCGATCGTCGGAGACTTGGGCGGCCTGCTAATAATAATTGATCTGACCTTTTTTCTTTTGGGGTTTAATTTATCTTATTATTTCATCTTTTTTTTTTCTTCCTTTATTATTTTAATTTTAATTTTATTTCTAGATTTACTCTTGCACCTGACCGTCGGGACGTGATTACATCTAAGCTCTCTCTCTTCAACACTCAAAGGCAGCCCACCTCCCTCTTCTACCTACACACCACACACACATATATCTATTTTTCTTCCCCTTCTGTCCCTGTCCTACTCGATTCTAGGGTCAAATATCTCGGATTTTAATTTTCGATCTTCTGTTCTCCACCGGGGGTTTCTTGGCTCCAGCGGTTGAATCGTGCATCTGCTCGTATTTCCACGTGCGGAACCTCTTTCGACATTCCCCAAGTTATTTTTAATCTGGGAGATCTTCTATAAACGTCTATAAACTTCCTCCTCGCTGTGATCTTCATCCTGTTCAAACACAAAAAAGAAAGGAAAGGAAAAGGAAGAAACGATTGTTCATCCACGCCCCCACTGCGTGACTTCTGACCTTTCTATCTTCCGCATTCCCCCACCACACACCTCTTAATCTTCCTACTCGTTGGCCGTGTTTATCCTTTCTTCTCCCATTCCCTTTCAAAGCTTTTCATCCAACATACAAAATGGCCGGTCCTGGCGGTGGTCCTCCCCGCAAGAGCCATACCAAGTCCCGAAATGGGTGTAAGACGTGCAAAAAGCGCCATATTCGTTGCGACGAGACCTTCCCACAATGGTATGCCCTTCTCATTCTTTCCTATCGAATTTTATTTCTAACATCGACATCAATAGTCGGAACTGCACTAAACACAACTGCCGCTGTGACTATCAAGACGTTGCGGCTACCCAAAGCCCCCCGACTTCACGGCGAGGGCCTGATCTACTGATGTCCCCAGAGATCGAGATGGAGGTTGACAACTGGCGTCGCTCTGGCGTTCCTCCATATCCTGAACTCATGCAATGTCCTCGTGCTGGCTGGACCGGACTATCGCGCGCGGATTTACGCTTAGTCCACCACATCATCGGTGTTTCGATCGATCTACATCGGCGGGGACTGGGTGCTTGCACCGTGTGGGTGCAGAAGATGCCCAAGTGCGTTTCAAACAAATCCATACGATTTTAACCATCAAAGCTAATAGTCCGTCTTGCAGTTTTCTTGCTATCGCGCTCTCGAACGATTTTGTCATGAGCTCCATCTTAGGTCTCTCAGCTTTCCACCTTGCCTTCCTCACAGGAGACCAGGAAACCAAACAATTAGCATATCACCATAAAGTCACAGCTCTTCATGGTCTACAGACAGCCATCAGCTCATTCGCAAAGGATAACTGTGACGCAATCCTTGCTGCTTCTGTCCTTCTCTCATGGCAAGCAACCGACCGGTAAGCACTCACAAGGGATACTTAGCCAAGCAATCAACTAAATCCTTTATAGCCAGGGTTGGTCATCTCTGCAACACGGCATTTCAAGTGTTCTCGACTCTATGCATCCCTTCTGGAAGCAAGAGTCCGAGCTCGCACAATTGGTCGAAAGCCATCGCGCACTCAACACTTCCGATTATCCGCTGGCCATGGAGGAAGACTTAGGTCAACTTGACCAGGCCATTCAAGCGTTACGAATCGTCCAAAAGCGTGTTTCTCACAATACAGAGTACTCTTCGCGCATGGCAGAATTGGTGGATTTCGTGCAACAGTTCCGCAAAGACTACCCTTCGCAAACCGCCGAACAGTCTTTCGAGCGCGTTCAGCTGCTCCGACAGTGGCTCTTTTGGATGCCTTCGTCCATGCTGAGAGGTGGAGAATCCGAAATAACAGCTCTCGCAGTACTTGCGCAATTCTTCGCCGTAGGGGTCGTTCTTGATCGTTTCTACCCTGAAATGGGTGGCGCATACCTGAGTGCATTATCTGTCGGGCCTATCGAAGAGATCTATCGTATCATCGCTACACATAACACTGCCGATCCATTTAACGGTGAGCTACATCTTGCAATGAGTTTAATGGATCTACCTCGCCATGTTGTTGCTCGACACCGCAGCCTCTTGGTCTGGTCACCACGCTCATCTATTGACCACTACTCTCCGGCCCCGCCGAGCCCATACCATGGTCTCACCGAGTACCCCATCGCATCCTCACCCGAATCCGCTTCTCCATCTTGCATGGCATACACACCACCCTTACAGTCTCCTCCCGCAGTCACCGTTGCCGGCTCTCCTTTCCAACTCGCAGATGGCTATGTCACCGCTGCCTCTTCTCATACTTTATACCCACCATCTCCGCAACTTTTGGATAATCATGACGCGCATCTTGGCCTTAATGAACTGAGTCATGCAGTCCAAACATCATCAACATATACCCCTCCTTATGGAAATGATGTTATCTGCGGGGATATGTCCCGCGCAGAAGCCTCTCTGGGTCTCAATATGGATGTATATCAACAAACACACCCTTTTGAAATGACCGGTCTTGTTACGCCCGAGCCTTGTTGGACATGATTTTACGAAAACAAACCCTATTTGAAACATTGGTGTGAATTCACGGAGTTTGATTTCTGGGGTATCGATTCAGGAATTATCCCCTCTCTTTACATTCTACCCACTCAACTCTGTCTTATACTGACTTTTGTGTCTTCTTTCTTTCTCCTTTTCTCTTTTTGCGTCGTCGTCGTCGTCGTCTTTTTTTTTTTTTTTTTTTTTGGGTCTGAGCATGAGCGTTGGTGGCAATTCTGTCCCCTACTAAAGGAGATGACTTATACTTGAGTGATATATACCCGGTTTAATTACAAACCTCTCGTTGGCATGATTGGGAGCATATGTATGCTAGTTCTCTATACTATCAAAATTTTGTTTTATATATTGGCGTGATGAATAGAATCCGGTGTTCGCATCGAAATCGCACAATGGGCAATTTCCAATATCCATGGATACGAAAAAAGTTAACACACTCCCCCACATCTGCAGAATTTCCTTGACCACTCCGAGGTTCAAGTTCCTTACGCATACTACCTACTAAGGTAATGTAACATATCCAACCCGCACTTCTTCAAGTTTTCCTCCATTTTCTAAACATAGCATCAAGTTACGTCATTTCTCCGAGGTCAAATGTAAAGCTGCATACCAAGCCAGTCTAACGTGAAGCATCAAGATCGTCAGGAACCGGCCCCAAACTCACAAACGTGAATATACTAAGAATAGCATCGAAGGAGGAATTAAACTACAATCCACATTCCTCATTGGCGCCACCATCTCCAAGCGTTACTTGAACCCCATCACGCTAATTCCCGCCCTAGAGTAGGGTAAATGGGAAAACCTCGTATTCGGCTGCACCCACGTTCCCCGCTTGGATCGTGCATCCCGCGTGGCAAGTTAGGGGGAGGGGTTGCTGTATTTAGAAATGATTGATACGAAGGGCTGAAACCAATCGATACTGTTTTATTTTACTCGTGGGAGGGGTTTCCCTCTTCTCTGCTTTAACTTGTTGATGCGTTTCGTTGGATCACCGGGTTTGCGGAGCCATCCCAGGAAGGGGGTTGATCGGCAAGATAGAGGTAGTGATCATCGCCAGATGCATGCCTTCTATATTTATCTCCTCGATCCCTCTTAAGGTTGTGTGGCATCACCCCGTGCGCTTGTTTTGAGTTCAACAGGGCATGATGTTGTGCTGGTAAAGTTGGGGGGTGTGTTTGACTATCCCTTTTGGTGAACGTCTAAGATGGCACTCGCTGCTTGAGTTTCCGATGCGATGATGATGATGATCTTGAAGGGATTTGGTGTTGCAGAGTTCAGCTGGATCTGAACTTTATTTTATCTTTGGTCATATGCACGGCGTGATGTTCTTGAATCAGAGATGCTCTTCGAGGCTTCAGCTCTCTTCGACCCGAATAAGTTGTTCTTTATTTAATTATTTTCAACGATTGATGGTCCTTTCTTCCCCGATCGAATACCAAGCACTCTAATCTCTCTTCCGATAAAATATATTCGTTACGGTATCCGATATAACCTTCTTTCGAATTCTTCAATGCTCTCCACCTGGTGTAAATCAACGGCAATACAAATATGTGTGATTATCCAGATATCTACACTAGGCGACAAATATGCGGAGGGCCAGCTTCTGGCAGCTGGCGACCATCAAACATACATGCAACCATGAAGACTGATGTCCTTTTTGTGCCTGGCTGGCGATATAAACACGTGATGATATAAACACGTGATCTATGACATAACACGATTTTGAATCCCGCAGCTCGGAATCAACAGACGCTCTCGCCCTTGGAGCTTCGCAAAACCCGCTACACCTCCATTTTGTGACAAGAGCCTTGAATAAAACACACAAAGTTGATCATCAGAATCAATTATTGTCAAAATGGCCGACACAGGTGGCTGGAGTACCATCGAGTCCGACGAGGTACGTACGATCTTCGGACTGTCTCCGCAGCAGCTAACAATGCTCAGGGCGTGTTCACCTCCCTCATCGAGACTCTCGGCGTCAAAAACGTCCAATTCGAAGAGCTTATCTCACTCGACGCAGACACAATACGATCCCTCGGGTATGCGTGCGCTCAACTTCAAGCTCGAACAAAATCAAGACAGCCCAAGCTAACAGACCCTAGTTCCGTCTATGGAGTGATTTTCCTTTTCAAATGGACTCGCGAAGCAGCGGGTGCTCGCGCTGAGGCGCCGATTGATGGAACATATGACGAAGCCGCCACAGAGAATAATGTCTTTTTCGCAGCCCAAACGATTCAAAATGCCTGCGGCACACAAGCGATCCTCTCCGTTATCCTGAACCACGACAATCCCCCGAAACCTCTACCGGCCATTCCCCTCGGCGGCGAACTCGCTTCCTTCAAAGATTTCACAACTGGCTTCCCACCAGAACTCCGCGGTGAAGCACTTTCGAACTCCGAGGCTATTCGCACAGCGCACAATACCTTTGCCAAGTCCAGTCCGTTTGCCGATGAGACGACCAGACCGCAGGATGAAGAGGGTGGGGACATCTACCATTTCATCGCGTACACACCTGTCAATGGAACATTATATGAGCTGGACGGACTGCAACCTCACCCCATCAGCCATGGACCATGTGACACGGCTTCCTTCCCTGAGACAGTGATCGAAGTCCTGCGGAAGCGGATTGCCAGATACCCGCCCGAGGAGACACATTTCAATCTGATGGCTGTGGTGGAGGATCCTCGGCTCCGCGCGCGGGAAATTGGGGACGTAGAGACGCTAGAGCGGGAGGAGAGAAAACGGGCTGCATGGCAGTGGGAGAACACTTTACGGCGGTGGAACTTCGTCGGCTTCATTGGGGAGATGATGAAGGGAGTTGCTGGGGCCAAGGAGCGGGATGGGAAATACGATGAGTGGGTTGACGCTGCGAAGGCTGAGACGAGGAAGAAGATCGAGAGTAGGAGAGGTGTTTGAAGATATTGACACTCTTAAGAGGCATGCACTCAATTGCCTCTGCTGTGGTCTTCCCTTTTGGCCTCATGCTTTGCCATGCCGTGGGCTGTGTCTTGGATGATGTCTACAATGATTTGCAAATACCCAGTGATGAGCAAGGAATGTTTCGAGATATTATGATCATTGATCTCTATATGCACTATGTACAGACATCCACTTCGTAACCTCATGATCATTCATGAATCCTGCTCAGTAATCGACGACCCGGGCCTTAAGGTGTTCGACCATGGCTGGTGGAAGTTCGTCTGTATTGACCAAGTTCAATGCCATCAGATCAGACCAGAAGAACAACGCTCTGTCCTGAGAATAAGCCAAATAGTCGAATTCTTCATCTTCATCAACGTCCGCATCAACGACAGGAGCCTTCGCACCCTGATCCTTGCCATTCTCCTCGGGGGTCACATTATCCGAGACTGCTGGCACCCCAAAAAGTTCTTCATTCATATCAGGTATCTTGGCCTGCACGATACCCCAAGCCACCCACTGCGCTGAGTTCATGACGCGCCACAGCCGACTCTGGTACATGAAATATTTAACTTCGGCGTCTAGCTCTTCTTCGCTGGACTTTTCGGCCTGGGACTGTTGCCAGCTGGGCTCAGGGCAGTCATCCAGGTTCAGAGGAGTGATGGCAGTTGCATTACGACCACGCATGGTAGGGGTTGCTTGCGGTGAAGTGGCCCCATTACCGACTTGAGGGCGATGGGTCAGATAGGTAGACACAAATCGATACTGGTCCTCTGGCTTGGGATAAAAACGGGTGTTACAGGCCCATGGTCTGCCTTCGTCGTGGTAGTTGTAGCACCATTCAGTCTAGAGAGGTTAGAACGATAGCAGTGGATTGTATATAAGAGAAAATTGGGCTCACAAAGTGGTTGGCGAATTCAAATCCAGGAGTATTAGCCGAAGAATATTCAAAGTCAATGACAACGAGCTGCTTATGCTCATTTGCTGGAAGGAGAAGAGGTGACTGCGTGGCAGGCTCCATTCGAAGCAAGTTTCCGTATTGAGTCTGGACCTCGTTAGTACGGGAGAGTCAACAGTGGAAGAGAAACTACTTACGTCGTTATGAGCGAAGACTAGCTGCCGCTTGATCTCGCTTATCCCACCACAGCTGGCAAGCAGCCAGGCCCGGTAATTGTCCACAGCTTTGCGAAACACAGCCCATGGCACACCACAAACATAACCGCGCTGGCGCCATGGCTCCGAGGCTGCCTTTGTCTGGTTTTGTGGAGAATCTAGTTCTTTATCGAGCCAAGTCGTGACTTGTTCACACCGATCCACCCACTTGTCCCAGTTCTTGAAGACCATCGGTCCTCCCTCTCGTTCATCTTCGAGGAGTTCAATGCCATCATGCAATTCGCGCATCCGCTTGGCAATTTGCTTGGCCGTGTCGGGAATTCGCAGTTCCTTCGCCGTCAAAGGGCGAGCCTCAAAATATTCTTCAAATCGTCCATTGCGGAAGGTACCAAGAACACGAGGACCGATATTCTTCCGGCCCAGGCGACGTAGAATTTGCAGCTCTTTCTCTCGGTCGATCAAGTGATCTACCTGGGGACCATAGATGCGTAGTAAAAGTTTCCTATAAAGCTTTAGGTGGAAGTCCATCACAGCTAGAGAAGGGGCGATGACTTACGGCGGGGGCCTTCTTGGGACTATGGAGGAGGAGCTACTGCCAGCGGTAGGAGGTTGATTCTTGGGCGGCCCAACCACGTAGATAGCATTCGTCATAGCTCCACTGAGCCGAACGACCTCAATATCGCCAGCATTTTCCAGTGAGACTTTCCGCCAACCCCTTAGTTGTAGGGTATGCGCCAACCGCAAAATCTCAGTCTTGAAGGTGACCCATGCCTCACGGCCCTTGGCACGCTTCGATGAAGGATTGATGTCGGCGGACTCCTCCTCTCCTGCACCACCACTATACGCAAGGGTCTTAGAATTGTCGAGAGAGGCTTCTACACTTGGCACCGGAGCCTCAAGATCAGTGTTGTCGGATTCAGATGCAGAGCCTCGGCGAAGACCTTTCGGACGGCGACGAGTTGCCCGCTTTACATTCTGGCGCGAGAGAAGTCCACTCCCAGGCGTCACATTGGCATACTGGATAAGAATACTCTCTAACTTATCCAGTGAGAAGGAACTCTCCGAGCTGCGATGGTGCTCTCCTGAAGATCGTTCCGCATTCTCAGTAGCGCAATCCGGAGAATTGGAGACTGCCTCCGCTCGTCGTGCCTTGCGTGTGTTCCGCCTGACCTTCTCGTGCTGCAGCCATTCCGAAACCTGGTTGAATAAATGCCACTGTGGATCTTCATCTGTCTTGAAATTTTGCTCCGTGTCTTCCAGCACCGGAGCGTCAAGCTTGGTGCTCGACTGGCTGGTTAGGGCGGAGGGCATCGAATTGGGGTGAACCGGAGGGCGTGCGGACACTTTTGGTAGAGATATGAGATGCTGTTTCGACGTTGTTCTGTTCGGAAGATCGGGGCCAGTCCCACTCGATAGGGGCCTTTGCAAGGAGGGAATCTTCAACCCTGTGCCTAAAATAAGTGGCGAGTCTACCGGGGTATTAGTCAAGAAGATCTCTAGTTAAGAGGCTAGTTTGAAGCCGAATGGGTGCATTTGGAAGACGTGGACGTCACCGATCGAAGTCTCCAATAAAGGAGACCGGTGAACGCAAGGGACGGATTCATACAGAAATGACGGGGTAGAAGGCAGGTCGCGCGGGCAGAAGAGGTTGGGAAACGCATCGGGGACGGCGAGTCGAAAGAAGAGGAAGAAGGGCCTACCTGCTACTTCGGGATCGGAGCCAGCTTGATCCTCGGTGAAGGACGGCATGTGCAGCGTGACAGCCCGATCCTCTTGGAATCCAATCGAAGAGCGCTGGGCGTTGGGCGTTGGATGAACAAAGCAGTACAAAAGTATCGATTCAATATCAGTGAACAGTGAGTCTAATCGATCTCACAGATTGCGCTGACAAGGTGAACAGCAACAGATAGGTAGACACCGAATCATGCAATCGTGGAGGTGGGGGGCAAGTATTTTTGAGCCCCGGAAAAAAAAGTCTCGCGGGGCAAGCGAACGGAAGCGTCCCAGCGGTCAGGAAGAACTGTAGAGAATCCTTGGTCTGCAGTCAAACCTTAAGTCCAAACAAACGGACAAGCACGATGACAAGAGAGACCGAGTCGACAATGCATTAAAGGGGGTATCGTCGTCCTTTTAATACAAAAGTGGCGAACCCGCGCTTATCAGTCGTGCCTCAGGTGACCCTCCGTGGCGGCCTGGAGAATCTGGCCATCCAGGGCATTTCCAGCAATATTTGCAAGGTCCCTGCGCTATAATTGCGGTCTACTATCGCGAGTAGCCGGATCCAATGGGCCCACTGCCCCCGAGTGGTCCAGGGCATAGGGTATGTATCACCCGAGATAAGAGTATGCCCATGACGGGCATTCCATACCTATCCACCGCCATCCACGTCTAGGGTGGATACTCCCCTCGTGGAGGGTGAGGGTAGATGCTAGTTGAGGAATCCGTACTAAACGAAAACTCGCAGTTGAGTAGTGCGATACATTCGATACAAGGCGCAGATGGCTTTGGTTGTTCATAGTCGCATGTGGGGGGTGTGAACAAAGGATTGGTTATTTGTGGGCGCCATGGGAAGCTTCTTTCACGGAGGTTCCGCGAGTCTATTGGGGAGAGAGGGCTCACCAGCCTGGGGATTGACCCATCCGGGGCTGGAGATTGTGGAGCCGTTCCCTTCAAACATCAGGAGCATCGAAGATGCCGAGGTACAGGATCTCTCAGATACCACACGGTATGCAAAGGATGTGCAGATGCTGAGGATGAGAAAGGTTGATGAGAGAAAGATCAAAAATGCATGCAGATGCTCATTTGGTGTGATGAGGGGTGATCAAAATTACCAATCTGGTACAATACCTGTATTCTTCATTGCGCACACCCGCCTGATCCTCCTCAGATGGTCACCAATACCAGATGGTATTGACTCATTGAGGACTTGTATGAATCAATCGAAAAGAGAGCATAAGTGTAATTGATGGAAGTTTCATTATTTTCGTTTTACACTCTATTCTGGGAAACGTATTGACTTTTCCTTAAACTGCATCCGACCCTCGTCGTCGAAATATCGCAGTGAGAAGTGCAACCAGTTCAAGGTCTGTCCTTTTTCGTCCAGTTCCGATGAAACACCGAAGTTGCACGTACGGTTCATAGCAGCCGGTACGCATCCTGGCCCGGCTAGCAACCGACTTACTTCAGAAGCACTGCGAGGAATAGCTCCTGGGTTTTCTTCCAAAGTCACAATAACAGCCACAACGTCCGCGGCTGGACCACACATGAACAGTCCCTGGGCCGGTGGGGCTTGCCAGAGGAAATGAAGTGCCCGGCGACGCATTTGCGGAAATGGACATTTAAGGGCGGTGATGAAAAGTGGAAGGAATACGCCCATCTCAAACATAAAGGGGGGTTGTGCACCGTCGGCCAGGCGAGTGGATGCGATTGCCGTTGGTGCATAATCAAGAATCTGGGAGAACTCGGCTTCATATGCATCATATGATGTCTGGTCTGGATCAAGGCATGTCTTAATCTCAATTAAAACGCTCGTATATGTCATCAGAAGTAGTGCGATAGCACCGTCGCTGGTCGCAACACCACGAGGGAGATTGGATGCCTGCATGCAATCCAAAGAGACAAAGACGTTGAACCAGTGGTCAAGACATTCTTCCAAGTGTTTTTGTCGAGACAAAAGCGCCGGTGCTTCATTTTGACGGGCGTCGTGCGTTTGTTTCCAGTGAGCCTTAGTATCAAGATCAAGGGTTTTCATCTCTGCGACAATACCACACAAAACATTCCTCGCCTCATCAATGGACGAGAAAACAAGGGTTGATACCACCGGATTGAGATTCCAGCTATCATCTGGCCCTCCATTAATTATGAGGGCCCATGTTCCCAGGCGGCGGAATATAGGCATGAAAAGGGATATCATAAGAGTTGCATCTGCACCGAGCATAATATGCGCTCCTTGTTTATAGAGAACTAAAGCGGCCCTCCTATTTCCTTGCAAAAGTTCAATTGCGATAAAAAGGATACAGCTGATCAAAGAGACATTCAAATCCGCGACGCCTTGGTTGATCCGTTGTTGAAGAGTAGCGAGCGAACGTGAATACCAAACAAGCGCCTCATGATGGGAGCGTTGTCTTACCGAAGCCGGTTCATTAATGAGTCTCAATGGCGGTGATTCATGAATGGGAGGCTGCTCGTATAGGGTGCTTAGCGAGATAACTGCGTCCCAAACTGCAGGTTCCAAGCGGCAGATCTGCAAGACAGAGCCTCTCCAAAAAGACACATCGAGAACCCCCGAGAGCGACGGGCCAACTCGATGGAAATAGTACTCAAAGGCACGTCTTTCCCGCCCTCCTGGGTTTGATGACAGCGTGATTTGCTGTGGGGGTGATGGTGTGGCTGCTGGCTCGGAGACAGTGCTGTAATGACATTGCCGACCTGTACTTGTACACCTGATACAATGTGGTTTCTCTTCTCCGCAACGAACACGTCGAATCCTGGAACTCAATGTTATTGGGCTGTATCATGGAAAGCAAATACGCATTATGGAATCGCGTCTGCGCTTACTTGCAAGTATCGCAGCCGGTCTTCGACTTGGTGCTGCCAATACGGCCGGACCGCTTAGCTAGAGGTTTCATTACGAAGGGCAAGACCCGAGGAAGTCAGACCGTCCCTCGAGTCCCTCCGTCTAGCGTTGCATGTCTGGAATGGTCTTTGCGGGAATCTCAAGATTCAGGAATATGGAAAGTCAGGAAGTGTGGGGGCAGAAACTGACCAGTCGATACAATGGGGTGGGGCGAAGAGTACTTACTGTCCAATCCCGGGCTAGTCTGTCCGAGCAGGTTCTGAGTGGTTATGGGTCGCGCTGTGGACAATAAGCATGACCTGCGTGAACTTCTAAGGAATATGTGCTCGTCAGGGGACCTTCGCCCTTTACAGGAAAAATAAAAGAAAGAAAAAGAAAACCACAGCCGTGGGCACAATATACTCAACATAAGACGCTATGATGCCAAACGGGATGGCCTATAATAGAGGTGGATTGGATAGTAGAGAATAGATAGAAAGAAATTTCCAATATGCCTGTTGCCTCATGCTATGTTTATCATATTAAGATCATTAAAGGAGAGTATTGTCGCAGACGCGAAAGGGGTAATGTATGATTTCCAATCAGCCTAGGCCGGGCCCGAATTCCTGACCTGAGTTCAATCAAGACTTGTGAATGGTAAACGGTCCCTCGGCGTTGAAGAGGGTGGGCATCTATCAGAATACAGTCAGCATATATTTTGACTTGACCGTAATTCAAATAAGGAGGAGTGCACATACTTGAGGAGCAGTGTCGAGAGAGGTGCTGAGTCGAATATACCACACATCCTTATTGTTCACCTTGGGAAGGCTCGCGGGAATCTTGACATCAACAGAATTGGCATTGGCGGGAATATTGTCGGCGATCTTGATCTGCTGGTCAAACTTGATGGCATCAAGGTTGCGGACGGGGTTGTTGTACAGCCAGACGCTGTACTTGCTGGTTGGGTACTTGGTCAACGGGTCAGTGCAGTGGGTAGTTGGCTGGCGGTTGAAGCGCAGGTGAACTGTTTGGCCTTCCGTCACGGCGGCATTATCGGGGATGCCTTGGAAGACGTTCACACAGGGATAATCTCGCTTGCCCCAGGCTAAGTCGAATTAGTCTTGACTGATACGGTAGGATGTGGATTGATCGACGATTCGGAACTCACGCTGGTTCTTGTCGAACGCAGCTGCAGCGGTAGCAGCGAGGATAGAGGTGAGGATAGCAGCAGAGAATTTCATTTTCAGTGGTGGCCGACGAAAGCGAAAGACGAAGGAAAGAGAAACTTTGCTTGTGTAGGTGGTTGATCAGAGTAGGAGGGGTCCCATGAGGGATTTATACCCTGTGAATCCAAGAATAGCGTCGGGCTGCTAACCCCATTCCTCAGCAACCCCGAGTGACAATGTTTCAGTTCGTCAGATCCACAATTGCCACGATCGAGGTGAGCGTGGCTTGGCGCCACTGGGGGATCAGCAGGGTCATTTGGGTTGGCAGTGCCGAGCAAATCGTATGAGCTGACTTCAGCGGTGTAGAAGAACTCGGATTCCCCGAACCCGTATTGAAAGACACTGGGTCGTATTCGCATCATATTGTAAGTAGTGAGATCAGGGAGGTGTTGTTGACGATGTTGGGAAGTAATCTCCGGCTACTAGAAGACTCCACGCACAGAAATTCGATCGAATCAAATCACCAAGTCCAAGTCACCTTAAACATTCACAAATTCATTCTTGCTTGTCTTGTTGGTGAAACAAAAACCAGTTATATAGTATGGACGAAAATACTGTCCTGTAGACCTAAACATATCCATGGATTGGCACTCTTCCTTCGCCCTTAATTCCAACCATTAAGGCTCTGGCAGGTCAGAAGGAGCTGAAGGAGTGAGATGGAGTGATACCTTTTTTTTCTTTCGAAATTTGTAACGTAGTATTTCAGATAATTTATTTTTCTTTATAATTGTTTATCTATTACTTGCTCGCGGAAAACGACCTCACAGCTTGGCGTTAGCCTTGACACCTGCAATACACTCGATCTCGACGTCTGTGCCCAGTGGCAGCTCCTTCACGCAAACACAGGTACGTGCCTGTTGAAGACATGTTAGTTCATATGACGCATGCAAGTTTCTTGAGGGGATGACTTTAAAACTGACCGGCATAGGCTGTGCAAATGTTGCCGCATACACTTCGTTGACGGCACCAAAGTCACTCATGCTGGTTAGGTAAATGTTGCACTTGACAACATTATCCAAATTTGTTCCGGCAGCCTCTAAGACCGATCGTAAGTTGGAGAGGATTTGACGCTGTATATCATTTTAGTGTTCTATTCAAGCCAGAATCTTAGAGATATAGAGCGCACAGTTCGGTCCTGGATAGAGCCTTGGACGAGAGCTCCGGTATCCGGCTGGCAGCCAACCTGGCCTGAGCAGAAAAGGAAATCGCCCATTTGAATTGCCTGGGAGAGGAAGGGTGGAGGTGCTGGAGCACCACTAGACTTGATAGCAGTCTTTGGAATAGACATTGTGAGCTGGTTTGTTGTTCTTTTCTTCGCTTCAAGACTGGGACTTGTGTGTGGAAGGTTGATTCAATTCGGGCCGACTGGAAGACAGGGAGTGGATGATCTGGCAGGAAATGAAGTAGAACGAAATATCAGATATGTTATTAATTCCTGGGCGAGTCACCTTTGGGATGGGATCTCGTCACTAGGTGGATCTGAGGAGAACCTTTTAAATATTTGTTTCCGGTGTTGATTCCGAAACCCCGCACCAAGTGTGGACCCAATCGGGGTGGCATCGCTATTCCCACGCATGTTACCGGAAGGATGCAGCCTGAGGATTTTGATTGTGTAACAACTCCACTCAATTCTCGTCATATCAATCGAATGGCTTGGTCTTGTTGTTGAATGAGACTTGCAAAGCTGATATTATAGAACTCTCCCCAATACAACTTGAATGTCCTTGTGTGGTTGGGATATAGAGGCTCGCTCTGGATTTATCGAAATGCACCCCGTAGGGCGTTTGTTTAACTGGATTGAACGAGGAGCCTTTAAGAATACAAAAGAGGTGATCTCTGGTCGTTTTGGTATAATGATACATTATTTACCATTATTCATACTAAACCCGCTCTTAGCCAGCACGAGTTGAGTAAGGGAAGAGTTCGCCTCGCAGTTAAGACCCATGGCCCTGGCACGACGAACAATCCAACCATTGATGTATTGAATCTCCGTACTCCTACCCTTGAGAATGTCTTCTCGCATACTGCTAGAGTTCTGGGCAGTCTTTTCAATAGTGTCACGCAAAACAAATTCCAACGATTCCGCGGAGAAATGATCTCGATCGAGGGATAATTCCTGCATTTCGGGAAGATTCTGGAAAACCGCCGAAATTTCTCCCAGAAGTTGACGTTGCAAAGGCTGAAGGTCAGCATTATCTTTGACGCGCCCGTTTCGGACATCAAGAAGTGCGGTAAGGGGATTCAGGACACAGTTGGATGCCAGCTTCAACAATTGGACTCGGAACAAATCCGGCCATTCCATTTTTTCACACCGAAGAGCAGTAGACTGAAGCAAAGAGTCCAAGAGATATTGCGCCTGCTTTTGTTGTGTTGTCTGTTTCTGACTGTCGACAATGCCTAGTGCTGCATTTCCACTTCTCCCAGACAAGATGGCTTCCACTGGAGATCGCAGGTAAACACCATGGCGCATGATACCGAACATATAAGTAGGTCTAGTGGAAGGATCAACGAAGACATGTTGGTTGAGATCCTCAATTTGTCCCATGCCATTTTGAAACAAGCAAATTGTTGATTGGGGTCCGATGCGATGCCGAAGGGGTTCCAGGGCGGAGACGGTTGCCGAAGCTTTCACAGCAACGATTAAATTATGAATTGGGTCAGAAGAAGCCAAGTCGCCCAGGAGCTCAGCCTTAAATCCGCCTCGCTGATCCAAGAGTCCATCTTCGCCAACACGGAGACCGAGCTTCCATCCATTAGAGGCGAATTCATCGTATAGGCTCTTTCGATGAGCAAGCAGTGTTACAGAGGGCGGGGTGGGACGAGACCGCAAGGAATGTGCGATAAAGGAACCAATACTGCCCAGTCCCAAAATATAAATTGAGTGGGCAGAGGGCGGCATGATGAAGATCACCAAGCACTTGGAAGGAAGAAGGAAAGGGAACTTCTAGAGTGGTGGTGGTTTTGGGTTGGTGTTCAACTGGAGGGGGGCGTCCGTTAGTAGTGGAGTCATCCCCAGTACCACCAGACGGGCACGCGACGCGAAGTGGATAAACTTCTCTTTTCAACCAGCATAGCAGTTATGCTAATATTTATATTCATATATTACAACATTCCATGCATTTTCAAATCGCTCACAAGCTGTATTTCTACATAATCATCGCCATCTTCAATGCAGCGTCGCAATGCACCAATGTGGTATCGAAAACTGGCACCGAGACATTGTTTTGATTCAGGAGCATGCCCACTTCTGTGCAGCCCAGGATCAAGCAATCGGCGCCTTGCTCTACCAGACGCTGGGCAATCGCGATATATTTGGCCTCACTCGTGCTCGTGACAACATCACAGCAGAGTTCTTCGTAAATGATACGGTGTGTTTCAGCTCGGTCGGAGACGTTGGGGATGACTGGAGAGAGCCCTGCAGCGACTAAACGCTCGGTATAGAATGATTGTTCCATGGTGAAGGCAGTTGCCATTAAGCCCGGCGATCCTAGCCCTTGATCTTTGATGCATTTGGCAGTTGCATCGGCAATATGCAATAGTGGAATCGAAACGCCTTCCATCAAAGGACCGACCAGCTTATGCATTGTATTGGTGGCCAGAATAAGTATGTCTGCACCACCTCGCTCGAGTGCTTTGGCTTCTTTGTTCAAGATTTTACCGGCTTCCTCCCATTTCCCTGCCATCTGGAGCTGTTCGATCTTTGCGAAGTTTAGAGATCGGATCAGCAACTCTGGTGAATTGAGGCCTCCCATGCAATCTCGCATTCGATTACATAGTTCCCGGTAATAAGTTTGGGTCGAAGCAGCCGACATACCACCCAGTATACCGATAGTTTTCATGGTGCATGGTTGCGAATCCATCCTGCCACGAGCCAAGACGCTTGGCTTGGTTGTACTTGTCCGAGGAGAGCCAACCACAGTGTAGAGATGAGTCGATTCTCAGTTGCGAAGTATGAAGCTCTAAGTTGGCTTTTATCAAGCCGGTGCTAGGGTAGAGCCTTGCGTTGGGCCTTGACCGCAACGAAGCAAATATTTCGATAGTGGGGGAGTTTTGCAAACTTCGGGTTCGAGCGTGCGGTCGGTTACTCTCGGGTACTATGTATGCTATGTGTATGGTGCCTCATCGCGTTGTAAATGGTATAGACCCTGTATATGTGCGTTCGATGGTCATTATTATTATTACCATGATGATATTCTTAAACTTAGCTAGTACTAGCACATTTGCTGATAATTGTATGTTCGATAAAGGTAGTCCATCCATGCTAATATTATTGTGTCTGCTTGGAAACCCGTAGATGGACAATTGGATGTTTTATATTCATGCAACCTATCATCAGACCAACACACTAGTATTCGAACCATAATCTGTATCCTGGTCGCCTGTTCTTGCACTTCCATTGAGTATTGATGGCTGAAGTGGCTTGCAGAGATGCAATAAGCCTCTCGCTCTGGCGCAGCCACTCAATTCCTATGCATTTTGCAACATGTCAACTGAAAGATCATTTCAATCACACGATCAGCACTACTATTGAGGCTCAAGGTAAAATCTTGAGAGTTACCTAATGACATGAGCCGGTTTTAAAATGTAAAATCAAAATCGCCGATCGGTTACTTGACAGCATCCTCCTCTGCGGGGTCGAAGCTTATCCGCCAGTCAGAAAGGCGCTTCCCGCAGATCGGAAGAAGTTCCAAGCCACTAGTTAGATCCTTCCTGACTGATGTGAGCTGAACTCCTGTCTATGCCACGCCATCGGGCTTGCAAGACTCACTAGGCCAAGCCGACAACTCGAAAGAGCTTCGATGATCCTCGTTCTTCCGTCATGGAGATCAACTTAGACCTGCGCGGGGCTCTCAGACGCACGGAGTCTCGGGATATTCCGTCAAGATCATTGTCGTATAGCGGGTAAGAGGGTGATTATAACTATTGTCGGTTATTCTAACGATAAAAAGATGCTGGACATGCCGTGAACGCCGTACAAAATGCGATGAGCGACCTGTATCCTGCAGGAGATGTGAAGATGCCAAACTTATCTGCGCTGGATATGATATTAGATTGAACTGGACTCAGGGAGTGGATCGAAAACGATCCAGACCAGGAGGCACCCGACGACACATCAAGCCAGGTGAGTCTGACAAATCAAGTGAATGACTCGACAAAGATGGCTAACTTATCTGCATGTCAGACAGAAACTTATGCCAGTCCATGACAGATGAAGAACTAACACGGGCCCTTGCTTTAATTGAGAAGCCCGCTACAGAACAAGCCAAGATCGCCGGGCCATTTTCTGTCTTTCGCATTCAATCTGATCGGAGCCAATCTCCCCCACAGTCTCCTACTTTGCTACTCAGTACTACTGAAGAACCCACTCTAAAGAGAGATTTTAATGCTCCAAACGAAGTCGAGCCTAGAGGTCAAGATAAAGAGCTCGCCCCCGCGTCGGAAAAAGAAGCCCAACCTTCCCGTGTCCGTGATGAGTCTCAGTTCAAGGATGACCACTTATGGGATGACATCCCTTTTGACATTAACCATGAAACTCAGACTGGCTGGGAAATAGTTAAAGCTTCGAGCGTGGTTCACCCGCGAGAACCCGCCCAGGAAATTGATTCCTCGGTGCTATCTCAGAACAATCAACTTACGATGCAAATACCTACCCTGACGGGAGCAGGGATACAATTGAACGTCTTTCACCATGGTCTCAGCTCTCCCCGAATCAATGATTCTTCAACCGCTATGCTAATCCACCATTACACAAACAACATCGTCCACTTGATGCAACCAGTCTCCCACAGAGAGAATCCATTCCAGACCTTGTATCTTCCTCTTGCAATTGAAGGATCAGTTGCCACAGAAGTTGGCCAGGGCTCAATATCTCCAGCGACGGTTGCTGTTTTTCACAGCCTCCTTTGCTCTGCGGCCACCAACCTGCAAGGCTTAGGATCTGGAGAGAGTGGACTTCAACAGCTTGCTTTCCGTCACAAGGAGCGGGCTCTCAGTGCTCTGCGAAGCTCTCTGGAAAGAAAGATTGGCCGATATCAAGATTTGATGGTAGCTATTCTATCATTAGTATCTGCGGATGTAAGTTTTCGATGCCGGCTACAGGGGGTTCCCCTTCTCATACCCTTATCCTTAGATTCTCGATGGTGGCGTGAACGATCATTGGATCCATCTTGACGCAGCAATCAAGCTACAGGAATCAAGGCATCACGCAACTCTGGTCAGCAGAGAAACCAGTCAGCTTAACATGATCTGCACAATGCTTCGGCTTTTTGCACAGACTGCACTTCCGTGGCCAGAGCCCCTTCCATGGAATGAGGACGCTCAGCGCCATCGGATGGATCATGACTTTTCGGATCCTAGCATTGAATACATTTACGGAATCACGACGAATCTTGCCAGGCTTATCAAGCGGATATATCTGATGACACAGCATCTTGCTTTCTATAAAAACAGCAAGTATCCAGAATCTCTTCTAGAGGCTTGCGAGGAGCTGGGTGATCACCTGAGCTCCTGGAAAATTGAATCCGAGCCATTCTCCGCGATAGGCATGGAGAGAGAAGAAGCGCGACAAATTGCTCGAACACAGGCAAAAGCTTTCCATTCCGCCGCGTTGATCTACTATTATCGATCTGTTCAGAACTGCAACCGGGAATACCTCAGCGCGGAGCAAGAAACTACCTTACTGGCCATGAATGGGGCCGAGGATCTGAAACTCGGCTTGATCAAAGACAATTCGACCCCAGCTCCTCTGGCATGGCCTGCATTCATCGCATCATGCGAGGCGACAGGCGAGTATCGTCAGCGATGGGACAAGTGGTGGGCTCGAGTGGAGAAATATCGTCTGAAGAGCTTTTCCAAGCAGCATATTATTGTGAAGAGGGTTTGGGAAAGTCTCGATAGATCCGACGCTCCTATTGACTGGAGAAATGCCCTCGCGATAATGAATTATAGAATAATCCCGGTTTGATAATAGGTAACCCTTGATCGGTTTCTAAGGTTATGAATCAACGTTGCGTATACGGATAGTGAGGATTCAATTTGAAGTCATATCAAAAGCTCCCTCTTTATGCGCTAAGAACTGAAAATTAGTCCGTTTTACATATGCTAGCTCCATTCGTGGATGAATGAACCCCAATTGAGTACATCGTGAGTTCATGACTCCGAGCCAACAAATTTCCTTGCAGGCTAAACATAACAAGTCATTGCCAGTTTAGGACGACAGTGATCATGATACTGGTAGGTTAAGATGCCCTCAACTAGGCTTTAGTCAGATTGATTTAATTCTCGGTTCGTTAAGTTAAGATCCCACCACGCCATGCCCATTGAATGTATGCAGCCGAAAATCATGGGTCTCGTCTAAAAATGCATTGATCCTCGATCATCATTCAGAGCTGAAGAGAAATGGATAGGAAAATGAGCCTCGATCTCCACTCGAATGGAAAGAAGACGACAAAAAAGCGCAACCGGAAGAACGAGAAGAAAGGAAAAAGCAGCTTAGTTGTGGTAAGTCACGCTGACGACCTGGAATCCCCGACTCAATCCATTGGCTGAATGATGCAGAACTAGATTGCCCAAGTAGTCAATGTCGAGATACTCGCCATTCTTGGCATACTGCAGAGTATGACCCAGACCATTTCCGAGGAAGGTAATGCGAATCTGCGAAGCAGAGCTTCGGGCCTTTGGGGCATACAATTCCCCACGAGGACCGAGCCAGCGACCGTCAGATGCGTTCTCGAGGGTGAATATCTCGCTCTCTTCATCCTCGGTATAGTGAAGGATCCAGCGGTTCTCCTTTCTGTCGTACATATGACCTGGCTTGCTCGTGTCGAGATCCCACTTTTGGTTGTGGGCTCCGAGGGCGTAGCCATTCTTGCTGAATACCAAATAGCGGCCTTCAGTCAGATACCCTACCACTTCCTTGTAGCCATCCTCGAAGAAGAGTGAATCGGATAGATCGCCCTGTTCACCATAGGGAACCGGAGGTCGCGTTTGGCTGTGGCGCGATTGGCATCGCGATGTTCCCACAAAGTTTCCATTACCGTCAGTCTCCGGAGCGGGGACATCAGGCAGGTTTGGAAGAGAGTAATCAGGCTAAGAAAGTCAGTTTAACCGTATCATGTGATATGGAAAGCTAACGGAATGACGGCAGCATACATTATCAAGATCCAAAGCGTTGATCAGGTTCGACATATGGGCGCGACGCCATGGCACCATTTGGTCAGTCTGAACACCCGAGTAGCCGAGAGCAGTCAGCCACTGCTCAATGAACATGATCTGTGAGTTGTGGTCACAGCGCTCAGTGAAAACGCGGTTTCCACGAGTCCATGGAGAGACGATGACAAACGGAACGCGGAATCCTGGAGCAAAGGTTCAGTAACGAAAGTGACTAGAGCAGTTCATGTACGGACCGGGTCCAGAAAAAACATCACCAAAGTCTCCATATGGATCTTTCATCCATTCTCCGGGTGTACCTTGAGGGGAGTGGAAAGGTGTGACATGATCACCGAATCCACCGGTTTCTGTGGGTTGTTAGTAGCTGTTACAATGCAATAACTAGAACATGACTTACCGTCAAAGCTGATCATCAAAAGTGTTGAAGAGTACTTGGGACTGCTGGTCACAGCATCGGTCACCCTTTTTTGCAGCCAGCCACCGTCCATGGGTCGATAGGGAGGGTGCTCAGACAGCTCAGTGGGACCAACAATGAAGCTGACTCTGGGAAGAGTACCGTTGGCAGCATCCTGGTAGAACTTGTCCAGTCCCACAAAAGACATCCCTTTGTCAGCAAGAGGATGTCCTTTACCAGCTTTCTGAAACTGCTGGAACCAAGCCAGAGGATTGTCATCAAAATTGTTGTTGTCCTGGTAAAGCTGCCAGGAGACGCCGGCATCCTCGTAAAATTCGAAGATGGTCTTCCACTTCAGGGGATAGCAGCTGACACCAGGCATTTCACAGCCTGTTTTATTCAGTAATTGGTCCCTAGAGAGGGTGGGGGTCTCAGGAAATTTTACCAGGCATTTCATTGTTGTCGATATAAACACCACCCTGATCGGGCGTCTGAGGACCACCGGGAACGTTGATAGAGCCACTGACCAGAGTCACACGGTTGGGGTTGGTGGCAGTGATATGAGACTCCTATAGCAAGTTAGCTCCAGTGTAGTCATAATCTAGGGGTAACTAATCATACCTGGTACATATCGGCGGACGTCCAGCCTTCAGCAATGGCAAACTGAGCAGGAATATCTTCACGTTTGTAGTAGCCCCAGCTCCACGGGGTGTTTTTGGTAGCCCATGCATTATTCAGGCCGTGGTTGTAGGCGGCTTGGTTAGCGTGATAGCCATTATCACCGGCAGCCATGCACTGGATGGCATCTATAGTCTCCCCGCCCTTCCAGCCTAGATAGAAAGGCAAAAGACCTGCGGCCCTGTCTGACATGTTTGGATCAACAGTTCTAGTATCTCTGTTAGAAATTCATTCATGTATGACTAGATTTGTCTTGGACTTACTGGTTCCAAACTGACTGGCCATCGGGATTGATCTGCACGTTCGGGTCGGCGAATCCCCGAACGCCTGCCATAGACCCAAAGTACTGTGATTGATTGAGTCAGCTCTTGAGATTCAATTCAACCAAAATTGAAGTCTGATATACCGTATCTTGGGCTCGATTTTCCTGCATGAAGATCACAACATGCTCGATATCCTTCAGAGAGCCCGCAATCACAGGTGAGCCTGTCAGGAGCGCCGCAAGGACGGCTCCGAGGAGAAAACCCATGGTGAAAGTGTGTATCTGAATAGATACGAAGACAGTTCGGGGAGCGGTGAGTATTTAAGACGGAGAGAATAGAGGAAGAAGAGCTCCAACTTGAGCTAGAGCTTAAGCTCCGATGATCAATGATCGGGTAGAGCCGAAGAGCGATGAAACCCTTCTTCCAAATGGTATAGAAACGTGGACAGGTGCCACGATGATGGGTTAGCGGGTGAAGTTGGGGGGTTGTGGGTAGGATGTAGGATGACCAAATGGTATCCCTCGATTCGAGCATGCGGAGGAGGAGTAGAGAGCGGAGAGAGAACCCTTGGAACCCTTGGGAGATCGCCAGTGCTGCTGCGGGGATGGCCCCACGTGCCTCCCTGCCCTAAGCCCGCGCTAAACACAGGCACCCTGACGAACCCAGTAGCTAAGACTTCTCTTCTTCAATCTCACTGGCTCACTAGGTCACTGTACTGTCACCCCCCCCCCCAACTTTGCGCACTGTCGTGGTTTGGTGCGAGACAAACAGCCAAAGCTGCAGGCGCCGCAAGTGACCTACGCCGCCTGCCGATCCCCTTGTCTCCGCCACTCGCTGCATGTCTTCGCCCTCCGCAAGGGTCGGGGTCCATGCGGTACTCTTAAATCATCCGACATCCGACGTCTGACATTGACCGTGTCCCTTCTCAAGACCATGGAAAGGCAAAACAGTCGGCGTCGGAGACCGCCTCGCATCCAGGAACCCCAGGAACCACCCCAAAAGACCACCGCTTCTCAGCCAGGGCATCGTCCGTTGCTGAGCTGGGCGCTTATCACTCTTCTAGTGTTGCTATCTGCATATTTGCTTCGTCCAGATATATATTTGCAATCGTGGGTCAGTCCGTGGCTTGATCATAGCCATAAACTCACTGGCAACGAGGACACCTCAATTCGGCCGCGCATTGAATTGCACCCCGAGGATCATGTGTATCGCGCGGCTATTACACACCATTTGGACTGGCGCGTTACAGCGGGCGAGCGCAGACCTGACGGCGTTTCGAAACAGGTCTTTCTCATCAACGGTGAGGATTGTACTCTCGGCGGTGCTCTGCTTTCCAGGGATCGCCTGATAAAGGGAAGGTTTCACTAATCACGATCTCTCCTTTTTGGTTCTGCTGTAGATCTATTCCCAGGTCCCACGGTTGAGGCTCGTTCAGGTGATACCTTGATCATCACCGTTACCAATGCCTTGTCAGAGCATCCTGTCACTCTTCATTGGCATGGTCTTCACGTAACGAGTGAGTTAACCGTCTCACCCGATGATCAATCTGATTGCAGTGGCTGACAAAGTTATATAGATGCCGTAGATGGAGCAGCGGCAGTAACACAATGCCCCATTCTACCAGGCGCTCAGTATGTCTATAACGTTAGTATCCCAGAGAATCAGAGCGGAACTTTCTGGTATCACGCGCACTATGGGTTGTCAAGACAGGACGGTTTGTTTGGTGGGCTGGTGGTTCACGCGCCAGCGTCTAGGTCGACAGTCCGAGGGCTGATGGCGAGGAGTCAAAGTGATTTCCATCGATATGGATATGAAAAGGAGATTTTGTTGCTTATTGGAGACTGGTACCATCCGCCGGCAGAAGATGTGTTAGCTTGGTACCAGGATCCAGGCAACTTTGGGAACGAGGTTCGTCGAACAGAGATGGGCACTTAGATATTCACTGACGAAGCTTTAGCCAGTACCAGATTCACTTCTCGTCAACGGATTTGGTAATTTCGACTGCAGTATGGCTGTGCCAGCACGTCCTCTAGACTGTGTAAATCATGGGATGAAAGCATCGTTCCTCGATCTTGACCCACGCACCTCCTATCGGATACGCGTAGTCAACACGGGGTACGTACTCTCGATCATCATAAAGTGGTCATAAACAACTCACTAAATTTTTCTTGGTAGGGCACTCGGGGGTTTCACCCTCGTGTTTGATCAAGAGAGCCTTGAGCTGCTCCAGGTGGATAGTGTTGATGTGGAGCGACCACAACAAGAGGATGTCAACGCAGCCGGGATCTTGTATCCTGGACAGCGCATGGACTTTGTCCTACGTCTCCCCGCCAAGGAAGAGACTGCATCATCATCATCCATGACGGTGATGTTGGATCAAGGGTAAATCTCACCCTGCCCGACCTAAGTCACACTTTTTAAACTTTGACTAGTTGCTTCAAGTACATGAACCACGCACTCACTCCAGACCAAACCTTCCCCATTCACTATCGAAATACAACCAGATCTGAAGATGTGACCTCAATACCAATTGTCCGCAATGCACTAAACCTAGAAGAAATCCCATCATCCGCCTCTGTCCTTGCAAGACTCCCCGAAAAGGCTGACGAGACACATGTCGTCTACACCAAAATCCAGAAGATGGCTCGACTTCGCAATATGCCCTTCGGCTTTTTCAACATGACAATTTGGAAACCCCAAAGCGAGCCCCAGGTCCCACTCATCGCCCTCCCCCGCGAGAACTGGGATTCCAACCAGTTTGCGGTTACCACGGGGCCTGCCCCAACATGGGTAGACCTAGTGGTGAACAACTTGGATGAAGGGCCGCATCCATTCCACATGGTAGGTTCAGTGATATGACCACTATTACATGCATCAACCCTATCATATTCCTGCACTGTATGTCTCAACCTTCCACTAATACGACTGCCAGCACGGCCACCACTTTTACATCCTAGCGACGCACGAATCCACCTTTGGGTGGGGGTCATACAGCCCCTTTGAAGACGATATCCCTACCGGGTTCGACCCAGAGACTGATCCCAGTCAACCTTACGATTTATCCCGAGCCGCGTTGCGTGATACCGTGCAGATTCCCAGTCGTGGGTATGCCGTTCTCCGATTTCGGGCCGATAACCCGGGCGTCTGGCTTTTCCATTGTCATATCCTTTGGCACTTTGCTACAGGTATGGCGATGTTGATTGATGTCCAGGGTGACCCGGCCGGGTTAATGGCTCATGATACAACTGTCCTTCCAGCCGGGGTGCAATCCTGTCCAGCATCTGTATAGTTTGCCCAAAAGAATATATTTGTATGGACCTTAAGTGTCAACCAATGTTGACTTTGATAGAAATGGCCACGTGCAGCCTTATAGACTGGGCCATGACGATACCTAACGATAGTTACACAGGGAATAATAGACATGAAAGAAAATCGTAATCCCATGAGGGAGTGCGAGCCCGACTCCGGTCCCGAAAGCTCTAAACGCCGCCTGAAGTTGTCCCGAAAAGAAAAGAGAGATTATGAACATAAGTTGAAAGGCCGAAAAGGTGCCTATGCATCCGAAACAGACAAAAGACCAGCTTCGTTCGACATAGAATACACGACCTGCGCCGCACATCTAAGCGGCGGCCCATTCCAGGACCTCCAGCGCACAGACGACGAGCACGAGGGTTGAAGGCAAAATCCTGCGAGGGTCAGCATAATTTCTAGAGAAGGTGGTGGGTGAGTGAGAAGAGAGACGAACCAGACGACATAACTCTGGAAGAGAAGTTTAGACATAGCCCCAAGATAGACATTGTTGATCTGGCAAATTTGCGCCAACTGCAGAGCAGAAGGGGCTCCAGTAATGAGGAAGCAGACGACGATGAAGATGGGATCATCGAGAATGCTGATTGGCACAAACTTCGCCATGAGAGCGATTAAAGGAGCCATGATCAGAGTTGGGAGGAACATGCGTGCAATCAGCGAGGCAATTATTAGCTTGCGCTCATCGCCAGGATGTTCCATGTCGGCAAGAGCTTCTTCAGAGAGGGTGTTTCTGGCCAGGTTGGCCCCGAGAACCACCAGAATGAGCGGTACAGCTACCTGAGAGTTCTGCTGAATGGCGCTGGTGACAGAGTTACTGATGAAGGTGCCTTCGTCAAAGAATAAGGATTGTAAGGATGGAACTGAGGCGACAATGATTGAAACGAGCATTGCCCAGAGAGGTGGGTTCATGAAACTCCATACACCACGGAAAAAGCGGCTCAAGCTATGAGCCACAGCTGATAACCCTTTTTGGGTCTTTGGCGGGAGACGATCATAGAGAGCATCTGTTTGCCTGGCCCAGGCTTCCCGAAGACGCTTTAAGCGACGTCTGAAAGCTGTCTTCGAGCGCTCTACGAGTGTTTGCTCAGCTGCGTGCAGTTCTCGGGCGGTAGATTCCACGTCTGGGAATGAGAGCATATCATCACCCGTACTTTGCCGCGGCAGGAATGGTCCACGGGGCGGCGGGCCTATTGTCCTTGGCGAAAAATCAGAATCGAAGCCGGCTTGCACTGATTCGGCATCAGAGTGAGTTGATGAGACCTTCGAATATGAATAGGCGCGTGTAGATATTGGAGTCAGATCGCCGGATGGGAACGAATTGCCATTATCGGGGCTATCCTCGTGAGTTGAGTTGGACGGGATTCGGTGTAAACTATCCGAGCTACGCGTGCGTAGCAGTGGCTCATCCGGATCTATCTGCTCGGGATTGTCGGTATATCGTGCTTGACCTTGCTCGATAATAGATGCGCCGGTGGAGCTTCGCTCGCATTCCTCAAGGTACCGGTCTTTGGGCGCCAATAATACATGGTATCCCCAACTCCAGCGGACCAGTTGACCGAGCTGCTGAAAAATGAGGAGGTACAAAATGCCTCGCGCGGCGACTTCATCATTGCTATCGTTTGGTATCCGATCCCAGCGTAAACCCGGCAGTGTCTGCGATAGGGAAACGACAAGAGAAATTGGGAGTGAATTGGAATTCCCGAAGACCTATCGGAATGTGGGGTTAGCATTGCAATGTATATATTATGGTATTTCATCAAATGGCGTGATAACAGCGGGACGAGACTGGAGGAGGCCACATACCGCCATCGCGGTGACAAAATTCGCCTTGCGCTTTTTGAAATGAAAGCATCGTGTGACAGCCCAAGCGCAGGAGTATGAGACAAAGGTCTGAACTAGAAATATCAATGGGATAATAGCCAAGTCTGTGAGCTTCTCGGCGGTCAATTGGGAGCCCAACTTGACAAAAACTGATTGCCAAAGGCTTCGTCAGTGAATGTGACACGACAGCGACCATGATATGGAGATAAAATTGCTCCACTTTGAAAAGTCAGAGGGGGGAGGGTCTCCATACTAAGACAAGGGGTAAAGAGCGTCACGTTTAAATTTGCCACGAACTTCTGGGCGTCTGCATCGAAGAGGCCCTGTTGAGCAACAATGTAGCCAGGTAAACAGACACAGACTACCTCCAGCACGGCCTCAAAGACGAGGAGGACCAAGTGAGAGAATGCGGGATGGCTGGGCTGGGGGGTATTTCCAGCAGTGAAGGCGAAGGCATTGCTGTCGAGCAGGGAATCTTGGGCAAAGGCATTGTACTGGAAGGACCGGGGAGCGGTAAAAATTGCCATGGAGGCGAGGAGAGATAATGGAGAGATCCTTTGTCCAGAGAGGACAGTAGGAGGGAGAAGGGAGAAGGGAGGAGAGAGAAAAGAGAAGGTGGAAGCAGAAGCTTGGCTGTGGCTATGCGGGCATTCCGTCAGAATCAGAATCAGAATCAAGATATGGTCATTGCCAATAATGACAGCCTATCCTGGGGGTAGATTCTAAGTTGGACGAGACCCAGACCCGCCCAACCAAGGACCGCATGCCTTGATCTGTGTTGTTTGTCAGGGGCGATAACAGTGTATGTACCAATGATTACGCCATGTGTCACATATATCAGCTACACTAGTATAGCCTAGGGTATGTTAATAGAATACTATTTATATATAATAGTATGTAGTATACCCTAGGTATGTCAATAATCTAGTATATGCTATTACTACTGTATGCTGTGCTGTACTGATTGACAGCGGAAGCTCAACGCGTTTCGCGTTCCATGGATCCGCAATGACGCAATCAGCAAATCACAGCGGAGCTCGCGACCACGTTGTGACTTGCATACATATAGTAGCCTAGAGTATGTACAGAGTAGTAGGGCATACCCCAGTATGCCTAGATTAGATCAATCTAAGATCAACTAACATCTATACATCTATACTGTATACATCTACAAGTCACGTCTCCACTTCCACAACTTTGAATACCAGACAGACAACTTAAATTATCGATGCTTGCAGAATCAAAAATACTGGCGAAGTCCCCGCCAGCATGGTATATATATACATATTACAACAATATCGCCTTCAAAAATGTTCAATGCAGGGAGGGCTGACCCACGTTCCACAAGGGCCCCTTTATGCTTCGCCCACGAATCCCAATTTTTCACCCATCTTAATCCGCTGCCCCTTTTCGATGCTCCACGTCCATCCATCTGATGGCTGCTCCTCGGGCCATCCCGCATCGATGGACTTGCGAGTGCCCAGTGGTGCCTCGAATACCATCACGATCGTGCTTCCCAGCTGGAATCCACCCATCTCTTCACCCCGCTGCAGTGGGTGTCCAGACAGGGTACGACTGGCATGACGATACGTCGCCTCCACAAACCCAGGATCCTGCTCGCCCCGTTTCGCAGCCAAGGCCGCCTGCAAATCCGCTGCCGTGTCGGTCAAAAGACTATTGGTGCGCAATTCTCGGTCAAAGTTGATTTTGATCGAGCCCACGTTCGTGGCACCCACCGGCGTGTAACTGAAGAATCCCCATCGCCAGCGACCCAGAAGCGCCACCCGCTCGTTGAGCGTGAAGAGGCCTGGCAGATGCCGTTGCAGGTAAGGAGAAACCGAGTACAGCTCGCCGGCGAAGTGACGACGGCTTTCCACCACCCACGCCGTCGGTGAGTGGAAGCGGTGGTAGTCTCCTGGCGCTAGGTAGATCACCACATAAAAGAGAGCATGTTTATTTGCCGTCCGTGGTGCGTACCAGGGAATTCCCTCCCCACGAGCTAACTCTTCTTGCACCTGTACCTCCGAGGTTGTTTTAGAGGTGGTTGATGCATCCGTTGAGCCTCGTCGTTTGGTCGAGGAGTCGCCCGATAGTAAGCCAGGGAGCGTGTAGGAAATGCCGTTCATCGTCGCAAATTCTTCATCAGACTTGATCTTCTCAACGTCCTTTTGGGTGGGTTCGGTGGTGGAATCGGCGAGACGGTTACTGTGATCAGCATGTGTCGGCGTGGCCGCTCCCAAGAGGGCATCCAAGCTGTACGTCATTCCCTTAACCTGCTCTACTTCACCACGCTCAATCATACCGAATTGCAGAATCCGGCCATCCGAAGGTGCAAGCAAAGCCCGCGGGTCTGGGTCGAGAGGTCGCACGCCAGGCTTCAGTTTGCGATAGAAGAATGCTGCCAAGTTCGGGTACGTGTGTAAGTCGGGTTCGGCGACCTCACTCAGGTTCACACCGAACACCCAGGAGTAGAGTTTGAACCCAGGAACGCGGAAGTAGTAGGGAAGTTCGATCTCGTTGAACCGGCCCCAGAGTCGGGATATGGCCTTCAGGGGCAAGGTCGACATGAACTGCACCTGCCAGGGGCCCGAGGGCACGATCCGTGGGCGTCGAGGTGGCCGACCTCCATTCTCCCAGTCTTCACCAGCGGCATCCTGCACCGCACGATCCTTCTCTGAGCGTTGAGATTTGTAAAAATGTAGAACCCCTAGTAGACCGATCCCGAGACCGACAGGGATCGGGTACCATTCCACCTTGGTGTTCCGCAGCGCAAAGCGTAGTCGAGAACCGAATCCACCATTTGTTTTACTCTCTTTGTTATTATCTTTGCTGTATTGTCTCCATGACTTGGACGAAAAATGGCGCATGCTGGCCTTGTGGCGGGCAGTCGCCCTGAACGAGAGAACTTCCATCGTCGCTGCGCCCCCGGTCACCGGGCTGGCGGGATGGAATCTAAAGAGAGGCGAGTAATGAAAAAGGCGCTGGGCCATCGTGTTCAATCCATGAGGCGCTTGGATCGACACAGCATCGGGTCCTGACCGAGGTAGAGAGGGAGATGAACGTGACTAGAAGTTTTACTCGAAACACACCGCCCGGCAGAATAGCACGTGGAGTAATCGCAATTGGAGATGTTCCATGTCTTGGCCTCGACCACATCTCATCTCGTTTCTTAATCACTGTCCTCTTCTGCCGTTGCCTGCTCCGGAGTAATTTTCTGTTTCTTTTCTTGTATTTCCATATCCAGCGTCCATTCAGATAGAGACAGCTCGGCGAATTTCCACCATAAACCATATACCCCGTTATCGCCCCCCCGGAGTTTCTTGGCTTTCTGCCAGATCTCCCAAAGGCCAGTACTGCCAACAGAAAGGTCAAACTGCCATTGTCGCTTCTTTGGCAAGATCCTACTCTAAGAACTATTCACAACTCGCTCATATCGCTTCCAACTATTGCGCTCGCTTCTGCTTCTTCTCTTCTTCACTCACCTCGCGCCCGCCACGGTCATGACCATCTAGCTATCCACGTCATCGCAAAGCTACAACCGCTACCAATATGACTACCGATCCAGCTGCACGGAGATCGAGTCCTACGAACTCCGACACAATTACACTTCACATCCTTTCTCCCTCAATCCCTGCTCCAGGTCGATTCACTCTTCACGACCAATCGCTCTCGGATACGGTTGGACATATCAAGGCTCGCATCACAGAGTCTCTCTCAAGTCGGCCAACCCAGGCGCAACAGAGACTGATCTACCGTGGAAAGCCTCTCATCGATGATCGCGCAACTCTGGCATCCGTTTTGGGGCCTATTGATGTGAGTATCGGGTCTCATACTCATCATCATTGTACCATGTTGATCTAACAGTGCTGGATTTTAGGGATCCCCATGCTCAATCCATCTCGTTCTGCCCCCAGCCCCAACTTCGGCATCCTCTTCTACACCGAGCGCATCTAATTTGTCGTCTCATTCAAACCAATTTGTGTCATCCACCGGCATAGCGCCTGGCCTGTCTCCCTCCACACAAGGAATTCGATACCGTGGGCAAGCACCCCTTCCGTCAAGCAATCCTGCAGGCTCAAACCCCCAAGAAAGAACCGATCAAGCTCAGCGTGAATTGGACGCGATTTTAGAAAGATGGCGAGCCACAGCTTCGTCGAGCTTGGATCGACCCAATAACCCGATCGACGAAGTTCGGCGCCGGGGTGATACGACAGAGGACATGGACCGAAGGCTCCAGGCAAACATTTCCCATCATTTTTCATCACCGGTCGATTCGCGGGCCGTCCTGGATCGATACAACTCAATGGGACCTTTGGGTCGTAATAATACGCCCAACTTGCAAAACAACATTAATTCTGTAAATGCCAGGTTCCCTACGCCGCATGCATGGAATACATCCTCTTCTCTCACGGCGCCTAGCACCAACGACGTTGCTGCGACAAACCAAGTCTCACCTGGGACCATCATATCAGGAAATTCCAATTCCTCGATACCGGTAACATCAAATCCAGATCAAACCACAAATTCGACACTGGCTACAGCTTCAAATGATCCGTCACGCTTTGGAGCTCATTTGACTCATACGACTTCCAATTCACATGTTCCGTATGACCCGGCAGCTGATCCATTCATCCAACAAATTCAAAATTGGGAGTTAATTTCACAACAAGTGACTATTATGGAAAGCATGGTGAACCGATCCACTATACCGTCAGTGAACACGATGTTCCGAATTCGAACACAACTTCAAAAAATGCTGGCAGAAAGAGAAAACCTAGACCCTGAAAAGGCCTACGAAAATTCACTCGATGATTGGATTTTCCCTGTCACGGCGGCTGCGGTGCAGGTAATGATGGATCGTGTCACACGGATCTACGAACGCGTGGATCAAATCGCACTGATCCAGCAGGCTCAACGAGTCAACCTTGGGATGAACAACCCTTTCTATTCACAGGCCGAGCCCTCTCAGATTTACCTGGCAACGCACCCAGATGGCCGGCAGAGTCTGATTCTACCACCAGACACTACAATTAGGTCTTTGCCGCACGATGCCTCACTCTGGCCCCATTTGACACCTGCGCCCGAACCCCAGGGGCACCAGAACGTTGCCAACGTCGCTGCTGTCCAGAATGCCGTCCGACAAGCTCTTATCAACCAACAGCAACGGCGAGATGCCGATGGGGCAGGGATTGGGCGTTATATTCGCCGCGTCTGGATGTTCATTCGCATGTACTTTTTCTGCTACATGATCAGCGATGCAGGCACCTGGACGCGTATTATCCTCGTCACATCCGCCGTGCTGATCGCTGTCTTGGCAGATACAGATATCCCTCAACAGATCCATGGGGCCGTTGTCGCGCCGGTCCAGCGTCACCTTGAAGGACTTGCTCATATGGGAGGTCCAGCGGATCAATCTGCACAAGCAACAAATCAAGGCGCAGGCAATCGTGCTCCCCAGGGTATGCCTGGGGAGATTATGCATTTTCTTCGACGTGCAGAAAGATCTATCGTGCTTCTCCTTGCCAGCCTTGTTCCGGGTATTGGTGAGCGTCAGGTCGAGGCACGCAATAGAGCCGAGGCCGAACGAGTTCGTCGGGAAGAACAAGAGCAAGAGGAAGCTCGTGAACGTGAACGCGAACAGGCCCAGGAACTTGAGCAGCGCGAAAGAGAGCAACCTGGGTCCGAAGCTACTACTACCGCCGATTCTACTGCTACTACTACGACTACGACTACTGCTTCCATAGAGCAGCCAGAACAAGCTGTCGCCTAAATGGAGAGTACACCTCCCCATACTTATGCACGCTAGGCCCATGCTACGATACCCAATTGAGAACTTACGTCAACATTATCACCTTGATCGCCGGCGATCTTTTTTTTTTTTTTTTGTTTGTTTGTTTGAAGCAGCAGCATGTTTACCATCATTTTCAAGCTTCAAGTAGTAGCAGGAATCTCAACCAGCGTGGCTTCACATGTAGCTCGTTACCCAAAGGAATCGTTTAGGTAGCTTTCGGAACAAGAAAATAGGGAAGAACATCTTGATATTATGTCTATTCTATCGAATGTGGAGTAGTATGTTTTCGAACTCTCAACTTTTTAAATGCCTCATATATCGCGCAGCAATACTTCAGACCGTTTTCTTGATTCTCCGATCCACTTTCATCCGCAATACGGCCGCCAGAATTGTTGCAGCCGTTGCCATTGAACCAGCATAGAAAATTGCCGGTCGGTACGCTCCAATTCCGCCGGCTTGGCCACCGGACGCATTGAGAATATAACCAGCAATAGGTGCACCCATCAGGTAGCCACCCAGCCAGCCACTGACGATCATTCCAACAGCAACAGATACCCGTGCAGATCCAAAGACATTGCCCACAACCGTCGGCATTGTCGAAAAGAAACCTCCATTCGCAGAGCCATTGATAATCACAAAGGCAATCAGCGGCCCAATTGAACTGGACACTGGCCACAGGACGAAGATACTGAGCGCGCTCAGAAGCAACGATAGGAAAAGAGTATTCAAAGACCCGAGCTTATCACAAGCAAACCCACAGGAGAGACGACCAATTGCCGAGCTGAAATTGAAAGCAGCGACAAGACCAGCTCCGGCGCTTGACGGTAGTCCAAGCGAGCTGGTATACAAGGGCAAGAAGAAAGCCGGTACGAAGAGCGGAAATGTTCCGATAACACCGACGGCGAACAAGACAGCAAAGCGCACGTCTTTGAACAAAGTCCATTCGACCATCTTGGTGGGCTTAATAGCTGCACGCTCCTTAATCAGCCAAGCGGCTGGCAGACCTGTACCAATGATCATGAATCCTAGGATGCGGAAGGTCCATGCAATGCCCACGCTTTGGAGCAATGCATCCAGGATGAAGCTGATGACAGTGCCACCAAGCCCGCCGCCAGCGTAGACGATCCCATTGGCGATGCCACGCTTGGCTTTAAAGTACTGCGCGGGTGTGACGGAAACGACCTAGTCAGATTAGTATGCGACTACTAATACGAAGAAAAGAACAATTAGAAGAACACTCACCATGAAGCATAGACTCGTTCCCAAACCACCCACAAACCCCCATGTCATGAAAAGTCCTGCCACACTGTCCACGGCAAACCCGCTGAGTATACTACCCAGGCCGAGCAGAAACACGCCCAAGCAAGCCGTAATACGTGCGCCAATGAGTCGAATCACCCTCGCATTGGGAACGGCCAGTAAGGAGATACAAGCCGGAGTCAGGGATCCCACAAAAGCTAATGTCGAAGAGGAATAGCCTTTCTTCTCCACCAACTCGGCTTGCATGACACCCCATGTATAAGAGGCACCAACAAACCACCAAGTGACTACCGCACAAGCAGAAATGAGAATCCAGCCATATCCGCCATCGGGAACTTGAGAGTCCGCAATGAGAGACTGCTGCATGACTTCATCGTTCTCTGTCTCCGGTTCTGCATGAGAGACTGGATTCCGCTGTCTCTCGCCGGCACTGAGGTTGATATTGGGTAGCTCGACTGCTGTCGTCGGCATGGTTTGCGTGACCGTTGCCATTCCGTGAGCTTGTCGTAGGTCTTTGCTTCTCTCACGCTAGAATGGCTAAGGGTTTTCGTCAAATGCTGCACAGGAAACTTCAAAGCGGATTGGCCTTTAAAATCTCCGGTGCCATAAATCTTATCTGGACGACATTATTAATCTTCGGGTCCACACGTGACAGACTTCCCGTGGATAACCGATTTATCACTCCATCCCAGAGTGCCAAATTGGTAGATTTGTGGAGTTGTGGAGTCGTGAAGGGTGGAGACTGGGAGGTGACTCACTGTTGCATGCGGAAGTGGCCGACTTCGGGGAGGCACAGCAGCAAAACGACAGTAGCTAGATCAACTGGAAGGATTCTTTTTAAAGAGTAATTATGATATCTTCTAGACAAAATTATGGATGGGAAATGCCAGATCGTAATAATTGAAAGAAAAGAAGAAATATCTGTCCTTCAGTAATATGTATAGATACTGGATCTATCGTAACAATGGCCCAACAATGACCAAAACCATACACCATCCTGTCTAATCTAGTAGTGGGATACCCTAGGGTAAAGGATAGAAGAAAGAGTCCATCTCAGAGCTTTGTAGTACCAACAGGTGGATCCGCCGGCGCCATGGAATTAGTATCGAAGCCCTCCTCTCCATTGAAGTGCCTGTCAATCGAATGAGGTCAGTATCAACCGGAAGAAAAATATCAAAACAAAGCTCAAAAGTAATTCTTACCATCCTCGCTCAGCTCCTCCGCTCAAGAAGCTGCAGTCTCCATTCGATACACAATCCCATCCACCTCCAACTCCCCTCCCATTCTCCCACTCCGGCACACCCTGTGAACGATATAACGTCGTACCCTCGGCCAATACACCCTCTCCTATTTTCATATTTCCGCCGGTAGACGCACTTCTTCGCTGGAAAGTACTCATCCCAGCTGTAAACACAAGGAAGTCCTCTGTAGAACTATCCTCCGGCATATTTCCCGTCAAAACCCGACCCATGGCAATAAGAGGAGCTGCATGGGCACATATCAGGATGGCCTTGCTGGTTCTCTGTTCAGGAGATTGGTTCGCTTCCAAAGCCGTAATCTCAGCATCTACATCTGCAATTATTCCCTCCAGGGCTGCAGCAACCCGGTTATGCAACTGAGAGATTGTCTCGCCCCTTGTCGAGGGACGAAGGAGAGGCGAGTACTTGCTCTCTGGGATCTTGTGAAGCATCGTAGGGAAATGGGTCACCATTACATGGGGTTCAGGGTGCGATGGGTGATCGAAGAAAGTAGTCGGTCCAAACCATTCTCTGTAGATAGGGTTAGTTTTCATTCCGAGTGGGGTTGAAGTGTGATTTGTACGTACCCAAGCCCATTTTCAAGTCGAACATCCATATCTGCAGTAGCCTCAATTTGGCCACGCGAGGAGCTCTCGGATAATCCATCATTTCCAGAAACAATATCCTGATGTTTCCGCTTCAGCTCCTCCACGCAGGGCTGAATGGTCTGCAGGCATCGGTAAAATGGACTAGAATAGACTCTGAAAGGCTTGGGATGAAATTCCGGAGCATTAATGTGTTCTGACAGCTCGTGTGATTGTCGGACACCATGCGAGGTCAACGATGGATCGGCAGGATTTCCTGTCGGCGTTGGGAACTGTGGTTTGTAGATGCCGGTGCGGTGGTCAATCGTCCAGTTGAGCCGGTGCTAGTCATTGATAGTCAGCAACCTTTCAGTTCGGGCACAGTTAGAACTTAGAACGGTTGATCTTGTTATTATATACATACCCCATGGCGAGTCAGGTATATTGTATCCAGCGGCATTGTGGTGGGACAATCAATCCATTTGGACTTTGCGGGGAAATTGGCAAGTGGAGGGCAGAACAGGTTGGGCGGTGAAATTGGGCCTCGGTCCGGAGCTGAAGTGTACTTGTGTGGAGATAACTAACGAGTGGAAATCAGTATGTATGTTGGTCATGGCATAATTAAAAGATTTTCTAGAGATACGCGGTCCATATATTGGCTATTTGGAGCAAATACTAGCAACAATGGTCGCTGTGTGAGTGTTTAGAATGAGAAAACTAGTCGTATACTATACCACCATAAGCGGGTTCGACTTTGAGATAGTACCTCATAATATTATATTAATAGCGCGTTAGTATATGGCCATCAACATCATATTATCGCTCCTCGTGTCAGAAAGATTGGCCGCGTTTAAATTAAGTCAACTATTTGCTTTGTTTTTTGAACTACAGAAGCTTGCCAAGTACTCTTACCGAAGAGTCTTGTCTCAGCCAAGTGGAATGGACGTTTCAGGGTATGCTGGAGCGGTTTCGGACACTACGCTAGCCAGAAAATTGCCTTACTGAAGATATTTTTGACAGGAATAGGAGATAAAAATCCGTTTTGAATATAGTTAGCACCAAAGGACGTTAGTTTATTTAAGCTCGTCCAGTAATCCCTGTCTGGAAATCTTCAGACTACTTCTGGCATCAGGCCCTGATTTTTCCTAAATCTTTAACATGAAGACCTCGTCTCTTATATCTGTGGGGCTTTTAGCGGCAGTAGCACATCTGAGTGCAGCCGTTTCAGTCTCCGGCTCAGCTGAAGGTTTCGCTGCTGGAGTGACAGGTGGCGGCGATGCTGATCCACAAATACCTAGCGGTATTGATGAGTTGAAAGAGTGGCTTACGGATGAAACTGCACGAGTCATTGTTCTTGATAAGGAATATGACTTCACTGAATCTGAGGGGACCACTTCTGGGACAGTTTGTGCTTCTTGGGGCACCGGTGATGGTTGTCAAAAGATCATCCAGGACGACTGTGGAGATTCTGCTTCTTCTCAGGCAACCTGGTACAGTGCTGGAACCACAGGCATTGATGTTGCTTCAAACAAAACCATCCTCGGGGACGGAGACAAGGGCGCCATCAAGGGCAAGGGCTTGAGGTTCAGAGATGGAGTGTCGAACATTATCGTGCAAAATATTCAGATTTCGGACTTGAACCCCGAGTATGTATGGGGTGGAGATGCGATCTATTTCGATGGGTCGGATCTGATCTGGATTGACCATGTCACTGTGAGTCGGTTTCGGGATAAATAGTGGAGTGCGGATGCTAACGACGATTCTAGACGGCTCGTACTGGCCGACAACATTATACATTTGGCTTCGATACCAATACTCGCATCACTCTCTCAAATAACTTTATCAATGGAGAGACAACCTACTCCACCGGATGCGATGGACATACCTACTGGACCTTTGAGATGGTTGGTGATGCAGATGAGATTACTTTACAAAACAACTACATCTACATGACATCCGGTCGCAGCCCAGCTTTAAGTGGAGGAACTCTCCTACACGCAGTCAATAATGTCTGGGACAAGAATAACGGACATGCCCTTGAAGGAGGGGACCCCACTGCTAGGGGAATATTCGAGGGTAATGTTTGGCAGGATGTCAGCACCGTCGTTGGCGACTATAGCGGCCGGTTATTCGCTACCCCTGATTCATCCTCCGCTAGTGAGTGCGAGTCTGCCTTGGGCCGAGCGTGTGAAGTGAACACGGTTTCAGATGTGGCTAGTATCTCTTCTTATACAGATACTTCCTTCTTCTCAGACTTTTCGGGACTCACTATTGCTCCTGCTACTTCTGCTAGTGAGGCCCTATCTAGCGTTCCAAACAGTGCAGGCATGGGCAAACTTTGATTTTCTAAGACCAGGATATAGGCCCCAGTCTTGTGTCCTTGAAACGTTCACAAATCTCAATTTTATTTGGAAAACCCCCATGTATCTTGCTAGTATATTTGAATGGGTTACACTTGATCTACCCTATAAAGGTGTTTTTAAATGTAAATGTGATGTCAAGTTATAGGAAATCCAAAAATAGGAGAGTTCGGGGCGGAAAATGGTACTGTAGTATGCGTTTCTTCAATTAAGCACAGAAATATTGTGAAAGCCATACAAGACATAGGTAAATATTAATGCGCGCAATGCCAGATTAAGGCAAAAGATCAGTCCACTCTGGTTTGAATGTTCCAGACGAATCATACAACAATATATAGGAGGAAATACTGGCGAAGAAAGTGAAGAGACAGAGTGTCAAAGCTCGTGAGCTCTGAGACGACTCCACTCGAAAAAGTCGTCCCAAAAGGTTCTCATGTATGTACCCAGAGGCTCCGTTTTCTATACTCCAGAAGATTGGATAGAAAGACGTAAACCCCACGAAGATCCCATACCAACATTGCAAGGTCGCTGACCCCACTGGCATATCCAGTGATATGCCGAGGAAGTCCATCTACTTGTCTCGATGACAGATAAATGAGAAGCAGATAAAGGCACAACATATTTTCAAGCTCAGTTGACAAATCTTCTGAATCCTGATATTTTTGGGTGGAGTTAGAATTGGCCTTGTTCCATTTGGCCAGTTATCCCCCGGCCATTTATCCCCCAGTTGAAAGTGAAAATTGTCATGATTCGCCAGATAGAGGTGACATAATGTGGCAATGAACAAAGCGATGCCCGGGATAAAAGGAGCATATCCCACTAGCCCATTGAAAGAAAAAACGGTTCTCCACAAAAGTAACATCAAGATGCCCTCAGAAATGGCGAATTGTAAGTTGATTAGAAGGTTTCCAATCTGAACCAAGACGTCGGGTGTCTTGGAGCTGCGCCATCGGGGAGGTGTATTGGCCGAATCGTCATTGAAAGTAAGAAATCTCGCCAGTAGCAAGAGAAACTCTCCAAAGAATAATGAGATTGCGAACATAAGAGCCCAAGTTTTGGTCCATGGGACACCGCGCGTGCCGATCAGCTTGAGAGCTTGAGACCAGAAGCCACCCAGGATCATCAAAAACGAATGGACGATAGTAGAATTCTCGGTGGTTTCTCGATTTGTAGCGCCTGGCTCTCCTTCGAACCGCTTCCTTACTTCAAATTTGATATTTCGCTTCCACGTCCTCAGATCGCGACTGAACCCAAGTACAATGAAAGTGATGAATTATATCACGTCCGCGACGCAGACCAGTGGCGCTGCGCGGATATAGAAGCGGTGGCTTTTTTCTTTTTGGCCGAGCACATTTCCACAAGGCTGTAACATGTTTGCAAGCCCTAGTGCAAGTAATGGATACCATGCATTCTGTCATTTGACTTCCGCCGATGAAGTGTCTAAGAAAGTCAGTTATAATTCAATACAAGAGAGGTTGCACCAGCCTACCTTGCGAATCACCCATTGGTGTTTAGATAGTTTCTGATGGGTTCTAGTGGGACGCTACTTAAGTCTTGTTGATCAACCCACGATTTGGCTTAGTTTGTTAACTCGTTCGTAGACATTCAGGAGGTGAAGATAGTGTAGATCAAAACTATCCTTTCTGATAAACAAGGGGAAACTCGAGAATCACCGAGACTAATTATAGGGAGTCATAATCTGTACAGCCGCCGAGCCCTTGAGGTCGCTATCCCTCTTTTGGGTTGAACGGATTGCTCTCCAATAGAAAGCGGAGGATATAAGTGCTTGTGTCGCCTTTGCAGGAGTGTTGGGTGCGTGGGTACACCAATACGAGGCGCCCAGGCCAGACTGGTCAATTGCGGCTGAGCTGGTAACTCATTTTTCAACCATGATCCGAGAATTTTACGAAAACAATACGTTGACTAGAATCGATAGCATTGGATCGAAGCCATGTACTCTGTAACTATCAGGGGGTATATCCGCTACTTTAGATTACATTCCCAGGGCCCAGCCCAAGCACAGAAAACCAGTCAAAACAACAACTTTTCATTGAGGTTGGATTTTTTTTGAGACTTCCATCTAGTAGAAGAAACCGAGGAGCTTGCCAGCAACGTGCTTGCGGCGAGCCTCCTCGTGGTCCATGATACCGGCGGAGGTGGTCAGGACGACGAAGCCGAACTGACGGGAGGGAAGGAGCTGGACAGCCCACTTCTCGAGGTCACGGAGCTGGACGGGGTAGCGGGGGTTGATGACACCGCACTTGTTGAGACGGCCGTTCAGCTGGATGACGATCTTGCCGGAGCGGTGGTCGTCAACCTCCTCGAACTCGCCAATGTAGCCTGAAAGAAAAGAAGGATGTCAGCATGTTGCGAAGATTTAAAAGTCGCCAAATACGGCATTGCCAAAAGCGCTTTCGGAAACATGTAAGATCTCCGCTGAAAAAACTCAATCTATCGGATACTTAAAAGGCAGACGTCGTGGGTTGTTGAGACCGGCCGCCTAGTTATCAATCCGAAAATCCTCCACCAAAAAAAAAAAAAAAAAAAAAAAAAAAAAAAACCATAAGAAAATGGGAAAAGGGTATGAGCTTTATCGACGTACCGTGCTTCTGCATGACAGTGAGGAACTTGACAATGACCTTGGAGGAAGGGCGGATCAGGACTTGGCGCTTGCCAGCCTTCTCGGCGTTGTTCATGGCGTTGAGCGCATCGTTGAGGACGGAAGTCTTGACCATTTTGGCGGTTTGGAATTCGAGATTCTCAAATCAAGGAGATAGGATTATGAGGTATCTTTGCGAATGCCGAAGGTTAAGTCAGCCACCAGTAGTCTTCGAGCGCAAAGAGTGCCCCTTTGCAGGAGTTCTTCAGCCCGTGCCGGGATGGGAGATGCGTATCATCCTGACCTGCTGCAAACCGAACCCGCAAAAGCAGTGAAGATTTCATGTGTCGCAGTTCAACAGCAAAGCCAAAATGATTGCGTCTCCCAGACTAGCTGTGAGGCTGGTTGGGGATAAGGGCGTACATACCTCGAGGATGAATTGGTCGAGTGGGCGTGTCGAGGATGAAAATCTGACGGAGCTTGGCCAACTTTGGTTTTCCCAGGGTTTGCTGACTGTGCGTGCTTAGGGCTGCGCGGGTATGCCCTTATCGGTCACGTGGTGATACTTGAGGGTGGATATGACGGTCACGTGATTACTATATAGGGTATTCCCATCACTTAATGGCCTGATATATCGGGCGCTTCAGTACATGAGTCCTATGTTGCTATGATATTTGCTTTACGGATATGCATTGTAACCACTAGAATTGCCTAAGCAAGTGATCCGCGGAACAGGAAATCGGGTTGATTGCACAATGGCCATCTATACATCAGAGTGTCCAGTGCAATGACATGGGCTAAGGGAGGAGATTGGAGTATACGATAGGGAGGAGGAACGACTTTTCATGACGACGATTCTTTTCTGGAAATTGGGGAGACATGATTCGGGGGTTACATGAGCGGGGGCGTACATGAGTCAATGGGGGGAGGATACATGAGGTCTGCGGGCTACATGACTTGCAATGCTATAGGGATGCGAAGGGGTCTTGTCTAATTAAAAGGCAGGGTAGGAAAGCTGAGGAAGGGTAAAAAAGGGTTGTATCACGAAAACAAAAGGAGAAAGGAAAAAGGAAAAGGAGATGGAGGAAGAAAAGAAAAGGCCATGAGGGGGAAGGTGAATGGGATCTCATTTGAGGGCATTTGAGGGTGTCATCAGGGGATAGCGACCGGGAAAACAGGTGCTAGAGAAGGAGGGGGTGACGGAGGTCCAAATTGGCCAGGGGGAAATGGATAGACCTCCAAGGGGTGGGGGTGGTCGTGGACTGAGAGCGTAGCATACGTTCAAATCCACCAGCAACGTAGAGAAACGTACAAAATCGAGCCTCGTCAACGGACGTACCCATCTGGTATGAGTGGTTAGACAGTCCAGCCTTCTCCTTTGAAAAAGGCGGGGTGTTCTCGGCGGCCGTCCCGAACTAACATTTCGCTGATTCTAGGATCCGAAACATTGTTGGAGGGGCGGCAAGCCATCATCAATAGGATGAAACCTCTCGGGTCCTAGGTTTAGGACATGCCAGCACCCAGATTGATCTGTCGCTTGACCTGCTCCCGCGTCCAGCGAGCAGTCTCGATGGTGCGTGGGCTATACTGCCGGGTAGTACGAGTCTCACGAACGAGAGCAGTGACCCAGTCATTGCGGAAGTAGGTAGCCAGCTCGCCGTTGGGGAAAGCATCGGCAAGGTCGCCGAGCACGCCCATGGAGGAGCGCATCAAGCCTTCGCTGCGGTTGCCCTCCTGCGAGATGATATGCAAGAGTTGGAAGATGGACTCAATGAACGGCTGAAGCTGAGTAATCTGAGGTGTGCCCTTGTAAGAGAGCAGGATACCACCCCAAGCATCCATAATACCCTCACGCAGTGAGACAATGTAGTCCACCATGTCGTACGGGAGGTCAGAGCTGGTGGTGACCGAAGAAGCTTGCTGGAGAACACCACCAACAACGGTCAGGTAAGTGTCGAACTGGGTGCCGATAGCCTGGGCGATGTCGCCAAACGTCTCCAGAATAGCAGGCTTAAGTTGGTTCGTAGCAGTCTGTAATTGGTTGAATTAGCACATGTTCTGTCCGGCTTGCTAGGTTACAACTTACTCGCAGAATGCTCAGAAGCAGGTTCATGAAGTGATCGCAGTAAGGCTGAACCTTCTCGTTCAAAGCACGAGCGATATCACTGACAAGACCAATGGCCATGGCGCACAGGCCGGGCTCCTCTTGGTTACCCAGAGCGTTGTACAGGAATGGGCTGAACTGTTCCATGTACTTGATGAAATCCTCCTCCAGAGCGCTGGCAATAGCACCGACGGTGGCGAAGATAACATCAGGGACACTCGACTTGGCTCCAACGGTCTGAAGAACCTGAAGGAGAACAGTCATGATACGGTCCGCTTGGGGCTTGATATCGGTCTCGAAGCGCTGAACGATGGCCAGAATAACACTGATCAAGCTAGTCTGCATCTCTTCGAGGAGCATACGGTCCTCGGCGCTAACAACCTGTTGTTGCATAGGAATGGTCTGCTCGAGACGCTGGAGAATAACGTCGGATAGAGTCGCAACCATGGCGAGGCTGTCGTTAGCGGAGTTGAGGACGAAAGAATTGAGGACTTCGTATCCAGCAGTGCGCAGCTGGTTATCGGCATCTTGCCTGTAGTGGGGGTTAGCTATTTGAAATAATTTAGGGTTATTCAGAAATACAAACCTCTCAGTTACTGTCAGGAGCGACTTCACACTCTCCTCGAAGTGCTTAGACAGAGGGTTGGTCTGGGAACCGGCATCGCCGGCGAATCGGTCGGCAACGTTCATGAGAGCCCAGCAGCAGGAGCTGGCAATCTTGGGGCTGCTGGCAAGGCCGTTGAAGAGGCAGGAGATGAGAGGCTGCAGGTGCACCTCAGGGTCAAGAACCTCGGGGCAGCAATCACAAACACGGCCCAGGGCGTACGCAGTGGAGTCGCGAACCTGAACGGAGTTGTCCTCCATCATTCCAAGAAGGACAGGGAGGGCCTGCTTGATGAGGGGCTCCAGAACGCGAGGCTCGGGACCCTCCATAATACCGCCGAAAGCAGCGACGGCGGCATCACGGTAACGCCAGTCCTCGTTGCGAATGTTCTCCTCGACAAATCCAACGACAGGCTGAATGACATCTCCCTGGACGCACTGGGCGTAGAGCTGCAGCGCCTGGTAGGCGGCACGCGACACGTTATACTCGTCATCTGTGGCATCTTCGTCCTGGCGGCACATAGCTTGCAGCAGGACAGGGACGACCTCACGGGTGGCCACGCGGGCAAAGCCAAAGAATGGACGAGCCTCGACACCTTCTTGAGCGGCCTCGGCATTATCGTCCTCGATGGCAATTTCCTCCTCGCAAACAGTACACCAGAACTCGATGGCAAGCTTGGAGACCTCCTCTTCCTCACTCTTCATACCCATGATGCTCAGGCCAAACAGAGCCTTCTCCATGTAGAAGCGCATCTTCTCGTAGTACGCGCCCATAATACGGTTCAGACAGCCGAATGCACCAGCCTGAACGCGGACCTCATCGGCCTGGGTGGCCTCGCATACAACCTGCATAATGTAGTTGCGTTCACCCTCGTTATCCATGTTGGATCGTACAAAGTCCACAGCGTCACTGAGGGCATTGATAGCGGCAAATCGAACCTCCATGTTCGGCTCTTCCCGGCGAGCACCTTGTACAACCGCGGTCAAGATGGCATTTGAGTGTGCGATCAAGCTCTGGCGAAGGTCGGCATCTTGGGATTCACAGATATAACCAATGGTAGTCAAGGAAGATTGCTTCAGGGAGTCGGTTCCGCTCGCCACATTTTGGACGAGGATGTTCATCAAGTCGGGCCACTCGTTGCGGGGCAGCTCGATGGCCGCAATCGAGACGATCAAAGTGGCGGCGGCATTTCCGGACTGAGTGTTGGAGGAGTGCAGGGTCTTGAGGGCGAGCTCCTTGACCTGTGTCTTGGTCTCGGGGCTGATCTGCTGGACCCATCGCTGCTGCACCTCACGCAACTTGGCCTGGTCTCGGAAGGTGAAGGCGTTCTTCAAAGCGATACCAGCAGCGACACGGATATGGGCGGGGCTTTCATCGTTGGCGAGTTCTTGACCCAGAGTGATCAAGTAGGCGGCCTAAAAAAAATAAAGACAAGGCGCGTTAGCGGGCTGTTGAAAGATCGTGGGGGATGTTGTTATTCGTAGGTATATGTCGAGATACCACCTGAAAGCAAGCAAGCACAAAGGAATATGGGAAAAGGCATCACATACGAAATCGACCTCGGCCGCGTGGGCGAGCTGCTGTTCAGCATTGGTACGCTCCGCCGCATCTGCGGAAGAGAAAACACGGTCAGCGAGGGGCTCCCGCACACAGTTGAGTTGGGAGATAGCACACAATGAAAGGATCATGTGTCTATCAAAACAGGGAGTGGCACGGAATACATACCTGGAGCGAGGGTACTCTGCAGTACCTGACGAGCATCCATGATGTCTGCAAAGAAGGAAACGCAGAGAGGGATGGGTTGCGATGTGGGGGTAAAGGGAGGAGAGAAAAAAGGAAAAAGAAAAAGAAAGGTGGAATAAGAGGTGAGTCAAACCCTCTAAGCCTGGGAGGATATAAGGAATCGAACCAGGCACAAGGTCAAACCACGGGGTTCAAGGTGGTAATGGGTTCAGAATCCCAGGAGTGGTAGGTGGGTGGGAAAGGACGGGGTGTTTTTGTGGATATGACGAGGCATGCACCAAAGCCGGGAGGCGTCGAGAGGATGAAGGTTCCTTCGGGACGCAACGGTGGAGGGGCAAGTGGGGGGATAGACGGTCGCAGCAAAGACCGTAGGATGGAAAGATGGTATCTTTTTGTTTTTTGAAGAAAAAAGAGAAGTCTTAAGACTAGAGGACAAGATCAAAGACAGATTTTCCACCAAAAAGCGACCGGGGGGAAGGTGAAGTTCAACGACAGGCGGGATGTGATTGGCTGGGATGAGTGTGCACGTGACCTGTGAGGTAAGCAAGACCAGCAGAGTCACCCAAGCGTAACCACTTACAGCATACTACGATAGTTATATGTCTGTATATGGTATACCTCTGTCGATATTCTCTATAACATAGTCTTGAGACGTCTACTCTCTTTACTCATTCTTCTCCGTATTCTCCAGAGCGGTAGTGGAAGTGGATGTATTCACATCCAGGCAGTGCACGTCCTCTGGTCTGCTTGTTTTGGTTTTGCCTCCCTTGAAAAGCACCCACCAGCCAGTGGCCCCAGCGACAGATCCTTTTAGCCCTGTCCACACACAAACCATCCATTTTACCATACACTTTTAGTAAGGCCCACATTGTTCCTGGTGCCTGACTTGAGCTGCATAGAAGATCCTAGAATAGTCCCGCATAGTACCTCACGGCAAAGGCAAGGGGCAACAAAGAGATCTATCCACAAAGGTATACCAGTATACTGTATATTCGAGGAGTCACGGTGTCTACTACTATCAGGCTAGGATAATTTAAGTTGCTATTCATGCAGTTAACTACTGGGACAACATGTACCTATTACAATTAACTGAAGTGTTGTTTTAATTATCCCCCGAGCCTGGAGATTTTTTTCCCTTTTCTTTTACAAGAAAGTGGAGCAGCGTTGTTAAACTTTAGCGACAAAAGCAATATAGACTTGACAAAGGAACACAGCCCTCCATCGTTTTCAGGGGCCAAGGCTCTTTGACCACATGCAAAAATAATGAAATGGTAGTACGTAATGAGGGCATTGACTACCAGTACTCATGCGAGTATACATAAGTGCTCGGCAATATATTTGACATAATCATACGTGCTAGAGCTTCCGGGAGTTTTCATCTATGTATCAGATAACCTAGTAGAAACTACCATGGTATTCAGGAACCTAAGAAGCTCTTTGAACAGATCATTCTGACTGCTATCGTAGATTCGATTCACTCCAAGTGATTGGGACGGTAAGCAGCTGCTCGTGAATATAGGGTGGTGTCGAACCTTTCCCCATCCGCTTACATTATTCAACTGTATCAGCTGTCATTCTCCTCCTCCCCCTCCTCCTCCCATTCTCCGATCGCAGCATCCAAATCCAATACATCATATCGCATCCTGTCCCCATAAAGTACACAGACTGCCCGTCGACCCTTCCGCCCATTAACATCTAGTCGTAGAGGTCGTGCCTTGGGACCGGATGGAGGGAAAACGTGTCGGACGGCTCCTATCTCCATCAGAGAAGATAGTTCAAACTGAGTGACGGGAACAGTTGGCTGAGGCGTTGCAGGCAATGCATCACACTGGACGTAATCGAGAACTAAAGTGGGCGAGTCTGTCCTCCCAGGTGCGGGTTGGAAGGAGAAATTGAGCAGGTACGAAAGTTCTGAATAGAAGTTAACATTTTGAGATTTTCCGGGACACGAGAGAAATAAAGTGAACTCACCCCCGCTAGCCCATAGCACTATAAGTGTATCGTCCTGGGCAAACTGCAATTGGCGGATTTCGCCCTTTTGAAATGAAATGGCAGCGACAGATGTGCTTCGAGTGGACGTGACCCCGTTGACGGAGTTAAGGATTGTGCGATAGATATAGAATGACTCTTTGGAGCTGCTCGATCGGCTCGCAGTGTAGATAGAGTGGGGTTGTCCCTCTTCGGCACTTTCGTGACAAACCTTCAGATCGTGTACCTCCGGATCACAGTCCGAATGCAAAGTAAGCGGTGACCGGTGGAGAATGCCTCTCCGTTGAGTCAATGCGATTTCCGCAAATACTTTCTCGAATTGAATACCAAGCCGCCTCGTCAAGTCATTCAGCTTGGGGGTATCAACGCTGGTCTCGTCGCCTCCTTTATTTTGTGCTCGACGCTGCTGGTCAAGGAGTGACTTGTAGTCATCATAAAATGAGCGATCGTGCGCCCCTGGAAGCCACTTATCTGTTATCGGAGTCGGCATTACGGGTATACCGATCATGGGTAACTGGCGGATGAAGTTGCGTAGGGCGCTTTTCTGGAGAGCGCCTGTGATGTATTTCACTGTGGGTGGGACATCGAAGAGCTCTCGCTTCTCGAGATTCTCTTCCAATGTTTGTGACAAGGGTTCGCTGTTCAAAATTTGGATTTCATGATGAAGCCAGCGAGAAAAGGCGGAAAATTGGACCAGCTCTTCGTTGGCGTGGTTTAGGATGCGATGAGCGAGAAGGTGTAGACAATCTAACGTCTCAACGATGCCATTTAACTTTGGTGTATCCAGTCCCAGTACATCACTGAGTTTGTGGAATTTCGACAATCCTACCAGTCGGCTTAACAGGACTTGGCTTCTCTCCAATGCCGGAAGGAGGCATTCGTGAGTCAACCGACGAATATTTTCATAGCCCCCGGCGACGGCTTTATCCCATCTTTTATGGCCCTATTTCTCACTTAGCAGGTGTCATTTAGATAAGTCCTAAATACTTACTCGGTCTCCAACAATATCCACCAAGAACTCTTTCATTGGCTCAAAGCAATGTCCAGTAACAACCAGGTGATAGATAGCTGTCACAAAATCACATTGACATTGGTCCTGTAGATCTTGATTCACGCTACGCAGGAACCGTGCCGGTAATTCTTGAGCATTTTTCCACTCCATTTCAATCTGTCGTTGAATCTGTCCAATGTACCGAAGCAAGTTCTGAAGTTGGGTGGTTTTCGACGCAAGAAGAGAAAGATATCGCCCGGACTTTGTAATAAAGCGCAGGTCAAGAGTGATGAGGCTTAGCTGTGGAGAACAGCTTCCAACAGCATTATTCGATACTAACAGGGCATGTGTCGAACTTAACGGGTGAGAGGTATGGCGAAGAATACGTAACGATTCCACTTGTGCGCTCGAGGTGCTAACAGGAAAGCAGCCGATCTCGAAACAATCAAAAATGCGCAGATGAACAGTCCCATTGTCGAATCCGATAAAGAGAACGTCCACTGAATCACTGGAATCTTTTGCGTAAGAGTGAAATATGGCATCAATGGAGGCTCGCGAGCTGAATAGATCATCTTCAGCACCGGTTGCGGGTAAGATACTCAATTTAGGCAGCGAACTTTCAATATCAAGCAATGCTAGCTCCCTTGGAAGGTCGGCTTTGAGCAGGGCCGCGGCGTTAGACGGGTGATTGCCGGGCGACAATAGGTCTTCCACAGAGATTTGACCAGCTGAGTCTTGTAAATGCTTTTGGGCAGCTTTACTATCAGTGATATTCATGCCCCACCCTAGACAGGTTACCTTTGGAGCTGGCTGCTCGTCAGGAGAGGAGAATCTCTCGCTCGGATTCTGGTAAGCTGGGTAATGATGGACTGTCTTTCCGCTGTAAGCACTGAGGATGCGCAGTGATCCATCTCCACAAGCGACAGCAAGAAGACGACCTTCGAGAATGTTAGCGAATATCCCAGAGTCTGTATGCTCACCCTCGATCCATGGAAGTAAACATGGCGATGCCAGCGGGAAAGACGTTAACTCACCGTTCCCCTTCCAGGCCATCGCCCTGACCTCCCCATCTTCCTCGTCCTCGCCTAGGTAGGGATCACCCCCGAATGACCCCCCAAAGACGTGCTGGCCATTCAGGCGAAATACGCGCAGCTCCTCGTCGTCGGTCGCCAGGGCGATAAGGTCCATCGAAGGACAGTACGCCAAAGTGGTGGGTTTACACTTTGCCGGCAGGGATTGCTCCCCGACCGGCGTGAGCTGGGGTCCCTCTTCAGCCATGTCGTCTGTGAATTGAGGGTGAAAAAGAATCAGCCCATAGTTTTTGGGGGGATTGTATACTTCTTGGCTGCGTGGTCGCGGCTCCGGTGTTGTTGTTGGCTGAGAGCCGAGTCGCGGCGGACCCGGGGATTCTTGGCGCGTGTTTTGTGCGCGGCTGTAACCACCACCAACTTCCCAAGAATTGGAAGCATAACATAACAATCACACCAAGGGGAGGAATATTCAAGTTGTTTGTCTTTGGAAGGTCGCGCGTTGAGCAATACTAGCCACTTTGCTATTCTATAGCATCACTACCCTAGTATCTCATACAGCCCCGTCACAGGTTTGTTTGTCTTCGTGTTCATGTTTTCATTGTAGATAGGCTATGCTAATAATTCTATTGAAATTGGTACAAGCAGCCAGGCGACCAGCACCTAGTTGCTGAAGAGCGAATGTATTGAGAAGATAGTTAGAAAGGTTCTCCGTCCATGTCGGACTGGATCATATTCTTGAGGTAGCTGAGTTCATCCATGAGCTCCTGCATGGTTCTCTTGCCCTGGGAGGAGCCATCCCGAGATCGAGATCGAATTCTTCCAAGAGCCTCGCCGTGCTGACTCTCACCCGGAAAAATGATAGGGGATCCATCAGGGCTTTTGCGTGACAGTGAAAGTGCCTCCATGGATTCGATTGCGCTGAAGAGGGCTGCGTGGCGCTTGGGGTTGCTTTCAACTTCGTCCATTTGATCAATTCCCAGGCCAGAGCCTTGGAAAGCAGGAGATGCAAGAGAGATAGCAAGTTCGGGAAGGGCCACGTTCCACGGCGGAAGTTCGCCGGAAGCAGAGTTGGGCGACGAGGGTTTAGAGTGAACCGTAAGATGGGGGGTGTTGGGATCAGTGTTGGTCATTGCGTCGTTAGACTGGGACAATTCTGGTGTCTTCCAGTCATCCACGGCTGGCGACTCGTTGATGTCCTGGTTAAATGTAGATGCTGAGATCATTGACTCGGGCGAATCATCCTCTGCTTCGGTTTCAGTGTCGGTGCTCCATTCGGAAAATCGACTCCGCTCAGGAACGAAGCGTGAGTTGGTGTAATCGTCTGCCGTCGTTGCCGTCATGCTGGAAAAGTGACTTCGCTGTATCTCTGCATCCATGACCCTGTCATGATCATCTATCTCGCGGACGGCCTCGTCCATGACGGAAGATGGTGTGTTAGGAAGAGTAGGCAGTCTCTTCTCGTGAACGTTTTTCGCGGTAGGTGTTGTCTGACCGCTCGGATTATTTGCGATGAAATCCAGCGCATCCTTCAGGGCACGAGTTTCATCTACCGTCCCCAGATTGTTGCCGGCAGCTGCACCTCTCGAAAAACTGGGCTTGCGAGGCTTAGGGCGCGTTTCCACGGTGAGCAGATTTCGGACTTGGGCATCACCGCCGTTTGCCTTGAGCGCACGACGGCTTTGAATTGTCGAGAATTCGGGAATATTTGCTGTTGGGGAGACGGTGCTCGTTTTAACGTTAATTTCGGGGACCCGCCGGCGATCAGCAAGGGTTCCGTCGTGTCGGAGAGCTCCGTTGACTGTTTTAGATCTTGGCAAAGGCGAGAGTTGCACCTGACCTTCTGCATCATTGGAGGGTTTGAATGCCGCAAGCAGGGCTCGGGTTCGTGGTGGGGAGGCAGAACGTGCATCTTTCGAGTGATAGCCTCTGGCGCTGCCTGGCTGCGATGCACTCCGGTGTACCATTCCGCTAATTGGGGAGGTGCTCTGGGACTGCGCAGCCAGAGGCTGGTTGCGAGGCAAAGCAGTCTGCAAACGAGCGGGGACTGGCTGAGGTGGCTTGCGCGGATTCATGAACTTGTCCTCGGGGTTCATGGTTCGATAGTCAGCCTTCTGCGAGCTATTGCTCCCGGTGCGGCCGTGGGATCGACTGTCAGGTAACACGATAGGCACATTCAGCACATTGACGGGTTGTCCCGGGAGTAACGGGCACTTGGTGGTGACCGGCTCATTTTCATTAATGGATTCTATGTCATTATCCAGCAAATACTGTGTCTCATAGTTAGCCTCTTTCTGGTCAGGCTTCGCCCGTATTTGCTCACATAATACCAGTACGTAGCGCCCATTTTGAGACCACCAGTGCGCCATTGGGCCTGTTCACCTGAAGAACCCCCTGGACCATCGCCCATAATATCTGTGAAGGTGTGACATCCTTTCCAGTGGCCTGCACCGACGCGGTTGTCCCTCTCCATCACATATTGCTTCGTAAAATTGTCCCATGAACCGAGCAGCTTGACCGAACGGGTTTCAGGGTTGGTGTTTCTAGTGTGCAAGTCAGTCACAAGCCCCGAAGGGTTGAGATGGGCAGACTTACAGTAAGAAAGTCATGAGGGTAGTAGATATCATCGCACTAGGGCGATCGCTCAGAAAAGACAAGCAGTTAACGAGGGTAGAAATACAAAGTTCGAATCGCAATCAAATGCAGGAACAATGCTATGCAATGGGAAAAGAAGAATGAAGGAAAAGACGCGCGCACACAGATCAGGAACACTGAGCAGGCCTAATATAGTACAGAGGACAATGCAATGCAACGCAAAGAACGAATAGGTAAAGAGAGAGGAGAGATTGCAAAAACGACAGATCTTCAACAGAACCAAAAGAAAGGGGAAACGAAAAGGAATGGAAGAAAAGAAAGTGTGTGAAAAGAGTAATCGGGAGAGACCGAAGGAGCGGACTATAAGTTGCAGTGCAGCAATGACTAGTCCGGAACAATAAACAAAGCTGTTTCTATAATTACAGCCCCGGTAGCACGCCAAACGTGACACGCACGCAGGTACACGCTGTGCCTGTTTCAGAAGAGATGATTGACAGGTCTAAGAATAAACGGGTCGTTTGAGGAGCGTTTCGGGCAGCGCCGCAGACCAAACAGCCATGGTCCAGCCCAGGAGGGCAGCCCAAAGGGAAATGTGACGCGGATGCTTCAGGAAGCGCGGGGCAAGGAGGGCAGTGGACAGTTTCCCGGTATCCTAATTTCCTCAGCACACTTCGAGGGCGACAAGAACGACCAATGGGCGCGAGTGTAGGCGAAGCGCCGAGAGGTGTTGCTAGGACCAGGGTCCGGCGCTTCGACCGGGGGGCGTAGGGCGTTGAGAGTGGTTTGTTGCTTTGTTTAAGACGGTTCTAACCCCAATAGAGAAATAGTTGACAGTTGACAGTTGGTTGTGTATATCGGTTATTTATGGCAAGAGAAGGGACGGAGAGAGGTGTTTTGAGGGAGGAGCAGAGCTTTTTCTGCGGTGATCAGATTGGATCGGCACTGCGGGGATTTTGTGATGACTTGGATGCCGATCGCGGGAAAATAGCTGATGGCCGCAAGTGGAGCTGGGTTTGATGATGCAGTGACAGGCAGAGAGATTACCGAGATAGGTTCTGGAGGACGAGAAGTATGGATTAATAGGAGGGAAAGGGGGGGCAAGTGGGAGGTAGAAGTGGAAGTGGGAATGGGAATGGGGAGGGCAGATTAGCATCTACACGCGTTTGGGCGTTACCGTGGTTCGTCCATCGTCACCATTTGGTACGCTGCAAGGTACGAGTATACATTCTATGTACTATGTACTACATGGGTACGTTTCAGCACCGAACTAGTGAATTTCCCATCAGCCCACTTTGGCTCTCAAAACGCCATCTGGTGCTCAGCAAGTCAGATCTGCAAAGGTAAGGGCGCGTCTTCAAGTGGCTTTCCCCTGATGCAAGTGTAAAGTGCCGATCAATTATGTGATTGGCTCATCAGTTGGGTTCGGCCAAGAACCACTCCACTTGGTTTCTGCGCCGGCGGCAAATGATACGTCTGTTTCGGCCTTGAGCTAAAGGGCTGACAGGAACAGGGAGATGAGCATGGACTTGGCCGAAGGGTATAAAGAGGCGAGGGCAATTAAATCGAGCGGATTCTCGTTCTTGATCTGGTACATCATTGATATACGAACTATAGTGGATCACAACTTGACCAAGGGGGAAATGAAAAAAAAAAAAAAAAAAGAAAGGAAAGGAAAATTCAAGACTCGGACTAGCGATGGAGCTGCCCCATTAAAATTCGTGGTGATCTCATTTTTCCAGATAAGATGAATCTGTGCGAGGTGCGAGGTGCGGGACCAAGAACTGAATACAGACGGAGTACTCCGTACAATCCTCGCCTCTTATACTTCGTATTGACGGGGGTCTATTGCGAGAGAGTATTACAAGCATTGGAGGCCATCAATATCCTCGCGTATGGAGTAGGGCACTCGCCCCTCTTTAGAGTGGCTCACTAGATTTGAGTCTAAATAGTCGGTGAGTGTGGAGATATGGAAGGTTCAACGACCATCAGGTCATCATCATAAACATTCAATCCGGCTTGAAACCGGTCCTCCGCTTAACCGGCCGACGAGGTCCGGGCGCAGTGACCAATGATCGTCGCCCAATTTTGGCAATAACTGCTGTGCGAAATTCACAGCCTACTTGGAAGGATCATAGCCTTGCGAGATAATTTGAAATAAGGGTGAAGATCAAACAAAATGATATTCAAGTAGTGGGGAATAGTAGAAACGCCACGCTAACCTTTAAGAACTGCCCTTCAACCCCCTGCGCGAAAGAACTTCTATCAAGAGCCCAGCTCAGTCGAGTTCAACTCCAGCCAAAAGAAAGAAATAACACATAGAATGAAGTGAAGAAATAATAAAAGGATAACAATGGCAATAGAAAAGAAGAAGAAGAAGAAGAAGAAGAAGAAGAAGAAGAAGAAGAAGAAGAAGAAAGAACAAAACAATTATGGAACCAGCTGGACCCTGTATTCGTTTAAACCTGTCGTCGATCATACTTCTTGTTCACAGCCCCAAGCACACACTTCAAGATCCCATCGGCATCCAATGATTGACCCCTCTTCCCTCGCCAGGGGACAGTGTCAACAATATCTCGCAGACGCTCGTCACTGCAGTACTTGCCAAGCTCATCATCCAGCTCTTGCAGATATCGCTGCACGCTTTGATCATCACCAATCTGGAAGAACTGGATGCCTACTTGCCATGGCAACGCATTGCATCGTGGATGATCAAGCGCCTTGGCTACTTGCATAATGACACTTTCGGCATCATCTGTGAATTCACCATCGGTGATGGTAATGATATTGATTGGTTTGACCAGCAAGGATGGATCACGCAGGGATCCGTCAGCGTTGCGGGAGGCTTGCATCAACTCCACGCGATATAGGTATGGGGTCAGGATCTCTAGCAGGCGTTTTCCCACGGGGGTGGAGCCGCGGGGTCGGACACTGTTGAAGATTTCTTGGACGTCATCGGCTGTGGTGATGTTGGTATAAGCACCGGTAGTGTTAGTTGTTGCTGCGCGACGATGATTCAGGAAGTAGATGTCGATTCCGTCGTGGTCATATTGTGTGCAGATGGGGGCAATGGCAGCAATGGCCTCCTCGGCTTCGCGCCAGCGTGGTCCGCTCATGCTGGAACTATCATCCACAAGGAAAATTGTGTCGAAGTCTTTGAGGAATGCATAGCGGGAGTCATAATCACCGCTTGAACTGTTCGTTACGGCGGGTGCTTTCCAGTCCAGCGAATCGTAGGCCGGTGGGTCCCATGCTGCGACCTTCTTGGAAGACGAGCGCATCATTGCGAAAAGCTTGTTATCGCGTAGTCGAGTGCGTGGAGTATTAGTGCCCATTGGTGGGAGATCGGGAGTGATAGACAAAGCAGATTGACGGTGATTGTTTCTTTGGCTGGATGGGAACGATGACCATAAGGGGGGAGGTGTGGCCTTTTCAAAAACAGGCATGATGGAGAAGTCCAAAACAATGTTATAATATACTCTGGCAATTGGTACGATGCAAAAAGGATGCAATAAATTGGTGAAGAATGGTGAGGTTTTTGAAGTTCCACAGTAATGGTTTGAATGATAATAGACAAAAAATCGCGACAGTAAATGACTCCTTTATATCTGATATGAATCCTTCGAACATACTGCGGAGCCCTGGCATTCCGAGCCGCTCAGTAATAGCTAGCGAGGCAATGAGGGAGACATAAGGCGCACTTTCAAACCCCTGTTTTGCCTCACAGTGCTAGGTTCCTTTCACGGGCTCTATCCCAAACAACGCCCAAAGAAAACCCATGGGTACTCATGCTTAGCGTGCGGGGTTAGAGATCACAATCAAGCCTATGTTTCCACGAGGCAGAATCGTTTCAGTTCTTTGTCCTGTGACAGGTTCTTTCATATTATCGAAAAGGAGCTACTGTACGAAGCCCTAGCGCTAAGGCAGTAAGGCTATCTGAGGGGTAACACTGCCCTACCGTAAATTAATGAATAGGGTCACCCAGGCGGGTGGGCTTGTCATAAGTGGGCTCCGCCCTCCAAGGGTCTACAGGAACTCTTCTGAGTCAGATCGGGATCCAATCCACGCGAGGCGCTCTTTTGTGCTGCGGCTTTCCGTCGGGCTGTGCTGAGGCATCACTCCGCCCCCAGGTATCCCCGCCTGACGAATGAAAGCGCAGCATGGAGCGATACGGAACATCGCGCAACAAATCAAGGTAGAGTCTAATTTATTAAGGCCAATAGTGTGAAGGGATAGTTCCATAAATCTATTGTGATTTCCAGAAAGGGAATCATTGATTCGCTACTAGGTCACTACTGTATGCGTCATAATCATTATTCATGCTATGTTGCCCAAGCGCCGGTTTGTTTAGTTTGTGCGATCCCTCCAGTTCCCAACTGCGCCCCACAACCCGAAGGAATAACCAATCAGTAGTACAAATGAAAGAAGTTTGTTTGCGCCTGAAGTGTCATAAAATGTTCTAGAAGTGTTAGAAATACGCCTCGGATGATGGGAGAATATCCTCGTAGGGCATGTCGAGCAATGCCACTGGACTTCTCTTGGTTGACCTCTCCCTCGAAATCTCCCGACAGGGCACTCCATCTTCGAAATGGAGTACACCCGGGTCTGAGGCAACCATGTCCATCAGGGCAAGTGCCTGGTCGAGACCCATCGAGTTTCCAATCATATTGAGGGCTTCACCAACCCATCGACGAAGGGCATGGTTGGGATTCTCAATCACACCAGCTACAAACAGCGGCCAAAGCAAAATCAAGCCACCAAGATAACTTTCTGGGGGTGGGCAATTGGGAGAGGTATCTTTCTGGTGGGCACCCAGGTGATAGGGCACGCTGCGGCAGATGTCAAGGGCCAGTCGTCGGATCGTGGACCGAATATTTTTGCAGTGAGCTCGGAAATCTTCCGACATTTCAAATTTGGAGCCGTCAGAGATCTTCCACATATGAGAGAGTATTAATTCGCCAATAAGGATACGCGCACAGCGATACTGGTTCCATATGTTGCAGGCCCAAAAGTTTGGGTAGACGTGGTATTGGTCATCGAAGGGGCGAAGTCCGCGGCAACGTTCTTGAAAAAGAAAGTCGTATGGAGATTTAGTATGTGTTTCGTACGTGAGTTCAGGTGGAAGTCCTGTTAGCCAGGCTACTAGTTCGCCCTCAATAGCCGATGCAGCTGCAATGATGTCCTGCTCGTTGGTGAGGGTTTTGGCCTGGATATCCGCCCGGAGATTGGATAATTTTCCAATAATGATAATCAAACGATTGCTGTAGGCATCTGCTGGTCGCAAGAGCATAGCGAACTTTGTACATTCCAATAGGGAATTAGGCACATGACAATCACGCTGTATACAACTGATGATCTGCATGGTAGGAGGTTAGGGTTGGAAAAGATGAGATAATAAGGGGAAAGAAGATGCGCACGATTTGGTATCTTAAATGCATAAAGAGACGAATGCCGGCCTCGGTCTTGAGCTGATCAGTCCCTCGCAGGTCGAGTAAAGCAGTAGCACCAGTGATATGGTTTGTCCACAACGCGATGTCCCGTGGGGCACGTGCTGTAACAATCTATTGGAGCGAACAGAAACCAGGTTAGATCTGCACATCATTTGGGGGAGGGGCATGTCTTACTTCATATATGGCAAGCAGGACGACAGCCCCCAATGCCTGATTAGTCTTGGCCTCTTCTATATTCGTAAGAGTAATGTTGAGGAGATTTAAAGCGTTGACATATTCCCTCCTCGCCACTTCTTTGAGAGTAGTCATCTTCCTCACACGGCAAAGCATAGCCGATGCCACAGCAGTCATACTGGCTCGCATCGCTTTTGAGCCGACTTGGCCATCGTCCTGTGCCAAGAATTTGGTCACAAAGTCACTCATCCAAAAGCTGCCGGGAATGGCATTGGACCTAAAGAGAAAGCTGATGGCTTCCTCTTGCGTGGGTAGGGCGAGCGGTTGGACCTCCATTGGAATTTGCCTGTATTGTTGCACGAGAGGTCCAGACAGTGGGTCGGCGTTGAAATCCAACAGACTAGTGTAAGCCGCCTCTGGCGGGGAGGCGGATTGGGAGCTCCCATCCGGGGAAGCTGTGCGAGGGGATCGCCGTGGCGACCGTTTTTGTCTAGTAGGGGGTGAAGAGCTTGAAGCACCAGATGTACTTGACCCCGCTGAGGCTTTCTGCACCACTGATTTACTTTCGTCACGAAACATCAGAGATAGCTGATCCCTGTAGCCGGGGCAATCCCGCTTGGCGCGCACGCATTGTGAACAGGCCGGCCGAGCTTGGTCACAGCGAATCTTCCTGGACCGGCAGTGGCCACATCCTTTGCTCGGTTTGCCGCAATAAACCATAGTGGGCGCCGGTAGCTTCTTTTCTTATCGCAATCCAGGGCTGAAGAGGGAGGAGTCCTGTATTAAGGTGTCGGTAGAGGCCGACTGCACCGCCTCCGCCCCAAGCGTGACTCGGTTGGGGTTAGGCAACGATGTCAGCCATAGTGCGAGCGTTCAAAACTACATTCATGTTGGCGTTGACACCTCAATGGGTCATGGTAATTCTGTGCGAGCTAATTCGGATTTCTATTTATGACGCATCTCTGCAGGGCTACACTAGTCCACTAAGATTGCAGTTCCCATCATCCTTTGTTTCGAACTGCATCTCATCACTAGTTAGCTACACTACCCCAACATTCTACATGACCAATCCGCTTATGTCATTCTGCTTATGTCATGTATCGAATTGTAGGACATTCCCGATTAGGATACCATTGCGAATAATGGTGTCTTCTCATTGGCTGGGATGACCAAAGCTTGGCTGGGACTGTGGATATTTTGGCAGTCGCCTTGGGGCAGTTCCCATTGTCTTACAAGCCCATCCAATTCTGTTCACCTGGATCTTTTTAAAGTGGAGGCTCAGACATGTATGGTTCCATTCGAGAACTGCTTATTTTTTCTTCACGCACCGCCACAACACTTGAGATTATTCTGTCCAAAAACAGTATGCACGATGCAGACAGATGGAATATATATCAAATGAAACTAGACTGTCCACGACGTTGTATATAGGATTTTGATACATTTTATCGCATTCTCTTCAAGTTCAAGCTACTACCATCAGACTAGTACGACTACGACTACCTAATAAAGAGTTATTTTTATTTGGATACTTCTCTGCACAAATTTGTCAACGTCACGGTTTAAATAATTTATTGGTGCCACCCAGACTTCCCCCAGGGTCTACGCGGAAATTTACAAAACGGTCGATATGACTGTCACTTACCGACATGGCATCTCTATTCTTGAACTGATTGTTTACTTGCCTGCCCTCTTCCTCTCCATCTTCTTGGTCTATCGCCATGGATTTCGACAAAACAGCGGATTTCTATTTATTTTGACGTTTGCTGTGTCTCGGATTGTGGGCGCCTGCTGTGATCTCGCAACGATCGATCATTATAGCCTAGGGCTTTACATCGCTGCCGCCATTTGTATGGCAATTGGACTGTCTCCTCTCATGCTTGCATTGACTGGTCTGCTATCTCGAGCGTAAGTAATAGCTCCTCGGGCTCCCACTTCCCATCCCACCAGGGATTATAAAAGGCTTCCACTCACATGCCCAGGAATCTCTCCATTAAGCATAAAACAGGAAAGGCTGCTCTTCCTGAATTCGTCTTCATCTTCTTCCGAATCCTCGTGACCGTCGCCATGGCAATTAGCATCGTGGGTATCACGGCGCATATGTCCGCCGAAAGCCTCGCACATCCCGACATCAAGGCCAAGATTGGAATGATCTTGTACCTGGTCGCAGGAGGACAGTTGTGTCTCATGATCGCCGTTATGGCCATGCACCAAGGCTCCATACAGCGAGGGGAGAAGCGGAGCGTTCTCGCGGTGGCTGTTTCGACTCCCTTTCTCCTGGCCCGCCTGGTCTATGCTGCCTTGGTCTGGTTCCTTCATGACTCTACTTTCAGAATGATTGACGGAAATGTGACGGTACAGCTCTGCATGTCTATTCTGGAAGAGTTTGCTATTGTGATCGCTTGTCTTGGTGTTGGGATTACTTTACGCGTGCGCGCAAAAGAGAATCGCACCAAGGAACAAGCTCCCTTGTCCGAATACCGCTCCCAGTACAAGCCTTGAAATAGTGCATGGAAACCTTTTTCTTTAGGTACGGGGGTAGCCTAAGAGGACAGAATGGACGCCCGAGACAGCTGCTATCAGAGACAAGAAGCAAGTGGCAGAAGATAGACTGGACAGCGCCCAGATAGAAAGGGGGGGTCGAAGGTATCAAAATATGGTAACCACCCCGAAGTACCTTATTTAATTATTTTGAAGTTCCTTCTTTATATTCACAGCCAAACTTAAGTTCTCTCGGTGAATAGGCCGAAAAATTGATAAATTCCGGGGGTACTGGCCGCAACACAGTCCTCAATTTTGTATCTGAATTCGGCGCCTAGCTAATTTCACGAAAAGAAAAAGACACATGCAATTAGACCCGCTTCACGGGGGATTCCCCATTCGCTTAAAGGCCTCGTTTTCTCTTTCCAGTGCTAGTAGTCCTGGAGGTCGATTCCTCCTGTTGCAAGAATCCACCACTCCCATCATCGTGCCATTCGCTGACCTCCCACTCTATTGAGGTAGACTGGTCATCGCTCACGCCCATACCTCGTCGAGCCCGCATCAATCGGCCTAGGCGGCTGCCTTCGACCATCTCCTCAAACCAAGGAATACCACCGACCCTACCATTTCGAAAGTTTCGTGAAATATCGCCTGGGTTGAAAGAAGGTACAATAACCGAAGAATTACCCAAGGAAGGTGCCAAAGCGGAGCCAGAAACCTCAGCCTCGATCTCATCTTCGTCGAAGTCCTCAGGCAGGAGGTCAAGGTCTTCTAGGGCCCGCTGATCCTCACCGAATAAGCTACCAATGGCCACCGACATAAAATCAGCCTCTTCACGAGGTTCATCGGTCCAGAATGTCAAAGGTGTTCCGCAGAAACCGCAGAACACACGCTGTGTTTCTGGTGCATGGCGAGGTGAAAAGGAACGGCGGATCGAGGCGTGTGTTTCATCAGGAAAGAAAGACTCTGTATGTGAATGGTACCAACTCAATGGTACCCGCAGCCATGCGGTAAGTGGGGTGCCGTGAAATCGACCTGATAATCGCAATCAGCAAGGCAAAGCTGAGGGAGGTGGCTGGAGATAGACATAGTAGTATGTTATATACTTACGATTGTCTCGGCTGCTATCGAAATACACCTCAGCATGCTCAGCCACATCTTCGGGGATGGCAATCCTGTACTGGTTGCGCCCACAGGAGCATGATCCATGTAGCGACTCGTGGGCCATTGTCGTACGGTCGTACAAGGCGCCGCTAGACCGGGCGAGATCGATACTCAGATCTGGGCCGGGCGATGGAGGGGCAAGCTGATTCTTGAGATAGCTAATTGAAAGGCAGCCTCGAGTTGAATGGAATTCTCACAGCGGGTTTGAATAGTTTTCAAGAAGGAAAAAGAAAGAAAAACGCGAAGCAGGGTGTGTGGTCGGTGGAGCCTTTCTATGACGTTTAAGAGTGCCAAGGCCCAGACTCAAGTTCCTTCTCCGCATTGGTTCAACTGGGCCTATCGGTTTCCTTCCTCTTCAACCAACCTCCCTCGAACAACTGTCTGGAAGACCTACACTTTGGGCTTCGACTATATTTGAATAAGACGGCTGGAAAACACAGCGAAGCCTATTTCTTTCACTTTTGATACAATCAACTCCCCTACATTACCTCTCTCTCTCCTTCAGAATGAATCCCGACGTTGACGATGACCGGTCCTCTTCCACCCCGACCGGCACATCCAAGTCGGTTTCTGGCCAGGAAAAAGAGAAACCTCGCTTGACCGACCAGGAGAAGAAGAATAACCACATTGCCTCCGAACAGAAGCGCCGCGCCGCGATCCGAGAGGGCTTCGACCGGTTAACCGAACTGGTGCCTGGTCTCGAGGGGCAGGGTCGCAGTGAGAGCATCGTGTTGCAAAAGACCGTCGACTTCATCCACTTGAAACTACAAGAACGTCACAATCTCATCGCCGAGATTGAAAATAAAGGTGGCCGAGTTGATGACTCTTTCCGACCAACATAATACAGCTGCATTCTTGTTAATTTGCCCGACGTCTTCTTCGCGCCTTCCTCATTTTCTGGCCTCCCGATGGACTGAGGCCCGGCAAACTGTCTTTCCAGACCGGGGGACAAATGAATCATGTATCTCAAACGAATTTCTTTCGCTACTCTTGACCCCTGGGCCCCGGTGACTTCATGAATGCCCGGGGTTTTCCATGACAATGGCTTCATTCTACCGCATGCCTGTCTGATCTACGAACCACGAAACCCCGCAACTCGGCCACCCACGGCGCCGCTGGACGGACCCGTGACTATGATGGCTTGATGTTTGATTGTGAGGCTATTTCTATTTCGTTTGTCCATTCTCATCTGTATATTTTTTTCTCCCTTTTTTTGCCCATTATTTATTTTTTCATCCCATGGATGTATTTTCAGGCATCAGAATGTGTTCGACTATGGCCAGTACTATACCCTTCGCTATAACTTCACAATTCAATGGCATCTCTCAAAATGCAATCTTTGCAATTTGATCTGGAGAATCGAGGGGCCTCGGTTCAGCCGAGGGCCGTTTGGGTAGATCACGTGTAGCCAACCGATTGGAGATCTATGTACCTCGGCCATGGTATACATACGGGGCTACGTAGCAGTACTCCATGGTAATTGGGAATGGGCATTGAATCGAGGAATTACTGGTGGGAATCCATTGGAACCGTAGTGTGGTCGAATTTGATAATTTCAACAATGGCAACCGTCAATTTGGTAGTGACATTTCATGCCGAAGATGATGCTTACTGCCGGCCAGATCCGTGATTCTCAGGGTCCTATTATTGGGCCTTGCCGAAAAAAGGATCCTGTTGAATGTATACGAGCTGATTGGAGAGTCACAAAAGGAGAGGACTTGCGCATTCGATCTTGTGGGGCATTTCGATTACCATCCCCAATCTAGATCCTTCAGTTTGAGAGGTCCAATGGGATGTACATCGCACTAAGCATTTACCCCAGTAATCTAGCCCACATAGGTTCATCCGACCTCCAAGATGCAGTTAGAAACTTTCAAAATTCATCAATAGATATAATGGCATACCTTGTATGTACAACTATATGATCAATCATACATACGAATTCGTATAATGTACATTTCCCCGCCAATGAAGAAATGAGTCAGTGGGGAAGCCGGGCTGGGGCAGTCGTCCTCGCGCCGCAATCAACCCACTTCACCTTCACCCCCTCCTCCAGGAAGACCCTCTCCAGAGTTAAATACCCAACAAGGCATTACCAAAATGTCTGACTCCAAAGAAGCTCTCCTAACCAGCAACAATGAACCCAACGACCCTCCACCAGCCTACGACACTCAAGTCAAACCCAACCGCGGGGCACCGCTCCCCCGCCCACCACCACTCTCCCTCCCCGTCCTCAACGACCTCCGCAACAAACGAGTGATCCTCGCCTCGCAATCCCCACGCCGAAGACAAATCATCTCTTACCTGGGTCTACCGAACATCGAGATCATCCCCTCAAACGCAGAAGAGAACCTCCCCAAAACCCTCGCGCCATTCGAATACGTCCTCGGCACCGCAACCAAAAAAGCCCAAGCCGTCTACGCCCAGGAAGTCGATAACGAAGAAAAGGGCGAACCAGCCCTCATCCTCGCCGCCGACACTGTCGTCGTCGACACCGCCAAGGGAACCATCCTCGAAAAACCCCGCTCCGAAGCCCACCATGTCACCATGCTGCGGGCGTTGCGGGATGCGCGCGATCACAAAGTCTACACGGCGCTGGTAGCCATGGCTCCGCTGGCTAGTGCGCGGCAGCCGGGCTATGCGATGGAGACGATGGTTGAGGAGACGTCGGTTCGGTTTGATGGGCAGGTGTCAGATGATATGATCCTGGCTTATGTGCGGACACGCGAGGGCGCGGATAAAGCCGGTGGGTACGGGTTGCAGGGACTTGGATCGATTCTTGTGGAGAAGATTGAGGGTTCGTATGATAACGTTATTGGGTTACCTCTTAAAGCTACGTTGAATATTATTCAGGCTGTTATGCTGAAGGCGGATGATGAGGATCGTTTGGAGGGTGATCCCATTCTTGAAGAGGATGATGAATCGGAGTGAGGGAGCGCGAGGGTGAGGAGAATTATCTTGTCATGAACATTTAAATGATTGCCTGGGTTTATATTAAAAAAACATACTTTTATTGGGATAGATCAATATACCCTGTCTCTTTTTTGTTGGTTATTTATTGTGGTTCACTTTTATACCCTAGGGTATTTACGATATCGAAGCTGGTACGAGATAAGAGGTAATGCTGCTGGCACAGAAGTAATATTTCCCGTGGGAAAACAGATATTTAGCACAGACACAAGTCAGGCAGAGACAAATGAGAAAAAGTTTGACATATACAGAGGCGGAACGCCTGGACCAGAAACAAAAGAAACACTCAAAACACCCTTTTCAAATGATGAACCCCTCTATGCGTTCCAGACCCGACGCAGGGCCTCGGTGATACCCACATCGTTTGTCTCGAACTCATACAGGCCGATGGCGGTGGTCAGGGTGAAACCGCGCAGGAGCCAGTTGCAGAGGGAGTGGAACTTGGGCACACGCTGAGGGCGGAAGTAATCGATGATGGCGGCCCTGAAAGGTAAAGTGTTAGAAGTCGCGGAAATGAAGAGCATCGAACACACGCAGATTAAGCTTACTGGAATCCAACGTGGGAGTGGGCGACCAGGAGGGAGCAGAGGACGGCATCCATGACGGGGTTGAGGGAGCCAGCGGCGAAGGGAGCGATGGTGAGGGGGATCAGACCGACGCAGACGGCGCTGGGATATGTTAGCTACTCCGGAATTCACCAAATTTCACTAGACATGCAATGGTGCACTTGGGGATGCAACGAACCGCTCAAAGGTCCAGTGGTAGCTACCCTCGGATGGGTGAGGCTGGGGAACGGGAACGGGGTCGTTCACTATGACGGCAGGTTAGTATACAAGTCAATCGCAAAAACTACACGCATCTCTTCGCTGTTTTCGCCATAATGCCGTTGGAAAACGCATGAAAGTCGTAGACGACGGTGCGGGCTTGAGGCTTGAAATGCGAGAAGAGGAGCGTCGGGTTCGGACTCGGGTCGGTAAAACGTACTGGTTCCCTCGATGCTCTCTGCCATAATCGATAGAGCGTTAGCGAGCAACATTCACATCTCTCAGATATATTTCCCAATTCATATCAGGCGGGTTTGCATCGCAGGGGATCTCTCGGATCTTTCGAGGTCTCAACTTACGGGGCAACGGGGGCAGGATCTGCTTCTTCGCGGAGGCGTGGAAGGCGACGACTTGCGACACGCCGACATTCTGGCGGAGCAGGGGCGACCGGGTGGTCGCAAGAGTTTGCCGGAGCAGGGAGGGACGCGCGAACGAGGCCATTGTGACGAGTGGGAGTGGTGATGATCGAAGTGGTCGCTCTCGCACAAGGATGAAGTTGGCAGACCTCGGGAGTCTCATCGGTATGTCATCCCAGTTCTCGGTCAGGTGATTGGCTGACGGTTCCCGCCCAGCCGAGATTGTCCGTGGCTAAAACATTTAGCCATGGACTATATCCTACGACTATACTATGAGCATTGATGTTTTCGAGTGCGTTATTTTATGATCTACGAGTGTGGAATATTGTATATTTGAAGAAATATCCATCGTATCATTGCTAATCGTGGCTCGGGAGGCCTCTTCTTTGACGTTGCATTAATACAATAGCCGAGCCATCCCGAAAGCCGTTAAAGTGTACTAGGCGCTGAATTGTAGCCGTGCATTTCATCATTGTAAATCCGATTCTTCGGTCTGATTCCTTAAAACAATAAGATAACACCCATTCCCAATGCTATGTCGCTAATCTAAAACTTGAGCACGGCCTTGCCCTTGTTCTTGCCGTGGAAGATACCAACCAGACCCTCGGCGCCATTGTCGATGCCGACAGTCTCGTGGATGAGAACCTTGAAGGAACCCTCCTTGATCCACTTCTGCACACGCTCCTGGTGCTCCTTGGTGTAGATGTCACCCATGCCGGGGTCACCGACAATGAAGCCGCGCATCGTAACACGCTTCACGAGAACCTGGTGGATGTTCTTAATGGGGTAAGGGGCGGAGTTGTACTGCGAGATCAGACCGCAAACGACGATGCGGCCGAAGTTCTTCATGGCATCCAGAGCAGCCTCGAGGTGCTCACCGCCAACATTCTCATAGTAGATATCCAGACCCTCGGGAGCAAGGCGGGCAAGGGCATCAGCAGGCTTCTCGTTCTTATAGTTGAAGCCACCGTCGAAGCCAAGCTCCTTGGTGATATACTCGAGCTTCTCGTCTGAGCCGACGGATCCGATCACGCGCAGACCCTCATGCTTAGCGAGCTGGCCGACCAGTTGGCCAACGGCACCGCTGGCAGCGGAGACAAAGATGGTCTCACCCTTCTTGGGCTTACCGATCTCGTAAAGGGAAGAGTAGGCAGTCAGGCCGGGCATACCGAGGGGACCCAGGAACACGCGAATATCTTCAATACCGAGGGGGTTCTCGAGCTTGCGGATGCGGACGATGTTGGCGCTGTCAAGAGCAACGTATTCCTGAACGGCGACGTGCCCAATCACCAGCTCACCCTCCTTGTAGTTGGCATTGTTGGAGCGGATCACCTTGGCAATGCTGGCGCTCTCGATGGGCTTGTTGAGAGCGAAGGCCGGGGCGTAAGACTTGACCTCAGCGGGGCGCATGCGGCCACGCATGTAAGGGTCGTAGCTAGTATAGAGAGATTGCAGCACGACACCATTCTCTGGGGCGGCAACATTGGCATCATAGGCGGCGGCCTCGATAGTGAGATCCTGACCGGGGACGGGGTATCCCTGGGGGATTTGCTTGAAGACGAGAGCTTTGTTGGCCATGACGTAAAGTGTAGTGGAAAATGTGGTAAGTGAGGAAAAAATCAAGAATTGATGACGATGATTAAAGTTGAGACGGTGGGAGAGAGTAAGATGATTCTGAGATGAAGTTGGCTCGAGCTGTACGACCTTGTGTTCTTATATATAGGAACACAGATAAGGTAGGACCAAGCGGGGCAGCAAAGGGACCGAGGCAGTTATGGGTTGACCTGTTCGCTTTTTGGTCAATATTAGAAAGCAAAGTCGCCTCTTGCCGATGGGTCCCGGAGAAGCTTCTCGAGAAGGTTACAGTATAGTCCAAAGTTCTGACGGACCCACTGTTCTGCACTGGAATGCATGCAGTAGATGCATAACTTCCAGATGAAAAAGAGAGTGTGTATAGAATCAGATAATAGTACGTATGAACAAGAAACCCTTGGAAGGTACCCTTCAAAAGACCTAGATTTCCGGCAAATGATTATAGAGCTACGAAGTACGCCCAACAAAAAAAATAAAGAAAAAAGGCCCCGCCACACAAGCTGAGTTGAAAAGTTTCAACGGACTCCACTGGCCCGTGTGTGGAGCTCGGATGAATTCAAGAACAAGCAGACCGACGGGGTTTGTGCCCAGAATGGTTGTTGACCGTCGGCAAGATCAAAGCACAAAAAAATGAATAATCAATAAAAAAAACCCTGGTTGATTTCTCATCACGGAGCAGGTTGCCGAATGCGGTCGCGGGGGAGGGGCTGTACTTGTTTCCAAGGGTGATGCAGTACTTGGTTATTGGGCAGATCTGAATTTGAACGGCAGTGCTGGCCGGTCTCAGCACTTAATCTCTGGCTGCCGAGGTAGCTGATTGGCTGGGAGATGAACTGCACAAAAATGCTGGCATTTCATTGGCTGATTCCCTAGTCGGGTCCATCGGTTCATGCAGGGCAATTCTTATGGTCTTCACCCTGTCTCTATGTATATGATGCTATGTACTTGGCATCATAGTATGTCATTTCATTTCATATAGTTGACTGATATTTGTGCATAGCCAAAATTGGGATTGATTATTGATTATCTAACGTCTAGTCATTCCAGGGTATCTGCGTGTCCGATCAGATAGACTCAAGGTATCGAAGATAGGTCGTCGCTTCAGAAAACATACACCCCTTCACCCCCTATAGATATCTCTCTCTAGTATTTTAAGCTGTCCCTGCCACGGTGCCCAATGCTTTAGAGATCATGTAGTCCCGACCCTTGATCATCTTGACCATAAAGCTGAACGGGACGAAACCGAATACCTGCCCAGTGCCGCCGCTCTCGCCCACTGGGACCACCATCATGACACTATCGCCCTGGTCATACGACTGACGTTCACCTTTACCCAGAATATCTGCCTTTAGGTTGTTGGCCGCAATCTTGGCCTGCTCTCCTGTCTTGAAAGCCAGTCGCATGGAGTTATTGGTGATGTCGCCAGCAGCATAGATCCCCTCTGCGGAAAGGACACGCAGTTCCTTGTCCACTTTAACCCAGCCATGCTGATCCAAAAACTGCTTGGGGATAAAGCTATTATTCGGCAAAGAGCCTGTGGTGGGAATATAGAGGTCGGCGGAGATCTTCTCGCCATTGCTCAAAGAAACGGTCCAGGACTTGGGGCCACCCTCGCTCGACACCGCTTCAACTCCATCTACTCGGGTAGAAGAGATCACCTTGACATTCTTCTTTTGGAGCATTTTTTTGGCCGCGCTACTGGCAGATGGCTTCAGCATGGAGAGGACACGGTCTGTTGCGGAGACCAAGGTAACTGATGCCTTGCTGCCGCTCTGCTCAACCGCTTCGGCAATCTCACCGGCCACTTCAATGCCAATGGGGCCAGCACCGCCGATGACGATTTCCTTGGCACCAGAGATTTGTTGTTGAGATGCCGCAATGGTTTCCTTTAGATCATCGTGATTGGTCGGCTTGAAAGGAATCGAGGAGCCTGTGAGAGAGCCATTCGACGCGGCTGTAGTGCTGCCAGATGCGATGACAAGATAGTCATATGACACCGATTTGGGTTCGCCATTATTAGGAGTCACCGAAACACTCTTTGCAGTGACATCGATTCCTGTGGCTGTGCCAGCAATGAATTCAAATGAATCGGCAGGATATTTGGAAAATGCATCGGCGATGGGAAGCAGATACTGATCAGATGAAAAGGCCTTTGCCTTGGCGACGATGCGGGGGGCCGCAATGTTCCAGTAAAAAGTGGGGGATGGATTGACGAGCACAATCTTTACATCAGGAACACTGAGCAATGAGTGAGCTATTGTCAGACCTGCGAAGGAAGCGCCAACAATGGCGACTGTGGTGGGAGCCATGTTGCAGGTGGTATGAAGCGGAGTGGAGTGGAGGTGAAGTGAAGGTGTGGAGGAAGACGTTGCTACTTATACATTTGGATTCTCTTAAGGTATTCCAGCCCCCATTATTATCATGCAGCTTTGATCCTTCCGTCAAAAAGGGCTTGGTAAACAGTACCCAAGTCCGTTTGTCAGCCTCGACAGCCAATTTTTTTCGGCTTATCAATCCTTGCGCCACACTTAGAGCTAGCGTAAATAAGCACCTCCAATGACTTACGGGAACAAGAATTGAGTTCCCAAGGATCTTAAGCCCGTCTTCCGCTGACTCATCACACATCGCCAACTGGCGAGAAATGAGAAATGTCGTACTATTTTACTTGATCTGCATACACGCTACTCCATAGCGTAAAATGTGTCGACACTCAAGCAGATCCAACTGGCCCTCTGGAGTTGCATGAAGAATTTCTTGATATACCCTATGATTGTTTATGGATGTTCCAAATTTCAAACGGCGATCTCTCATTGGTCCAATCTTCTCCAATCCGATCCTTATCGATAGGGATCACATGACCTTTGATTTTAATTTTCCCGATTTTCGTCGCGCGCGATGCCCTCCAGGACATCGACATCGCCACATCCGTTGTTTTCACCAAATCGTCCATCATGTTTGGTGCTATACGTCGTTTCGGTGCCGCTCATGCCCTGCGCACTGCAGTGCCGCGCTCCTCGTCCGCTCGCTGGACACCTCAATTGTTGAAATGGCAACCTCCGTCGACTCTGACCCGTTCCCCTGGCCTGAGCCGGTCTTTCCAGACTTTTCCGGCTCTGCGTGAGGCCACAGCCGCCGCCGCCGCTGAAGCCGATGTGAACGAGACTTCGCAGAATGAGCTCATCACAGAGTTTGCGGATCTGCAAACGGCAGGACTAGTCAACCCTGCGCTGATTCGAAACATCATCCACCCCAACCGCATGGCTCTGAAGACGATGACCGATGTTCAAAGTCAAACTATCAACGAGATGCTTCAAGGCTCCGATGTGTAAGTCATTCTTCATCTCAATTGCACCTATTCCTGCATTATAGGATCCCCGCTGACTTGTGCTTCAGTCTGGCTCAGGCGAAGACCGGAACTGGTAAGACGCTTGCTTTCCTCATTCCCACCATGCAGAACATCCTCAACGATCCCACTTTCCAGCCAAGTCGCAGATATGGTCGTGGCCGTAATGGAGCCACTGGAGCCACTGCCGCCGATATTCGTGCCCTCATTATCTCTCCCACCCGCGAGCTGGCCGAGCAGATCGCTGCTGAGGCGACAAAGGTTGCAGCCAATACCGGTCTGGTCGTGCAAACTGCCGTCGGTGGTACACAAAAATCGTATGGATTGAAGAAGATGCAGCGCGAAGGTTGCCACCTCCTCGTTGGCACTCCCGGTCGCCTCAAGGATATATTCTCTGACCCCAGGAGTGGCGTGTCGGCTCCCGGGCTGAACACCCTCATTCTCGACGAGGCTGATCGTCTTCTGGATGACGGATTCTCTGAGGAAATCCGAGACATTCAAAACCTTCTCCCGGATCCTTACAAGGTGGACCGCCAGACGCTCATGCTGTCGGCCACCGTTCCTCGTGAAGTGATGAGAATGGTGGACCGAACTATGAAGCCGGACTACAAGTTCATTAAGACCATTCGGGAGGATGAAGCTCCTACTCATCTCAAGGTTCCTCAGAAGGCTGTCTACATGGCAGGATATGAAAACGCCCTTCCCTCTATTCTTGATCTCGCCAAGGAGTACAAGGCTCGCCAGAGTGAGGATCCAAGCCTGCGTCCCTTCAAGGCCATCGTTTACGGAAATGCAACGAACGAGGTCTCAATTGCTGCCAATGTCTTCGAGGAGCTTCGCACCTCGCCCGAGGATCGTCGGCGCCCCTTGGGCCGTATGGCGATGATTGAGATTCACTCGAGGCTCAGTCAAGCTCAGCGCACTAATGCCGCCAATAGTTTCCGAAAGGCGAGCGAAGCGATTCTCTTTTCTTCGGATGTAACTGCCCGTGGTATGGATTTCCCAGACGTGACCCACGTCATTCAGGTGGGTGTGCCGCGCGACAGAGCGACCTACATTCATCGTCTCGGTCGTACTGCTCGAGCCAATAAGACCGGTGAAGGCTGGATTTTCCTCGTTGAGAGTGAGCGTCAGCATGCTGAGAAGCTGCTGAACAGCATCCCCATCCAGGAAGACACAACCTCCCTTCCCACTGCCGCCCACAACATGGCCGAGGGGCTGGCAGGAAATCCTGATGGCTCGCTTGCCCAGGTGATGAATGCCATGACAATCTTGCCCCCATCGACTCGCGAGATCGCCTGGAGATCTCAATTTGGCACCTTCCTCCAGTCACACGGGGATAAACGCGCCATGGTTTCTACGATGAACCGACTGGCTGTCCACGGCTACTGCCTACCTGAGCCTCCCGCCATCAGTTATCGCCTCGCCCAAAGCCTTGGCGTTAGTCGCGTCCGGGACTTGCGCGTTGAAGGAGCTCCTCCCCGTAATTTCGATGACGAGCGCTCTTCACGCGGCTCCAACCGCGGGTTTGGTCGTGATTCCAATCGCAGCTTTGGCCGCAACTCGGACCGTGGTGGTTATGGCCGCCGATCAGGTGGCTTCGATGACCGCCGCCCTCGCCGGTCTAACAACTTTAGAGACATGGAGGATAGCTTCCGTGGCCGATCCCGCGATTTCAGTCCTCCCCGTCGCCGTCGCCCCTCCTTCGACGATAACTTTTAAACTGTGGCACGATATTCCTGTGACGCAGGGCAATTGATAGATGTACCAATCCTTGCATTTGGGTGGCGTTTCTATGTCTTCGGGCTTCACGTCCTTGTACAATATGCCTTTCTGCTTTGATCCACTTCTCTCCTCATGTGTTATATTGCTTTTTTGTGACTGGATATTTGATTCCCAAGTTGCACGCTATAAATAGGATACCATCGAGCACATCATTGATATTACTAAATCGCATTCAAATCTGTACAAAACAATTTTCAATTCTAAAGTGATATTAGTTAGTAGACAACCGATATACCCTGACACCTTACTAACTCCACCTACCTAACCCCGAAAATTTGAAGCCCTGACCACCTGGCAATCTCTTAAAAAGAGCACGAAAACCAAGGAAACGTCTTGTACATATATGTCCAATTCGGGAGAGGGGATAAGTGACACCGCGAGCAGGATTGAAAGATGGAAACCGTGTATATGATTCAATAACATATCCCAATATTTTGCAGTAACCAGACAACCGAGAGAGAATAAGAAGAAAAAAAATCTACCCAAAGGAAGACACTTACAGTGTATCATCCTTGGCAAAAGGGGGAGGGAGAGAGGGAGGAGGAAGAGGAGAAATCAAACCCGAACGTATTCTTTTTCACTCAACTTACTCGCGGGCAATCATGTGTTCCCGAGCGGGACCGGTGCCAATCCACTTCACGGGGACATTGCCGATCTCGCGTTCGATGAACTCAATGTAAGCCTTTGCGTTGGGCGGGAGATCCTCGTAGCGGGTCACGCCCATGGTGTTGGATTTCCAGCCGGGAAGAGTAACATACTCGACCTGGATCTTCTCGACGACGTTGGGGTCGGCGGGGAAGGCGAAAGTGGTGCGGGTGCCGTCGGGGAGGACGTAGGCGACGCCAACCTTGATCTCGTCAAAGTCATCCAGAACATCGAGTTTGGTGAGGTTGAGCGCGGTGTAGTGGTTGATGGCGTGGGAGTAGCGGGCGAGCACAAGGTCAAGCCAGCCACAGCGACGACGACGGCCGGTGGTCACGCCGAATTCCCGGCCAACACTCTGCAGCTTGTCGCCGTCCTCGTTAAGTTGCTCGGTGGGGAAAGGTCCGGATCCAACGCGGGTAGTGTACGCCTTCACCACACCGATGACCGACTTAATGCTGGTGGGGTTCAGAGCAAGCGCTTGCACGGCACCACCCAGACCGGTGGAAGAGGAAGTGACGAATGGGTATGTTCCGTGGTCGAGATCCAGCATGAGGGCGTTGGCACCTTCGACGAGGGTGTTCGGTGAGTCCTTGTGCTTCTGTAGGAACTCGAGTTGATCGACAATGTATGGCTTCAGCTTGGCGCGGTATTCCTAAATATACTTGTTAGAAACATGCACCTCACACCAGATCAACCCTAGGTCCGGGGGTAAATTGCGACCCCCACACATGAAGTTCTTCACAACGAATGTTCCCCACAACTTACCTTGAATCGAGCAATTTCCTCCTCGACGTCATACGAGATGTCACCAAAGCGAGCACGGTATGCCGTGTCAAGCGTGCGCAGTTTCCGCTCAAAGGTAACCTCATCCAGAATCTCACCGACGCGCACACCGCGGCGAGCGGCCTTGTCACTGTAGCAAGGGCCGATACCCTTACCAGTGGTGCCGACCTTGCGGCCACCAAGACCAGCCTCCTCTAGGCCATCAACGACAGAGTGTAGATCGAAGCAGACGTGTGCACGATCGGAGATGAAGATGCGCTTGCCAGCGGAAGTCAGACCCTTGGTCTCGAGCTGGGCGAGTTCCTTGAAGAAGCTGGGGACGTGGACGACGGTGCCAGCGCCGATCAGGTTGATACATGAAGGTGAGACCAGGCCAGAGGGCAGGATGTGAAAGTCATAGGTGACATTTTCGTGGACGATGGTGTGGCCAGCATCTAATGAGGTATGTCGTATTAACATTCACATTCGCACATTCGCATTTTGTTGCCCAGCATCACGGATGGGTCCTTTTGGAAAGAAAAGAAAAAAAACGTACTGTGACCGCCGGCAGCACGGCAGCAAAGGGTCGCCTGCTGCGACAGCATATCGGTAATCTTGCCCTTGCCTGTTGAAAGTGCGCCTCATCAGCCGATGTTCCATTATCTAGAGATTGAGTTGGACAGTCAAGCCCCTCCCCCTCCAAGCCCCCCTCTTTGGGGTCAACTCCGACGACTCACCCTCATCACCCCATTGACTTCCTAAAACGATCGAGACCATGGTTGACGGTTGTTATGTTGTATGTGTCCAAAATGAAATGTTCCAATCACGACTGATATCCGGGGTGTAAATTGGCAATCAATTGCAATTGTATTGCTAGTGGCGGAGGATTGGAAAGGAAGAGAAGTACGTCCGGCTTCGGGGATGGCGGGGCAAAGTATTCTGGCGCGGGTCAGTGGTTTTCCTCTTCGGTGAAGAATTGGGGTTCCTCTGGCTTGGCTCCGAGTAGGTGGAAACAATATATTTTATACATACCTGAAGAATCAATTCTAGTTCAGAAAAGAAATAGAATGGATGGTTTCCAAAGGGAAAGAAAAGAATGTAACCATTGGAATTGCATGGAGACGCAGTGACTCACGGAATTTTTGCGGGCTAAATCGTGTATTTTATATGTATTGCCGATACCATACAGTCGCTGCCTCAGGCGACAACAGAAGTACTGGTACTGAGACAAAGTACATCGCATAAGAGCATACAAGTAGATATACAAGGTCGAGGACAACTCAAGTAGTATCGGTGTAAAAGTGTAATACATTTGGAATTAATGGGCCCGAATTCAATATCTATCAAATGCAAATCATAGGGTATTTCACCAAGACACCAATGCCTAAAATGCCAAAAAAAGAGCAGCAAAAGTAGAAGAAGTAGTAGTAGTAGTAGTAGAAGGAGAAGAAGAAGAAGAAGAAGAAGAGGCGTTTCTCACCCCAAGTCAGGTCATTCATCATGGAACCTCAGCAAACTATCATTCAAACCCATCAACACCCCTGACCCATATCATATCACCTTGCCTCCACTGCGAATCCATTCCCGAAGTCGGCCTAGATCTAAGATGCATTCGCGGTGCATCTCGCAAGCTACTTCCCAGTGCTTTCGTACTTGAATATCCTCTTCAATGCCTCGGAGGTACGCACTATATCCACCCGTCCGGCGATCGGGAACCAAGTCATCACTGTCGATGCTATCCTTGTGTGCATGAACCTGGCTCTTGTCGGGGGTTGATGCATCATCGTCGGTGCCATTCATTCGCAAACGTGTCGTGTCACCCACAGCACTCATCCAACCGGGCGCAAGGCCCGTCTCGATGGCGTCTTGTCTGGTATTGAAATGCAGGAGCATGCGTCGGTTAAAAGCATTCCATTCGTGCATGTAGCTTCCCATCGTGGACACGTAATAATTCCATTTATCGCGAGGGATGGCCAATTGCTGTGATCCCGGCTGCACAGGAACCAGTTCAGGTGCACGGGGTCGTTTAGGTGGGTTGGGCAATTTGAGCTCTCGCGGTCGAACGTCGTGCTTTGTGGTTGTCTGCTGCCTCGCTTTCGACTCGAACGGTAAAGTAGCGAAGACATCCTCCAGGTTCTCAATACCACCACTATTGGTGCTAGTAAATGGTGCCGTGTTTCGAAGATTATCTAAATTAAAAAGAGGGGTACGACTCTCCGTCTTGGATGTACCATTCACGGTCTGAGGTAATGCGGGCTCTTTTGGTGCCGCAGATGTATTTCCCGCGGCATGTCCATTGAGTTGCGGATAGCCCGTGGTCGCCGACGCACTACCTGAGCTCTGCCCTGGAGGGGCCGATGCAGTTGGGTGAACAGGCGGTACCTCATCATCAAGATCCATAGCTTCCGGTTCGACGTCGGCTTCGGATAGTGGAGGCTGTGTTGACTCCGGGGAAGTATCATCATGGATTGTCTCGCTCCTCTCCTCGGCCTCAGTCGCCACTCTTGCTGGCTGTGGGCCGCTTCTGACCTTGTTCCCTGATCGAGCAGGCTTCTTGGGACTCCACGAAGGTGGAGGATTGGTTTGTCGGGTTCTGTTAGCATCCGCTACATTCCATGAAAGGTTCTGTAGCTGCTCGCTCCACTGGTCAGCTGAAAATTTGGCCTGTGCAAATGGCGTTGGCTGCTGTGACTGGGGTTGCGATTGAGGTCCGGGTTTTCCCTCGGTTGCAGATTCATCCAGGTTCGGCGAGCCGGCCGCTGCGGTTGATTGTGTTGAGCCAGTCCGATTTGTTGACTTCTGATGAGGCTGCGCCGGGTCTTCCTTTGGCATACCCGCAAATTCAGGCTGCGAACGCGAGCTTTTTTGCCACGACTGAAAGTCACGAAACCATGTTTCCTTGTTCATGCTTCCCTTGGGAGATGCACGAAATGCATCTTTGTTTTTAGCGTGGGCCCCAAGAAAATCGAACTTGTTAATATGCTCTGCCCAGTCCTCCTCTGAGAACTTCTTGTGCAGGTTACTGGAACTGTTATTGGAACTACCAAACATTGGCTGGGAGGTCGGTTTGCTTTGAGCCGAATCGGGTCTAAAACGCGGTGTGAAAAAATAAGTTGGTGGCTTGATTAGAGGACGAAAATGAGAATGAAACGGTTCATACCGTGAAGCAGTGCTGTGAAATTGAGGTTGTTGAGCTTTGGGTAAAGTCGCGCTGTCGGAATTATGTCCTTTGTCACGGTAATGGTCAGCGTTGAGATCCTGGTATCCTGGGCTTCTTTGGTATCTCCAGCGTTTCTCGAAATCTGGCGGAGACGGTTGCATGGGATATCTCTGGTCTCGTCGGGAATGAGGATCCTCACCGGTACTGGAGCTCGAGTCGTTCTGTCCATAAAGATCAGGGAATTTCTGGCGGTGACGCATTCGACTCTTTGGTATGGCCTTTGGTTTAGCTTCGAAAAAACGAGGCTCCTCGGGTACTTCGTCTTCGCTGCTGTCCTCATCTAGATCACTGGAAGTGTCGGAGACTGAAAATGTCCGATTTCGTCCAGCCTTTGGACTAGCGCTACGGCGACGCTCATGTTGGGCTGGCGTAGGGCTGGACGGGTTTGTGCGTGCACTAGAGGTTCGGTAGCCTCCAGATGGGGTGCGTACGGTCGACGAACGTCCAAGTCCGGAGCTTGTAAAGAAAGTCTTCTCGCCCCCGGCTGTCGCATAAACCCTGCTGGTACGTTCGTATTCCGGGGAGAACGGGGGTGGATCTGGAACTGTCGGTTTCTTTGCCGTAGGTGGTGGTGGAGGGTCGAAATACATGCTGTTTGGTCGGCTGGAACTGGTATAGGCCGAGGTGTTTCGGGCCATGGGCTCGTCATCTCCAGAGGCACCAGGAGCATATCCATTTCTCTTCTTGGGTGACTGGGGGTTAGAGGAAGGATTCTGGGTCCTGTAACTTTCCTGAAAGCGCTCGTAGGCGGATTGAGGCCTTGGTTTGCCAAAAGGCTGATTCTGCTGTCTTGGTACCCCTCCTGCGGCTGCACGTCCCGTGTTCGGATCAAATCCTCGCCAGCCTGCACCTGCGGCATTTGAGCCTCTCATCCCAGAGAACCCTTTGAACGCCTCTGCTCTCGTTTGAGCCTCATCCGTTGGCTTATGCCATGACTGTGGCCCCGCGCGAGCATGTGTTTCGTACCGTTTGGCGCCTGCGGATGGTGCGTTGAACGTGGGTTGTGGCTTCGTAAAAGGCGGCGGGTTGTATTGTGGTCTTGGGGGAGTAGGTCTGAAGGCAGTTGGCTGTGTTCTCCGTGAGGTGCTTGTCTTTGAAGGCCCGGATACCTTGCCATATCCGGCGCGCAATCGATCTGTGTCATATTTGAGGCGTTGCTGGGGGTCACTCAGAAGATCGTGGGCGGCTTTGATGGCCTGGAACTTGGCGTTGAACTCTGTCTCCTTCCCGGGGTTCTTGTCGGGGTGGTACTTGAGTGCTAGGTTTTACTATTAGCACAGGTCCCGATAGATCTAGTCCACTGGCCCTTGTTTACGCACCTAGCTTCCTGAACTGCTTCTTGATATCTTCTCCTTCCGCGCTGGGGGCGAGTCCCAGATCCGCGTAGTAGTCCCGTCGCACGTCGGGTTTCGCCATGTTGATACCGTATTATTGCGGCGATATTAGATTTTCGAACAGTATGCAGTGGTCATCATAAGTAGTCGTCTAAAAATTCCGCGCTCATGCGCATGTCCGGGGAGGAAAAAAAAAGTTGAGATTCAGCCGACTTGGACAATGCGCGTTATTTTGAGCCCAAATCTCAAGGACAATGCTGAAGCAAAACGAGTGATCGTATTCCCAAGACGTAGTCGGCAAGGAGCCTCCAGCAAAACCGCGAATGTAGAAGTAGTAGAGGACGTTTTGGCGAGAGTCGGTTGCCTGCAGGGCCCGCTCCGACAGGGCTGAACGAACCAGCAGCAGGAACTAACGAAGTCGGGGAACTCGGTGCTTGCGATCGCGGCGAATGGGCATGATCCGTGTCCGTGGCAAAGGAGTGCTCGTAGAGGGAGGATTCTGGTCGGGGGGTTGGCGGAGGAGGGGAGGGGTCAAGGGAATCTTCAAGAGTGGGTAGAATTGCAGATCGGGGAGATCGTGAGATGGGCTAGGCGGAACCGGCCACAGTGAGCACAGGGCACTGGGCAGCTGATGAGGTTGAAGTCAGGCAATTGGGTCCAAGCGCAGAGGGACCAACCAACGAGGACAAAGTTGTCTTGTCAGCCTGAGCCCAGCCCTGGTGTGTTGGCGCGAAAAGGAGCAAAAAGCGGAAGTGTTTGTTTTGGTTTGCTGCCCAATTGGCTGTGCTGGTTAGCAGTAGATCTTCCAGTACATTCTCAGTGAAATACTAGTAGTACCTAGGTACTCACTCGTACATATACTAGTACTAGTACATATATATCTACATATATATAGTATATATACCCCTTGAGTTACGGGCATCTCGTCGTGGACTGTGACATTAACGTCTTATCTCTGTATGTATATGTCGAATATATAAGAAATATATGGTATCCCAAGCTCAGCCAGATTTGAAAACCAAAAAAGAAAACCACTCAAACAGCCAAAAGAAACCCCGGACTCGCGAAACCAGTCCTATTCCTGTTAATCCTCTTTGACAATGCAATCCCTAATCAAGCAAATGGCGGTGGTAGAGGTGAGGCTGGGATGATAGATGGCGGAAAAAACCAGCAAGTCGTCGTAGAAGGAGGGAGGGAGGGAGGGAGGATGAACGCAAAAAAAGTGAGAAAGTAAGGAAGAAAAAGAGACGCATGGAACCAAAAAAATTGATGTTAAGAGGAGAAAAAAGATTAAAGGAAAGTTGAAGAAGAAGGAAAAGAAAACCATGTCAGGCGTCTCCACCAGCTGGGCCAGGCCCAGGCCCAGATCCCCCGAAGAAATAGCCTTCCAGCAGATCATAGTTGGGATTTTCACTCCAATCATGCTGGAAGTCCATGGCCATGCCAAAACCCAGGTCAATTCCCACATTCTGCCCCAGATTAGGACCCAGAGGAGGCATGTTCGCGAGATGATAATCAGCATTCGCATCAGTATCCATATTGGTGGGGTGGTCAGGATCCCCGGAGCTGAAATCCAAGAAATCAAGACTGATTCCGGGCTGATTCTCTGGATGGTCAGCAGGTGGAAGACCATGAGGACCGTTGCCGGAATGGGCCGCAACACTGCCAGGAGAACCGCTCTGCGGTGGGGAGTTGCCATAGTAAAATTGGGGATGAGGAGCTTGCGGAGAAGTAGGATTTTCGTATTTCACATAATATTCCATCGAAGGAGTTCGCTGCGCGAACGGACGGCCGGTGCGATCTGTCGCAGCGAAACCCGGAGGTAGAGTCTCTGGGGCATCTGGCCGGACTGTATAAGGAGGTCCCCCGGGTCTGTTCTCAACCCTCGATCGATCAGCCAAAGGCGGGTTATCGCTGAAAAGGTCCGCCAAGTTCATGTCAAACTTGGGAACAGGTCGTGACGAACGAGTCTGGGTGGGCCGGCGAGCCTGGCCTTGCCCCAGTTGTTGCCGTTGACCCATTTGCTGGCGCACACGGCCCGGATACAAGGAAGTGCTTGCCTGGGATGAGGCTTGTACACGGGACATGTCAACCTGAGATCCAAAGCCAGTAGTGGACAAGCACATCTGGACTGTAGCCTTGCTCATTCGCTCGAAAGCATCCCGGCAATTCTCAGCAGGGGGGCATTTGTGCATCAAATCGCCCAGGACGGAAGTCGCCGCAAGGACGGTGAAGTCGACTTCATCAAGAGTGAGCCGACTCCGGACAAGAGGCGAATGCCAGATAGCATATAAGAAGGATATTCCTGGAACAACAAAGTCAGTATTTCACCACAGTCAAGCTAGTGGGAAAGCATGGGGTGATTCCCTACCAGCCATGAAAATATGGTGAGTAGCAAGATACGTATAGTTCACCAAACGCACACGGTGGAGCTGACGATAAATTCGAATCACCTTCTGTCCAGCCTCAGCAACATTGAGATAAACATGGTCTTCTTCATCGCCCTCATCAGGGTTGGAGAAGGATGGACTGGATACATCGTCGGCTGGGGTCAACTCGCTGGCTAGCTCTGCAGGAACCGTCAAGCTTTGCTGATATAACAAGATAATACCTTGCCAGTAATTTAGCTCCAGAAGTTCAATTGAGAAGCGAACACCCGTATCTGCGCGAGTCGGGGCAGTTTCATGCCATTCCACCAAACGACGGTGCACATCATGGCGCCACGAGCGGAATGAATCAAAACCTTGCAGGAAGGGTGATGTAAGCTCAGCATGGGGTAGAATGGTCATGCTGTCTGACGCACGTCTTCGTACAGCACGGGCCTGCTGGTATTGAAGAACATCGTGAATCTCAGACTGGAGAAGACGCAGTTTGAAGTAATGGAAGGCAACATGCTTATACGTTGGAGCTCCCTCAGGCGGCGATAATAAACCAGACTTGGTGATATACTTGTCATCCATCATGGATGGGAACTCGGTACTGATAGCCTGGTCGCTGATACCGAATGGCCGTCCGACGCAGGTAGCGACAAGTCGGTCAAAGCTGTATACACACCACCAAAGGCGGCGGCGCAAATCCCGAACCCATTCGCGTCGGCCTCGCTCTCGTGCGTCGATGCGGGGCTGTATGGCGGTATCAAGACCTACACCATCCTCATAGTGGAGGCCCAGATCAACAGCTAGGCGCATGGCAACACCTACGATATACCACAGGCCAGGTGCAACGGGCCGCAGCAGGGCAAAACTGGCCAACAAGAGCACGGCCTGAAGCTCTTCCAGTCCTCCGAACCCCTCACTGGAAGAGGAGCCTAGGAAGGATTCCAAATGCACAATTGCCGAGGCATGGTACTCTTCCGGTTGGTATTGATGGCTGGAGAGTCTTGGCCGCTTAGTTGTGGATGACGCTCGGTCACGGCCAGCGCGGCTCTCGTCATCTGAACTCTGGGACTTGTCGTCAAAGATGATTCCAGCTCCAATAGCAAACACGATGTTGAGGATATAAAGAGCGCGTGGAGATCGATTCTTTTCTTCCAGCTGATAGGTACGATCCAAAAGCTCCATGAATTCACCGCGGTGAAGAATCGGCATTTGGGGGTTGGCATGTTCGAAATAGAGGTCGATCAGTCGTTCGGCTAGTTCTCGGTCTGGGAAAGCTGCACGCTTCATCATTGGCTTCGTCTGCAGACCGAAGAAGGAATCACGCATAGTACCTCCCCCGGGGCCCCCGGCGGCTGTTTGTGGCAGACGGTCACTTGTACGAATCGAAGCACGCTCGGGCATGTTGCCTGGCAGCGAACTCCTCACTGCAGCAAAGACAACCCGGGCAAAAGATATACCAGAGGTTGAGCCGAGATATCGAGGGTCAGATGTCCCTTGTACCGAAACCATGCCGATATTTGATACCAGATTATGCAAGCGCCAATTGTCCTCGTTGGCGTGATCGCGGGCTCCTTCTGCGGTCTGTTCCGTATTCGCTCTCTGCTCGGGCTGATCATTCTCTTCTTTCAAAGCCGTGTTTTTCCATTGAGTCTTTTCTGGGAGATCAATGGAATGGCTGTCGATAGCAGATGAGGGCTGTGCGACATCGCCCTCGGTTTCCGTTTTGACAGCCTCTTCTTCGTCGAAAGCTACCGCTTTCTTAAACTCTATTTGGTGGTCTGCTAGTTGCTTCTCCAGATAGGCAACTCGGGTCTCTAGGAAATACACGTAGCTGCGCGGTATCTCTCGCTTGGTGATGGGGTCGTATCCGACACAGCGGACTCCCGCTTTTTCACAGGATTGGCATCGGGGGAGCCGCTGGTCGCAACGGTTCTTGCGCAGTCGACAGCGGTTACAGGCTGACACGTTTCGGAAGGAGGAGGAGGATGCGCTAGAGGCAACGGTTGCAATCGAATGCGCAGGCGACGTGGAGGGCGCAGCAGTTGCGGCGGAGGGATTGGGGCCATCTCGCGAGGCATGCGACGCTGCGGGGTCGGATTGAGTGGGCGGTGTCTCACTGGAGGGGTGAGGCCTCTTCTTCCCCGAAGAAGAGAGGGGTGATGGCGGGGAGGGCAGGTTCGGCATTGTGAGAAACGAGTGACGAGGGCCGCAAGACTGCGATCATCTCTGGGTGGTGGAGTTCTGCGGAGATAGCGGTCGGGAAGAGCGGTTGGTCACCCGGGGCCGAATCAGCGTTCATGATAGACCGATGAGGTGTTGTAAAGTGATCTCGACGCAGGGACACGCTTCTTGCGATCCAGAACGAGGGAAAAGGAGGCGGCCCGCACTTCTCAACGTGGTCGCGGCCAACAAGCTCTCCGCGGCGCAGGTGTACGCGACGGAGGGAGAATATCCTCCGACACGAGGTCAAGTCAGGAAAGTTGGTAGTAGAAGGGGTTCTCTGAAGGCGCGAGTAAATTCGCGACTCATAAAAGAACGAATGACCAGCGTCCTAGACGGACTGCGAGGACGATACGGCAGCTGCAAAACGATGAAGAGGAGAGAGTAGCATCCGATAGGGTTGTGGTGGAGTTTCGGGGTCAGCTGTGGGTGGTCCATCCAGACTCCGGATATTAAGTTTCCCGAGGGCATGGAGAAGCCTTCACTCGGCATCTCGGTACCCCAGATTTCCCTTTGCTGGAAGGATTGGGGAAGGTCACAGCGAAAATGAGTTAGAGTCTAGTCAGCATTGATCTCTGGCCAACAATTGGCTCTGCGCGAAAACCCCACGACCACCGTGGCGGCCATTGCAGCACGACGCAGCCGACGGCGGAGTCGAGGTGTCAAAGTGGATCTTCCCCGGGATATATGCGCTGTCATTGGTGGAGTCGCGGAGAACTGACACTGACAGCTGGTCGTGAAGGAGAGTTCCGCGGTGCTGGCGAGTGAGGGGGGAAGTGGGAAGTGGAAAGTGGGCAGTAGGAAGTGGGAAGTGGGCAAAGGTGCGTTGGGAAGAGGCGGACAGATGGAAGTTGGGAATCTTCTCTGGGACGACGCAACGGCGTCTATATATGATGCACATGGCCTGATTTCTGCACGGAAGGTTACAGAAGTCTCGGAGTGGATATGCTTGGCTTGCAGTCCTGCCAAAATGAAAAAAAAAAAAAGCCTACCGTGCTTACCATTTAGGCGCCCTTGTGGGGGCCTCTATACCATGAAGAGGAAAAGGAGAATGTTAAAGAACAGGCCCGAGTGGTCAGGACGACGGGCGTTTCATTGATCAAGTCCCAGTCCGTGACTGTGGAATCTATCTTGAAGATCCAGGTATATGACGATGGATGCAGAGAAGGAATGAGAAAGAACCAGAAAAAAAAAACCATTATGCAAAAAGTTCAAAGACAGATAACCTCCCAGATGCATGAGTATCATCATAATATATCCCGTTTCAATGCTCCAAGGTTGAAAATAAAAATGACAATGACAAAACATAACACAATAAATGAAGATAAAATCGAGATCCGACTGCGAAAATATTTTTTGAGCATATGCATCCCTTCTATGACAGTTGCGCCGCATCCTGGTCTCAAATGAGAGAAAGCAAAGAGAAGAGGGAAAAAAAAAAGGAATCGTGAGGTAAAGGGGAATCAGGTATCATGGCTGGAAATGAAGAGAAAATGAAGAAAGGAAAAACAAATGCCCTGGAAGTCTTTCCAGAAGACTAAGTATAGATGTAAAGGGAAAAAAAAGACAAGAGGAAATTGATGCAAATGTTCTTTTCTTTCTGTTGTGTGTGTATTCGGGAGAACACAATGAGATGAACTGAATCATACACGAGGAAGAGACGTTAGATCCTCGTCACAAGTAGGCAAGGTGAGGTTCAGGTTTGCAACGTCGAAGTCGTGGTCGATGCTGGATCGTAGGGAAAGGAGTCGTTGTTCCTCTTCTGAAACCGAAGAGATCGACGTGCGTGGGGTATAGGGCTCTGCAAGAACCTCGCGCTTCATCTCCGCCTCACTCACGTCGGGCTGATCCTTGAATCGCTCGGGCTCTGAAGATTCCTCCATCCAGAAGCTCTGAATGGCACCAACTAAGCAGACAAGACCGCAGGCCCACCAGGCCAGCACGGAGTGACCGCTCTCAAGCCCCTTGGAGTGCAGTAGACCGGTTACTGACGGACCGAAGGCTCTGCTGAGGCTAGCGGTGGAAGCGGCAGCGCCGTTGATGGAGCCCAGGACCTTAGACGAAGGAGCGGCATTAGCGAGGAGAATTGCGGTGGCGGGGAAGGCGATGACATGGAAGGTGATCTTGCTGATCAGAGCGACGTAAACAGCAGGCATCTGCAATTTAGCCGGGAGGAGGATCAGATAGGGCACGGCCAGATAAAGCGGCGGCCAAACAAGCAGCACGAAGCGGAACGTGCGCAGAGTGCCAAAGTGCTTGACAACAAAAGGGAACAACCATAATTGGGCAATCATGGAGTAGACTCCCTGCACTGCCAACATAAATCCAATGGTTTTGGTGGGAAGACCAAGACCGCCTGTGAACTCAAAGGGTAGAACAACGCGGTCGTCGGATTTGGGTGTGCTGAGGAATACTGGCATCAGCTGATCGAAAGATACACTGTGGCTGCAGAAAAGAAAACAAGGTTGTCAGCATCATGGAATTCTGCGGAACAATGCAACCAACGCGAAACCCTGCAATCAAGGATGAAGGGGGTGGGGAGAGGGGGGAAATGCCAACTCACTATGCCAGAATGCCGTAAGCAACGATGGTCAAGATGACTTGGCGGGTGAACGCCTTGGGAGCGGGGGATTTCTGGCCCTCGAGGTCGCACTGAGAGGTTGTTGAGGCGTTCTTGACGGGGCGCAAGCAAGGCGATGATTCGGCACTCTCGTACTCAGGCGGCATGTCATCATAGACAAAGTACTTGCTCTCCTCCACACCCACATCGGAATTGTCGGGGAGTTGTACGCGCGAGCCCCAGCATTGGCTGATGAGCCAGTGGCCCAACTCGAGGCCAGGGTCACGGCGGTGCTTCTTATCCGGGTGCGTCTCTTCTAGAAACAGGAAACCGACCACAATACCGCATAGAAGAACCACGATACAGACGAGGTTGGGCAGCAGAAAGGGAAATCGGTCGAAGAACGTGTCGCGCGCGAAGATCCACGGGTAATTCTCGCAGGGTTGGGCTAGAGCACCGCCCATCGCTGGCCCAACAATCGATCCCAAACACCACACAAAGGGCATGATGGAATAGGCTCGAGGCTGGTGCTCCTTGACAGTGACGATCTCTGCCACAGTCGTCTGAAGTACGCCGATGTTACCATTCAGGAGACCTCCCAAAGCGCGCGCGATCATTGCCGTGGCCAGGTTAGGTGCAAATCCAAAGGCCACCATGCTAATAGCCGTTCCAACCAGCCCCATGAGGAGCACAGGCTTGCGGCCGATGCGGTCGCTCAATCGGCCCCATGACATGCCAGCGGAGAATTCAGCAAAGGTGAAGGAAGAGGTGATCATTCCGGCGAAGAGCGCAATCTTTTGGTCGTTGTCTGTCACATGGAAAGATTCCACCATATGATAAACGTATGGGAAAATGGACATGAAAGCAATGGGTTCACAAATTCGGACCATCGCTATACCTCCATCAGCCTTGTTCTTGTCCAAATTGCTCCTGAACAGCTCCACAGATCCACGGGACAGCCACATAGTTCGCAATGCGAGCAAAAGTACCGAGACTTACCTAACACGAATAATTGCCGAGTGGGAAATGTAGACCAGTCTTCACTGGTCCCATGGCGTTGACGCCGGCCTTGGAGACAGGCTGGCCGTTGAAACATTATGATCGAAAACGCTCACCGAACGAGCCGTGAGAGAGGGAGAGAATAGAAACTTTGGGGGGGACAAAAGCAATAAGAAGCTGTAGTCCCGGAAAAAAGAAACGAAGTGTCGTTCAGACCCCACTTCACTCCAAGATGAGTAGTTGACAATTCCTCAAAGAAAGGGCAGGGGACCAAAGTACCAAAAAGGTGCTTTTGATTCTCAGTTCTCCTGAAATTACCCCAGGTTAATGCGTCAGGGTCGGAAGGGAGAGAATGCAATTGGCGTGAAAGTTGAAGATCGGAGCAAGGAGCGTGGGTGGACTGTTTTAGGGCTTCAGCATTGCTCCCCCTGCGGTTGGAAATTCTATCGTAAGTCCGATAAGGCAGGGCGGGAGATCCCTCTCAAAAAGATCGCAGAAGACTATGAGACAACTGCAAGGGAGTCGAAAAAGCTCCGGAAGTTTCTTTTTCGTCTTTTTTCAGCTTCTTCCTCTTCTGCAATGGAAGGGTGCGCGTGTTGAGTGTGATTGGGGGGAGGAATGAAGCTCAAGCAAGAGATGCTGCCGAAGGTCGTAAATGGTCCAGAGAATATTGTAGGATCGACAGCTACCACCAATCGAGAAATTGAAAGATAGAACTATGGAGAGGAGAAGAGAGAGAAATGGAGATGGAGAGGTAAAAGGGAAAAGGGCGGTAGGAAGAATGAGGAAGGGATCTATAAAGAATCTTGGAAGAGGGAAAAGGATGTAAGGTTGGTAGAGGTTGAGAAGATAACGATGAGCAAAAGGGAGTCATTCCATGAAGACGAGGGGAAAGGGGAGTTATTATATTACTCCGCGGGTGTCGACAGTGGATAGCTCCATCTATAGACAGCCGATGTGATCAGGCGCCAAAAGAGACTAAAACGTCAACCGTTCAGCATCTGGGAATTTCGGTTACAGCTGTACAGAAAGGCGCAGGATGCAGATGGCAAACAAACATGTAATAAAATCAGGAATAAAGACAAAGGGAAGTGGGTCATCGATTTTGAATTTTTTTTAATTCTTTTTTTTGTTGCCGTATTTTTGATTTTTTTTTGGAATTTTTATTTATTCTAGCTTAATTTGGTTTTGGGGGGGGGGAGGGGAGCAAGATACAGAGAGAGAGGGAGAGAGAGAGGGGTGTGGGTTGTGGAGGGGGTACTGTATGGAGTATTCTAAATTCGATTTATTTTATTTTTCTTATTTCTCTTCCACACCTTTTCGACACTGTAATTGAATACAAAGCGTGGATCGGTGCCATCCGACTGGGGGATCTGTCCACTCTGCGTTAGATGCCCGTATAGTGAAGGGTAACAAGAATCAAAATTACTCTCCCAATTCAAGCCCATCCCCCTCTTCCCCTCTCCAAAAATAAAATCGATTCGAATCTAAAGGGCAGAGGGGGCCAAGCGGAAGAAACACCCTGGAGGCAAGGATGGGATGGATAGGAAAAGTAATTAAAAAATCAAAATCAAAATCAAAAAATAAAATAATCAAAATAATTTCACAACTCCCAGAAAAAAATTAAAAAAGGAAAAAAAAAAAAAAAAAGGGTGGAGCCAACAGGAGAATCGACGTGAGGTACGGAGACCGGGGGTAAAAAAAAGGCATCGTCATCGAGAGTCGGGGGCCAATAGTAAGACTTCCGGGAAAGGGATTCTGGGAAAGAACCCGATTGTCCGACGATTCCATTCCTCGATCAATCAGAATCAAATCAGATGGGACAAGGGAGTCTTCAAGGTTTTCAACACTTTGCCGTCCCTTTACCCTTTCTTTTTTCCCTGACCCCTTTTTTCGAGGTGACTCGATATATCCTCTTTTTCCAATTCACCCCAGATCCGACCTAACATAAATACTATGTATCTACTGTTTAGCTCCATGAGCGATGATGGATCAACCGACCCACGGCCCTGAGTCCCGGGCCCCGGGGAACAGTAGGAGGCAAGTCCTTAGTGTCCTCTAAAGGGGCTTGGATGGGGCTAACCCACGCAAGCTAAACAGTGTCTGGGCTAAGGCAAGGATGATCGCCTGGCTTTTTCTGATTCCCTGTCTCTTTTAGTCTTTTTCTTTTTCCCGTTTTTGATTTTTTCCGGAAGTATGGTTTTTAGTGTCACTTTAGTGAGATGATAGATCTAACATCCTTCTGCCCCTCTGCGCCTCCCCGGCCACACCATCTTTTGTACCCTAGACAAGATCGGGCGGTCACAAAAACGATCGGAGTTGATAGAGAATTTGAATCAAGAGAATATAGGTATGAACAGAGAGACAGAGAGAAAGAGGCGTCGCTTTTCGTCTTGTTTTGTTTTTCTACAAACAATTTATAATAATTGGTCTTAATTAAATACTGCCGATAAAATCGTATGAGATTCGTCTCGCCCCGGTCCACCCCTTGTCGCAAAATGATGGGATCTCAGCCGCCTTCCAACCCTTGGGTAAGTCTAGGAGGACGGGAGATACAAGCGAACCTTCTTTGGCGGGCGTAAAGGATCGACTTCCCTCGAGAGCCGTCGCGCCTAGGACAAAGAGGAATGGAGAGTGGAGCCCACCCTTTGTTTTGTATGCCGATGTCAATTAACCAAAAACAATGGCCAGGCGTGTTTCGTATTGATTCGCTACTTTATGAAAGGTTCGCCTTTGTGGCTGACTGTGCAGGGTCAAGGTATATGTCGGCTGCTCTGGCTTGATTACTATTGTACATCCAGGAAGACAGAGGGAGGCCAATCGCATCACATTTCTCGTTCAAGAGTGGACGAGTCAGAAACAGCTGTCTCTCTCCCCTCAGAAAGCCGTTAAGGCATTGCCAATCAATCCATCCAATAGGTATTTTTGGTCTTCCCAGAAAGTTGGCCACGCATGAATCATCGACAGTGTTTCCAGAGCCCTGGGTCGGTTAGCGTGCCTGATGCTTCTACCAGTGGAGAGCCTGGATGCAAGAAGTACTATACTTAAGGTATTTCCAGCTCAGCTGGGCTCCTGAACCCCGAGGCTCCCGCCACACCCCCAATCAGGCGGGAGGTCTGACTCGGGTCTGATATTTGGGTCCCCAGCCCTGAATCTATGAATCGTCACTGTAAGTGCAAAAAGGGGGGCGAAGCTATTGAATCCGGTGGGCCCCCAACGGGCGAGCGTAAGACGTAAGTAAACGGGGCGGGGGAATGATCATCCTGTCATACGGGGGAGCAACAACTCAGTGTGAGAGTGAGTTGTTCGGGGTAATACGTTGCTCAAGTCTCCGTGCCGCGGTCCCAATTATTTTTGGCGCGACAGTCCTTCGAGAAAACTCCAGCATCAGCTGAGCTTGTCACAAAATTCACCGACACTCCGGGCCTCGCCTACACAAGACCCGCTCGCCGGCCGATCGCCTTGACACCATACTTGACACGGTGAAGGTGAGACTGAAAAATCAGCGAACCCTGCTTGACCGTTAGATTCTGTCAATGAAAATGAAATTCAAATGAAATCATCAAAGCAACAAATCATGATCATGATTATGATCATCCCTAACTATTAGACGGTACAGTGTGGAGGACGGAACTGGGAGTATAGAGTGGGGTTCTCAAATCTTTGGGCTGCCCACCTACCCATGTACATACTCCGTTGAACCGAATGATCATCACCTGTCGTACGGAGTACGAGTAGCAAATACAGTACCTAAAGAGTATGTAGCGGTAGCATTTTTCTGCATCGAAAAGTCGGTAAACTACCGACCCAGCAGCAGGGCCCAACGCAGCGGAATCCCAAGGGGCTGGAAAACTTTCTTACAAAGTGGGACCATTATTGTATCACTTTTCTGTACAGGGACAATACGGAGTACATACAACACACGCCCTTTTCGTTTCAGATGTATGTACAACAGAGAGTGGACATATGCAGTTCTCTCGGCCACGCGAGCCCAAAGGCGGGGCATCTGAGATGACAGCCAGTGAGGCCGATTCGGTATATAGGGCTAACAAGTCGACGTCATGGCACTTGGGCAACAACTAGGTTGCAGTCAGAGCCGCCTGAGGCGGTTGCTCAGCGTGTTGTCAGGGAGAACTTGGATAGGATGTGGAAGGCGAGTGAGATACGCAGGAATTTTTAGCACGACGCGTGAATGGTTCGATTCCTGCGCAATTCCGGAGGATCGGCCCCAAGTCACAGATGTGGAGGTCCAAGGCATTGCGCATCGAGTCCTGCAGCAAACAAAAAAGCTCAAATGAGCATTAAACCTGATGGCTTGCCCCATTGATCGAACGATGATTGAAAGGTCGCCTAGGTTTAAGGCCAATCAAGGGCGTACCGGTACGAAGTGTCGGGCAGAGGCCGCACAGTTGACAAATCCTTCTATGCATTGTTTGCATGGAAGGCGCCACGCAGTTTGGTTTTTGCAAAGCGCGACCACCTCACAGAAAAGAATCCGAAATCTTGGCCTTGACAGCTCCGGGGAGGAGCCGGAGATGCTTGATTCGATACATGTACATGTAGCGGTGACGGGCTGAGGAGGTGACAGTGGCAGTGACAGCCCTTCAACCCAAAGCATCTTTGATGCCATGCGTCACGCGCCCCAACTGAACATCGTGTCTACGTTGAAATCCACTCGGACTGTTCGGAAACACCAAAGACGGACAAAAGGTAACCAAGGCAGGGGCAAAAAAAAAAAAATCAAATTCCTCAAAAAGAAATTTAACAAAAGTAAAGGAAGAGAAATAGGAATAGACCGAAGATTTTGCAAGGATAACATGGCCCAACGGGCAGTCGAGAATAGAATATGTCCAGACTATGAATGCATGAAGACGGACCTATCAGTTTTACTGCTACGATCTCGAGCCATGGGTGATCGACGGGGAGAGCTTGATTCTACCACAGAAGAGCAATCCTTCTCGAGGGGCAACAGGGACCCCTAATGGAGCCTGTTTACCCCGGTCGCCGACAGCCAGTAAGGCACCATTGGCCTCTACGTCCCCTCCAAGTACAGATAGGTCCACGCAATATAGTGGAGCAGCCTCACGACAGCGGTGAGTCGCTTGGCTGCAGTCAAATTTCTTTCACAAAATCTCGTGATGCTGAATGACCGGTGCCTGGCGCTCCCCGTTATCCCCGTCCGTAGATGGATAGAAGTAGGAGTCACTCGGGTATCACCATGAACAAATACGGCTGGAGCCCGGCATTGAATACGTTGTACTATCGGGTATCTTCCCGTGGATTTACGTCTGCACCGCCGGTAAGTCGGAAAGGGTCCTCCTATCGACTCCCTTTTTTTTTTTGGACGTTCATTGCGATTTGAACCGGTGATGCGTCTGTAGCCCATATCGATATTCCGACCTCCGTCACGGCGATTATCGTGAAAAGACGGTGAGAGACCCAGTACAAATCAACTTCAGAACAGCCTCCGGATTTGGTTACGCAAATGCATGGATGTGCTCGAGGATTCAACTATCACGGTTTGGTTACGCCGTTGTACATCATACTTCGGCTGACTCCCTCCGATGACAGTTGATTCTATCTTCGTCAGACCGTCTCTCTTTGCCGCCACTGAGATTCCGCAAACTCTACTTCTTTTGTCATACTCGCGTATAGTCCCGGTTGTCTCGCTTCACATTCCTTGAAATGCAGCATTCCGTTCATCATCCTGCATGTTGTGTCGGATCGATGTGCCCGAGGGCATCTCCTCCCGAACCTTCTCGCAAGGGGCTTGCTGTATGCCTCCCTTCCTTGTACGGCAATTTTATCCTCCACTCCATGCAATATCCCTAACTACATACAAGACGAGCAGTCCTGATCGTCCAGTCGCTTCCGGCAAGATAGGTCCCGCCACGATCGAAGATCAATCGCGGTAATCGTGATCAATCGCGATCAATAACCTCTATACGAATTATTCAAAGCCTGGGGCGTTTGTCCAGAATGTTCGACTACAACGCCGAATCTGACCTGGCCTTAGAAGAGAGCTCATGGATCGACGCCGGCGCACCTGTCGCGCCAGATTGTCGGGTTCTGACAGTTGCATGGGAGTTATGGCTTGAACCCGTGAGACTGGCTGCTCATATGCCATTAACCAATGACTGGTTGAGGAAAATACTTCCTCACCATCTTAATTATTCCCCAGTGGATGTGCTCAGTACTTTGGGATGGATGAGATTCAACACTCGGGCATAATTGCCCTCTAGACTTTAGGGGCTCAGACCCTTCCTTGACTCTAATTCTGTTCATTTTTAGTGTCTTCGGCCTCCTTCCCCGTTCCGGTAAGTTTGGGGGAAAGTGAAAAAAAGGGGGGGGAGAGGGGAGGTGAACAACATTGATTGTGATGTATCGACTTTTTATCGCCTGAAACTTGCTCACATTCCACAGGCGACAAGATCAGACAGAAAGGGGGACAAAGCTCGGAAGTGGGGACCATCGAACGAAAGGGCTCACAACTGCATACTCACCCCCAAGAAGTTGCTCGAGGACGACATCAAGCATCGATGTACTCCGTAGGTCATTTCCAGGGGAGGGGAACGAGTATGCAGGGCGTCGATCTCATCGGTTCCTTCGTTCTAAGGCCAGATTACGATCTGGCTCGATTTGGATGGCTGCAGGCCGCTTGGGGACCGGGGGCGTACCATTGTTCGAGGCTGGAAGGCGTCGAACCCGTAGATGCCGCCCTTTGCGATGTGTTCTCTTCAGTTCTCTGCCGTCCACGTAACTTCCCGCACTTCCCGATCGATCTTGACAATTGAAGTTTATCGCATTGCATGGTCCCAAGGCTAGAGCTAGTCTTCAATGGATCGCTCTGCGAGCGGGCCGGTTCTGCGTGTGGACAAAGTACTATCTATCCCGGTGCAGATGCTCGAGCGCGACCATCAGATCGAACTGTCGGTGCCACATTGAGATTTGGCTTTTGGCTTTTAGGTTTTTTTTTTTTTTTTTTTTTTCCTTTGGGTCTTGCCACCTTGATGCTCAAGCTTAACTACAACCTAGTGGGGGCAGAGCGAAAGACTATGTGTGTGTCTGTCTGTCTGACAGGTCCTTTTGTTCAGGACAATGCACCAGGCTGGAGCCGAACGCCACACTTCGAAATACCGATCTTGATTCTAGACCTACCTGGGTCCGGGCCGGTGCTCGAGCACCTCGGAAGCAGATCAGATAGATAGAGCTGACGTTGTCTATCGCATGGAGTACGAAGTACGGAGCACGTCTACCTATACTCTTCTCTACGGAGTGTACATATACGTACTAGTATGCACTAATAGAGTATCTGTTATCTGTCACGGTATATGGCGAGAAACACTAGGACACACGGTGGCCCGTACGCGACCTAGTATATCTCGAATCGAGCTTTATGGCGTAGAAGCGAACCCTCCTTATCCATTTTTTCCGAATATTTGACTATACCCCGTACTCCATACCTCTCGCATTTCACTTTATTCAATTTCAGTCCGTCTCGCCTAAGTACAGTTGACACGCTTGACCTCGGTTGAATATTGCGTATGCTAGAACAGCTCCAAATGTTAACCAGATCCACTCTTGTAGATTTACATACTGTAGTTAGTGCGGACCAACCCATTTCCCCCCGGGGGGCCATCTATAACATCCGCGGTCCAATCATACCGCTAGATCCGCCTGGCTTCATCCCAGCTACTGGTCTCCCCCCGTCAGAGCCGCCAGGGGAAGTTCGGAAATCCAGCGTGACCCATGGTCCGTCTCTCCACATCGTTCCTGATCGCACTTACGTGCATTTTGTTTTCCAACCTTGTATCCTCCGTACTCCGTACCCTGTACGGTACATACACAAGGTCGCACGATCCGTCGTTTCACCCGGTTTTCTCGACGTTTCCCCCCGACCAACAGGAACACTCCCTTCCCCTGACCCCCTTGACCCATTAGTGGCGAGCCCCATCGGAATGCAGGCCCCGGTGCCGCGGTGACGGGTACGGAATACTCGCCCATCGACTCTTGACTGGCTGAGATTGTTCTGTTCCTTGAACGATTTTCCCACTATCGAATCGCCTGTCAGTCATGTGAGTGTCATCCTTGCCTTGTGGATCGCCACAATCATTACGCAGTATGTACAGCGTACGGAGTACGGAATATTTGGATACACGATCCTGTTTCTTTTCTTTGTTCCATGATCGCCCGTTTTCCCACTAAACCACCCCACAACAGTCCTGTTCTTTGTCCCTTTCAGCTGACTTGATGACCGCTGAACGGCTGAACGGCGCCGGCACTTCCGGGAGTGACAGCCATGGACAAATTAGTCTCACAGGGGGGCCAAACAAAAAAAAAAAATAAAATAAAATAAAATAAAAGAAAGAGGAAAACTCATTTTCAAGCTCCAACTGCCTAAAGGGGCGCCTTGCCTCGGATGATCCCCGACTAAAATTGTGAAAGAAAGTTCCGGTCGCGGGAAGTTGACACGTACTTTTTACCTAGTAAATGAGGATCGTACTTTGTAACTTTGACCTAGTCTCTCCCGCTGTGCGGGGTGTGATTGACTTGATTCCATGGAATTTCCATGGATAGTATGAAATAGACTTGATGATCAGCTTCGATCGACTGGTCTGGAGGGGACTGGTAGATTCCTCCCCCCCTGCCCCCCTGCAGCGGTGATTGTCGTACGATTGTTTCTTCCGAGATCCAGGGGGACGTATCTTTGTCCTTCACGTGGGTTCTTCCAAATAAAGGACCACAGGCGATGTATCAACCAGCGATGATATCATAGGCTGAAATATTCATTAACTGGTGTCGATTTGGCTAGCGCTGGTAGGGGTACCTGACACGGCAATAGTACGTGGCCACGATTGTCTACAGTACTTGTGAACCACACCTGGCATTTTGTTTGCCGAAGAACCAGTTTGGAAACCCGAAACATAGTACATTTTGTCGCGTTCAAGACTTTGCAAGAGCTACCATATAACACTGCGGCCTGGAGATGCTTCAACCCATCTCTGGCAATCTGATTTTGGGATTTGACAATGCAGGTTAAACAATGAAATTGTATACCTGAGCATCTTCATGCATTAGCCTTCAGCCTTGTCGGTAGCAAACAAATGGACCGGGGTTCGACAGCCTATCATCAATCTGACTGTGTCAATTCGGCATCCTCGATTTCCCTAATCTACTGCGAGTGCTACGGAGAGTATCCGAGCAGGTATAGGTACTGCACGCATATAGAAAGAGAACCCATCGCCTGACTGAACAAAAGTACATCTATGTGCATTTTGCATTCATTTTGCCGTCGTCACTATGTACTTCGTACTCCGTACCTTGTATCAACCCCGGCATTTCCCTTACGGTACTTTGACAGCGTTACTACCCAGGGACGTGATCATCTAATGATGCGCAAGCCACAGATGTGACGGTTGATCGTACCTTGCTCTTGCTGGAAAGACCCAACAGAGACCAGAATCAGGAGCCAATCAATCCAGAGATCGGGATAACCCATGATAGGAAGAGGTTGCACTAATGCCATCCATGGATATTACGGGACAAATATTCCAAATCCAAGCCCGTCTAGGAATCGGACTCACCGACGTTTTGTGATGCATTTCAATTTCAAGTTTTTCTCCAGAGTATGCACAACATGTTGAGTCGGGGGCTGACAGCGGCTCCGTGCCTAGGTACGTAGTATCCCATGGAACTTGTTTTATTGCATGCTATCCACAGATCGACGTACTAGTACAACTACGGGCTTGCATTATCAGGCAGTGTCTGTTTCCGAAGACAGAAATGCCATGTTTAGCCTCACTGGCACCTTGCCAGAGCATGAACATACTTACATGCCTAACTGCTCTCCCACGCATGATACCCCCGACCACTCATCACCTGGGCAGCATTCAAATAAAAGAAGTTTCTTCTCAGCCATTGCGTGTCTGCTCAACCTTGGCTGAGCATGGGACATTCCCATTCGACTCAACCGCCTTCGTCACACTAGCTCAGTCCACACGTAGACAATCGTATACCTAGATAAACCGGGGGTTCGGCAAATGCCTAACTCATCCATGGTCCGCAGGCGATCTTCGCTTGAAAATGTTCGAGTGTAAACAGCAGGTGCCGTTACCAACAGAATCTGACATTGATGTCAATGTGGACAAAATATAGCGATGGTCCCATAATTGACATCATGATGGAATCTCGTATGTGAATGTGAGAGTGAGATGTATCGGTCTTTCAACCCCTTAATTCTTTTGACTTTACATACGCTTGCTGCCTTGAACGAATATATCGCACTAGAGAATGCAAGCGGAAAAAGCAATTGATTGCCTCCAACGTCAGTCGGGGAGGTCTCAAGGCACTAGCAGGCTGAACTCTACGAGTACCATTAAGGATACTCTAGCTGAACTAGTTCTGAATGCGGGTGGAGGGTAGAGTGGAGAGGATCGCCGAGTATCAACAAGCCCAGGTCAACTCATTGGCTGCCAGGAGCCTCGACAAGTCCATGAAGCGCCACGGCGGCATTATGCAGCCACGACAGGGTTTGCGGTTCTAGGGTCGCGAGAGACGACAAATCCCACGCTGTGATTCAAAGGGAATGGATGACAAGGATTAAACGGGAACATACGGGTTAATTAATATTTCTGCTTAGGTGTTCATATAGTTTCTCCTCGGCGAGACGCATCAGTGTTCGACATCCCGAGACTCGAGCAGAACAAGGCCTCCTGTGTATTTACCTACTGCAGTCACCCGGGTGCCATTGGAAGTGCATCCAGCGGCGAGGCCCAACGGCCCCCGCCTGGACAAGTTGATTCGATTTCAATTGTGTTTGTTCCACAACTGCCCAAATGGGGTTTGTAATTGACGTATCATTGAAAATATGGTACCACAAGGTGTCAACGGCCATATGCCCAAGTAGTTCCAACGGTTGACAGCTCCTGGACCAGGACCACCTTGGACGGTCAATTGAAACGGTTCCTCTCTGCCTCTGCCCAGGCATCCTATGGGCCTCAAGCTGCCCCGGGGTGATCTTCGTCCCACTGCGGAATGAACGATTATCACCACGTGATCCTTATCGTTGGAGAAATCCCATGAGATTCAGAGTACCCTAAGGTTGACATGAACTCTACGTCGGTCCTTGTGAAGAGCTTCTCTACTTCTCACAAAGGATATATGCTTTGAGGAACGGCTTTTCCCATCCTTACAGGAGCCAATTCAAACGTGCATAAACTTGCGCATTTTTCGGTCGCGCCCAGGATGAGCCGGAGATAGCTCCTAACACGCGACACCATGGCATATCTCCCCCGAGTTCGTCTCTTTCTCCCTAAGAGAGCCTTCCTTATCGAACGAACCACATGTCCCTCTGCTCATCTTTTGCGAACTATCAAATCACCAGTTGCCTTCCGAAGATGGCAAACAACCCAAACCAACAGCCTACCACCCGACGACGTCACCTCCCACGATACCCCAGATCTGTCGCATCTAAACCCACCGCCAGAAGATTACTCCCGCTTCATATTTCAAGATAAATGTCATGTGACGATTTATGCCGGTGGTGGAGGCCACGGTTGTGTCTCGTATCAACGTGAGAAATACATCGAAGAAGGGCCACCAAACGGAGGTGATGGTGGAAGTGGAGGAAGCATCTACATCCAGGCTGTGGAAGGCATGACGAGTCTACACAAACTTGCCCGCAGGGGTATTATCAAAGCCGGTCGAGGGAAGAGTGGCCAGGGCAAGAGCAAAGGCGGGAAGCGTGGCGACGACATCCTCATCCAGGTGCCTGTCGGTACCGTCGTGCGCGAGGTGGAGCGCCATGACCCCGTGGCAGAAGAGCTGGCACGTATGCGACTTCCAAAAGAAGAACCGTTGGAGGACGAGGATATTGAGTTTACACCCATCCGACACGATCGTTGGGTACTCCATCCCGCCGCCAACCCAGCTGATTTCTTGACCGTGAAATTCCCCCGACTCAAACCTCGGCGGCAACATATCGCCGCGATGGAGCCAAAAGCACCTATATATCTCGACCTGTCGCAGCCTATGGATAAGCCTATGCTCCTAGCGGCTGGTGGTGCTGGTGGGTTAGGAAATCCGCACTTCGTCACGCGGACTATGGGCCGACCGAAATTCGCATCCCGTGGTGAGGGTGGTATGAAGCTGGAGCTTGACTTCGAGCTTAAGCTTCTAGCAGATGTTGGACTGGTCGGTAAACCGAATGCAGGGAAGAGTACGCTCTTGCGCTCCTTGACTAACAGTCGCACCCGAATCGGAAACTGGGAATTTACAACTTTGTCTCCCCATATTGGGACAGTGATTGTCGATGACCATAAAGGCCGCCCTCTCGTCGAATCGAGAAACCGGCGCACTCATTTCACCATTGCCGATATTCCCGGATTGGTGGAAGACGCTCATCTTGATCGCGGTCTCGGTCTAGGATTTCTTCGACATATTGACCGGGCAGGCATTTTGGCATTCGTTCTTGATCTCAGTGCCGGCGACCCAGTTCAGGAACTCCAGAAACTCTGGCACGAACTGGGAGAGTATGAGAGACTCCGGAATAATGATCCTAAGGGGCGTGATGCATTCCAAGAGACTGCTGGTGTGATTGATTGGGATCCCTCAGGATCAGGGCTGCCGGACCTTCACCGACCGCTAGACCGTAGTATTGAGCTACCCACCCTAGCAGATGAGTCGGCAGGACAGCCATTGAACTATCAATCATCTGGGTCATTGCCTTTTCTCACCATGCCCCCCATCCACACCAAGCCCTGGTTTGTTGTTGCGACCAAGGCTGATTTGGAGCATACCCGGGAGCAATACCAAGCCTTACAGAAGTACTTATCTGAACTTGAGAAGGGCAATGTCAAGCATCCATCTGGTCATGCGGATGGGTGGAAGGGAAAGGTGACTGCTGTTCCTATCAGTGCCATGCGAGGCGAAGGAGTATCACGCATCCCAAAATTGGTGATGCAGTATTTGGATTGAATTGGCCAATCCCTGCTATCATTAACCATCTTGTACACTATTTAAAATATCCCCATCATGTATAAAATATATTTCTGAGAGCTTCCATGCATACAGGCTCAGGCAGTTATGCAGTCTGCAAATGCCGTCATGCAGCTGAGCTATATTAGATAGCTGCTTTCTTCCGTAGCTCAATGAGAACCGTGCTTCTTCATCTCCCCTACGTGCCGTCAGCATATGTTCTATTTTGAAATAATACCTAGATATGTGAAATCATTTGGTCCCTGCCTAGGTATATTATACGAGTCTACTATTAGTGGCAAAGTTCCGCCTTCCAACATGGAAACGCGGAAGTGCTGGGACCCATCGGAAATATATAAGTTCTCGGCGCTGCCCTCACCGTTTCCCTTTAGCAACCTCCAAGTTATTCCTTTCCGGCGAAAGGAACCTGCTGTAGAAAGTCCTCTTCAACACGTCCATTCACAATGATGGAATCTCTTCCATAGCTGCCTTGCCCGCGGAATCGCAAAATCATGCATCTCGTTGCGGTTATCAGTCAAGCAGTGTCATCCATTGCTCAACCCTCCTCGGGAGACCCGATCGTCGAGTGTCACTACAACCTCACCAGCATATTTGACAATCCCGATGATGTCCTGGCATTTGCAGACACGAAACTACGCGTTTTCCCCTTCAAAGATGTTCATGTCTGTTGGCGACGACTGTATACCGACGCGTCTATCGCGAAAGCGTGTCTCATCATTATCCGGGAGTGCAAGCTAAGTTGCCAAACCGAGTTGGCCAAGACGAGCGAGTTCAACCCCGAGAAGCTTGCCAAAGAGATCGAAAATGCGGTAACACCCACTCAAATTGACTTGAGCTCACCGTGGCTCTCGGAAGTCGTCCACATCCTGGACAGAACATTGATCATGACTGGCGCGCCACTGCGCGAGAAACTCATCGAGACCTTGCTATCAGCACTACAAGCAGCTACAGAGGTTGAGGGGCAATCCAATCACTCTGACCAAAGCGACGAGCCGGCCGCGAAACGGAGAAAGATTTCTTCATCCCTATTCCCCTCGCACTCGCTCCCGATACCCCGCCTCGAACATCCAGTCCCGCGTGTATCGGCGCCATCCTTCGACTCGATCGAAGACCATATCCAAAGAATTCGGACCCCTCTCGTCATAACCGACACTTTGGACCATTGGCCTGCGCTGTCAACGCGACCTTGGACCTCGCGTGATTATTGGTGGAAACGGACATTTGGTGGGCGTCGGCTCGTCCCCGTGGAAGTAGGCAGGTCATACACAGATGAAGACTGGGGTCAGAAGATTATAGAGTTTCGGGAATTTGTCAATCGATTCCTCTGGCGAGACGAGTCGGGTATTGGTTCGACTGCGGAGAGCGACGAAGCTGAGACGGGATACATGGCGCAACATGACCTGCTGGCCCAGATCCCGGCTCTGCGAAATGATATCGGGGTCCCCGATTATTGCTATATTGATCCTCCAGGCCCGGAGCCGGGGACCCCAGTGTATGAGAGTAAGCGACGTGAACATCAAGCTGCGCAGGCTGCCTTGGATGTCCACTCGACCTCAACAGACGGGCACGGCACTCCTGCTGAGGATCTGTCGGATACAGGATCGACTATGGAGTTTCCGCAAGACCCAATGATCAATACATGGATCGGGCCCTCGTGGACGATCTCGCCACTGCACCATGATCCATACCATAATATTCTTGTGCAGGTGGTTGGGACTAAGTACGTACGGTTGTACTCACCGCATACACCCGCTTCACAGATCCATCCTCGGGGAAAGGAGTGGGTTCCTTCTGATGAGAAAATTAAACACGGTGCTTCCGCAGATGACTCAGATAGTCAAAAGGGTAAGTATATAGATATGTCAAACACCTCCCAGGTAGACGTCGCGGCTATCGAACTCTCCCCCGCCGAGGCAGATCAGTGGGAAGAACAGTGGCCTGGATTTATGGATGCCGAATACATTGAGACGGTACTGCATAAGGGCGAGAGCCTTTACATTCCTGTTGGGTGGTGGCACTATGTACGTGGATTGCGTGCTGGCGTAAGCGTTAGTTTCTGGTGGTGAAGAAACCCCGATTTTCCTTGAATGGCGAGATGTATAATATAATTTGGTATGATGGATTCGATATTTCATTATATATTCCCCACCGGATCAAGTTTTCTCGAGTACGTGCATATATACCTCCCAGTAGCAGCCAGTGGAAGGGTTCCAATGCAACCCATGTCACATCCGATTGTTGCAAGCGGACTCCAATGGGCTAAGGAAGTCCAGGGAACCGAGTTCAGCTCTCAAGGTTACTCTAAAGGCTTTCTCCGGGGCTTGACAGCTTTTACAATATCCAACTTTGAATCTAAGTTTTCAAGTTACCTTAGGGTAGACCGGAGAATATAACTTGGTTGCGATATCGATCGCCCCTCGGCCGATATATTACATGTCGCAGTACTGGAGCTGAGACTGACTTGAGGACTAAATAATTGGAACTGAACTACCTAGGTATGATCTCTCCAAGGCCCAGCTTTCAGGGTGGTTGCCACCTGGGCAAGTTCATGAACAAGCCTAAGTTAGTAACGCCATCCCCAGCGCTATAATACTACTGACCTCCCTACTACCCAGTCACATATCCAATCGACTTAGTACTCCACTCTCCAAGAACGTAAAACTTAGAAAGTCCTGGCTTATGATCCCAATCGAATTGTCAGGGGATCTCTTTAAGTTGCGGCGGCAAGTGAGATCATAAGCATGGCCATTGTTCTAGATATATCGCCTGGAACGTGATACGACCTAGGACATATGTATCCCGGGGAGGTCCTCATGTAGATGCCAGCCTGAGTGGATCAAAATTTGCCTAATAGGCTTTCAAAAGTTCTCGGCCTGCCGAGCTTGTCTAGCGACAAGGCTGTACCATGACTAGTACTAGGTAGTGCTGTAGTCACATGGACACAGCCTTCAACCTTGGAAATGTTGTTACCACCTGGGCATAATACTTGTCCGAGAAAAACTGATCTTTTTATTAGCATCACATAGGCGAAGTTTGCGGCTTGATGCTTTCAGACCACCTGAGCCAACTACATAACAGTAGTAAATCGTAGAACGACAGTTCATATACTAAGACCACCAAGGGGCACGGAACGCATCTTGCCACATTTTCGTATAACCGCTGTTAGCTTTTACTTGACTCGGCGCTTAAAAGAACTCGGTATTACAAGCTGGCTACTGCATATCTAAGGGTCATCCCATGTACTCCTGAGAACAACGAGTTACTGGCAGTTGTTCTGCAGACACGTAACTAAGCCATAGCATGTCTTGGCGATGGAAACTTTGGCAAGGCGACTTTCGCAGACGGCTTCCCAGAATGAATAGGGGGATGGCCTGATGGGATGGGTATGGAGCACTCCGTAGGTCGAGCCTTGGCGGGTTGTAGTCGAACTACTAGCCTGCAAGGCAGTGGCGGGCCAGATCCTAGATCGTTGCCTAGCATACGGAGTATCCAAAGCCAGAGTGATCGTTGCGATCAGCAAGTGAGTCTGTGTTAGCGCCCGCATGTCGGCAGCATTCCGATCGGACCGAGGAGAGTTTATGCGCAGCAGAAAAAGTTACATGGTGCTCCATATTTAATGTTCATATAGTCAACAGCTGCGCCTAGATGCGGCAAGTGTTACGCAGAAAATGCCAGAAATCGCCCCCGAGTGACAATGAAGCTGAACGGCGGGGGAGGGGCGAAGCACAAGGCGAGAAACGGGGACAATGCCGTGTTTGGCTGCCGTGCCCTAAAAGCCCCAAACTTGTCGACGCGCCCGACCCGGTGTAGGGGGCGGCTAGTCATCACACTGGGCAGGGTCATCTTTTGTCATGGATCAAATTTCTTTACCCATATTCTCCTGTATGCATCGTGCTCTGGAGGTATAGTTAATATATACTCCTTGGACCTTGGAACCAGACATTCGATAATCTCCCAAGTTTGGTTTTGTGGAGTAGATCCGCCAGGCACGCGGCCAGATACCGTGGATCCGCGATCAGCCCCAGCCAGACGATGAAATTTTTTTCTTGGCTTCGGGAGTTCGGGGGCGTTAACTCGTGCCCTAGTCTGAGCTTATTATAGGGAATCTGAAACAATAGGCCATCATCTGTTACCGCCTGCGAGTCATTTAGAATGATCCTGGCGAGGGAGAGAGAGATTGCTTCTGAACAGTGAGGAGAGAGAAAGGGAGGTCTGTCGATACCCAAAGCCCTAATCCCGCTTACAACTGGATCCTCGGGATACGCATACGCTCACCTCTTCTCAACGGTGGGACAATCGGGCTAGAATCTATTAAGTTCCAAAGAGAAATTCGACAAACCAGTGGAGCCCAAAGAGAACTTATAGAGAACTTCACCCAATAGGCGAGGCTGCCCTGACAGCCGATATCCACTGACTCCAGCGCACACGTCAACTCCCGGCCATTGGGCTTAGTCGAATGAGTCGCATCCTCGCATTAGCGCCAGGCGTACGTATAGCACCGGCGCAATTGTCCAGATGGCTTGTACACCCTAATTAAACTGGAAGGCCTGGCCCCCATTCCCTCCGGCCCCCCCTTTGGTTTGCCTTTATTTCATAGATTGCGCTCTCTTCCAATTCTAGATTCTTCATACATCCCAGTCATTCCTTTATACCAGTCATTCTTTTGATCTCTTTCGTCTCCGCGAGACAGACTTGTTGTTTTCCCCACCCCGTTTCAGGCTTGAAGACTCGGGTATTGATTGGGTCATTCAACTGTCAAAATGCGTTTCACCTCTTCTTTTGCGCTGCTGGCAGCCCTCAGCAGCAGTGCTGTCGCTCGTCACGGCCACCAGGTTCGCCATGAAGGCCATCTGCGTCGCCAGGTCGAAGTAGACTCGACTACTACCGTCACGAGAACCAACACGGTTACTTACTGCCCATGTGACGAATCTACCTCGTCGGTCACCCCGTCGTACACCCCATCATACACCCCGGTTCCTACTACGACTTCCATTGAATTGTCGACTTCCATTGAAGTCCACACCGAGACTCCGGTGCCTACTACTTCTACCCCGGTGGTTGTTCCCACCACCACTGAAGAGCCTACTTCAACATACACTCCATCGTCCTCCACTAGCACTACGTCCTCCACCACCTCCTCTGGTGCCAGTTCCGACTGGAGTACCGTCCCTTCTAGCGGCGAGTTCTCGACATCTGGTTTCGGTACGAAGACCAACTCCAGCGGCTCTGGCGTTAGCTACACCGGTAACGTCGGCAGTCCCTACGGCAGTAACATCATCTCTGTCGAGAGCTCCGAGGCTAGTAACTACCAGTATGTGGTGCAGTTCACTGGCTCCAACACCGAAGACTGGGAGGTCGTGATCTGGAACAAGATTGGCAAGGATGGTAAAATGGACGGCTGGTACGGCAACGCCTGCCACTCTTTCACCATCGCTGCCGGCGAAACCAAGCACTACGCCTTTGACTCTGACTCGCAAGGTGGCTGGGCTGCTGCCAAGGGCTCTATTCCTACCGATGACTATGGTAGTTACGCGGCTACCTGGGGTGAATTTGACTTCGGCTCCACTACTAACAGTGGCTGGTCTGGCTTTGATGTCTCCGCCATCCAGGCCCAGAACGCTGGTCTTACCGTTCAAGGAATGAAGATCTGCAGTGTCTATAAGGACAGCACTTGCTCTTCTATCACCTCTGGTGCGGCTAAGGTTTCTAATGCCTACACAAGTGCCCTGGCCAAGGAGGATGGCATTGGTGGTAACTTGAATACCGATGCTGTTCGTCTCGCTGTCACTCTGGACTACAGCGGTTAAGCTGCTTTCGGAATTTTGGGGTTCTCTTTTATAAATGTTTCTCTTCTTGATATCCAGCCTACTAGACTAGGCTTATGTGCAGGGGTTGGTTTGGTGTATATCCAGTTGGTATAGATTTCTTTTCTCTCTCGACTACCTTTCTCACCTTCATGTTCATCGTCTTATTCTACCATATACCACACTGGTTTGAAAATCTTTTTTTACTCATTCACAAGCAAGCCCATCTCATTTTCTATTTTCTTTTCTATGATTTTCTTTCAACATCTCCTAGCTTCTACATTCCCTAATCATCCTTCCGACTTGTATGGCTGTGTTATGTTATAGCAATGGATCTTTAATTCATTAACTCCAACCCTCAACCAACTCACATAGCGTCGCCTCTCCGCCGACATTGCCGGGGAAGACGACGAAAGGCACGCCGCGATGCCGAGATGTTTCTTCATCACATCGCCACAGGGGCACACCAGGCGCTGCCTGACCGACAATCAGTGCGCGTTTAGCATTTAAGCCCTTAGTGGCAGCGTCTGACGAGGTGATACCCCCCTGAAAATGAAGATTAGTAGGATACTCTTGAGTCAAGGGGTGGGTCAAATTATGTTCATACCTTGGCAATAATATACCGCGGTCGAACGTTGATCCTTTGTAAAACGCTGACCAAAGCCTCCGCAACTACCGACCCAATCTTCAACGAAGAGAGTTCGTCGTCGCCTGTGATAAGTTTCCGACTCGTCATAACCAACGTGTCTTTGCCTGCCTTCAATTGATCCTCTGTCTCCTTAACTATCTGCGCGATAGTCTGAGTAGCGGTTTCGGGAGAGGTGATGAGGTCCTCCACTTTAATTTCAATAATTGCGAGCTGACCCGTCGCGCCACGACGGTCAGTCAGGACTTTCAGCTGTGCTGTTGTTTTAGGAACGTATGAGCCAGCTACAATGAGCCCGCCTGTCTGTCTGGGTGAGGGGAGACCCAGTTGGGTCGCCGAGATGGGGGGCTTTGATCGGATACCGAGCCGAGTCGAGACGAAAGCTGCGCCGGTACGGTAAAGGAAATGCTTACCCCTGGACTCAGCTGATCATCTCCATTAGCGCTTAATCTTTAGATTTTCAGAAAGGGAGAAGGAATAGCGAACCCCCCAACTTACCTAGCAGTAGCCCAGCAACAAAAACGTGCATATCCGATTCCGCCGCCGCATTAACAATCACCACTCCACCAGCTGGCGCAGCGAGCAGCTTCTTACAAACAGTATCTGGCCCACCCTTTCGAATTTCGTCGATGGTGACAGAGCATAACTGATCAGCCTGGAACCGCCCTGGCGCTTTCTCATGCACATAGTCCCGTAGATTCGAGGATCTGTACCCAAACGTCGCATCCTTCGCGAATTGGGTCGCGCCCGCAGGAACAAGACTATCACCCTCAGCAACATAATGTACGTCCTCAATTGTGAAGCGTCCACCCTGGAAAAAGAAAGGAGCTAAGACCAGCGCATCGGCGGGTCCGAATACCGATTGCGCGACGTCCGGTTCTAGCGGGAAGTGTCCGCGCAATGTACTATCGCCTCGGAGGACGATGTCAACTTTATTGCCCGTAGCATTCGCGGCTGATGAAACGTTCTTGCATATTGTGCGGATGAGCGACTCTGCTTCTATCGGGGGGAGGGCGCGTGAGTTGGTTAGGATGAAAAAGCCCCGGGAATTGGTGCGAAATTCGGTGGTCAATGTGGCAATGTCCCAGACTGAGAGAACATTAATGTCATGACACGTCTGCGTACCAGTCGGGTCGTCGTCTAAAACAACAAGCCGGTTTATGGAAGCTGTATTGAGAATCTGGGAGATCTGGTCTTGCGCGTCTGTTGGATATTCGGCGGGGAGGGATGCGAGGGTGCTCTCGCGAGGAAGAGTCGGTAAATGTGACATGGTAGGGCAATTGGCAGTTGGCTTTAAAGTAGACGCTGATACGGAAGAGAAGGCGTAGGTTCTATTTATGAGTTGTTGAGAAGTCGGAAATTCGGATTATAGTCGGCCTGGGAGAAATTGCGGGGTGCGGGGAGGCGGAGCGGAGCGGAGAGAAAGCCGAGTTCGTGACATTCGAGAGTACCGAATATCAATCTACACATGGGGTATATTGGTGAACTTGGGGCTGGAAGACTTATAATAAGAGTTATAATCTGTAGGGTAATAGATTCGTCCAGATGACTATCGAAGACTTATATAAATGACAGGAAAAACTCAAAACTCCATGTGAAACGCCTAGCCTGCAGAGAGCTCAGATGCAAGATGCAAGGTGATCATGGACACGGATAAGATGGATGCATGCAGCAGAACATAATGCATCGATCATTCGTCGTTTACTCCACCGCCGGAGTCCAGTTTTCTCGCCATCCCGTCCTAGGCCTCTTCCCAAATCCCAGATCTCCATGCCCAAAACAAGAAAGGGTGTAAGCGGGTCGTAGACTGCGTTAATAAGTTGTAACTTTAACAGAGAAATGGGCATTAACCCACAACGCTGCGGAAGCTCAACGCCTCCAGGAAACCGCCCAGGTCGTCCTTTTGGACTTCAACCACGCAATGGTCGAAGCTGTCGATGCGGACACGGGCGTTGGTCTCTTGGACCACCTCTTGGAAGGCAATACCGAACCGATTGCGCAAAAGATGTTTCTTCGCAGTCGGATCCTCGTCCTCGGACTCTGATTCAGAGGAAGACTCTGATTCCTCAGACCCTTCATCTTCAACTTCATCGTCCTCTCGTTCGGCACGCTCAGCTGTGCGTTGTGCTCGGCGAGAGGCTCGCTCCTGATCTTTCCTTTCCTTTGCCTCCTTCTTTTTACGGCGCTCTTCCTGGCGCTTAGACATGGCAGCATAGTCAATCACGCCTCCGCCGCCACCAGTGCCTACCACAACATAAAGATCTCGATCCTCATCTAATCCTGCGAGGACAAGAGGTGTACCCGCCGCGCGTTTTCGGCCAATTTTGATCGAATCTCCCTTCTCTCGCTCTTGGACACGAATAGCTTCAGCGATCCACAATGCAAGTTTTGTCAAGGCTCCAGGGTTGGTAAAAAGCTTGACGTCAGGCCCGTCTTTGACAACAGCTATGCGGAAGGCCCTCAGATGGCGAATTTGGTGTTTTGAAAGGAGTGATGTACCGGTGCGAAGAATAGCACGGTGAAGGTGCTGTGCCAGCGGTAATGCTTCCATTAGAAGAGTGGGCGATTCGGACGTTAGTGAAAGCGCATCGTATGCACTCCAGAATCGAGGTAGTAGGCTGGCCAAGTCAGATTCTCCATTCCCTCCGCCATTCTCAACATCATCGTTCGAGCCTCGCGCCCGTGGAAGGCGTTTGGCGTCCCAGGATGTGGAAGTTTCATGTGGTCCAACTTCCAGTATAGCTCCCATGATAACTCCGACATCTGTGGCGGACAAACAAGCTTTCCAGCCCCAGCAACGAACAAAACCCCACCCTTCACGAGAACTAGCATGCCCCGACGGCTCTGCAGGGACCAGACCGTCCAGACCATACATGGGTGCGTACTTAAGGAGACGACCACGTAGTACCCGCTTCAGTTCCATGTCCATGTGGGTATAATATTGATGACACTGGGTGAGGCTGATACCCATTTTGGCCAAGAGTTTGTGGAGACGTTTCCGGCCATTTTCTGTCCAGACGTGAAGCCTTGGGGCCAGATACGGACTGTGCAGCATACTCTCATACAGTGACCAGTGACGAACTAGGAGGAAGCGAGGTTCCGGAGAAAGGCGAATTGATGTATCAGTGGGGGACCTAGCAGTGGTGGGAATGACGCCATTAATCTCCCCTCTGATATCTCGATCGCGCTCATACGGATCGGGAGGGTTCAGACGGTGAACTTCATCTCGCAGGATTTGGCGGATTTGCTCTCCACGTTGTCCACCCCAACCGGCAGAGCCGCCCTCCTCTGAGGAATTCGAGATACCGACACCAGTCATTGTTCGACCGCTTAGTTCCAGACTGGAGACTCCAACGATCGCAAGCCAGAGGAGATCATTATCCTCGCGACCAAGTTCGGATGCCAGTGAGTAAACTAGCGACGAAATGGGTTCCGAGTATGAAGTTCCAGATGAGTAGTAAGACTGCAAAACTGTCTCGTGTTTTCGTTTCATGCGGATTAAGCGTCGTTTCAGAGATTGAGCTGATGGCTGCTTCGGTTCCGTGAGTGACGGTGAGTCGCTCGTTGGGGTTCCAGAGCGTGAAGAATTTGAAGAATTCATTTCCCTCCTCCGTCGACTTGGAGACGAGACGATTGAAGAACCCTGTGAGCTGTGTTAGAATTGGCTATACGCGGGGACTTTATGTTACGTACTGAGTTGCTTCGTTTTCGTTGGCGCGGAGGGCCATCCTCCTCATCTGAATCGTCATCGTCTTCCCGGCCTGACCATGACTTGCGCTTTTTAGACCCAGGCTGCATATCTTCATCATCGTCCTCATCAGCGTCACTTCCATCGTCATCGTCCACCTCGGGCATCTCTAGCAACGCATAGTAAGCGTCCCGTTCGTTGCCAAGTTCCTCTTGGATATCACCGTCGTCAAATACGATGATGCCGCCACTCTTGGATGTGTAGGCAGGAGTGATTCGGCCTTTCTCGACCCCGCGACCACGCCGTCGCGCGTTAACGTCGATTTCTGCCATGGCTTGACCCATACCAGCTTGACCACCAAAGATATTCCCCAGGTTCCAGGGTCGGCGCGCGTCGAATACCCAGATCTCGACTCCTCCCATATCCTCTTCCGCTTCTTCCTCCTCTTGTTGGCTCATGCCTAGGATTTCGGCCAAGTCAACCAGGCCACCAACACCGAGGCATACTACCACACCGCCGCTACCACCATTGGTGGTCTGCATAGGGCGGACCAACTCTTCCCCGGCACGCGCGAGGTCACCATATCCGGCAACTGGTTGGATCTTGTGAGGGATGTAGTCGCGTTTTAAAAGAGCGGTAAGGATTCGACAGGCACAGAGTGCATCAGGTTCAAGTGCGACGAGAATTAGGACCGGTGGGGAGAGCGGGTGGTGGGATCGGAGGAGTTGGAGGTATAGGTGGGAGATGAGCTGCCGTGGAAGATACATGGCCAGCTAAGGAGGCAGATTAGAAACACATATGAGCATGAATAATAAGAATAGCAGGCTTGTGAGGGAAGACTGGTTGTTCCACCAGCAAACGGGCGTGTTGCGGCGGTCCTCTCTCTTTTTTTCTCAGTCAAGCGCAAGTCCGAGTGCTCAGCGGGCAGTTTGGCAGTTGGCGGGAGCGCGCGTGAGACGCGTCGGGGAGGCACGTGCCCGAGATTCCATTCTCCGTCCCCGTCGCCGCGACAGCCGCACTACCTTCTCCCCCTGCTTCATACTTCTAATTATTATTCGAATTATTTTGTTGGCGATGTGGACCCTCTTCATTTAGTGGAGAACATTCTGTGAAGCTCCCTAGGGTCCTTTTGTGTCAGTATCTGTTCAATAGAGCAGAGTGAAATCAATTGTGGGGGTGGGATGTGCCAATTACAGTATAGTATAGATGGTTTCTACTCTGGAGTGAGATTGACAACCAGGCGACCTATGCTCGCATGTCATGGAACCAAATTATGCTCAAGGATTCTTTTTCTAGAATCCAAAACTGTTATTGAATGGCTACAGATCCTGGCTGCTTTCTCATAACCCAAATTCCTTGAACACTATCTCCTAGTGGACCCGCGCGAACAGCGAGTCGATTTTCTGCACAACAATCTCGGGCAATGGCCCCTTGGAGATATCGGTCATATTCTGAACGATCTGGGAAATCTTGCTTGCCCCTAGGATCACCCCATCATCCCCGCCCAGGATCGAGTGGTAAAAGAGCCACCTGAGGCATGCTTCTGCGCCGCTGATCTCAAGCGGTTCGATGGTGTCTAGCAGATCAGCCACCGCCGTATGCATCTCTGGCGTGTCATATTTAGCATTCAACGCAGCAGTCGTTTGATTACCCGGTGCATATCGTGTGCCAGCAGCGTTACCTCGAGTTGCCCGACCCGTCAGGAAACCCCCCGCAAGAGGACTGCAGATTCGATTAGCTCTGCTCTTGAGACTGAACTGCTGGATGGAAACCTGATTTACCTGTAAGCATTGAAAGCTATTCCATGCTTTCGCAGCAAGGGGAATAGTGTCTCTTCGCTTTGACGGCTCAGAAGATTGTATAGCCCTTGGTATACACTCGGCTTGATATAGCCATTGTCTTCACAGACAGCAATATACTCTGTCACTAGCTCAGGTGGGAAATTTGAAAGCCCAAACTGAGTTAAAGGTTAGAAAATACAATCCAACCAAAGAGCCGGCTTACAACAACAAACCTTCTCAAAGCGGCCCTCTAGATACAGCCTATGGATTTCACCAGCTTGCTCAACCACTGGAGTCTCGGGATCCGGACGATGAAAATATAAAATATGAACCTTGTCAACTTTCAATCGAGAAAAGCTTTCTTTGACTGATTTGATAATATTCGCAGCAGTTAAAGATCCAGAGCCATCATTCTTCAACGAGCCATCGGTGCTAGTCTTTGTATCTATGGTGAAGCCTTGCTCTTGAGCACGGACTTCACCAAGCAATCGCTCGGAAGAGCCTGGACTTGTCGGTGAGTATCTGGCTGCTGTGTCGATGCGGTGTACTTCAAGCGATTTGAGCTGGTCTAGAAGCTCTTGAACTTGAGCTGCAGAGGTGAAGCTGGTACCAAGCAACGCTCCGCCAAAAAAGGTGTTGGGCCGCGACATGCCAAAATAATGATGTTTTTTGCAACCGGAAGGAAGATGGATCTCTCGGGTCTGACAACCTTTTTTATATTTGGCAACCCGCGAGTATTTAGTTCACATTAGTTACCCAGATAGAAGATCGGATCGCAAACTATAACTCAAATGGATTACCAAGCATTCATCTCGGGTATCAGTACCCTCCCGGTTTGTCGGGGCCCCGTCTTCCGGAGAGAGAGGTCTGGCAAGGCTCGCGGCGCACCGGGTAATTAGCAGACTCCGGTTGAACCGTCGAATCCGTGTTGCTCTCAACAGTGAATGCAAAGCCGGATGATACGAATGGAACTATGTGTATGGGCAAGCATATAAAATGCGAAACACCTAGCAGCACTACGACCGTGACGGAGTGGACACAACGGTCCCAGGTTGAAGGTGACTGCACCCAAAACACAACTGATACTAACTGGTAGTACATAACAGCTAGTTAGCACGATCATATGTGCACACTGGCAGGTGCTAGTACGGATCGAGTCACGAGAAACAAAAAGCTCCACCAGGAGCCGCATCCCGATAGCAGAAAGGTGAATTGTACTAGTATCATATGATAGTATATACGGGAAGTCGTTGAGAAGTAAAGTGTAAATTTCGCTGAGCGCCGTGCACCATCCGAATGCTATACATAATTATACCCGACCAGAAAATCAAAGATGAAACGAACGAGCGATTGAAACCGTTCCACCAGATCAACCAATTGAACGGCCCAAGAACGAGCCAGCAACCCAGATTGCGGTGCATGCGCCGACGACAGACAGGCCGACCAACCGCTTGGCCCAGCCGTTATCCTCGGCCATCTTCGTCGGGCTAACGGCCTTCTTAGGGGTCGCTCTGACCGAATAAGAGTGCTGGCTTTCACTATGAGAGTGGCTTGAGTTGCCCAGGATGGCAGAGTACTCTTCACCGCGCTTACGCCACTTCTCCGCCAGCCTTGCGATTTCAGCTAGATCTTCCTTGAGAGACCCAGGTTCCGTTGCATTAGCATTCTCAACTTCGACATTCTGCACATTGCCGAAAAAGTCCACAACCGTGCGCAAGCGACCTTCCTGTTCGCCACCAGGGAACAAGTCCCATCGTACACCCGGTTGTGAATGGATCTTTGATTCGTCGTAGGAGTCAAATAGATCGCCCAGGTTCAACTTCGAGTTGGCACTGGTCACTTGGGTCTCCAAGAACTCCAAGACATAATAGGTCCAACGGTCAATCACGGCAACTCCGACATCGTTATCGGCGTGGTGGGAATAGGAGGATTGGTCTAGCTCACTAGAGCCCGTAGCCACGATGTTAGGCGAGTAGAAATGAGTGTACATCGTATTGGCCTGGCATGTATCAATCATGAAAAGAAGTTCGTGATAGCGCTTCTTTTCCCACATCTGTCCAAACGCATCCGCCAAATCCCATGCGCCGATTTCTTCTGCATCTTGGAATTTGAGAAACTGGTCTCCGCCGTGACCGGTCATGTATACCAATACATTGCTACCAGCGTCGGAGCCCAGACGTTTGCTGCGCGGGACATCTTCATCAAGACGATCAGTCAATAGTCGAATAAAGTTCTCGACTGTCACTTCATAACCCCTGTAATCAACCTCGATATTATCGCCGTACAGGTCGACAGCTCGATCCGCATTACTGTAGACAGTACCGGGGAAAGCGTTTCGAGGATTGCAAGCCATATCATCTGGAAGCATCAGGATGATCTGTGAGTCGGGAATTCCAAGCCGCTTGACAGTTCGGTATAGGGAAAGGACATTGGCGAGATGGCGGTAGTTGAACCAGAATCGGGATGTGGAAACCAGCACCGCCCAATTGGAAGTATGCTCTGCAGCAACCGTGCTGACGATAATGAGGAGGAGCAGGAATAGCGCCTGCATTGAGCGGAAGAACGATATCATGGTAGCGACTCGAGGGAAAGGGTCAGATCATAGTCAAGAAAGGAGGAAGGCGACTTCGATCGCGCAGCTGGCCGAGCGTAAGACCAGGCGTGGGATAAGAATTGCAGATGTCCGGTAGTATTGAAGAGAGACTAGTTTTCTTTCAACTATATTAAAGCCATGCTCCAGTCTAAGGCCAGACTGAAGATAGGTGTAGAAGACAGGTGAAGCTATCGCCGAGCGCGCTGACAAACCCGTGACCCGCAATGGGGGATAGACACCTTAGATATCTGGCAAATATTATGTCGCTATATGGGATACTTTGAGGTGCAGGCTGGTAAGTCATGGTGAAAAAGTGAGTGTCTATAAGAGACCATCCAAGCTCTAATTATTCATTGCTAACTAATAGCTGAGAACTCAGCATTCGTGGCTTGCTGGGGAGATTCCCAAGGTTAGTCACTCAGATTGGACACCGCCTACGTCGGAGCCGGCATAATCGTATTGCGGATCAGATCATTAAAGCCAGCGCAATCCACTTTTCTTCTATTTCTTTCTCCTGGCGTCGGAACCCTGTACAACGTTCAATTTTGAAATCAGAAAGAAAGAAAAGTCTTATCATCATGGGAGGCAAGAAAGCTGCTGGCGAGAACTCCAAGAAAGCTGCTGGCAACGCCCGCGTATGTTGAACCCCGCCCCCGCCATTGCCACTCATTTCGACAGATTGAACTGACAGCCACATAGAAAGCTGAGGCTGCCGCGGGAAAGAAGGCCCAAGAAGACGCCAAGCGTGCCGCTGAGGAAGACAAGCAATGGTCCAAGGGATCGAAGAGTAATGCTAAGAAGTATGTCAAATCGCCATATAGACGTGCACGGTATAGATGCTAATCAATGTTTTCTTCTCTCTTTCTAGGGAAGATGCTGATGCCAAGAAAGCCGAAGCTGCCCGGAAGAAAGCAGAACGTGATGCCATGCTCGCCGCCGAGGAAGCCAGTCAACCATCCAAAGCAAAGGGCGCAGGCGCAAAGACTGCACAGAAGAAGTCCCGTGGTCTCGACCTTGGCCAGCTGGATGACACCCCAAGTGGAAAGGGAGCCTCTGCTCTCAATGCCTCTGGTATCGACAACGCTCTGGATGCTCTTTCCCTGACTGGCAAGGACAGCTCGAAGATCGAGAAGCACCCGGAACGACGATTCAAGGCCGCCTACGCCGCTTTCGAGGCCCGCCGTCTACCGGAGATCGAAGAGGAAAACCCTGGCCTGCGGCGACAACAGCGTATTGATCTCTGCCGAAAGGAGTTCGACAAGAGTGAGGAGAACCCGTTCAACCAGGTGCACGTCAAGGTCAACGCGACCAAGGAAGAGATTGCCCAAGTCCGGGAACAAGAGCGGTCGAAGACCGAGGCCAGACTCGGAAAATAAATGCCCTAGAACACGTCGCGAAGCTCTACGTCATGAAATTTGGAAAGCTATTTCCAAACAGGAATTCGCTTCTTTTGATTGCTTTTGTTGAGCAACAGATGCTGGCAATCCGAAGAGCGTCGGAGGATCCGCGAGGGGGCTTGCGTTACACGAGACTTGATCTAAAGAGGACAACAAACTCCTATAAGTGTTGATGATAGACTGCGCCTGACTTTCCTGATTGAATTTGCGCACAGTGCATTGCGAGCCGGATTAGCTTGAACACAAAAATTACGAAATCCAATGACAGATATACCTGATACATTTCTCTCAATCCAGTAAAAGCGAGAATCTGAAATGATTGCCCCGAAATAATTGACAAATATCTCTTCGCATCCACGGATTGGGCCCAAGAGGTACATTGACGAGTGAGCATGTTCCAAACCCAAGCCGTGAATGCCGAAGAGATATTTGAGAACCCGAGGAAAAGAAAGGCACGTACAGGGCTATTCGTGCTATTTCAATGCTCAATTCCAGTCTGATTACAATAGCCCCCAAATTTCATTGATATCAGACTAGTCATTGCTCCCATACAACTAGAAGTTGTGGAGATTTGAAACTCCGAGAGTGGTGACTATCCCCTTTTTAAATTATGATGAAGAGTGCCCCAAGGAGTCGTCTATGGGGAAAGCCTTCTCTTTTTCCTTTGTTATCTGTTGCTTCGCTCCGTAACGGGAGGAGTAAGTACAGTGCCTAGTAACAAGTTTGACACCTCTCTAGAATCTTCAACGATTATTATAGAACAAGCAACCCAGTAGGAAACCAGTTAGCTATCTAGTTGTACACATGAGGATTCGATCAGTTTTCGTACTACTTCAAATTCCATGTATCGTAGTCCTGGCGATTAAGTAACAGTTGTCATGAATAAAGAGCGGCTTCAAACTTCTTTCCAGCCACTGTAGTACCGGGATATGAAAGAACATGGGCTTTATTTGACATTATTTGCCTTGATGGTGCCGTGGTGTCCGAATCTTATGTGATGTTTGCATAAATGGCCTGGTGTTGAGTTACCTAATTCATTGAGCATCTCTCAAAGAACAAATCTTCTGATGGAGTCATGGTATTCCACATCCGATCTTCTTGGGTACTAGAAGCTGCAAATTATGTTCTAGCCAGAAATTAAGAACATCTTCACAGTTTTTGATTCTGCATGGATACTCCTCTAAGCGAGACGAGGCCCCGATAGCGGAAGAGATGATTCGGAATGACTACTTAGTATATGTTATGTCCGAGTTACAATACTAAGTCATTGAGCCCCGCACGTCCCATACGTAGAGGCTCTCGTCCCAGCCAACACTAGCGCACCAACCTTCGCTACCGAAGAGGCACCAATCGACGCCAGTCACAAACTCGGTATGCCTGCCCATCCGTCCTAGTTCCATTCCAACTGTCGGGCTCGCCGGCCCGCCGCGCATAAGATCCATGTCACCGACAGCGCTGGCATCTGACTGATCACTCCATACGCGGCAAGTCATATCATAACTGGCGCTCAAGAGCACATTTGAAAGATGTGGTGACCAGGCTAGCTTGCGAACAGCGTAATCATGACCCAGCATTGTAGTGAGTGGGCCTTGTTGCGGGGCTCGGATATCGAATGTCCGAATAGCGCGATCAACGCCCGCTGTGGCAAGAACAGTTGGTCGGTATTTGTTCCAGTCATGAGTGAGAGCCTCTGCGGGCGCACATGGCGCCGGTGGAATACCGGGTTGGCTGGGAATAGCGGGGGGCGCAGGGGCGGCGTGAATGGGAATCTGAACAGTGAGGTGGTTGGAGGCGGATGCAGGTGTACGCAGGTCGAAGACACGCACGTAGGAGTCGGATGTTACGCAAGAGATGAGGTCAGGGTTGTGAGGACAGAAGGCAGCGGAATAGGTGCAGCTGTGGGTGGGGAGAGTGAGGAGGGACTGTGGGCGATGCGGCGACCAGACGCGCACTGTGCCATCCCAACTGCTGGAACAAAAGCGATCTTTGGCAACAAGATTCCAGTTCACGCTGAAAACCTCGCGTCCATGTTCTTTCCAGTTTTGAATGGGGTAGTCGTTGGCCGAAGTGTCGAACAGCTTGATGCTGCCATCGCCGGACGCAGTGAGGACTTGATTCTCATGAATTTCTGACCAGGCCAAATCGTAGAGGGAGTCTTGCGTAGTGAACCTAAATATCCCGAATGGGATTGAATCGTTGGCTTGATGTTACGGGCTGAGTAGGAGAAAGAAGATCCTCCGCGGAGAGAGCACAATGTAGACGAAACACACCCACTCACCATTTTACAGGCACGATTCCATTGGGAGTCAACTCCAGGATATACAGTCGCCCGTTGCCGACCAGGCCAAAGTTCGCAGCGCTGGCAACAGCTAATCGGTTGTCGAAGAAAGGCGAGTACTTGACCGCGCAGCCGTTGAAGCCTTGTGTGCGGAAATGAAGCATACTGAGCGTCGGACTGGTTGGCGCCAGTCTGGGAGCTCGGAGACAGCTTCAGAAGGAAGAAACGAAGAAGGAAAGAAATCGAGGGGGTATCAAATGCGAAATTCAGGTCTTCAGGATCAAAGTCAGAGGCCAGCACGGATTGAATGACATCGGGACTGCGGGGAGGATCAAATGCGATGGGCCGAGGTCGACTCTCGGTGGGCCCCGCGCTTATCAGGCACACTTCCCGCGCGAAACGGATCGGCTTTGCACTGTAATTAGCCATTCCGATAAAAACCGGGAGGTTAGTTATTGTTTTATATTCTTATTATCTTGATATAGTTCATCTGTCTTCGACTTGGTTGCTTTGAAGTTAGTTTAAGGCTCGGATTGGATGAATCTATCAAGAAAAGAGACACTAGAATGCCCTGTGCATCACTGGAAGATCCCAGTAGAAAAGGCCAGGCTGAATTTATTGGTTGTTATGTCCTTGAGGGTCATATACGTTGAATCCATGATTGATAATTGATATGGGCTCGACAGCTCGAGGGGGTCCATTCGGATATCGTTGACGTCAATAACCGACCCATACCGATCGTCCCTAGGTTGAGAATCGGATATGTTTCTAGACTTTTCTAATATCATGCCTCATTTGATAGGTCAATCAGCGAGTAAGCATAATTTGGAACCGTTCTTGAAAAATTTGCCTCTTCAACCATTTAAAAAGGAACATGACGTATCAACCTCGCCTTTGGTGAAGCCATTTCTCTCCAAATCTTTTTCGGCTTCCATCACTCTCCCTAATTCCCAAGTGCTTCTTTTTAAGAATTTTTAAAAGCTTTTTCACAGGAGAGCTCCTCAACAAATACGCATGAGATCGTTCCCCTCGTGCTAGCCATCATGACCGAGCTGGAAACCTTTACCTCTCCTGCCAATCATTTCCTACAACAAGAAGTATATCGATTGGGGTCGTCTCCAGGCTTGCGATCACTTCCTCCGGGCCCTGAACGTGACTTTTTAGTTCTTACTTGGGGGCCTGTCATTTATCGAACATCCTATGTCCCGGAAAGCAAACGCCTCCTCCCCGTGTTCTTGCGGTGTCTGAATAATGCAGTCAGTCAATCACTTCATCAAATACTGACTGGCTCCGAGGACCAAGCGAAACTTCTTGAAAAAACTTACGCCTCGAAAGTTTTCAGCGCACAAGATATGTACGACAGTTTGGATGAAAATGGGGTTCGCGATGCATTTCACGATTACAAAGTATCACTAGCGATTCCGGCTACAGAGTTACCGAGTAGACTTCGCGCATGTCTGATGGTAGACGATGGGGTTTTATCACATATGAGGGCTATTTTGGACATTTCGACTGCGGCCGGACAAGATGCGGATATCGGGAGGTGTTGGGTCAAAGTTATAGAGGAGAATTTCCCGGATTCACGATTTGGTGATGAGCCATACGTGGCCAGCATAGACTGGAGTAAAGAGGCCAATGGAACCGGAGACTTTCGTGGCAGGTACCATGGCTGGACTATGGTGTCATTGTCAGCATTGCTGGAAGTAATTGATGGACTGCGACAAATGAAATGCCTAGTGGAGTATCATCGTGAAGGTCGGATATACCTTGGGGAGGGTAAATGGAGTGCTCCTAGATAGTGGTAATTATGAGAAATATTTTGGTAATATCCTAAATACCTTACTACTGCGCTACCCGGCTTCGCTGCCATAAACCCAATTTAGTTCGCTTAGGCAAGTAATTTGTCTACTACGCCAGACGATCAGACGGTATAGTTGTACCAGGGCCAAGGATGTGGGGTTGAATTAGCCAAATTAAATGAATTATTAAGAAATCCGTAGTCTAATTGGTAGTTGTTGACGGGCAAGTAACCAGAATTCCTCGAGCAGTAGCTGTTAGATTGCTTGTATGAACCAGTCAAGAATAACGCAAGTGAGCGTGTAGATTTTGAAGCTCTAGCTGGCTCGATTGTCCATGGGGCCCCCTGATTGGTCACTTTGAGATCAATCATGTGCTGATAAGGGCGTTATCGTGATTTATGTCTCCCCGGGGCCGAGAGTCAGGCCTATTTCCACTCGGTCATCCCATGGCTACCATTGGAAGGTTCTCAAGGTTGATTTGAAATCAACCCATTGGAACCATTAGAACCCCGAACCCATGTTACCTTCAAACATGGTGATAACCCCAAGCATTTATGGATGCATTCATTACGAGAAAGAGACGGAGGGTCTCCACCTCCAAGCCTGAAGATGATCCCAATCCAGCTTTATATGCAACCGCCAACCCCGATCTGAATCACGATCTTGCGGTTGACGACACGACAGACATCAAATTAGCCATTCTGATATCTCTATTTCCAGACGTTAGACAGGATGATATCCTTGATATCCTTGTTTCATGCGAGGGTTCTGTGGAGGCCGCCACTTCATTGCTCAAGTCACAGCCAGCTGCAACACGGACACTCGGGAAAAAGCGATCGACTCCCAGCCCGTCCCTTGGAATCCAAACATCATTATCATCCCATGTTATGAAAAAATCTAAGGATGGGATGCTCACGTCTCTCAGCGACAGCATGCACAGTCGAAAACCTCTAGGGACCAAGAAAGGACAGACTCTTCACCTTTACGCTCCTGAGGATATTGCCGCTTATACACCTTGCACGATAATACATAATTTCCTCTCTCCGGGCGAGGCCAACGACCTGCTCGTTGAATTGCTTGAAGAATCGGAATACTTTTCCAGATACGAATTTCAACTTTTTAACCGCACCGTTCAAAGCCCACACACCGCATGTGTATACGTCTCCACGCCCGAAGAATTCAGACAACAGACATCTGAATACACTTATGGTGGAACATACCGAGCAAATGTGCGGCAAGCAACACCGCACCTGCGCTCCGTATCGCGGAGAGTTCAACGACTCGTGAACGAAGAAATCCAAAAGCGCATCGATGAAGTCTACCCCGAAGGGAAAAAACTCAAATTCCAATCGCCGAAGGAATGGCGGCCTAACGCAGCATTTGTCAACTGCTACAACGGACCTGCCGAGAGTGTGGGTTATCATTCAGATGATCTGACCTATCTTGGACCACATCCGGTGATAGGAAGCTTGAGCCTGGGCGTGGAACGAGAATTCCGAGTCCGCCGGATCATCGCTCAAGATGATGGGGAGGAAGACTCTGAACATGAAACGCCCAATCAAGACCGCGTAATCTCAACCTTGCGATCCAAAAAAGATGAAAAAGCGGCGGCAGCCCGCGCCGATGCTCAGGGACAGATCTCGATTCATCTTCCGCACAACTCCCTCCTCATTATGCATGCGGAGATGCAAGAGGAATGGAAGCATGCAATTACGCCTGCTCAGACGATTTCTCCCCATCCAGTCTCCGGCAACTGTCGAATTAACGTCACCTACCGCTGGTATCGTGACACTCTACACCCACGTTATACACCCCGATGTCAATGTGGTGTGTCTGCGATTCTGAGATGCGCACAACGCAAGCAAGAGACCCGAGGCCGCTATATGTGGATGTGCTACGCCGGATACACACCAGGGAAAGAGGGATGTTCGTTCTTCCAATGGGCCGAGTTCGACGACGACGGCAATCCAGTGTGGAAGCATAAGCATAACACAGACGAAGCACCGGCCCTTGCCAATTTTTCAGCTTCCCAGTAAATCATAGCCAATCCCAAACCCCCGATGCTCGACGATCTATGGGGTGTTCCCCAATTTTGTACAACGCTAGGCCCCAAGTTCATGAGGCTTGCGACAACTTAACCCAATTCATGTTTTTTCGACCCCACTTCAACCTGTCATCCGCTCGCGGGGAAACCGCAAATCCAGGGAAAAGAGCGAACGGGGAACTAAGATCTATTGGAGATCACAAGGTATCCATTGGAAGGAAACCAATTAGAGTTATTTGCGGGGTATCTCCGCCTGAACATGCGGAATTGAATCCCTTCATTCCGTCCTACATCTTCGAAACCCCTCGATACCCCTCAGAAACACCTCGGGCGCAGAAGTCTCAGTTTTGCAGGTGTGGCTTGGCACAACGGAGCCATTAAATGCAACTAAGACACTATACGAAAGATGACCCTGTGGAGTTTCCCCGTTAGGCTACTAGCTCGGCCGTGCCGCAGTAAGCCCGGGCCTTAGCTGCCCCCGCCTTCATGCGTTAGGCGGAATTCCGCGCCACCTGTCTGCGGCGTGTTTTGGAGTGAAGGTATTTGAAGGTTTCGTGATCACTGGTACTTTTGTAGAATTTTTTTTTTGTCCCGGTCTATTTGTTCTGTGTGATTTTACCTCATAATACCATTATCATGGCTTTCCAGAACGATAGTTATGATTATATTGTCTGCGGGTCAGATTGATCAGTTTCACCACGTTTGAATTCTTACAGCTGACCAGAAACGCAGGGGTGGCACATCTGGCTGTGTAGTAGCCGGCCGTCTGGCAGAGAATCCAGACATCAAGGTCCTTCTCATCGAAGCAGGGCAACATAATAAGGACCTGGAAAATGTACACATGACGGGCGGGTAAGATTCCCTCTCCCTCAGAAGGAGCGTTTCGACACTAACCAGGCAGATGGTCAAATAATTTTGATTCCGAGACCGATTGGAACGTTATTACTCCTCCGATGGCTGGCGTGGCCAACCGCCAGGTAAAATTGAGCCGCGGGCGCTTCCTGGGTGGCTGCAGTGGTGTCAATGGCACGCTTTGTATTCGTGGAAACAAGCAGGACTACGATGATTGGGGTCTAGATGGGTGGAGTGGTGAAGATTTCTTCAAATATATGAGAAAGGCACGAGCATACCTTTGGAGAAACTATGGGAAACCGCTTCTAACAAACTCACAGGCGGAAACCTTCCACTCTAAGCCCTGGTTCCAAGTCGACAAGGCCAGTCACGGCTACTCGGGGCCGTTGCATACTGAACCGCACGATCTAGCGCCCATTTCGAACCTTTTGATGGATTCTTTTGTATCGGAAGGAATGCCACTGAACCATGACATGTTCAGTACTGGAGATGTCGCTCAAGGCTGCGGCCATGTGCCTCGTACAGTTTACCAAGGTATCCGGACGACAGGCGCAGACTTTGTGACTAACAAGAATCACCGAGGCAATATCACAATCCAGACAGACACCACGGTGGATAGAGTTGTCTTCAACAGGGAAAGCAGCGAAATCCGCGCGACCGGTGTTGTGACCAGAGGATCAGATGGTAGCTCCAAGACATTTTTCGCCCGAAAAGAAATTATCATATCAGGCGGAGCGTACTGCAGTCCTGCAATCCTACTACGGTCGGGTATCGGACCCAAGGAAGAGTTACAGAAGCATCAAATTGAAACCATTGTGGAATCTCCAGGAGTTGGGAAAAACCTCATGGATCATCTGGTTAGCAACATTTCGTTTTCGTCCAGTGAACTCATTTACTGACAAGTGCAGATTGTATTTATGTTCTACGAAACCGAGAAAGCAGGCCTAACAAATGACTACCATGTTTACCATGGTGATAACTTTGATAAAACCTACGCAGAATACAAAGAGAAGAAGACGGGGTTTCTCTCGACATTCCCCTTTGGCGCCTTCGCCTTTGCCAGGATAGACGACCGTCTCAAGGACGAACCGCTATGGAAGAATGCACCCCGTTTACCGGGTCGTGATCCTATGGGCCTCACTCCTAGCCAGCCCAATGTCGAATTCTTCACGACCGAGTGCTATGGAGGGCCAAAACAATATGACCAGTTCCCGATTGATCAGAAACACGCATTTTCGATGATCGCAGAGTTATTCGCTCCCAAGTCTCGTGGCTCGGTGACATTGAATTCTTCTAACCCTCTGGAGAATCCCATTGTCGATTGTAACTATCTGGCCGATCCCATGGACTTGCTGGTTTTGAGCGAGGCGTGTCGATTTGGCAATGAAATTGTCATGAAGGGGGCCGGCACAAAGGATGTTGTCAAGGGTTCCTGGCCGCCTAACTTAAATCATCATACCTACAAGACAAGAGAGGAGTGGGTGCCGTATGTCAAGGAGCATGCTACTACTTGTAAGTCAGAAACTTCAGAAGCTTGGTTTTACCCCTGGAACTAACAAAAGCCTTAGGCTACCATGCGGCGGGAACGTGCGCCATGGGTAAGAAAGACAACCCTATGGCTGTTTTGGACGAAAAGCTGCAAGTTCGCGGCGTCTCTGGTCTACGGGTCGCAGATTGTAGTGTCATGCCTGCTTTGCATGGAGGGCATACTCAGATGCCGGCATACGGTATTGGAGAGAAGTGTGCGGATCTCATCAAGGAGAAATGGCGAATGGCCGGAAATGTTTACAGTCGGATTTGAGGATGGTGGATCGTTAAATTACGTCTAGCCCCTGCTAGCTTAGCCATGGAAGTCCCAAGCACTTTTTTGATATTGGCGTCGATGTCTACATATTGATAATCCGATTGTTTCCAATAGCTTACAACAACAGTAACAAGAGAATGATCTGGTGCCATAGGGTAGTGAGAATCACATGTAGCACCGGAGTAAAAATAAATACAACAGCTCCACAGGTTTCAGTAGGATATCTGAACCCTCTATGCTGAACTTAACATAAACCTTTCGCCAGGCTGGACGAACATGGTGCTCTTTTTCCACAAATCTGTCTCGACGCGGCCACCTGCATTCCGGCTGCGTAGACTAGTGACATTGTTTTCAAGATTGACAGTACAGTTTGCTGGAAGAAGTGAATGGCGATAATCGACGTTGACAGTGAGTATTTGCTCGGGTAGATCTCTGACCCAACCCATTAAGAATTTGTTTATCCCAATGATTGTTTCCTTAGCGATCCGAGGCAATTTTTGGAGATCCTCTCTATCTGCTGCCTGAAACGCCGCAGGAACAATAACCCGTACAAGGGTACTCCATATTTCCCCAGGCCGAAGTGATATGACTTCGTAGGTCTTCTTGATTGGCTCTATTTGGCACCCCGGCCCCGGTGTCAAAACAAGTCTGACCCGATCAATGCATCCAGGCCGTAAGCCAGTGCGGATATGTCGAAGCACGCTAGCAACTCTCCGTGTAAAGTGAGTTCTTTCGCTAGTCGTTTCTTCAGTTCCGATATCATTAAATATATGCCACCCAGGCCGATGATTCATGTGTTGCAAAGGCAAAAAGCTCTGGGGTGTGATGGTGTGGAAACCAATTGCTTGGTCGATCCAAGGCACTGAGAAATTGGCAGGCGTCATGGAAGAGAGCAAAAATAGGTGACAATAAGCAATCCTCGGGGAATTGCTGAATACTTTAGAAGATTCTTGGATGGCTACTCCGAGGTTCGGCACTTTCTGTTGGTTAAATCGGCGGCGATGGACAAAGATGTTGAGGGCGGCTCGAATATCATCCATGGTGTGAAACCCCAAAGGAAGCAAGAGCTGGAACTGGTTTGTCGCCTCCCCATTCACATAGCCGATGCTGATGCGATCTTGACCTTGGATTGTATGTGACGCTAAGATAGTTGACCCGAGGGTAAACTGTGTAAGTGAGTTTCCGACTGTCTCAGGCCTGGGAATAAGATCAATACGGTGAAGATATACTTGGACACGCTTCAGCTTACATTGTATCAAGGAGAATGATCATGTCTAACGGTGCGAGGATTGAAGGTTCTGGCAATGGAGCAGAGCTGACATCAGCAGAGACGTGGATCGTAGCCCACACATGTTCCATGCCAAAGCCGATTTGCGGTGTACTAATAGTTGTCTGTACATCGGCAAAGGCGACGGGTAACTCCATGGGACATAAGAACTGTGAGTTTTCCCAGGATTTTGGCTCTTCTGGAAATTGTGTCGGTCTTGATGTAGGGCTTGCACCAATGGAAGCATCCGGTAAACTGGGTGTCAAATCTGGTATTGAATTACTGAAAGAGCCAGAGCTCCATCGAATCGTTAACATGTTGGACTTTCGACGTCGGGCTTGTTGATCACGCCTTTGTGATTTTGTGGGAGTTTCTGGGATCTGTATATTCATTAGTGAAAAAAGAAAAACCGACTGCTGGTACCAGGTCACAACCATCTGATCGTAAAATGGGTCTTCAAATGAACTCCAGAGGGAGCCTTCCGCACCTTGCGGATGCCGTTGATCCTTTTGCCTTCTTTTCACAACCTCGATCTGGTATGAACTGCTGCTGAAAGATGGTGTTCTGGTTGATGTGGGTAGGCCATCAGAGCTAATTCCCCCACTCGAGTATAGCGATGAGGATCGCCGCGGGATGCGAGGATAGGATTGAGACGAGCAATCACTTTGAGTAAGCGTGAGACTGGCCTTATTGGCAGTCGGGGCCCTTGGAGTAGCGTCGTCCATCATGAATCGATTTGCCTTAAACATCTTCTCGACCGCGAACAGGCAAGCCGTATTGAAAGGGTACCTCGGAAATATCTGTGTCTTGACCGGTGCCACTCTCAAGATCAGAGCGAAAACGATTCTTTCGACGATAGCGACCCCGAAAAACGAGACAAGAGAGCCAGGAGGGTGTATCAAAGCGACAACTGCAGCGCTCGGAGCAGGCCAAGGCCAAAGCAACGGCACAAAATAGAATGACGATAGGAACCAATACCAAAGCGATAAGCAATGCAGAACTCTTGAAATCAAGAGATATGATATTGGACATCTTGTGAGGATGCTGATGGGTGCATGCATGGCGGAAGTGCTAGCCGTGGCAAAGCGATTTGGATATGGAACCGGCGCCTGCCAGTGGGCAATGTGCATGGGAAGGAAGGAACATTTAACTAGCATTTGCTGGGTATATATTTTCGAGGCAGGCGCTCTTTCATCTTCAACTTGATCACTCTTTATGTACGTTTGCCACCGAGGCCATCATCTCCTTCACTGAGTCCAGGGTCGCATCGTCCAACCGTGAGAACCGTATCTGTTGCCAGTCAGTGTCAAAACGTATTTTTGGAGTACAGGAAGAGTCAGTTTTTACCATTTCATCACCTGCTCGAGAAGCGTTGCCGAAAAGCATGGGATCGGAATGACTAGTCTCGATTTCTGTCTGAACTCGACGAGCCCAGATGCCATCCCAATGCCAGTCACCAGGGAGCCGAGCCTGCGGACTTCCCCGTTTTAAATCACCAGGAGCATGTCCACCCCTGCGATGAGCTTTCCACGCGTGCCACGCGCCTGGATTCCCTGCTGCCTCGACGGGTAATGAGTCTAGCACTTCCTCATTGTCGAATGTCGATCGAATATATTCCAGCAGTTCAGAGACGGGAACCACTTTCCTGGGCTGAATAAATTGGTCCGTAATAGGTACCTGTGTAATCCGGCTGGGTTGCTCCTGACTCTCACTCTCATCATTATCGTCAATAGCAACGGGCGTGTTTGATAGGGTATCCGAGGTTTGCGACGCAACCGAGGGTGCCTCGTTGTTTGTCATAGTGTCATTCTGACCTTCCTCATCAGCAGCAACAGTTCTCGCACTAGTCCCGCTCACGTTCCGCGACGAAGCTCCAGATGCGACATCTTTCCGCGTTGCTCTACCGAACCAGTGTGGGAAACCATGACGAAGACTGAAGCCGCCTGGGGGCAAACGTTCTTCATCGGTCGCACTGACCGGATTATCACTTGCCGAATTAGTACTGAAGGTGTAGGTCGTCAACGGGACGATCAATGGATGGAAGACATCGGTCGCAAAAGTGACCAGTGGAGGTAGATCGGGGTAGACATCGGGGAAGCGAATTTGAAGGCGGAGGACGGCGGACGCATAGGGGCCTGAGTGCGGAGACGGACCTTGTCAGTACCGAGTGATTATCTCCTACAGGAATCTAAGCTCACCGGAGCGTACAAATATGACACCATTCCAAAGCGTGGGGTCTCCAGGCGCGAGGCTCACGTAAACCCCTGGCGGAGCGGCATGCCGTAGGCTAGCACTGGAGGATGTCAGGGGGATGCATATGGGGAATTGGGGGAATAGAGGAGCTAGGTCTCACAATTCCAAATGCAGCTGCTGCCTCCGAACCGAGGGGATGCAGGGTAGAGCTGTGGTTGACATGGTTGAGAGGTGAGAGAAACCGTGGGGGAAGTTATACTGGAGAGACTCGAAGTTGGAGAGTTGGAGCAAAACAAATCCACGCGCTTATCACCTTATCACTATACCACCAGTGGGACAATAACTATTGCATACTGTTGATTTATATCTATAATCTATCTATCTAGTTATTCAATGCTTGTCGACTTGTAATACCAGTCTATCCACTTCTAATCCCTGCTTGATCAATCCTAATTTTACCATGCCTTCCCCCACCCCTTCATAGACGCCGCCCGCAATGCCTTCGATCCACCATGCCGCCAGATTTCCAACTGCAGCCCCAACACGCCCTTCATTCAGCTTGCAAACCGCCGAGCCGATGCTTACTCCACTCTTTCCAAGACCATCCGCAGCGTCTAAAGTAGTGGTCACGACACGCTCGGTGATGCGATGAGATCGTTCGTACTCGTACACCTGGCGAAGCAATAATTTGAAATAGGGTAGCATGAATCGTACCAAAAGAAAAAATTGCACGATGGTTGAGGCAAGCAGTCTGTGCAAATATGATCTAGACGGTGGCGGGGCACTTTCTAGTCGAGCTAGGTGTGGTGGTGGTGGCTTCATAGCCATCGATGCTTTCATGGGCTCCGGGAGGCGTTGTTGGAGCATATTCGACTCCTCAACGTTCAGATCTGCTGGGAGTGCATCAAGTAGATACATCAGCGCATTGATATAAAGGGACCGGGCCAATCGACCATCAGCACTCGGTTGTTGTGCTTCATATCCTGCATTCCGTAGAAGATTAAACGCTGATAGAGACACGGTATGAGTAACATCATCTGCAATGGCTGGGCATTGTTCAAGGCTCAGTCTCACCAGGCACAACCCGGTTCCAACGCAGGCCCGACTCAGTCTCGTACTGAATGAGGGGTCCACTATCTTCCGTCTGTGGGCTTTCTGAGCCAGATGACCCAGATCCAGAGTCCAATGAATTTAATTCATCACTTGCTGTGGATGGCCGTTGTGCTTCTGTGGCGGCATTCCCAGAAAACTGGCGATAGCAAGGGAGATATGGTTCCGACGATGAGCCCAGTCCGTGATGCAGAGCCCCGCTCGATGCTTCTTGGGTATCAGATACAGCCCTATGCGACGGGTACAATCGCAGCAGCCGGCGCCGGATGGATGCTGGGATGGGAAGCAGGGGAAACCTGGTATACTCCATTACGATGCTCGGGAGAGACTGTAAATGCGAGCAATAGCAGACTCAACCACCACAGGACGTTCTTCGGGAAGTGTAGGAGTATGAAAATCTCAGCGATGAGGTGATCCGACAGGTAACGGTCCTGCGGCAATTTTTCGTGCATACGCATGGCATTTTCACATGCTAGCGTTGGCGTTTCTGATATGCCCGATAAGAAGAGTGGGGGCATTTGGCAATTGGTCTGCGATTCTGCGATTCTTAGTGGGGAGCGAGGACATGCCAATTGACAGTTGAATCTAGCCATTTGGAAGGTAGATCAACGTGGCTGGTCGATCACTCTTTTTAGGATGCTTCTTTTTAGTAGCTTAACGTAGCTCCGACTCGAGCGTGTATCTCCGCATCTATAATAATGTGAAGCAAATTGAACGCAGAAAAAAAGGTGCTAGTACGGAAGCTAGCTTGTGACATCATAGCACACTGTTAGTTATACTAGCTTCAATTATACCCAAGTTGAATTTTCGGGAAATTGCAGAGCGATAGGTTGTGTCCGATATTTCAAAGGGATATGCTTCCTATCGAATGCACTAGTATCATTGTGCGCTGGCCCCAATAGTAATATTATTGATTGCCCCTTCCAACACTGTTTGAACTATTCAAAATCTAGGTTAGGCCAACAATTACTTATTTCAAACCCCCAATGAAACCCAGCAGTCAACAAATAAGCCCGGAGAATACTGTCGAATCTTCAGGATTGTGAATTAAATAGGCTATCCGTTAGGCTATTACCCAAGCAGCCTTGTACCGTGGATAGTGTTCACGAGTCACGGCCCACAAGCAGGTTTGGTGAGACACAGCGCAAGTAATCCTTCAGCCCCAACGACCCAACAAATTCAACTACAATCAACAATGAAGATGCAATATGTCACTTCCACAAGAGACCGAGGATGTAAAATTGTGCTCGCCGTAATCAAAGAATAATATTTTTAGAGATCAAATAGAATCAAATTCTTTTTCAGGTTGTTGATAAATTCTGGCCTATTTCCGCTCTTCTATGCTCTCCGCCACAAGCTACTACTCAACCACAAATTTCCTCGAAAATGGTAGAAACCGAATGCAAGCTCGAAAAAAAACATATCACTGAACAGCCAATTACTCTTCGCAATTGGTATCATCATGTCAACTGGCTCAGCACAACACTTATCCTAATTGTTCCGCTCTTGGGGTGCATCGCGGTACCTTTTACACCGTTGAAACTCCCTACAGCTATCTGGGCCATTGTCTATTATTTCTGGACCGGGCTGGGTATCACAGCTGGTTACCATCGGCTTTGGTCACATCGATCATACGAGGCGTAAGATTCTGGAAACCATTTATTAAAATTTCTACATCCGATCATCCAGCTAATCAATTGATCTAACTTAGTTCTCTACCCTTGCGCGTTTTCCTTGCCTGTGTTGGTGGCGGCTCTGTGCAGGGTTCAATCCGCTTTTGGAGTGCTAAGCACCGAGCTCACCACCGATGGACGGATACTGTGAAAGATCCTTATAGTGTTCGGAAAGGACTGGTTTACTCTCATCTCATGTGGATGGTGTTGAAGCAGAATCCCAAGGAGAAGGGTCGAACAGATATATCGGATTTGAACCATGATCCGGTTGTTGTGTGGCAACACAAGAACTATCTTTCTGTTATCGTACTCTTTGGGATTCTGTTCCCAACGATGGTTGCTGGTTTGGGGTGGGGTGACTGGACGGGCGGCCTGCTGTATTCGGGCATTCTGAGATTTTTCTTTGTTCAACAGGCAACATTCTGCGTCAATTCACTGGCACATTGGCTTGGGGACCAAGTGAGTGATGACAAAAGAATAAAATTTTATCTTCGCTAACATTATCTAGCCTTTTGATGACAGGAACTCTCCCCGCGACCATGTTATCACTGCGCTTGTGACACTGGGCGAGGGTTACCATAACTTCCATCATGAGGTAGAGATATTTTGCTCCTAACTTTGCGATTCCCGTATAAGCTTTAAGACTGATCCTATTTCTAGTTCCCCTCCGACTACCGCAATGCTATTGAATGGTGGCAATACGATCCAACAAAATGGTCTATCTGGGCATGGAAACAGCTGGGCTTAGCCTCCAACCTGAAGCAATTCCGAGCCAACGAAATCGAGAAAGGCCGAGTTCAGCAGTTACAGAAGAAGGTTGATCAAAAGAGAGCTCGTCTGGATTGGGGAACGCCTTTGGAGCAGCTTCCCATCATATCTTGGGATGATTTCGTCGCTGACGCTCAATCTGGAAAAGCACTCATCGCCATTGCGGGTGTGATCCATGATGTAACTGATTTTATCAAAGAGCACCCTGGTGGCAAATCATTGATTGCTTCGGGTATTGGCAAGGATGCGACGGCTCTTTTCAACGGTGGTGTCTATAACCACTCCAATGCTGCACACAACCTTCTGTCTAGTATGCGCGTTGGTGTGATTCGAGGTGGAGGCGAAGTCGAAATCTGGCGTGGGAAAACGAGTAAGCAGCATTAGTTATATTACTACCATGTAATATTTAAGACACTGAAAATTAAAATATCTCACCTCAGAAAATCTAGTTCACCCGAAATGACAGATCATACTAGTCTCAGAGTGGAAGGTTCAAGATATGAGACCTGAATAGTAGAGTCCCTGCCTATATGAAGGGTTTTATGACATATCTTGGCGATTAAATTATAACAAATCTCTAATATTATATAAGAAATTCAATCATCCCTGAAGCACACCTAGGTGCCACCTATAGAGCCTTCATCTTATAACCGGCTTGATGCACTAAATCATGGCGACTGTTTTATGGAAGTTCTTCGGCTTGCTACATGCCCTATCTTTCTGCGGAAAAGATATTCTATCCCGATGGTCCAACTCCACGGTCTTGCATGACAAATAAATAAAATATAACTTCCCGGGGATAGTCATCCCGATGGGCATCTAAACCAGGCATACTTCAGACCTCTGATCGCTTATCCCTAACAGCTTTGCTGATGTCAGCCTTCCTACTACTAAGTATTCTTACTTCATTCTAAATATAGTCTTTTGTACATGTCTAGGCATGCAAGAGTCGCGGGTTAGTTATGCCTTGAGGTCAGCCCCACTGCTGTGGTAGCGTGGGGCCACGAACCTGGCGAACCCTGATCGGCAGAGGCAGCTCCCCATCATCGAAAATTCCTCCTCGCTCAGCCTTGGGTGCCCACGGAATAATGTTTGATTTTCACAAGATAAGCGTGTGGGTGAAAGCGTGTGGGTGACAACAAGTCTACGGCAATAGTTTTTGTTTCTTGTTTACAGAGCCTATGGGGATCATCACACAACTTTTGCAGCCTACTAAGGGTACTAACTACGAGAGCCTACACCGAACTCTACAGCTAGCCTATTGTCTTGCTGTTGTTCTAGTAGATGTGGTGAATAGCGCTAGCATTTTTCGTTTCTAGCTTGCGATCTAGCGTTTATTTTCCCATTTCACTGATAATTGGTAATTTTTCTACTAAATTGATCACCTCCCACCACCCCCTTCCCTTTACAAGTTAATTACACCATTACACCAGGGCTCTAGTATAATTTTGCCCATCACAAACATAGCCTGCCACGTGGTATCATGTAAATATCTCGTAAGATAGCCTTCATACTCTAGCGACATATGATCGAAGCTATCTAGTGGATAACGTGGATATGTGCCCAGCGATGTCCTATCGAGAAACAAGCTATCGCCCTTGATGGCGAGCCACGTCAGATAACTATAGCGTAATCAGAATGAGCAAGAGAGGGAAAAGGCTATTCAAGCAAAACGAAAAATCAAACTGACTTCATGACCAGTGTGATAGGATATTGAAATGAATGCTTAAAATAGCGATGAATGTAGCCGTTTCTGGCGTTCAATTTATCGTCACCTAAATTTGCGGTGTAAAATCAGCTTGCCACGAATCCAGGCCACCCCTCTTCTTCGATTTCGCATCTAGGTGGCTTGATCTCATGATGTTCGTGTCAGTTGCAGGTCTCAGAGTAGCATTGACTTGGTCTGAACTTGCGTCAGTAGCGTTCCCTAGTGGCCTCGGGCTCCTCGCGCGAGAAAAACGGCCGTTCGATTAAATCTACTGATTTGAGTGTAGTGTAATTTGTACTTCTGAGCAATTTGGCAGTCAATAAATCGAGCTAGATTTGACATTTGGCGCAGGAGCTAGCAAGGATCCCCATAATTAATATATTGACATTTATAAAGCAAGATCTTCGAAGACAGCATCATTATAGTCAGGATTGCAGCCTAGTAAGAAACCTGGCTTTTTTTTCTTGCTAGGCCTGTACAGAGGCCCAGAATCTACCTTTTTGCCCTATTGCACCGCATGGTGGCGTTATTCCATGTCTCAATAGACGTCCTCAAAGCTAAAGCCACCATGCATAGTAATACGGCTGAGATGCATAACTCACAACAACGAGCGGTAATATTTGAATGACCAAGAAAATAAGGCCCTTCGTATTTTCTGAACCCAAGCTAGCATGCGAATACATTCAATCTCATCTCCCGAGAAATGAACAAGGGAAGTTGGGCTAGCCACCGGAAGCGAAGCCGGCAAAGATAAATTAAGCTACCAACTGAAACAGGCCAATCGCAATTGATAGCCTTTTATTGATCGACGAATTAAAGTTGAGACACAATAGAAATATTCATCCACACTACCAGAAACAATCGATGCAAGAACCACATGATCAAGATTAGGACCTATCCGAGTCAACCGAACACGAGGAAACTGGGGACTTCTACTGAGACAACATCTTCTTACTCGAGTAGCTGGGGCTGATTTCTCGTATTCACAAGGCTGTGTCTTACAACTCTCGAGTCCTGCCGGGGCCTGTCGAGCCCTGCATTGCGGGGTTGGAAGAGTCGCTGGGGGAGCATTCAGGGCGGCGGGGCGGACTAACTGAAGCTGGGTCTTGGGGGCCACTTCTCGAGGCAGTGATACCGTCATCTTGACTGCGGATGGAATACGAGACATATCCAAAGTTCTCCAAGTACGGTAATATATGGCTCTTCGTAGATATAAAAGCTGGCTTTCTCCCGGTTTTTCGCAAGATATCCATCTCACAAAGCTATCAATCTAATGCATTCTAAACTTACTACAAAATAATTATCTTATAATCTATTTCATTCGATCAAAATGAAGTCCGCCATTGCTGCCTCCCTTTTCCTCGCGGCCACTGCCATCGCGGCCCCTCTCGATGCCCGATCGGTCCCAAATGTGGGATTTGCTCTCTCCAACGATCAGAGTGGTGCATACGCCAGCGTCACCTTTGCGGCCGATGGTACCGATAAGAGCATCCACACTCTTTTCGCTTCGACCTCGGTTGGGTCTTCCGGGCAGATCCTCGCCTCGTCGGGTCAGCTGAATCAATTCCCCGGTGCGATCAACTGTGCACTGAAGTACAATGGCGCAACTGCTACCTTGACGGCTCAGAACACCTACGTTGACCTCGATGGAAACCCCGCCAAGTCTACTCCCGTCAACATCGACTCGGCCGTCATCAACTGCCATGTTTAGACGATCTATCAAACGATTTAATAGAAGACTTCTCTAGTCTTGGTCGAATTTAATCTAGTCGCTCCTTCAGAGTATAATGTCCGCGGATGAAGATATATATTTGATGTTATTAGTGAGAACTTTCAGTTTGGAATCGATTGGTTTTATATACTACTAGTATTATGCCGCTGTAGTCTTGGAAATTGAAGCGATAATTGCACAGTACAGAGCAGTGTAGACCTACGAAATACCAAGACACGCCCGAGTCTGACAAGTTCTTCCAGTGAACATTGAATAAAATTCAATGCCGGATTTTATTCATATATTATATAATATTGCGTGTAGATCAATGGTTTTGATAATACATCCATGAATTGGACGGAGAGAAGCAGAAAGTATAGGCAAAAAAGTCCGCGAGGCAGTCCGGTCATGATGTTGTATTTGGTGGTGTGTCCAGTCTTGCTCGAAGTGTCCAAGTTCGCCGCATTCAACAGGGAGTACAAAATCCGCAAAAAGAGCAGCGGTAGGATGACCGGCATGCCAGTCATGATGTAGTATGAGACTGTTGTGAATGAATTTCTGTGCTTCCATAATCTGATAACGCCAAAAGTAATGGCCGCAAATGCAATAAGAAGCATTGCGCCATAGACCTTTGATAACGTGGCTCCGCGATCATATTTGTCGGGATTAATAGCCCCAGTAGAGCCGTTGGGCATACGGTCAATGCCACCAATGATCCCCATGATTAGACCAACCATGATGACAGGATGAACATGACGAAGTAAAACTGACAACGCACCCCCGCCCATAGGCGGTGCAATGGGGGAGTATGAAGGCTCTGTTTTGCTGCTGCTTGTTTTGGAGGAAACGTTGACGAAGGACAAAGTAGCAGACATGAGAGGGCCCAGGGCAATCTGATATAAAATCTGAGCGGCTATTTGGACACCCGAAGACGTTGATGAATGTCGTGAAATATAGATTAGGAGCGCAGGCCCGGCGATTTTTGCTAGTTCTGGTAAGCCTTGGCACGATGATAGAGGACGAAGTGCGTTCATACCAGTGGTAAATGCCCGGAGGTAGAGCCAGGCAGTTTGCCTCTTGAAAAGGTAATAAATTGTACAAAATGTCACAGGCCCCAAGAGGCCTATATAGAGTGCAAGCTCTATACCGGCCAGAACTTCGTGCAGCTGCATGGTGTGGCCAGTTTTTGGATTGCTTTTGCTAATCAGTTGTCGCTGTGAGAGTCCGAGACTGAGTTGGATTGAGATATTTCGTTATACATACTACTTTGATATTTATTCAAGCTTTTCGATGATCTGTAGTGAGATCCAGCCAGTTCCCAAAATTTACGGCCGTGACTACTACGGCCGTAAGCCAGCCCAACCAGTTAGTTGACAGACCCACTTTCAAGACAGATTGACACAGCTCGGTGACCGTCGATCATAGACAATTTTCTGACAGACTTTCTGTTCACATATCAATCTCATATTCGGACTTTCGTAGAATTTCCAAATCTGGGAAATTTCTTTCATCTAGGCAAGAAAAGGGTTCATGGCCATCTAGGGGCGTTCTGCAGACTTTTCCCATAGGTATTCTTAAGCCATGCGCATTCATGAAACAGGCCTAAAAAAGCCACAGCCAAAATATTTGAAAAATTGGTTTAAGGCTGATGGATATGTGTGAATCTCGGCTTACCCTAATTTTGACATTCGAAAAATGGACGCTACCCATACCAACGGTTGCTTGAGAGTCACAGCTTTAAAAGCACCATGTCTCCTGAGAACCCACAGAAAATTCGCCGACATCTAAAAGCACAAGATGAAGCACAAATACTGAAACGTTTATGTTACAAAATTCCCAGCCCGGAAAGTTAAGATATGAAATGAGAGCCCATAAACACCGTGAGAAAGGGAGTATCTGAATCCATCTGCTTAGCCATGGGCCATGGCTAAGTCTATCAAGTCTTCTCTCCAGTCTCTCACGGCGACGATCACGGGCGGATCCATGCCCAGTGTGATGTCCCTTAGCCAAGTTGCTGGCAATGTTCGCCAGCACTGCCCCTGCTAAAGCACCGCCCAATGCTCCCACTGTGCCATGGCCCGACTTTTTTCCAATTTTGTGACCAACAAATGCGCTCTAAAGAATTATACAATCAGAAAGATGTTACTAATAATTTGAGATATGAGTTAGACATACTCCTGCACCTCCAATCACGGTCGCACCGAGCCCTTGATCCTGTTCTGACGTTCCATTCATCGATTCGTTTTTGACGCAAGTCCACCCATTGGCCGTTTTGATCAACTGGAGCGGGCTGGGTATTTGAAGCAACTCCCAAGAATTCTTCCTTTTAAAAATGCAAGACAAATTGTCAGTAGCGAATGGCTGCCTCCAGGGTAGGTTTAACTTACCTGGTTAGAGTACGAGCCCGAATTTTTCAAATGATCAGGTTGCTGGACCCCATTCCTCTGACAGCAATGTTCGGGGGTATAGCTGCCATAGTATTCACGATTCGACATGATGAGGCCGAAGATCTCAAGCAATGGTCATGGTATGCCTCAGCCTACCAACAATATCATACGGCCCTTTCTTCTACTGGTAGAAGTATTCACTTTTCCCATGCGAAAGGAAGCAAATCGCATTTGGAAATGTTTGGACTTCATTTTCGCCGAAGTCTTGAAAGATATGCCAGCGTTGGATACGACTACGAAGATCCCAACCCTTCAGGGCTTGATTGAGCATCGAGATATGAAGGCATGATATCTACTCACTATGGTTTGTAATAAAATGCGTGTTTATTAAAAGTCCAGAGGATCAAAAAATCCAACTCACTTCAAGGATTCGATGATCATTCTCACGCCACAAAAGGACGGCGATAACTCCGATCCTCGAATGCCCCTCAACTATGCCCATGGAGAGCCAGAATTAGAGACATATGCGCAAAATCATCCATCTACCTCTGAACCCCCGAATCCCTTCTATAATATGGTTTCCCAGGCGGAGAATATTCCAAGTGTGTTCTTGGGAGATGACAGAACTGGACTAACCGATCCTTCACATGTTTCGGCTTATACAACGACTGATTGGGCATCTTCATGCGAATTAAACCCAGTATTTGCACACCATGGGGGATCGGACCCTAATTGAGGAACCAACATAAATTCTCAAACCATTCACCCTCACTACCTTGCTCCTAATTGGATGCCGAACGAGATACCGATACAATGCCATCAGGAAATTCAGAGTGGGACTGCAGACGTGAATCCGCAAATGCTTGATATTGACTGGGTTAGTTACATCTACTGCTCATATCTTTGGCGTTAAACTAATGGAACATGTAGACCCTTTGGAACACCATTTTCCCACCCGGAATTAACGATGGTAATTTGGATATTTCGCCCGATTCTATGTGCGAGCTCTATTACGGGTAAACACATGCCAGCGATCAACCATTCGCATTCTTATGGAAAATATTACCCCAATAATATTCATTCAAGTGCAGGCCGAGGGAATAGAAATTGCATTTAGAAACAAGGAGTTTACCGCAGGTTGAATTGATGATTATGATTACCAAGCTCCATTATATTTTCTTATTTAGTAGAGAGGACTCTTTTATGCCTATTATTGAGAAGTGAAGGATAATCGCGGATGGCATGGACTTGCCAGTAGCGTAAATTACGACGATGCCGATAATTGGATATATACTGCATGTAGAGCAAGATAATATATAAAGATTCAATGAAACGCTCCACGGAAGAGTTAGGTATGTGATAATCATCTCCCTCTCAGTAGCAGCCAAAATCACTAGAGACAGATGCGAGTGCGTAACACGAGCGGGTGGGAATTGGGGGCCAATAATCTCGGGAAACTAACGAAGGCTCAGGCACAGTACGAGAAATTTTTCCAGCGAAAAAACTGGACAGATCGTCAGGCATGACGCATGAAATTCGCTTTCGGTAGACTTTTCTACCGCCGTGTTGGATCGGCTTACGCGAACATGGCCTCCTTGTTGACAGACGCAAGAGGGAAAGAATGATGAATACAGTGGCGTTTCACTAGGAGAATATAAGAGTCGATGGGATCGTTACAGGCAAAAAACAAGGCAGAAAAAGAATAATAATCAAACATCCAGTCCGGATTGAAATTTTTCGTCAGCTTTTCCTTCATTGGCGTCCTGAATGGAGCAGTCTGCTAAGTGGGGCGAGACTCGTCTTGGTGCCCCGCCGAGTCTGGGGAAACAGCAAACCATGTACAACAGCGACCAACTACCTTAGGGTAGCCCTAACCCGGATAACAGGCTCCAGTGTGTATGTGTTTCTGCGCTAGTGAAGCCACCTGTGGGAGCAGGAATGAAGACAAGGATATTGAAAAGTAACATACAATCGGGATTTGATCTTTTCTGTTTGGTTCCAAAATAAAAACAAAGCTCCGGTTCCTGCATCTACAGAGATACCACGGTGGATTACCGATGTGCAGCCCAGCCAGCCAACTAGCGACGGAGGTGGCTTATTTAAACGTTTTCGATTGAAGCTTCAAGGGAAAAGAAATCCGCTAAATTGTTTTTCTTTTTTTTCAGATCGATATGTGACTGTATAAGGAGAATTTTCTCTCCGAGGTCTCCAGGGAGTAGGACGTCAACCCCACAATCAGGCGTATCTCTACAGTCCGGGATTTTGCGTTTAAGAAGATTAGGGAGGGGGCACAGGGAGGCACATTTCGGGGCAGTGGTCTGAGAGGGCAACCCTCACCAAGGCGTCAGGCGGACTAAAGTTGCTGGGTGGCAAAATAGAATAGAGAGGGAGAAGGGGGGCCGGGGGTGGGGACACTATTTTGCCCAGGGACGAAGCATTGACGTCTCGATTGAATGGAGGGTCAAGGATGGAGAGACGGAGGTCTGCCGGCGCGATCATCCTGGTTAGTGATGGATTCGAGCCTCTGTGGTCGAGGTCGAGGACCGAGCGCAATCTGGAAACGCCGGATAGTCTACGGATCGTCAGAGGCTGTATTGAAGGGGAAATGCCTTGAGTTCCAGTGATACATGCAATGGGGATTTGCAGAAGAGCGGGTTTTGACCGCCATTCTGTGCTGCGGGCCATCTGCAACGACTGCGCTGTTCCTGCATCTCGTCCTTTTGGTCGCGTCGTTACCCCAGCACGTTGCTTTTCCCTTTTCTTTTCCCTTTTCGTTTTTCCTCTTTTAATTGCATGGATTTTTCATTTTCCCTTTTCTTTTTACTATTTTCCTTATTTTTTTTTATTATATTTCTGTTTTTGTTTTCGGCCTCGGTTCCCTCCTTCTGTATCCTTGCTTGTCTTGGGCCACCCAACGTTGATTTTCATCAAATTCTTTTCTTGCCAATGTGAAATTCGACCTGTCAACCGCATTTCCACTCGCCCACCATTTTGTCTTTCTCTGCGAAACCCGAAGCATTGAACTCTTTTAGTCAAGTTCTTTTTGAAAATCAGGAGTGGGTCTGATTTCCTCCAATGGATAGACGGACTCGTCCAAAAACATATCGCACTGACAGAGCGCCTTCGTGCCCTGTCCGAGGTGTCCGCCGTCACGGGAAGGGAAGTGCGCAACACCCGTACCTTTAGAGTCAAAGATAGACTGCCTACACCCATGCCCTCAGTAATCCCTGGCGACCTAAAAAACTTCCGCATCGGAATTGCCTTTCGCCTGCTTCGCTTCCTGAAAAATAGAAATGACACCAAACCGAAATGCAGGTTCGGGCCACCTAAGCTCGGGGATTGCTGGGTAGCGCGGATTGTGTTGAAGCGCTAAACTTTAGGGATTGGAGTTGGTGTAAAATTATGCTCCTTGTTAAACGTGCTCCACAATTTGGCGCCATGACGAGTATGTCGTTTCGGGAGTAGAATTTTTCTCTCCTTTTAAAAAGAGAAAAAGGGGTGTACTCTTATCAGCTAGATTTACGATTAGAGAGCACACTAATAAAATACTCAATGATCAGATAGAACTTTGCGTACTCGCAAAGAAGCAAGAATACACAATAGTTAGTGCAGTACTCGTATAGTACGAACAGATCTATATCGGGGAGGGGATGGAACGGGTAGAAAGCGGATAAAATAAAATAAAATTCTATAGGAAAAAAAAAAAAAAAAGAACACTTGGAATCATGAGAATAAAGGGTGAGGGGCCGCAAAGCGATCTCACCAGTCCTGTAAGTAGTGCAGAGAGGAGGCGGAAGGATTCCTTTTTTTAAGGAAAAAAAAAGAAAAGAAAAGAAAAGGTGACGCAGATCATATTCTCCGCCGTACTTTTGGACTTGTACCAGACCCTCTTCGGTGCCTCGGCCGGATCTTCCTACGTCAATGTTCTAGCTGCTGCAATCACAGAATCTCCTAATCTTGACAGGATCGGCCAGCACGATTCACCTTGGACTTGGTGATCGCTGTTTCAAATGTGGTTATCTTTTTAACCCCCCCCCCCCCCCCCCAAAAAAAGGCCTTTTTCTCTCCAAATTCCCCAAGCTTGTCCATATCCACATGCCATCCCCCAGTGGCTGGGTGATCGCATCATCGCTGAGACAAATGCAGTACAATGGCTTGTGCGGAAACAACATCGACCTATTGGGTGTCCACCATAGTCGAGGTTGTTCATGCGGGCCCGTAATGACTACCGTAAACTAGCGGCGATCATAAATCCCGAAGCGCTAAGACAGGTGGAGCCCAACTTTGTCTGGTTCCTGAGACACGGGCTTATCCGTTATGGATGAACCTAAGTATTCCACTTTTCGCGCCAACATCGCCGATCACTAGGATGTGGATTTCCCAACTCCGGCTGTCAGAACAGATCTTTGTATGGGGACCCGCTCGGATCGCTCTCGCTCTGCTCCACTATCTGTATTCTGTACAGTGATTTTGATAAAAACCCCCCTTTTAGCTTTCAAAGGGCTCTGTGGATGACGCTGGCCATGATTACGCCCTTCACCCGAGCCCTACGCCAAGATGCACTCCACAGGAGAAATAAAGCCAGTCCTCCGAGTCGTTCTGGCTTCTCTGCGGTGGTGGAAGTAATGTTTTGTATCCACCCAGTATATAATTCGTACTAGTCTCAGGGTTCAAATCTGTTGTTTTTTTTTGTTTTTTTTTTTTTTTTCTTGTGCACGGAACAGGGCCGCTCTTGAGGCGCCATACCCACAGCCAGTCTCTATAGGGAGTGCTACCCCCGTACGAGATGCCCACACAACCCGCCACGGCCCTGAAATTCCAGGTGGAGGACTATCTTGATACAATGTGACTTAAAGAGGCATTCCCTCCCCTATCGGACTTGGGTCCCTCTGTTCTATTCCATGTCACTTTTATTCACTCCACTTCTCCCTTCATTCTACTTCACTTTTAGCCCACCGCTGATTTCTACATCATTCCTGTTCAGCAAGCTCCCGCAGTTCTATTCTATCAGTATCCCCTAAGCTCCCACATACTGCGCGCCATTTTCATCCTCTGATCGACTTCAGTCGGTCCTCTTCGTCCTGAATATCTCAATCGGCGATACTAGTAGTACTAGTACTAGATATATATGGCCGACCGAAACTTCTGTTCCGCAGACAGGTACTACGACAAGACACTCTGTGTATTGTTTCCCGATTACCGACCAATGCCAAATGCCAGTGACAGTGGTCCTCCAATCCCACTTGACCCCTCGGGATATGAAGAAAATATTCCACCACAAGCCGAAAATGAGCGACCGAAAGACGAGATTCCAACCCCTAAATCTGCAGAGCCCCGGCAGAAAACCCAGACCTTTTCCTGCAATCGAGAGGGCTGTCATTGGGTCTTTTCTCGCAAATCGGACCTCGCTCGACATATTTCCACGAGGCATGAAGAGAAAAGACCTTTCAAGTGCTCGATTTGTGGGAATTTATTCAGTCGACAAGACAATCTTCTAGTCCACAAGAGAAACCATAAGTCAAGTCAAAAAAAAGCATCCTCGATCTAATCTTGACTCCGTTCTTTCATCCTCTTTGCTGTCTAGTGATGGTTGTTTTGGTTGGTCATGTATTGTCTTCTACGCCACACTCGTGTTTTTTCTCCACGGACACCTAATGTTGTTAATTTTTTATGAATCTTTGTATAATGTCACCCCAAACACATCACATCATCCGTCGCATGGTTCGAGTCGGCGTTAAAATTTTTCAATATTTACTAGAAGACCCAGAGGAGGCCAGCTTGAAGCATATTTCATATGTATTATTCAATAATCAACTGGCTCACATCTTAACGCATTTTCTATCCCAACTAGAATCAAGCCTTCTGCCCTAGTTACTAACGTCCGATCTAAAGAATGGGTTGCAAAAGTACCTCATCCTTCGGGGTGCGAACACTAGATAGATTTGAAAAATGCAAGACTGGCTAGCACCGTCAATACGTAAGGAATCATTTCCTGTCTCCAAGCATCCAGGAAAAAAGCTCGCTGCAAACACGATGTGACGGGAGTGCAATAACTGAGAAGCTACTTTGAAAAGCCACGCACCCTGCCCGGAGAACTAAATGATCGCCTAATGATGAAACACTGATGAGTGGGAATTAGTTCCTTCGAATTTCGAATACGGGGAGACGAGCGGGTCCAAGCAATCTGAACGCAGGGCCACAGACCAGGCTGAAGAAGGTTGCTGCCGCTGCCGTGAAATTGGTATCTTTTGTGAGAGATGTCGAACACCTCCCGGTACTTTGCGCTTTGGGCAAAAGAACCAGGTACCTTTGCGCTGACGGCGTGTGATACGGAGGAACAGGTGCAGGATGCACGGAGTAGAAAAGCAGTCTTGATACAGCCCCGATCCGACGCATGATCCCGTGGGGACGCACGCGATGTATGTACAGTACTTTTGATCCGGGATGAGATGTGGTTTCCGACCAGCATGGACTGTCTATCCTGCCTTCTTTCTTGTCGTCAGTCGTCAGCTTTCTGATCTATTGTGCATCCCTTGGTCTCCACAAGCGATGTTTCTTTTCTGCTCGCACGTACCATCGTGTACAAAGTCCGATCGGCGGGTGTCAACAATCCCCCAAAGATTCACGAAGACTGGAAACCGAACAAAAAAAAAACCACCAGAATTCCCCTCCCCTCCTCCATCAGTAGTTGCATGTGCTAAAATTAATACTCCCGGCCAGCAAAACGGGCCCCGCAGTACAGATCACAAAACATCGGGAGTGGAGCCAACGCATCAGGCCGGAAATTACATTGAATCTCGCCCAGGCGGTGGCGGTAGGGAGGAAGACGGGTTATTCTCGAACTGGGCAGGGTATGGATAGAGGTCACCAACTTGATGAGAGTGGTAGTCGACGCGTGCCAATCTCCTGCATGTGGATTCAGTCAACGTTTGAAGCCGATCGCTGAGAGCGCTAACAGATTGACAGTGCGGATTGGACCCAAATGCAGGCCAGCCGACACCTCGATAGCTGTGCCGATTTGGCGGTAAGTTTTCTTTTTTCTTTTTTTTACCTTCCTGACGAAGCCTTTGAGCAGCGTGTTATTGGTAGCAAAGGTACCAAAGCTTACAGCCAACCAGTGAGGGCCATATAGCAAGCTCGCCGAATCTGCAGGCACAACGAGGCTTGGGCTAGATCGCTTCGTGCTTCGTGAGAGGGACTTCCTGTATTTACTGACAGCAGTTCAACTCCTACGTAATTGATCGAGCGCTGTTCTTGGCGGGCACGATACAATTACGCCACGGTTCGAGTGTGTGCCCTTCACAAAAGTTGATCAGTCGATTGTCCCAGGTTTTTCACAGGGTTTCCTGGTTGCTGGGAATACTAATGGTCCCGAGGGTGTGGTGTATCTCCACATGGGATGCGGGTGCAGGGCCTGGTGGATCTCCTTACTGATTAAACGATTCCTTTTTCTTGTTCTTTTTGTTCTTTTCTCGTACTTTTGATTTCGTCCCTGCTATTCTGTAGTGTACCTACCGATGCCCTTCTAGGGTGATACCCTGTATATTACGACTGGTGTATAGAACCCTCTTTACTAGTATCGCGAACACAAATACGTACAGTCCGGTGGCAGTTAGTTCTGCCTGGACAACCTCGGGGCACGGGCTCTTGCCTGGGAGCAGAACAACCGGAGCGAAGGCGAGCGAACCCCAATACCCACCTGGTTTGACCTCCCTCGTGAGTGGGAGTCCACCACTAACCCTTTGCCTCGCTTCATGATTGATATATCAACTGGAACCCCAATTTTCCCTCGATTAAGTCTAGTTCTCAGGCGTGATGAACCTCTGCCCCGACCCGCTTGTCTACCGATCCTTCATCCATCCCTGATGTGATGACCCCTTGTGCCCTACGGCGTGCTCACCGACAAAGTTCCCTCTCTTGCGCCTTTCTTCGTCTGGCTCAAGGAGACCCCATTACCCTTGGTGTGAAGGGCACTGCGAGAGGTTGTAACCCGAAAATCGCACACCATGAAGTTCTATTCGCCGCCTCGTCGACCCCATTGTCAAGTGTACTGACAGAGAGAAAGGCGAAAGGCAAAAGAAGACGCGGGAAAGAAGATGCCTTCCTCTGTGCCCTCCTCCGTCTGATTATAAGAATCTTGTTAGATCACTGGGGGGAGGTCCTCTATTTCTCCTCTACTTCACCATTCGCCCCTCTTTCTCTATTCTAGAAACAAACTTCGCAATGGCTTTTAACCCTGACTTCAGCAACCAGGTATTCAACAATCAGCCGGTCGACATGTATGATCTTAATGACGTGCCCACATCGCAGTATCATGCCGGACAGCATGAAATCATCGCCCATGGCCCTCCAGGGTTTGCCAATGGGATGCCAGGGCAAGAGCAACCTAGCCGTCGGTATCGAAGCCATAATCTCTCGAGTCCGATTTCTACATTCTCGCCCACTCCCTACCGTCAGTTCAATCCCTTGCTTGTTCAAGAGAACATCGCTGCTTTTGAGCACCAGACCGACGCAAATGGTCGTAACTGGCTGCTTGAGCATGGCATGACACCTCGACATCATGCTATTTCCCACACCTTGGGGGGCTTCCAGAATGATTGTCTCCAGACCTATTCTCTCCAGAGTGATACTGCATATACCGATGGTCTTCAGCGTGTGCAGCTGCAGAATGAAACAGAATTCCCACATCAAGATCCGAATGGAAGGTACGTTACTTCAAAGTCGCTCTTACTAAATTCAGGGTACTGACTACGTTGTGTCTTTAGTCCAAGCGAGCTGCGTCGGCCATTTCAATGCGAATGGAAGGACTGTCCAAACACAACTGGCTTTTACAAAGTAACTTGCCTACGTCGCCATGTGGAGACACTTCATATCGCACCTAAGTCTTTCATGTGCCCATATCATGACTGCGCAAAAAGTTTCAATCGCAGGGAGCATCTCAGAAACCACCAGCGATCGATTCATGGGGATAGAGAGGAGACTCATGATAATTTCCCTTGCTGTTATCCACAACTAGAGCTCCCAGATCTCGCTGTCACTCCTTACTACTAAAATATCACATTTTCGCAGCAGAAGATGCAAACTCTTGGGATAAAATGCGCTAGCAGTCTGCGGCTATAAGGCAGTCATGGTTCTTGTGGGATTCTTACCTTTTCTTTCTCCTTGGCTTATCACCATGTTTCCTTTGTTTTGTTGCTACCCTTCATCATGTTTAGGTCTACTATTGTTTCATCAAGAACAACTTATCTATCGGATTTAATTCAATTCCAATCCGAGTAGCATCAGAGATTTTTCCAGCCGCTGTATATGTACAATCTAGTAATTCAAATAGTCCACTATCTCGAAATTAGTTAGTTGGTGTCCACGTAGTCGAATTGGGTGTTCATTTAGACGTTATCGTATAGAGATTATCCTCCCCCCAAACTCCTGAAGCTCCATCCTCTATCTCAATACATGTCTCATCCTAGATATTCTCTACTTGCTGAACAACGCCAAGTATATTCTGAAAGGTTTCCGCCTTCTTGTGTTCCCAAATTCCCTCGATATTATTCTAGCTCCAAGTTATAAAACTACTTGTGTCTGGAAGCCTTTAGCTAGCTGATCCAAGAACCGCTGTGAAACAACTGCGTTGTAAGTGTCTCATTAATCCTAAGATATTCCATAATCAATCAACCATAAACTAGTAGATGTCGCAAATTGAATATTGCACTTCGTTGTTCCTAACCATAGAAGCTTGTCTAATGACAATCTGGTGGCTAGTTCGCTTAAATTCCCAACTTCAAAAGCTGTATTAAACCCTATTTCGACACCTTCACGAGGCTATCAAGACCTGACTGTATAGAAAGAAGCAAGCTCATTATAGATCTCATTTATTTTATTTATGTCAGGTTAAAGGAGACTTCGGAGTACACTGGCCTATTCGAGCTAATCCATACGTGCCAAGTCGGACTAGTAATCAAAACTAATTTAAACAACCCCCACATGGATAGAGACCGGCTCCTGTCTAGCTCGTACCAGCTGTATCTGCAGACTTTGATTCGACTTCCGATCGGCTTTTATACCCCGGTCGCTAAAGAAGGACTTAAGTTTGACATGCCCCCAGGTCTTGAAAACTGCAATCTTGTGATTATAACTACCACGTAGTTCGCCGTCTTGTGCTCTCGGTTTCTTTCTTCAAGCTACTCTCGTATTAGCACCTATCTATCACTCTAATCAGCAGATACAACATAATAATACTGAGGATCCCTGGCGATGATAACATCTCTGCTGTGGACTTTTGTCCTGGCAAGGTTCGTCGCCTGCCATACCACCACCCAATCCATAGATCCAGACTATCGAATCGATGTCCACTCCCATGCTATCCCAGATATTTGGAAGCAGGCAATGATTTCAGCTGGCTTTCCGGTCAAGAATGGCACTTTGTACAATGACGGTGCACCTGTTCCTGATTGGTCCTTGGACACACATATTAGCTCCATGGACAGCCTTGGGGTTAATTATTCGACACTTAGCATCACTGCCCCTGGTGTGTCATTCATTAGAGAGCCTAAAAGGGCCAAGTCTCTAGCTCGAAGGATTAATCTACTACTTCATGGGTACACTCAGACTCACCCGACACGGCTAGGCGCACTTTGCCTTCTTCCTCTTCCCCATGTCAACGAGGCGATTGAAGAAATCGAGGTACATTGAATCGCTATACATATCATGTGGATTGCTATTTAGCTCACAATTGCAGTTCTGCTTAGGATCCCTGAAATTTGCTGGCGTTGGTCTATATACTAATGCCAATGGTCTTTATCTGGGTGACTCGGGCTTAGAGCCCGTTTTTGAGGCCCTAGATAAACACAACGCCAGTGTGTTTGTTCATCCAGCTTCTCCGACATGTACTTCTGTCGCACTGGACCATCCTATCCCCATGATAGAATACCCCTTCGATACGGTGCGCGCGATGGAGAATTTACTACTTACCGGTCAACGTGCGCGATACCCAGATCTCAAAATGATTTTCTCCCATGGCGGTGGCGCGATACCATATCTTGCTAGTCGCATTGCTGGCGTTGCAACGCTTAGCTATGGGGGCGGGATACCGTTCTCTGAAACCCTCGCACAACTTACCGGATACTATCTCGATCTTGCGGGTGCGACATCTGCCATTCAACTCACAGCACTAAAAAGTTTCATCGGCGCAGAACGGCTCGTGACTGGAATTGACTGTAAGTGGCAGGCTTCATCTATGTAAGGATATGAAAAAACCCAGAGGATTACTGACTCGGGCAGATCCATATGTCCCTCTTGCGCAGGCTCAGCCTGGATTAGCTGGTATACAAAATAATGGCAACTTCACTGATGATCAGATGGCATACATAAGATACAAGAATGCTTTGGAAATCTTCCCACGCATCTCTGACCCTTTGGATGTCGCTTGAGTGGATACTCTGGCATAGGTCCAATTCCTAAGATATAAGGAGAGATATTCATGTCACTTGCATCCATAACTTGATTATGTATGTGATACGGAAACACGATTGCGTTTGAATACTTCTTCAGCACAGCCAGAAAATTGTCAGGACAAACTACCGGGGATTGATTTCTTATTCAAGTTGTACACTCTTCTACAGCTAATGGCTGTGATTTTTTGATGGTACTCGTTACAATCACTGTCTTTTCGCGTCTTCGCTTACAAAATTTCCCGTTGCCTCGTCAGCAAGCTTTGGGGATATACAAGATACTTATTCAATTATTCCGAGCCAAAAAAGGCATATAAGAAATTAAATGACACCTGAAAGAGCTCAGATTCGCGGCGATTGGTACCTGAGTTTTGGAACTAAAAATCAAGTCTATCTTGTCTTTTATTCCTCTAGTAGTAATCCTGTCTTATAGGGCTTGAAACTCTGAAATTCCTTCGCAGGGGGCAGTTCGCTTTGCACCCAATGGAGAACACCTGATCGGAGCCAATGAGCATATGTATGCGTCACATCATCAGATCCTTCGTGTTTTCTCCAGAGAGAGCCCAGTGTATCACCAAGTACTCTTAAAATAAGACCATGTGCTAGCTTGAATGCGAAGCTTTTGCTTAAACAAGCTTCCACAATCTCTCTAGCTTCCTTCTGGTCTTCTGACTCCTTTTCTCCATCGGAAGGTAGCGAGAGTGACATCAGTTCAAATGCCCGCGGTCCATCCCAAGCAGTCATCTCATTGATTAGTTGAGATCCAACCATGTAGTCCATTCCGTAGATGTGCTTGCAGGTATAGTCCGGCCCATTCCAATTTCCTTCCACATCAACAAGACCCATGACCAGAGAAATAACCTGTCCTTGAATAATATAGTCTGTCAGGATTTCACTGGCTTCCTCAACGCCGATTTCTCTACCGTTCTCCTTGAATCCCTTGGGTGATTGTAAAATCGGAACACCCTTTAGCAAGGGTGACTTCCACATTCCCTCCGTCGAGCTCTTTCCTTCCCATAGTTTCAGAAAAAGCCGGTGACAGCGTTGGAAGAATGGATTATTGCGACCAGACCCCAGGAAGTAATTTGTCAAGGCGATCCCGTCAAACTTGAATGAAATAACTTCATAGGGAGATTCTGGGCTTGCGACGGTCGCATTCCAAAGGCGATCAAGATCTCCAATCATGATCAGACCCACATCTGCGTAGATACCCCCATACTTAACCAGCAAAGGGAATCGGACAAGATCTGAGGTGTGCTGGGCAGCGTGGTGACCGGCAATTGTGCCTTCAGTAAAGGCCTGGGGAAATGTTTTTGGATCGTGGATATCGAGAAATTTGGATACATTGAGCTCGGAATCCGGGCACATATTGAGCACGCGGATTATCCATCCTTGTTTTGAGAAACGTCGGTGCCATGCACGGATGTTGCGTTTGGTATAGGGGTGCATGTTTTGGTACCCAGAATGCCAAAAGAACCATACATTTTTGTCATCTGAAACTGGCCCTGGGCGGTGAATATCGATATCAACTTCTGAATCAGGCCGTAAGTCAAGCTGATCGGAAGGTATTGTGTGCAGCCCTTGTGGGCGAAGATAGGGTATGGTATCCATGATGAAGATGATGGAATCCCAAAACAGGAATCGTGATGATAAATTAGAGCATCGGGAATGAGGCCGCAATTTATATCAAATACATCAACGGCAATCCAATGCAACCGTCTTTCAAACGATCTTTAGCGTCAGCTTGACTCATCATGAATCCTGATGATTTTGACGCCACTAAATGCCTGCTAAGCCTCAATGTGGGGTAGCTGCGGGTCTGAACCCTGAAGACTGGCGATTGGGGCCGGAATTGATTTCCTTATTCAAAGCTGGTACTATTTCTAAATTCCAACTTGAAGGCGACAGAAATAAAGAGAGGCGTGCTAGGTTTGAGAACTACTGGTATTATACGTCGATGACTTCAAATTCTAAAAAGTGACCGATTCAACACTCGAGTCTTACGCAACTTGAACAGTCTTCAGTGAAGGATATAAAGTCTCAATTTGAACCGTTCATACCGAGTACTTAAGAGTAAAAGGAAACTTGGAGATCATTCGCCACGAATAAAAATGCAGAAGATGAATAATATATACAACCATTCTAATAAAATGAGCTTTGTATTGCACATCAAACAAGCACGCTCGATCCATCACTCTTCTTGCACCCACATGCATTAGCACCAGCCGCCACCTGCGACGGTGTTTGCGCATAGCTTGGGGGTACGTCTAGAGCAGGATTCCTGTCAAAGAAGTTTCGTGGGCGGAGAAGCAATGTCATAGGTTCAGCTGGCATGATAGGGTAGTCCTCTGGTGCAGGGAAGTGGGTCAGGCCGAACGTATGCCACAATACAACATCTGTGTTGTCGATAGAGCTGTTGGGTCCGGCGGCTTCGATCCATGCTGGGATACCCTGGGATGGCTCGCCGGATGTTTGTGGAACATGGCGGCCGGCTGGGTGAATCTCGTCATCGGAATCTGTATGAACAGCGTTAGCAATGGAAGATAGGTAAACATTAGGAAGGACTCACATTTGGTGACGTGAACTGCGTGCCGAGCAAAGCCGGCTCGTTTCCAGACAAGACTGCCTTCTTTGGGCAGCAATGGTGGCACCTCACGGCTAACCAGTTTATAGCAGACGGGCTTTTTGCTGAAAGGGTTGAGTTTGTTGGTATTGGCCATTTCCCAGGTTCGGCTGGTAGAACCATCATAGTCGGACATGGCTTCAAGCGGTGTGTTGAATTTGGTCTTTTTAGCGTAGAAAGCGTTGCCATATGGGTTTTCTGCGCTACCCACTTCGCCAGATCCCTGAACAGCGTCCACCTGGAAAACTGTATTGCTTGGACCATCGATATTGGGATCAACACGGAGGCAGAATAGGTGCTGGTGGTTGTGCGCATTGACGCCAGGGTAAACCTCAGTTCCCCAGCCCTTGGTATCCTCACCAGGGTTCAAAGAGTATGTGTTCAGAATACCGGTCAACTTAATCTCCAGCTGTACAGTTCCATCCTGGTGGAAAATCCAGTATACACAATATTCATAGTTGGCCGCGGTGAAGATTTGCGAAATGATCAGCTTCCGACCACGGGTAACAACGATAGACTCGTCACGGAAGTCGGTATGCTTAAAGAGAATTCCGGCGTCCTCTTCGTGGATGCAGATTGCGTTCTTGATGATTGTCGACGCACCCGCGCGGTTGACAAATGAGGCGTCCATATAATAAATTGCACCTTTGCAGTCGCAACCCAGAGCGAGACTGTTAGTCATATATCCACCACCGTACTCTCCCAGGTCAAAGGCGTGCTTTCGCTGATGAGGATGTTCGGGATTTCCGTAGGGAACAACCATCTCTGCGAGGGACAGTCGCCAGAACACAGGTCGAACATTACCCTTATCGTTGAACGTGATGTTGTTCAATACGATTCCTTCGCGATAGTTGAAGCCAACATGAATGTTCCAGTTTTGCCAATCGATGCTGCGCCCATTGATCTGGAATGAAACCCCCTCGGGCTGGGTGATGTGAATAGGTTTGATATCATTCCGGAAGCCGCCCTCTTTCTCAATAGCTGCAGGGTGATAGTTGTTTGGGGGTGCCTTGTTGACAGGCCTCCGTACGGGAGGAACATCAATATGAATAATCTTTTTCTCTTCAGCATTGAAGATCGGGCAGAAATCCAGAGGGAAGGTGTATTGAGAGTCGTCGACATGGGGACGATAGTACATGAGAGCCTGCTGCAGACGAACACCGGTACCAAAACGTTCGTCGTAACCAATTGTCCAGGCTAGAAATTAAACAGGGTCAGTGAAGGTGCTCATCTCAGAATCGGCAGTATTAAGATGGGCTGACTCACGATCACAATACACTTTGTGCATATCCTCTGGAGGAATACCAATGATACCGCACTGCTCAATAACCTTCGGGTCCTTGCGCACAATATGTTCGACCTCCTGGAGATCTTCCATCGTGATCAATGGCTGGACGTTGGGTGTGTGCTTCCAGCTAACAATTTTGTTCTGGTCCAAGTCCACCACGCCATCGTGTACCTTTCCACCAGGCGCAATCGCTACCACATCCGCCGCACGGGCTGGTCGCTTGGTAGTCTCTGGACTAGCGAGCCATGCCATCATCTCGGCCTTTCGCGGCTCATATAGCGTGACCGCATTGAAGTTGAGTGGTCCATACTCTTTCCGGATCAGACGGACGGCGGCATCGATTTCTGATGTGGATAAAGGATCCAATGGGTGAGGAGGGGGTGATGTCGCGTTGACCTGATGGGTCAACTGCTGGAGTCGATCGAGAACCATCTCGAATTGTATGCAGTTATTATTGTATCTGCGAAGGCGTCTAGAGGTATAGTATGTAGATGAGGAGAGATGGAATTATTCCAGTGAAAGATCGATAACGGTGAATAAATCAAGAATTCTGGAGGTAGAGTAACTATGGGGCCTTGGGGTGTTTAAATGCATCTTCAGCAACCCCTCCTCGACCGCTCACGCCTCCAGAAGCATGATTAGATAGACGCATCTGCTATCCGAGTCCGAGGTGGGTGGAACGAAGTAAATGTGGAGGCCGGATCCCTTTGCCCGATTGGGAATGGTGGGGTAGCGCACGATTCAAAAGGGAAGTTCAATGCTTGCGAGTGATAGATGAAAATCCGGGGATAGTAATAGTGATAGTAATAATAATCATAATTCAGATTTGACTATTATCCATGGCAGCTACTCCAGAGGATCAACAATGCGTTCGCATTGTGCTGCTCAATGCGGGCAGAGAAAGCCAGTCTAGTGGCACACACCGACAGCTTGTCTCTTTCTATATTTCGTTAAAATTCGTTCAAGTCAGGTAGACTCAGGTACAGTCATGGTACTACGAAGCGTTGTTGACAAAAACCAGAAATAAATGAGCAGACCCATTGAAAGCAAACTCCAGGTCTACCTATAAGATTGACAGTATAGAACGAGACCATAGCGAGAACAGGCAAAAGGCCATAGCCCGAACGCCTTGCAGATGGAATTCAGATAGCACAGACAAATCAAAAACACCATACACCCCCCTTGCCCACCCAACACCCCCCAGGCGCAAGAGGGACCCCGAAAAAAAATGGGATCCATGCAAACGACAGGCGAGAGAAGACAATGCCGAAGATCCAGAAAAACCAGCACGATGTCCTCGTGCCTATGTACATCATCATATCGTATCAGACTTCCGCCTCCAGCCTGCCTATCTTCAAAGGCAGACTATGCACCTTCCACCCTCTATTTCATGATTTACCAGTGGCGAATCCGCTTGGTGTGGGGAAGCCATGTTGCGGTGTATGTGCGCCGGTCCCGATATGCCCTGTATTAGGAGTACTCGGTGTACCCGTGGCGGAATAAATAGTCGCACCATTCAAGTTCGGTGTTTGTTGGGCCATGTGGTAGTTCAATGCCGGCATCTGTCCGTTCAAGCCCCAGATCTGCCCAGAGTATTTGCTTTCATCGATCGAGCCATTAAATACCAATTGACGCATCTTCCAGTAGATTTCGCCGGTGACGAGTGAATCGGAACCGGCTTGGTGAGCAATCCCAACCCGCTTGACACCTAACTCATCCGCGATATCCTGCAGACCAGACTTCTGGCCTAGGTTCGTGAGGATTTGCGCAGCGGCTTGAGTAAGAGGAGAGTCATTAACGGCCTGGTTGCGGCCAGCGTGCTTCATGAGGTACTTGATATCGTAGAGGGAGGGAAAGAAGATGGTGAGAAGTTTGTGGAACTCCTCTTCGTTCTCGGGTAGAGCGGTGCAGAGCATGATCTTCATCAGGTATCCGAAATCGTAGCCGGAGTGGAAGGAGACCCAATGGACATCATCTAGTAGAACCAAGCCAGAACTGATCAACAAAGAGCCAAATTCGAACGGGTCGATTCCATTCTTGTCATGCATGTTGAAGTCGATGCCAGACTTAGCGAGCATAGTGGTTGAATCTTGGGCGTACATATCGTTTTCCAACGAAAACCGGAAATTGAACTGCCAGGTACAAGGTGCGGGCATGCCGTAAGGTTGTCCATTTGCGTCGGTTCCAGAGAGCGGGGGCACTTCTCCATCCTCATTGAACAATGTGATACCCAGCTGGATCATTTTTAACAAGTCAACGTTGCATCTGAGGGTCTGGTAGTGGTAGTCTGCCTTATTTGTGAACTGGCCGATCGGTCGTGCGACGATTCCTGGGAATTCAGTATCCTTGATCTTTGTTAGCCCCATAAATTTCTCAGATCTCAAGTGACGATGAAGTGTCGCCCAAACAACAGATCCATCCAGTCGACCACGCTGACGAAATTGGCCATTCTTACCATGCTAATGTAAGGGTATTTGTCCACGAGAGACCTCAACACGGCCATCTCATGGGCCAAGTTATGTTTCCACACATCTCGTATACGCGATTTCACGGCTCCAGTCTTCGAGTCCAGCGCTAACCGTCCATCGTGGCCTTGGTGTAGTTGCTGTTGTTGCATCTGAGCTCCACGCGCGAAGCCCATCTGAGCCGCATGGCTTGCAAGACCGGTGCCACCGCCATCAGCGCCAACGCCAGCAAAGCCAGCAGCTGACATACCATTCGCTATACCAGCACCGGATAGAGTGAAAGGATTCATATTGGTGTTTGGGTTTCCAGCAAAACCGGGGTGACCACCAAGTGAAGGGGGTGGGAGTGCGCTCGCGGACTGCGGATGATGTTGGGACTGAAGCTGGGCTTGTTGGAGAGAGTATGGGGCGCCTAGACCAGAAGGCCCGTATCTGCCGACGGGAGGTGGCATTGTTGAAAGACGAAACGCATAGAGGGAGTGTTCCGTTCAGGTCAGTTTCGGCCTTCGACGCTGCCACAGTACGGAACGTCTAAAGTGGGAGCTACGGCCCCGCCGTATCGGGACTAGCGCCAAGCACGCACCGCCTTCAACTTCGCTCAGTTCCCTCCCTCTGCCAGACGGCACCCTCACGTCTCAGTCCCTCCTCAACTCGCCCACAATGCCTGCTCGGAACCCTACCGGCTTCGATATCAATCAGCTCAAGGCTGCGGCCTCTCCCAATTCCATCTGGGCCAAGCGGGATCCCTGGGCTCGCAAGTACGACCGATTTCCCCCGTCACGACGACGCCTTGTTCTGCATCGCGATACTAACCATTGAACAGTGAGGCCTGGCGCTATAGCGGTCCCTTCAGCCGGTGGAACCGCTTCAAGGGTCTTTTCCCCGGTCTCGGTATTGCTACCGTCGCCTTCACTGCTTACTGCGCATACGAGCACTTCTTCCTGAAGGATGACCACCACCACGGTGATGCCCACCACGGCGAAGCCCACCACTAAACTATCACCTCGGACGGACGCATGGAAGAGTCGTCAACACACCGGCGATTGTTTGGAAGACGAATACCCCAGAAGATGAGATATAGCCGTCTCATCCCGGCAAAGGACGGAAACTCGAAAACGTTTCGATGGTGGCAGCCAGAACTTCGTCAATGGGAAGAGAGGAAACACCCGGGTTTTTGCGGCAATCCCCCTTTCTCTTTCTCGGAAACATGGCTCACAAAGCGTGGCCGACGGATGGCACGTTGGGTGGATTTGTCGGATGTACATAGACTATGTTCAATTACTAAGATGTTTTTTTACCGTTTCCACCCGTCCCTCCTTCTTCAATTGTTCATTATCAGGGCATCTTTAACAGCTTGGGAAACTTCATTCGTCACTTATTCATGACAGGTTTGCCATTCCAATTGTGTATTTCGGTAATTCCTACTCTATGGGTGTAACATGATATCATAAATCGCATCTGATCTCCCCCGCAATAACGAACGAGACAGTTTTTGGTTTGCCGTACCAGCGCCCTTTGTTCACTGCTTACTCGTCTTCGAACACTAAAGAGACGCCATCGTCTCCTGCAGTGACAACACGCTTTCCGTCGAAGCCCTGGACAAAACCCATGATGCCACCAGCTTGCTCACCATCCTCGTTCTCAGTGAGACCCATATGTCCCTTCCACTCCTTCACCAGGCCCTGTCCAGCGGCGGTGGTTCCACCACGGGCGTCCCATCGGCGGACAACACCATCTAATCCAACAGTAGTCAGCAGCCATGGCCGACCCTGAGCAGCACCGCCTGGGCGGGGGGCGGCAGGAATTCGGCTGTGCAGGAACTCAACCTTGACCACCGCGCTACCTTCGTGAGCCTCCTTGACATGACGACGAACAGCGAATCGGTGAGCGGCGTCATAGAGAGCAACTGAGCCGTCAACGGAGCCCGCAGCCAGAAGAGTCAACGGTGGTTGAGAGAAGGACAGAGTCTCGATGCCATCCGACTGAGCCTGAAGATCGGCGACAATAGTGCCTGCAGCAGAAGCAGTGGCAGCTTGAGCCCCTTTACCCTTCGCACCCTGCGGGCCACCCGAAAGACGAGGCAAGCCAACAACCTTAATGCAACCCTCGGCACCACCAACTGCGGCGATACCACCTCCCGGTGAGATGGCAATAGAATAGAGGCCACCTTCCACAGCAAATCGCTGGTCCTCCGCAGTCAACCCAATAACTGCGTTCGTACCGGGGGAGCCAGCGATGCCGGCCGCAGCCGCGGCACCAAACACGTCGTAGACATAGAAACTTCCATCCTCCGATACCGTCGCAAGTAGATTTCCGTCCGGTGTCCAAGAACCAGCTGTGCATGAGCCAGTGTGTTGGAAGAAAGTCTGAATAATCGAGATGGGCTGAGAATCGGTATGGTCGATGCGGAAAACCCAAGCACTGCCATCGTTGGCGCCCAGGGCTATGACATTGCGCTTCTCTTCACTGCCTTGTTGGTAAGGGCATACGGCGACCCAGTTAATTTCCTCCACTTCCTGGGCCTCGGCCACAAATTCCCATGCGATTCCCGTCTTCTGCGGCGTGGAGTCCCGCCATGCCCGGAGCTTGCCGTCCAAACCTGCCGTCACGACGTATTCGCCTGCCGGCTCGGTGAAAGCTACTGCATTGACGGTGTCACTGTGCCCATCGAGCTTGGCAAGTGGATTGAGCGAAGCGCGCTCGCGCGGCTGTGGGTTTGATTCATAGCTCGAGGGAAGGACAGGTCGTTCGGCGGGGGTCGAGTCGAAAATGTAAGCGGTGTCGTCACCAGCACCGGTGATCACGATGTTGTTGTGGACTGGGTGTTGCGCGACACAGAAGACGGAGTCTGAGTGCGAGTCGAAGTGTGCTGAGGAGTTGTTCTCGAAAGTGATCTGTTCTTCGTAGGTCATGTTTTGGTCCTCGTCCTCGCCCTCGCCATCTGACTCCATGGGGTGATCTTCATCACGAGTGAAGACTTCCTCCGCCTCATCAGCTCCGACGAATGCGTCCTCCTCGTTTTGACGGTGGGGATCTTGCGATGACATCTTCGAGGAGCTGTAATTATAGCTTGATAGATTCTCTGTACAGATTCGAAAGGTGGACAGACCGAGGTATGGTGAGGTCGGAATTTCAAAATAAAACCTTGGAATACCCCGTAGATTTCAAGGTATAGAAAGAAAGACAGGAAAAGAAAAAGGAATCCCCCCTGTACCGCAAAGTGTTCTTAAAGTCAGCGACTTGCAGATAAATCTATTTTTTTTTTTTTCTGTCGTCCGCCCCGCTTAGAAATCCTCCCCCGCGCAAGGCAAACAGTGCAAACTGGATTTCTCATCTCCACTTATCTCCGAAGTATGGACACGCAATTGGATGGAATCCGTCTATCTCATGCTGGAACAGTCTGGAGTCTGCTGAAAGATCCGTAATTCAACATGATGAGCAGTCCGGGTGAAGCTAGATATTTTCGGTCTGAAAATTCGGTTCAACAGATACATATATCTATGTATATTTAATATTTATGTGGTAGCGGAAATTTAAATATGGACTAGTACATGGTGATGGGGAGATACTGAACTGGACAAAGTCCAAATCTCCTCACCCACTAGCAATACCTCTCACAGCTTCGACCCGGCCTTTCTCCGCGCCTCCTTCTCTTGGTCGCGAATCAAGCGTCTGAGGATCTTACCGCTCGGGCTCTTGGGAATCGCATCAACAAACCTGACACCTCCCTTCAGCCACTTGTGGCGAGCCTTGTGATCTTCGACATGCTTCTTGATGGATTGGGTGACGGCCGCATCATCGGAGCTCGCAGAAGGCGACTTGACGACAATGGCCTTGGGAACTTCGCCGGCAGCGTCGTCAGGAATGGCAATGACAGTGCAGTCGGCCACATCGGGGTGTGTAAGGAGATGAGCCTCAAGTTCGGCTGGCGCAACTTGAAGTCCCTACGTCACATACAGATTAGCTATCTTCTGTCGGAAATCGACTGCGCAGCACCCAGAAGTAACTCACCTTGACCTTGATCAATTCCTTGATTCTGTCCACAATGAAAATGTGCTCGGTGCCTTTAGGTCCACGACGAACGACAGCCTCATCACCTGTGCGCATCCATCCATCCTCGAAGGTTTCCTTGTTTGCCTTTTCGTTGTTGAGATATCCAAGCACCACACTGGGAGACCGAACCACCAACTCGCCGGGGGTGTCATAGCTGGTGATTTCTTCACCCTCTGCAGACATGATGCGTGCCTCGAATCCAGGGACCAGACATCCTGAGGAGCCGAAAACAATATCCAGGGGGTGAGTGGAGCTCACGACCGTGCAAGTCTCAGTCAACCCTATCCCAAAATTTAGTTTCAAGCATCTCTAATTCGTACATTTATGCTTACCGTAGCCTTGCCGGATGGCGACGTTGGGGTAGACCTTCTGGAAATCGGCGGCTGTCTCCATTCCAAGCGGCGCCGCTCCTGTGAAGAGGCTAGTGACGGAGCTCAGATCATACTTGGAGCACAGCTCATGATTCCGCAACATGTTGATGATGATTGGGGGAACCTAGGAGTAATGAGCAACTGATGAGTTAATGTTTTATTATTTGGCAAAGGACAACTTACCAGGAATAGTCCCGTGATTTTGAAATTTTGAATGGCTGCTAGGTAAGAGTTCATTTCAAACTTAGGCAGAATAATGGTCTGGTCTCCACGATATGCGCCTGCATGACAGATGACTACCAGCGAATAGATGTGGCTTTGCGGCAGAAGACCCAGACCGATCTCGGAGTATACAGCTCGACCATCCTTGGGGCGAGCAGACTCACGATGACTTTGTTCGAAGGCCTTGATCTGCAAAGTGTTCGCAATGACATTGCGATGAGAAATCATCACACCTTTCTATACATGGCTAGGTGTTAGCTGGATTACTCAAGCAGCGCGATCTCGCAGAAGTCATTTTAATTACCGGCAAGCCCGAGGTTCCACTCGAATAGCACAGGAATGCTGTGCGCCGCGCACCCTCACCAGGTCCCCACTTCAACTCATCTACTGGGGGTAGCGACTTTCCGCTCTCGAGAATCTCCGAAAGAGACTTGTATTCCTTCGGAGGCTGAGTATTTCCAAGTAGCGGTTGGGGAACATCAATGAGATAGATTTTGCTCTTGGGTAAACCGGCCAGGGACGCAGCCTCGAGGGCCACCGGTAGGAGGGGAACACAAGTGAAGAGAGCCTTTGCGCCTGAGTCCAAGATCTGGTGCTTCAACTCGGCGGCCGAGTAGGCCGCATTGGCCGGGGAGACGACACCCCCGAGTTTGTGGACAGCCCAGAAGAAGGGCAGGGAGTCGATCTAGAAGTCGGACACATGTATCGTCAGTTTGATGCTTCATATCTTCGTTGGGTCGAGCAGGGGAGGCGCCACCGTATTAACACTGAACACAGCCAATGTCTTGTCCCATTCCGATCCCTGGTTTGCCTTCCAGCCGAATTCTTTCGCCAGGCCCCGCGCAATCCAATCGACACGGTCGGCAACTTGTAGTGACGAGTAGGTCTGTCCTGTTAGACCACAGGTATACGGATCGCGGGCGTGGACGTGTGCAACTCTGCCATATTTCTCATTGAGCAGGAATTCGCTGATGGGAATGTTGTCAGGGACCGGCCCCAGCTCGCCGAATTTTTTGTCAGGTAAGAAAACCATTGGGTATCGATGCTGTCTATAGCTTTTCGTCCGCCGTAGAATGGAGAGAAGGAGAGGATGGAGAGGATGTGAAAAAGAGGGGGAGGGAGAGGAGAAAAGTAGACCTCGGTCGAGAAGTGTGGAGCTACCAGAACAGAAGCTCGGTCTAATTAAACCCTGAAAGGGACCGGGTAAGCGGAGAAAGATGCAGATCAATCTCGGTAACGAGCAAGAAAAGAGGCCAATTAATGAGAAAAGGTTGTGAGGTAATTACGGGGGGGACGGGGACTTTATCACGACTCAGCCAAGGCTTGAAGGAGGGTTCCTCCCATTCCAGGGATCCGGGGGAGAGAGCCGCGTGCGGGGAAGCTCGGCATCCCGGGTATTGCTCATGCACAGTTAAATGTATACCTAGTAGGTAGTATATATATATAGTATCCCATGGGCGATGATTCTTGAGGCTTGTCTGTAGATAGACTCATTTTAGCATACTAGTAGCATTCTCGGGTTATTCGTGCCTTAAAGGGCGTGGCTACTTGTGTGACGGCCGAATTCCTGAGGAGGCAGAGCCTCGGATGTTCCAGGTGTGCGACCGAGGGAGTACTGATAGCCACGACTGGTAGCTAGCACTTCTCATGGAATACCTATTACTTGGTGCCATACTTATAACTCTGGCATAGCTACTAGTATAATAGTTAGTATTAGCTACTAAGTACTGCATGTTTGTACTATTTAGTACTAGCACTGGTCCACTGGCAGATATATCTTGATACATCCTCACTAACTGTTCAACTAGACCCTGCATGTCGACGTCATCGAGCAACTTCAAGTTGAATGCCCTATGAATTTGCAATAGTATCAGTATTCTAGCATGCTGGTACCTAGGTAGTAATGTAGTCTCATGCCAATAGTAGTAGTAAGTTAACCCCTCTGTCTACTAGTAGTACTTCGACAGATATCTCCTGCCTCGTCAATCCTGATGTACTTCTGAATCATCGAATAATCCCCGATTGGTTGGGGTCTCCCAGTTCAGCTCAACAGCCATGTTCCACTGGGCACGGGCACGGGGATTCTCAGACTAATCAGAGTACCCATGCTGATGTGCGAGGTGGGATCAGGCATCCAAATATATGTCACCTATGGAATGCCGTGCCATCAGGTATTACTGGCAGTAGAGGGAATGACTAAGATGACTATGATAGTCTTCAACTTGAAGCTGGAGTGGCGTGACAGTGGCAGTGGCAGTGGCAGTGACATTGGCAATGCTCACTTCGGTGCGATCTCTCCAGGGGCTCAGCCTCAGCCTTGTTAACGGTGAGAAATGACGGTGGGGCGAAGAACAGTTCATCCGCCCCCAAATCCAGAGCCCGAATCGTGACCTCGAGATCACTGGCACTGACACTAACACTAACATAATCATTGGAGGCTCAACTCGTTTTCCCTTCCATCTCCCACACCCACCTCATCACAACAGATTCTCCACGCGGTGAGGTTCAGGCTGATTTCTCCGCATATTGGTGGCGGTGGAGATAGAGTTAAGAGAGAGAGAGAGGGAAGACCTAAGGCAGTGTTTGGGCCCGTCCACGTCCCACGTCCCACGTCCACGGTAAACCCTTTTCCCCTTCTCACTTGTTTCGTCTCGGGGAATGCCTTGACGACCTGTTCTCCTGTCCTGCATCTTGCCCTTTTCCTTCGTTTTCCTTTTCTTTTTCTTTTTCTTTTTCTTTTTTTTTTTTTTTTTTTGCCCTTCTTCCTTTTCTCCTTTTCCCACACACATTCCACCCGTGACTGGGAGCTCTCGGCGAATTGTACCTGGTTGCTGCTCCAGGTGACCCAGTCGAAATCGACCTAGCGACAATCTAATCCATCGCACTCTGGATTTCTCGTCGCACCGGCATCATGTCGCACCCAAATGGCCAACACGCCTATTACGGCCAGCCGGGCAATCCGCCGACTTCTCAGCCCACCTCCCAACCGGCCGCCGGTCGCTACGACAGCTACACCTCCCAACCCAACCCCGCACAGAGTCAGCAGCTGCCCAGACGGATGCCAAGCTATAACGCCGGTGATGACTCGCAAATTCTGAATACCGCGCGACTGCAGACCTCGAGGACTGACGGCCAGGCTCGATACGCGGTACAAGGTGGGTATGCGGGCCAAGGGGCCTACAACGTCACTCCCGCGGGATACGGCGAAGACACGGACTCGGGCTTTTCGCGCTCCTCCTCAGACAGGTCGCGCATGTCGCCAACACGCGCATCGTCGCATACGAGCATGTCCAGCTATGGGTACCGCTATCCCGGCTCATCGGTCTCGGGACAAGCGGCCTACAACCCACAACAATATGCCCTCCCACAGTCGCAAACACAGCCCAACCTAAGCTATAACCCCTTATCCTATAACAATTCCTCCAGCTCCTATGGCTCCTCTGTATCAAGTCACCAGCCCTATAACCCCGCCGCCTACCAACCTGCAGCAGTTGCAAGCCTGGCATCCCCTACTCTTGCGCGAGCACCTAGCGAGGCTTCCCCGTATGGACAGACATCCCCAAACCCCCAGTCCTACGGCTTCTCCCAGCAGGCTCCTGTCCCTCCGCCTAGGGGTCCTGATCATCCCTACGGCTCACGAGTCTCGCCATACGGCTCTTCTCCTACCCCTGCTGGCCCACCGGCTGCGCCCCCAATATCGACATCCTACCAGACAATTTCCTCCCCCACTTCGGGCACATATGCAACCTCGAATTCTCCATCAGGAGCCTATATGCCCCAATCGACACCACGAACCTATTACCCCACACCTCAAGGGTTCGGGTCTGATTCGCCATACCCCACCCACACGATTCCTCCAGTGTCTAGTGTCTACGATGATCAACCCCCAGAGCCGCCTCTCCACCAACCTCAAGGGAATGGAGTCTATAGCAAACGTTCTAGCTTGACTCATTCGTCATCGGGCCGAACCTTACCTACTCCACCTGTACAACAAGATCTCCCAATCATACCACCGAGACGAACCGATACCCTGACTCGACACCCACAGTCACGTCCCCTACCTGGCCCACCACCCGATGCAGTTGACGATATCGATTCTCATGTCAACGATGATCTGCTCAGAGAGATAGAGAGTACTCAGGCTAGTTTCCGTCGACACAGCTCTCGGACATCGCATGCTGGCTCGGCATCGAATATACGCTTGTCCCCAGATGAACAGCCTACGCACACGAACGGGAACATGGCAACAGGAACAGGTCAATATGTCAATTACGATGCGTTCAATGATGGGAGTGACGCAGAAGCCGAGGCCGGGGTCGCAATGCTGCGGATGGCAGAGGAAGAGGAACGGGCTCGCGAAGAGCGCAGCTTTTTGCAAGGGCGCCCCCGTGCGGAAACAAACGCATCGGTTCGTAGCTCTCGCTCTCAAGTTTCTCCGCGAGATTTGTCTCCAAGGGGACCGTCACCTGCGGGCCCATCGCCAAACCATCTATCTTCGAGGGGCCACTCGCCACGTCCTGAAAGTGAGGAAGATAACGAATTCATCGGTCATGATCTCGCACTTTACGGAGGAGGTTATCAAGGGAACTTGCACTATGGGGATGAACCGATTTATACCTCCGAGGAGCATTCGGAACCGACGACCATTAGCGGGTTTCCCGGTACATCAGGCTCTTTCAGAAGCTCCAACGTGTCCCCCAACGAACGCGGTGATTATTCCGACAGCTATGACCACCCACAGATTGCGTATGAATACGCAGAGCGACTTCATCACCCTCCGAAAGATGCTCGGGTGGATGCTGGAGGCACAGGCGGTCTTTCCGCTCCTGGTAATTTTGCGAGGCGGATGAGTTATGATTATGGTGAGGAGGGTGATAGCCCATACGAGCAACAGCAAGAGGACGACTTGTCTGGCGATGAGAGTCCTTATAGGGCAGTCGAGGATCTTTTCTTCCACCCCGGAATGCGTCCGCTGCCGCCGGCTCCTGTTGAGCCAGCGAACCAAACGGAGCTCCATACCCATCTGATGCCCGCGGGCACGTATCGGCCACCGGAGCAGGATGAGATGCAGGGTTACACACAGTATAGACACCCCTCCTCTCCGACATCAGCGGACTACTATGAAGATGCGTTGCTCAGTCCATCTCAAGTCCCGCGGTCGTCGTCCTTGTCGACTCCCATGGGACCTCGTACTGATCCACCTATCAGATCCAAGACCGATGCGGATCGAGCTAAATACAAACAGCAGCAGGAGTTCTTGTGGCAGCTCCAGGAAAAGGAACTGCCCAAGATCGACCCGGCCGAAGCTGCTGCTACTATGGCGCTGGATCTGCCTACGATCCCTGCCGGTCGCCGCAAGAAATTCATCCCGACCAAACTGTCCTCTGAACAATTCAAGAAGTGTCGTGAACCATGGGCTTTGAGCTCTATCCTGGCTTGGATTCGAGATCTCAGCGAGGACGAAAGCGACCTTCGGGAACATGCTGTCGTGGAAGCGATCGTGGCTCTGTTTACTCACAAGGTTCCTACTATGAATATTGCCGACGCGGAGACGCTGGCAGCTCGAGTCGTCAGCAGCATGCTTCAGGAGGAGGCGCTGGTCAAGGAGGAAGAATGGGTCAAGTTTAGCTCTGGAACCATCTCGGGTGTACTCTTCCAGGTCACCGGCACTGGGTGCTACTCATCAAAGCTTCACGAACGAGAAATGCACATCCAGGATACGGAAGCCTATGGACGATGCTATTCGCATCACTGCATGAGAACACTGAAGAAGGTCAACTTGAAAGCCCAGATGATGGCACCGCAGAAGAAAGCGGAGGATTGGGTCACATTCTACAAAATTTCCAAGGATGTGTTCGATTCCCACCCGAAGAAGGAAATTGAGCGACAAAACACATTGCATGAGATCGTAACCACCGAGGATTCGTTTATTGGTCAGTTAGATGTTTTGCGAGAGCTTTACCGAGACCAGCTGGCCACCATGAATCCCCCAATCATCCCAGCGAAACGATTGAACAAGTTCTTGACCGACGTTTTCGGCAAAGTTGACGCAGTCAAGAAGGTCAACGAAGATTTTCTGTTGGCACAGCTGAAATATCGTCAGAAAGAACAGGGCCCCTTCATCGGGGGCTTTAGTGACATTTTCAGAGAGTGGATCCGCAAGGCCAAGAACACCTATATCGACTACGCGGCGACATTCCCAAGCGCAAATTACTATGTTCGCAAAGAATCTGAACGGAATCCTCACTTCAAACAGTTTTTGGATCAAGTTCGCGAGCACAAGATGTCGAATCGACTCAGCTGGGATACCTTCCTCAAGGCCCCAATCACCCGTATTCAGCGATATACACTCTTGCTACACACTGTTCATCGCAATATGCTCAAGGATTCCGAAGAGAAAACAAACCTGGCACAAGCAATAGAGGAGATCAAGGTCGTGGCCCTGGAGTGTGACAACAAGGTCGGTGAAATGAACAAAAAGGCGAACCTGATGGAACTTGCGGCCAAGTTGCAACTTCGTCCCGATATGCAGAAAGAAGTTGAGCTAAACCTCGAGCACTTGGGCCGCGAGATCATCTTCCGAGGTGATCTCCAGCGACCGGGCACCCGAACAAGATTCCTCGTCGACACACACGCCATCTTGTTCGACCACTACTTTGTCCTCGCCAAAACCTTCACGACACGGGATCAATCACGATCGTCCAAGTATGAGCGTTACGACGTGTCGAAGCTTCCTATCCCCATGGATCTGCTGGCTTTGGAAAGTACCAATGATGATCCTGTCGTCAAATCTTCTGTTAGGGGTGTCGCAACCGTGACACCTCAGGGTGGTGTGAGCCCCTTAACCCATACAGGGCCTGGCGCCTCCACAAATGGTGGCACTACAGTCATCGAGAGTAAGGATGACAAGATCCTATATCCATTCAAGATCAAGCATCTCGGAAAAACAGGTACCTACACGCTCTATGCTTTCTCCGCCCAAGGCCGTATGGACTGGTGTCAGAAGATCCTTGAGGCGAAGACGAAACACGCTGCCGCGCTGTTCTCACAGAACGCGGAGCCGTTCCGACTTCGCGTGCTGGCAGACACAGCCTTCGCTTACTCGGACCAGACCCCTGGATCGAAGAGTATCACCATCAAGGGCACGCCATTGCATCGGGCGATTAAGGAGGTTGAGAAGAAATATGAAGGGTCTGGGACTAGACCTGGACCGGTCTGCCGCACGGGAGTGAACTGTGCTACGGTCTTTCAGCAACCCCCAGGACGACAAATGTGTGCAGTGGGAACAGATTATGGAGTTTATATGTCTGATCTCAGCAACCCGCGTGGCTGGTATCGGGTAAGTGATGCCGTAACTCATATTTAGCTTCGTGTTCAACGACTAACAAAGATCAGGCGATTCCTATTATGCGTGTTACACAGGTCGCCGTTTTCGAGGAATTCAATCTGTTCTTGCTCATTGCGGATCGGTCTCTCATTGCATATCATCTTGATGTGGTCTGTCCTGCGAGTGGCGTTGCTTCTCAGTCACAAGACTCTGCCCGTCGCGCCCCACAGAAGCTGTCTGGAGCCCGTGAAGTCGGGTTCTTTGCAGCCGGCCGCATGAAGGATCGGTACCTGGTCCTATACAAGAAGCGAGATGGGTTGTCTTCTACTTTCAAGGTTTGTTCTCACCCACTCACAATTTTCTTCATGTGCTATATGGTACTTGGTGGATTATTCATTGACACAATCTACCTCAGGTCCTTGAGCCTATTCTGCAGAAGTCATCCTCCAGCAAGAGCCGCTTCTTCCAATCCCGCCGATCGCAAACCGAATTTTTCCGCGAGTATGACGAGTTTTATATCCCTGCGGAGAGTTACGGCATCAACATGTTCCACTCTTCTCTCGCCATTTCTACCCAACGTGGCATCGAAGTTCTCACGCTGGACAAGAAGCAATCCTGGTCCGTACCGGACTTCAGGTCGGAGACTCCCGATGCTTCCGATACTTTGATGAGCATCGCCCACCGTATCAAAGATCTCCGACCTCTGGGCATGTTCCGACTCAGCGACAGCGAGTTCCTTGTCGCTTACCAGGAATGTGCTGTGTATGTCAACAAGCATGGCGACGTTTCCCGTAGTGTGGTGATGGAGTTTGTTGGCAGTGCGCACACAGCTTGTCTGCATGGCAAATTCCTCATTCTATTTAACGATGACTTCGTTGAAGTCCGCAATGCCATGAATGGCCGATTAAGACAGGTCATCCCAGGCCACAATGTTGTGTGTCTGGATGACGGCAGCAAACTGCCTGGGTCATTTGGCCAAGCCAACGCCAACTCAAATATGAGTGGCTTCGGTGGATCCAGCAACGGTGTGTCGATCGGATCAGCACAGCACACGGTCAAAATCTGCATGCAACACCCGGAGTACGAGCGCACTCAGATTGTGCTTGAGCTGGTTGAGAACGAAGGACAGAAAGATTAATCTAATTTAGATGGAACTTCTCCATCAGCCATCTTTCTCTCTGCTTATTTTCATGTGACTCGTTCCATGCGTTTCATTTTGGAATGGGGCTAATCCCGTGTCTTTGTTTTCCCTGCATCATCGCCTGGCCCGGAAATTAATTCTCTTTTTCGTTCAACAGTCCTGCTGTTGCGTTGGGACGACCTTCTGTTGAATGTTGACTCCCTTTCCTTTGAAGCATGTCTTGGGCATTGTCTTTGCTCAGGCCTGCATTGTTTTATTGTATACCCTTGTCCTTCTTCTTTTTCCCCGCTATCGCCTTCTCACCCCACGTCTTTCCCCCCTTCTCCTATTGTAATGGCATCTTGGATAGGGACGGACTGAACGGGCCATACATGTTGCATGCATTGCACTTTCATGACTTCGGAGAGCGCTGTCTTGATGACAGGGTTGTACATAGAAAATGTCAGTGTGCCATCTCACGACTCTTAACGACTTTTTTTTTTCTTTATCTCTTCTCGCCTTGTCTATTTCCAATCTATTTCTAATGGCATGTATTTCTCCAAATAACATTATTGATCATTTTCACACTTAATTGGGTAAACTCGATCTATGAGATCATCTCCATTCGGAAGGCCAGCCCCATGCGAAGAGATTTTATCAATTTAATTAAGGTGAATCTGATAGATCCAATGCCACGTGAAGTTCAGCGGTGTCATCCGGAAGACCAGCCATGTTTGAAACAACGCTATCTTAAATTTGGGGTTGCGGTAGCCTTGCGACCACGATAACTTGGCCTTCAGGATCTACCAGTTGGAACACGATGGCGTCAACCCCGTTTTAGGGGTCTATGTGATCGTTCGGAAAAACTACCTAATGCGGGTCGAACTGATTTTTGAGTTGGGATCGGGCTGACTAGATGTTTCATGTTGAGGGAGAGTTTGCGTTTTTCCGCCTTACTAGCGTGCCCTAGTTCGCTCTGATTTGTCCCATGAACTCCCAAATTCTAAGTGCTCCGTGCTCTAGAAGATACACACGAAGTCAGCCAGGAACGAATTGAAGCTTTTCCAAGGTTGACGATTTTCGTTGGAAGTGTCGATATTAGTCGGAGTGCCGTGGCTCGAGGAGATCTATCTTCAAAATTGATTAAAATATGAGGGAGATAGATCAATTTCCCCCAAGACCATGTTCTAGAAGCGAAGAGATACCGAGTCTGGGATCAGCCCCAGGATGAAACGGAGTGCCCCGTTTCATCAGCTTTGCATTTTACTCTACACAGACATTTTCTCCGAAGTTCAGCCATGACAGAATACCGAACCTCGGTCATCGGTATATAGTGAATTATAGTATAAAGCCTTGCCAGCTTTCAACTTGAGAACCGTTTGAAGGCAATCACCAATCTTTTCTTTCACTATATGACTTCTCAACCAGAGCTGGCCTCTGTTCGATCTTTACCAACAATATTCAAATCTTCTCAATCCAAACAAAGACCAATTTCATAATGAAGTCTGCCGTTCTCTTCTACGTCCTTAGCACCGCCCTCGCGGCTCCCACTCGCACTATCGAGGAACGCCAACTCCCCGGTCTGGGTGGCTCCGGAAGCGATAGTGGCCTAGGTGCTCTTTCTTCTCTTTTCCCCGGCCTGGGTGGTAGCTCTTCTTCCTCAAGTGGCCTCGATGCTCTGTCTTCACTCATCCCAAGTATGGGTGGCTCTTCTGGTGGTTCTTCTACTGGATCTGGCCTGGGTGCTCTGTCTTCTCTCTTCCCTAGCTCTGGAAGTAGTGGATCATCCGGTATCCCTGGCCTCGGTGATCTCTCCGGTCTTGGAAAGCGTCAGCTTGGTGGATCTATCACAGAGAATGGGGTCACTAACAACCAGGGCTGCCAACCGCTGACTTTCATCTTTGCCCGTGGCAGCACTGAGATGGGTAACATGGGATCTGTCGTTGGACCCCCTGTCGCCTCTGCTCTGAAGTCCCAGTTGAACAACAAGGTTACCGTACAGGGCGTTACTTACGATGCGGGAATTGCGGTAAGTTCCATTCCTGGGTTTTCCCTAATAGAAAAAGAAAAAGGAGAAACAAATTTTCTGACCTCTTACTAGAGCAACGCCGAAATGGGTGCCAACGGTGGCCCTGTCATGGCCAAGCTGGTTAAGCAGGCTCTTAGCCAGTGCCCCAACACCAAAGTCGTCGTGGGCGGTTATTCTCAAGGTTCGATGGTTGTGCACAATGCTGCAAACAGCGTTAGCTCTGGCCAAATCAGCGCTGCCGTCCTCTTCGGTGACCCATTCAAGATGCAGGCGGTTGGAAAAGTTCCTAGCAGCAATGTTAAGGAGTATTGTGCCTCTGGCGACCCTGTTTGCGAGAACGGTTTTAACGTCATGGCTCACATCACCTACGGCGGCGATGCTAAGGAGGCGGCTGCCTTCCTGATTAAGGCCTCTGGGGTTTCTTCCTCTTAGATGATTGCAGCGCCTTCAGGTTAGAAGACTTATCTACAATTATCAGGCCTCGCCCCCGATGACCTTTAGAGGATATATACACTGAAGTCAAGAATCACAACGAAGAATAAGAATGATATGTGTAAGAAACCATCATGATTCTTTGAAAACATTGTAGAAAAAACTTAAGCAAATGTCAACAAATGACGAATTCTCATTTGGTATTCCCACAGACTCTCATCGTTTCTCGCATGCGTCATGATCCTTCTTGGTATGCATGAAGGGCAATCTGGCATTGTGGTAATTAGTTAAGGAATCCCTTTCGAAGCAGAATTTTGGGGCTCTCCAGTGCTATCACTAGAAGCTCTAGATACACCAAACAAACTTCTGAACGAAGTCTTCCTTCTAACGGGTAATCACTGTCGGTAATCAAAGAAAGGTTCATATATTAGCACTGCAAACGGGATTAATTCTTGTAGCTCATATATCAATCAGACTTTGATATTTTATAGTGTTCGAAAACATGATGCTTTTTACATCACTTTCTTTCCCTCAACCTTATGATAGCGATCAGTATTCAATGTCTCGGACCTTACCTAAAATGTAACAACCTCTTTATAATACAGGCCTCTAAAAGTCACTCGGTGCTCACAGCGAAGCCGACTTATGCCTGGATTTGAATAGCGAAAAAAAATGAGTCATTCCTTTAGGCTTGGGTGGGTAGTGGCCCCCAAATGGCCAACGGACTAACCTGATACGAGGCCGCCAAGCCTCACAATCTCAAAACTGGATGCAAATCCCACAAGTTGGAGAAGGGGTAAAAAAAAGATAAAAGGGCACTGCAGAACGCAGGCCCAATATTTTGGGTACACAAACAATATGACATCCAATGATCCACCGCCAGCATCATTGTCGGATATACCGATCGAGATATTGTGCTCCATTTTCCGACTGTTGGATCCCTCCAGTCTGATATCAGCCAGTCAGGTTAACGTCCATCTACGATCTGTCATCCAGCCAACAAAACTGGATTTCTGCGAGCGTCTCTTATTCCTCGAGTCCATAGAAGAAGAAGGGGGCGTTGCACCTGTTTACGATGCAAAGTCCAACCAACTTCATCCCGACTGGTCCGAAGGCAAATGGCAATCAATGTTATGGGCCTGCAGCGACTGTCTTCGCCTGCTGCCGCATACTGCATTTGACAATCACCGTATCTTGGGCTTAGGCTACCGGAAACCTGCTGCTGGCTCACCTCAAGTCATCAGGTTTACAAGTTGGCAGCCAAATAGTACCGGAATGGACTGCACGATTGACAAGGCATGGCTTCAAAGACAACCCCCAAATATTGAGAGCACGATCAAAGCACTACAAAGGAAATATAGACATGCAATCAAATATTTGCATGAGTGGGATCGTGGAGACTCTGAAGATGATGAGGGCTTGCAGCGCCGACTGGAGAGTTTCCAGGAAAGCGGGATGGCTATATTCGAGAATATGACTCTCGCAGACTTTGTTCAGCTATCAGATGAGGAGGAAGAAGATTTGTTATACGAAGAAATGCGAAAAATGGACCTTGAATGCTGCGGCTTCAAACGACATCAACGCAAGTGTAATGAATGTCGCTACCAACGAGGCGAGCTTAAGCCATGCATCGAAGGCATGGGGGGTTCACTCAAAACCCCGATTACTCGAAGCCGTCGCGTATGGTGCAAATCCCGTGCTGATCGCTTTCTTCCGGGACTAGCGGAAACCCTAGAATTTAAGAACCCTCTTGGGTACCAGCCAAACTTGGCGGTTTGCCCTTGGAACGCGGGTTTCGATAACAATCACTGTTGGACAATGTATATGGTTAGATGTCCGGGCTGTTCGACGTGGAAAGAAGCACAGTCCTTTCCTGGTATTCAAGATGAATGGCGTCTGACTTATGGGCGTGACTATTTACCTCGAACTGATATGGCCGATGAAGCCGGCGGCCCCGACGGAGCAAATGACGCGGAAGAGTTGCGCAAATGGGACGCTCCTCCACAGGATCGAGAAATATTTGACAAGATACGCTGCAATAACTGCTTTTTGCAGATTCATGGTCAACCTGAATTCGAAAGGGTCCAGCTTGGCACGATCCAACGCCTGATAAGTAACCAAAAGTTGCAACTAAAATGGGGATTGGGCGGGTTGTTTGAAAGTCTCCGGTCCGATTCCTTTAGCTGCCCACCCAAATGGCGATCCGAGATATACGACATCACGGATCCCCCACGCGAACTCTTCCGCTACCGTTCGGGCGATGCAAGTTTCACAGTGTTCCTAACATCTTACTTGAAGTTCATCAAGTTCCTCGAGCGGACCAAGAATACTGGAAGGCATCGGAATTGGCACGGGCATGCAGGGCGGTTGGACCTCATGCGGACGGACTATGACAACCGGATGGCTCAATTTAAATGGTTCAATGATATTTCCCAGGAGCTATCAAACTGTGGTCACATGGAGAAGATAGTTGCGTGGGCTCTAAGTGATACGACTAACCGGATCTATGCTAGCTAGCTAGTCGTGTAAAGAAGCATAAGTGAAGTCGACATTCCATGAGCGATGAAAAATAAGGCTGCTAACTTGAAGAAAAGGCGATCTGATCAGCATAGATAGCATGCATACCCTAGGGTAGATAGATGTAACTATCTTATATCATCTCCGCTGGATGTGGGTCATTGGTGCCTTGCGGCCTGAGGCGTCAATACTGACAAAGTCCCCGTTCTTACCATCGCAATCACTTTCCCCTCTTCACTCTTCACTCTTCTCAACCACAAACTACGACTCAAAATGTCTGAGCGAAAGGTCTTGACCAAATACTACCCCCCGGATTTCGATCCCTCGGCGATCGGGCGCACCCCCAAGCACCTGCGCAAGCAGGGCCCAAAAGTCATCACCGTTCGATTGATGGCGCCCTTCCCGATGAAATGCACCAACTGTGGCGAATATATCTACCGTGGCCGCAAATTCAATGCTCGCAAACAAACCCTCGAAGAAAAATACCTCAATATCCCCATCTACCGCTTCTTCATCCGATGCACGCGATGCAGTGGAGAGATCACCTTTCGAACAGACCCCAAAAGTAAGTTTAAACGGCTCTGCACTGCCCTTCGATCTTTAAGGATGAAGTTGCTAACTCTATTGCAGACATGGATTACGAATGCGAACGTGGTGCCAAGCGAAACTTCGAGCCATGGCGCGATGCCAAGTCTGGAAAGTATAACGAGACCGAAGAAGAAACTCTCGACCGACTAGAACGCGAAGAGAATGCCGAGCAGGAACAGCAAGAGCGCGATAAGATGGCGGAGCTGGAGGAGAAAATGCAGGATTCGAAGCGGGAGATGGCGATTGCGGATGCGCTGGACGAAATCCGTACTAGGAATGCTCGCATTGCACGAAATGAAAGCAAGGGCGACGAGGCCGCTCTCGACTCCATCCATACTGAGATAGACGAATCGAAGCTGCAGGCAGAGAAGGAGGATGAAGAGGCTGCGCGCAAGGCATTTATGACTGCCGATGGAGAGAAGATCAAGCGGATTGTTGACGAGGAGGAGCCGGCTCCGACTGTCTCAGCAGAACCCAAGGCCGCACCAGTATCGATGCCCCCGCCGTCGTCAACATCCTTTACCAGAGTGAAGAAGACCAAGAAGAGTGGTAATCTTCTGGGTATCAAGAAGAAACCGTCGTTGGTATAATACTGCATAATACTTTTGTTTAACTGGCGCTGGCGTCTGAGCGTTTGGGGACTAGTGGGGTTCCTCAATGGTTTAATTACACCATTCTTATTTCTATCTAGCACGAAATGCCTGTTTCTATACGAACTACAAACTATTCATAAAAAGAAAAGAGCTGAATAGTCGAAAGTGCATCAAGAGGCTATTCGTCCCAAGTATAAAAAAGCAAAGAACAGAAGTCGTATAAGGAGATATAAAATGGTATCGTAAAGATCGCCCTGATAACAGCATTCATCCATCTCGTTGCTGGGGTACAACCTCAGCACCCTCAAGGAGTTCCCGATCTGTGTCTCGAACACTGCGGCGCTCCATGTCTGCGCCGTATGCGCCGGCACCCCAGCTGGATATACCGCCGGCCATGACAGCGGCCGAGGTACCGTCACGACGGATTTCGTCCTCGTCTTCATCTTCCTCGTCGTCTTCCTCGCGGCCAAGGGCATTGCGTTCGAGATCTCGTTGGGCCTCGTCCATGCGCTTCTTGACTTCGGCAGCCATACGGATACCATCGGTGACAATGTTGTCGAGGACACCGCGGATGCCTTTGCCCGGGGGCACAATACCACCAGAGGCACCAACGGAAACACTGCCGGCATCGGCAATATTGGCGAGGTTGGAAGGTCGGGGAGTGCCGATGTTAGAGAAGGTTGTTAGGTTAGAGGAGAGAGATGATGATGCAGCGAGGGAGGCTGGGTGGGGATGATCGGATAGGTGGAAGGATTGTGGGAAGTAAGATTCGAAAAATTGCTCCAATAGTTCATCTGCCAGGATGACCATGCGGAATGTCGGGAGGGTGATATGAAGTGGGTTGTTGGGGTCAAGGGCCGGGTTTGCGGACTCTGACCTTGGTCGGGTTTGCTCGCCACCGCTGGGGTCGCCTGGCTTGTGGGTAGCATCTGCTGTTTCCGACTTCTTTGCTTTGGATTCATCAATATCAATCAGGTCTTCTTCGTCATCTCCGATTGCAAAAGATTCCAACTTGTCGGTGGCATCGCCAATAGCGTCTTGCTGGGAGGCCTTTTGGTTCTCTGGGTGGCTTGGATCGGCATACTCGAAGCAGCGACGAATGAACGCGCTGACACTCCCAAGGAAACGCTCTTCTGTGGTGAGGGTATTCTGTTCCGCATGATCCCTATCACGCGGGTGATTTAGATCCTCCAAGGACTGCGTGGCGTTAATGGCACCGTCAAAGCCCCGACGGGAAAGGAAGAGGAACGCCTCGGACATCTTTAAAATGCCTTCGCGATCAACCTGCCCATTGCCAGTCTCATCATAAAGATCGAAGAAGTAGCTGATGTTATTCATGATATCTGGAGATCCCTTAAGTCTTGCCAGACCATTGACGACATTCTGTAGACTTAGACCCTCTTCTGGATCCGTAGCCCATTTGCGGTACAGCCGCTGCATGAACTCGTGGTCGGCGGGTTGCTGACGATTGGCCCACAGTAGTGACTTGCTGCTACCCTTGAGGCTGCCAAATCCGGAGCTGGAATCTGACCTTGAAGGGGCAGGGGTATCTGAAACAGCCCACTTCGAAGTTGCGGCCATAAACTCGCGGAAAGCACCATAGTCCATATGGGTTGGGCTTGGTCCAAGACCGACGCGGCCCACCTCTCTGTCCGCAGGAGGACCAAGGATCGAGAGACGTTCCGATTTCTTCTTCTCCTGCCGTTTTCTTTCCTCCTCCAGAATCTTCTGTTGCTGTTGCCATTGGTATAGTGTTTCGTAGAAGCGATCGTAGATTGTCCCGAGATCGTCCACGCTGAGACGTTTACTCTCGGGCCCAAGGTTGCGAATCGATGTGCGCTTCGCAAAATTCTCAATATTTTCCAGAACTGCACCCTTGTGCTTCTCGCGCTGTTCTTCAATGGTGCTGTGTGTGATACCAGAGAATTCCTTGAAAGCAACCACCATAAGTTCTTGGAATCGAGTGATAGCCCGTAGCTTTGGGTTCTCAGATCTTGGGTGGGCAGATTCATCTAGGCGCGAGAAATAAGTTTTTAGAACTGAAATGAAAGAACCGTCATCCTGTACATCGAGAAGCTCCTCGCCATTGATGCGAAGGATGGCCAGGCCAATCTGGAAGAGAACTTTTGGCCCCTCTAGGAAGAAGACGTCCAAAACACGGAAGGCGAACACGAGCGGCATGGAGTTGATATACAAAGAAAGAAACCATGGGAGGGAAACGACCGAGAGCTGTACATCGGTCTTCGTGAGGTGTTCCCACAGAACAGGCATGGTCTTCTCCACCAGGGATTCAAACACCTTTTGATCCAAAAGGGTACCGTACATAGTGGTGGAGTAATAACCTGGGAGAAGTCGATCACAGAGGACGGAGAGAAGGAAAAAGGCTTGGGCCTCAGACATATAACTGTTTCGAATTAGCAACTGTGGTTGGTTATGCGTATTTGGGGACAAACATTAATAAAGCGGCGACAACAATATTCATAGCTTGGCAGTAACCAATCTCGGCATTAGTCCAGCTATAGGCAGTCAGGACTCTTCGTAGACGGCCAATTCCTTCCTCGCTCTGGAAGCCGGGATATTCGGGTAAACTGCGGTTCAAGTCTTTTTCAATCTCGTCAATTGCAAGTGACTCTTGACCCTGAAACTTGGCTAATGTCTCTTGATATAATTTAGGAGAGCGAATGCGAAGGAAGAGGGACCCCGACGAAAGCTCCCAGACTTCACCACGGAGCCGGTTGGGCAAGCCCACACGAATCAACTTGTGAAACGTTGGCTGCCGAACAAGAGTAGCATTGCGACCGTTTTCTGTCGAAGGAGAATGTCAATAAAGCAAGCCAGCGACCCAAGCAAAGGACAAGAAACTAACCTCTGAAATATTCACCCCAAAGTCTCATCTTACTCCTGTCTCGAAGTTTACGCGCATCACCGGGATAGCGGAAAAGCATACCCAATCCAGCATCCGGGGGCTGTCGGCCATCACCTTCACCTCCTTCTGCTGTTTTGGATTTTGCCCCGGAGAGCAAGTATTCCGAGTAGCAGTCCGTGACCACAAGTCTTAGGTTATCAACCTCTTTCATACCCTCCCGCAACCCCTTCTTAAGAGTATCGCAGAAACGCTCGCATGCTTGCCTGCTACCCACAAGCTGAAGGATCAAGCGCTGTGGAGTGAAATTCGGCTCTTGTTGTTTGTTAAGTAGACCGTTCCAAGTTGTCAATGCGAGTGAGAACACATGACTTGCACTGTGGAGGCGCTCAACGCGACGGATGCAAGAGAGAGGAAGTGTAAACCCATTACCAGATGGCCCAGTGCCGTGTGTTTGACCGGTGAAATTGGTCGAGGCGCTGAGTGTAGCCGAGGGCAGGAAGCTTGTCGGTTGGGTGGAGAAGCAGATAAATCGCTCACTAAGATGCAAACGGCCGGTATAACGGTTGCCCGCGCGATCAACGCGATGGGCACTCTCGCTTGAGCTGGAAGCAGAATTGGGTAGAGGAAGTACGAGCTCAGCCGTGATCTCTTGTAGCGGGTTCTGTGAATCGGGGAGGCGGAATTGTTGGCGGAATAACGACGCTTTAGAGGGCGTGCCGTCAGACGAGGAGAGGGAGGGAATGTTGAAATTAGCCGGATCAATCAGCGATTGAGCTTTCTGGACAAAGGAATTCCACGGGATCATGCTGGGCAGTGACTGATCTAAGTCCGACCTGGTGTTTGGGAGTATAATGGTCGGCGCGGAGCTAGAGCTGCGGCTTAAGATGAGCTTATTGGGACAGAAAGCTGCGCGAAATGGCCCGTGCTTGATTTAAACGAAAGTTTCAGGGTCATCGTACGACCTGAATCATCCTTTATCAAGCACAGGACCTGCAGCTGAGGAAACGTGGGGGAGAGGGGGGTGTTGTTGTCTTGATAAGAGGGGGGCGGTTCAATGCTGGAGATGTCCAGGCATCACGTGATATTCAGCCTTGTGTTGAGTTTCTGTCAGACTTGGCAATTACAGATTTGTCTACATTATGCAGTTATCTACTGTAAGAATTTTGTACAGCTGTGAGAAGAGGAAATTATTTCAATCAAATCAAAGTGCAATTATAAGGAGAGAAGTGAGTGCTGTACAAGCTGGGCATCACAAACCTTGAGGGAGAACAAGAGAGGCAGGACATGTAACTAGCAGTGAGGCACCAACTCATGTAGTTACTGCCAAGTCGGAGTAAAACAAGATTTTCTCTTCTTGGTCTTTTTTGCTTTCTACTTAAGAGCTATTTATTTGGCTGCCTTTTCTCTCTTTCAAGTTGGTTTGTTTATTTTGTAATCGAAATATCTATACATATATATTATTCATTATCATCTGCCAAAGTACCGCTGCTAGTGTAAATACAATAATGCAATGTCTATCGGTGGATTATGTATTCATGTTGATCACTGGCATCTAATGCACTGTTCATGCCTATCACTGCAATGCTACCCGATCGACATCCAGCCACCGTTTCCACTCTCTATCGACATAATAATCCGACGATCTAAACTCCGCCTGTGCTTGACGCATACGATGCATCATCCGTTCTGCAGGAGTGTTCGCTGCGACCATCCTTTCATACTGTTGCCAATCCCCAATTAGGTACAGGGCCGCGAAAAGAACCGCTATGCCCACCAACGGCCGGATAAATGCCCTGGGTCGTTGCTTGCAGTAGATCCAGATCCACTCCGCCAAGTTGTACTCGGCGGTTCTCGTACCTACAGTACCCTCTTCCCTTGTTGAGGATTGAGATACCTCCCCGGCTTGAAGAGCCATCATCCTCGCTAGTACCTCATCTGGAATTGAGGATAGCGGCTGTGATGCCCTACGCGAAGAGCGGCGTGGGCTCTGACGTCCTGACGTGGAAGACCGTCTTCTCGAATCCTTTGAAACTCGCTCGGGGAAGTGTCCTCTGATCAGGGGCCGTCGTAAATCAAGACCATTTTCTTTGTGTCGACTTCCCCTACGCAAATATTTGTGGACAACTGAATTTTTGAGGTCCATTTCAGGATTTGTGTAGGGACTGTGAAAATTTTCCTGTCTCTTCTGCCCCAGAGAGAGGCTGATCAGAGGTTCATCAGTCTCTATATTTTCCAACCCATTACGGGGCGCAGACTTCCTCTTCGACCGCTTTCGAGAAATCGAAGGGCTCAAAGTAACATTGCTCTGGGGTATGAATGTTTCGTCGGGAAGATTCTGACGGGGCTGAAAGCCCTGGAAGCTGATCTGTAAACTGCTTCCCTGTGAATTCTCTTGCTCAGCGGCCAACCTCGAGTCAATAGCCGCTGCTGCCTGGAATTGCTGCGCATTGGCGTGGTTGAAAACACCATTGGTGTACCTTGACAAGGTTTCTGCAGGAGGCGCTACAGTCGTATAGATGTCATCGTCATCGTCTGTCTCATGACCTAAATACTGTAGAGATTGACCCTCGCGACTCTTTTTGATGAACTTTGCAACACTCGTGAATTCGACACTTCGTGAAGGGGACGATGAGTTGGGTGAATAGAATAAGTTCAGATCAGAGTCAACATCCTCGAAAGAATCATCAGAATCAGAAGAATCGCTCTCGAATTCTTTGGGTGATGATCGCTGCAAAATGGTGCTCATGGAAGGCGGCCGGAGATGCATCATTCTGGTGAGCGAGGGATATTCACCTTTTGCTAGCTCCAGCTCTTTCATAAACTCTCGGCACCAAAGATATTCTGTTTTGAGGAGATTTTCGTTAGATATTCTCATGGCCTCATCCGACAGTTTCAGTGTCTGCTCCATGAACGTGCTATATGTGTGTACCGTTTCCCAGAAAGTTTTCTTGGGCTCTGAACGCAAGATCATATCTCGTAGATTCTTCCACTGGTGAATTTCTTCACAGAACGTGTTATAATAAATATTGTCCTTGATCAATTGATACTCTACCGCTTTATCCAGATGTTGCTCTAAAACCTTCACCCTTTCATCCATGAATTCAACTTCACTCCGAAGCTTGCGTTCTCGCTCCTGCAGGACTTGTCCCAGCTCCTGAATCCGGTCATGGTCACTGTGAAGGTCGACGATATATTGCTCTCTTGTAATTGCATTTTGTAGCTCGTCCTCGAAAGCTCTCCTGAGAGTTTTGATCTCTTTTTCTCGCTCGGAGTTAAGATCTTGTCCCGTAGCAAGCCGTTGTTCATAGACTGTCAACAAATCGTACAGACGATCCATCTCCGTTGTCGGGGCTGGGAATTGTATCTGTGCCCCTCCGTCCTTGAGCACGCCGGCACTCCATAGTTTTTGTTTCCAGATTTGTTCTTCGATCACTCTGTAAAAATTTTGGATATATGCTAGTTGTTGAGGGTCGGTCACTCTTTCTGCTTGTGCTTGCAAAATAGTAAGTAGACCATGGAATTCCTCTTCATTGCTAGTTAAGTGGGCCGGCTCTCTTTCATTGATCTCTGAGGCACCGCATGCTTCCTGCTCATTGCGAGTTTCAAATTTGCGAACTTTTGCGGCGAGGTCTATTGGCTTTTGTCGACGAGTCGTGCTCTGCTTAGTATTTTGGCTTCGCTTAGTGACCTTAGCTCGGACGCGGCCGGAGTCTTGACGTCGTGCCATATCCGTCACCAAACACTGATCTGAATCGGAAAAAGATACTACACGAACTTGGGAAAGTACTGTTAGCTGAATTAAATATGCTTCTATATGAGAAAGGGTGGAATTTTTGGATTTTGTTAATAGTCTATGGTTGGTTCGGAAAAAGTAATTTATTTGGTTGCTTTCTTCAGGGCTACTTGCCATTATATATAAGACCCTCGAAAACCGGAGTTCCTTTGTTTGATATAGCTCAAAGCCTTTGTCCTGGTCCTAGTTTTTGATTACGTCACGCAATTGCTGAGCCTCTTTGGTCATATTTTTGTCTCAGTGCAGCATGTCACGATTTGTTCTTTGTGATCGTTTCCTATCTTCTTTGTCTGTGTTCTGGGTAGAACCCAACAATCGAATTCATTCTCTAACAGGTGGAAGGGCGCAAATGATTTGAATAACTTCAAACCCAGCTCTCCTCCAAAGATTAAAGGGACACGGGGTTTCCTGTTATGAGTAGGCTTGAAATCGTGCATGGCAGCTTGTCATAACACCCAAAAACGAGGACTTGAGGAATCAAACACACCAAGGCAGAAGAGGTGAATTATTACCGGTACCCAATAACGCTATATAGCGTATTTAATAATATGTGAATGAAGTCAATATTGAATTGACCACTGGAGTTTAAGTCATTTCGTGAAGCAGGACGATTAAGAATAAACTATGAAAACAATGGAAAACAGACTCTGGAAGACACAAAGTTTATCCACTAATAACACGTGAGAAGTAGAAAAGTCACTGGAATTGCTACTTGGGTTGAAACACTTTATTGAAGGAGAGAACACATCTTACAAGATTTGGACTCACCTACTAGTGTTTACCTTGAAATCTAACGGAAGCAATCACTTAATCAACACTCTTCCCTCCAGTAAGAAAAGCAGGTATGTAGCTATGATATCTACCAAAACACATCAACCCATCTCGGGTTAACCAAGACGACAGCTACTCCAGACGTGGGTGAGATGGAAATAGTTAGTGCTGGAAGCGTCACTACCGCGCAGAAAACGAATCCCAGATACCTCGAATTTTATCAATCTCACGAAGTGGTTTGTGTGAAGTGCCACATTATTATTTACTGAGGGTGACCTGGGCGTAGGCTTCGGAGCCGCCCAACCCGATGGGTTGCATACATCGGCAATGCTCACTTAAACCAGCCTCGTTTTGAAATGACTGTAAATTATGCTGCGCAAGAAGTTGCTGGATCTTCTCCCTCATGTCATTCATCATGGATGAATATGTGATTCGGCTATTCACCCTACGTGTCTTATTATGTATGGAATATTTCAAGAGAAGATCACAAGATTCAACTTTCAGATTGGGTCGCTACATTCAGTCCTCGAAAATGATATCACGGTCGCCTCTGCATAATACAGGTTTACTCCCAAAGCTCATAGTCTGGAAAATACTTGTCATGGATGCGTCTAGCATATGTCACAAGTATAGGGTAACTCTTCACAAGCTGCTTTGTCGTCGGGGCTCTTCTGCAGGTCAGCATGCTTCATAATATGCAGTAGATAAGTGAGAACTGGTACTCACGCATCACAGATAAGTGCCGAGACAATAAATCCAAAGAGAGTCGCATCAGCCTCGCTAGGTGATTCACCACCCAATACCCAAAACGGCTCTTCTACATCATGGTGATGACCCTGTGCATCTGATACGAGTGCATTCAAAGACTCCCAGATTTCTAGACGAAATGCAGAAATTTCCTCAGTAGTAAAGGTCCCTGCGCCTTGGTTTTGCAGCTTGCGGACATTCTTATTGTAGATAATGTTGCCCACAATGACCTGTAGCGGCCAAGGGACCCCAGCAAGAATCTTAGAGCGCATGGCGTAGTAGTTTTCTACCCATTTTTCGTGACCCTGTTATGGGATCGATTAGACTTAGATACTGGTCACGTTTTGCATTAATCGGGGGCATCAACTCCGTCTTGCGTACCTGAAAAAAGTAGAGTTTCTCTTCGAGTAGGGCTCTCAGGGAGACGTCCTGAGCCTTCTCCACTGGCGAAAGACGAGAATTATTGTCCTCCAAGTATCCCAACTCAATAAAATATCTTATGATTAGTGTGGAGTCAGCGATGGATTCGGAGTGGCCATCGTGTTCCATGGTGATGTACGGAACTTTCCCCCTTGGCGCTTTTGGGGGAGACCCGGCATCTACATTGTAGGCGATGTTGTCAAAGCGTAGGCGAGCCTCGAGTTTGGTGACAAAAGGTGACCATGTATAACATCCCTTTTCGGGGAAGCCCCGGAAGATGGTGATGGTGGGGGGCTGCTTGAGTGCAGTCATGATGCTCAGCGGATTGAGATTCGCAAAAGAGGCTGAAGTTGTCGCGCTAAGATATCTTCTCGGAAGTATGTAACGGACAGGATTGAGCGTGATGATTTGAGAAATTCGCAGGTGGGAAGTTGATCAATAAAAAGCAATCAACAGCCCCCACTTCGGAGTCCGAAGAGAGCATCTATAATCCGGTGTCCAAAGTCCGCTTGGAACATTATTGAAGATCCTGGGGCTTGATACCCTCGTAATGCGATTGAGTAGATTAGGCAGTATTGGCCAAAGGCTATAGTTGGACCATTTGGAGTGGAGCTCTAGTCGGTTCGGCCTTTGGTGAACGGCCGGGCATCAGCCGCAGCCCCCGTAAGCGCTAACCAAATGGTCAATAGTCAATAATTCTAAAACAATCGCCGCCCGGGCCGGGGTCTGCGGGTTTTGACGAGAGTAAGGTTTATTTACTTGGGGTTGACACGAGGTGCTACAATCGGAAAAGTATAATCACAGCTTTAGGAGGTACTATATTGGCAGGTATTTCATTCACCAACCACTTCTTCAACTTTATCAACAGTTGGAGGAGCGTTTGAATCGGTAATACGCCTCTGTTATTAGATTAAGCAGTAATGGCATGGAGATCGCCCGTGCCCCAAGCGCCTTGACTCACCAAGCAACTTCTTTATCTTTGACTTGGTTAAACGAGAAGTTCATGAAGTATCGACATACCCATCCCGGCCTATTTTGAGCCATGCTGGATTCTTAGCTATTGTACTTTGTGTTCGCGTCTTCCGGATTTATTCTAATATCTTCATCTACGTACCTCACGTACAGCACTCAAAATGCCCCGCAGGTACCGCCTCATTATTCGCAATGCACTGCTCGTACAGGCTTACCGTCCTGCAGTCGTCGCGGATGTATTTGTTTCTAAGGATGGAACTATAGCCTCCATTGATACCAATAATGCGATGACGGCAGAGCTCGAAAATGCCGATCGGGTTATCGACGCAACTGGGAAATGGTTAATCCCCGGGTTCGTCTCAACCCACAGTCATCTCTGGCAAAGCGAATTTCCTGGTAGGGCACCAAATAGCAACTTAAATGAGTGGTCTGATACTATCTATGGAGAGGCAAAGGCTCACTCCACTTACGACTCATACAAATTGACTTTCCATGGCGCCACATCTCATCTTCGGAAAGGTATCACCACAGCCTTCAACTTCACATACTCGCCGCGATCCCGAGATGGTCGGGCAGATCGAGCTCAATTTGAGGGAGCCTTAGACGCTGAGATTCGATTTGTTCACGGATTTAATGTCAGTAGACACTCAGAAGGATGGTCTGCTCCTCAGGCGCTAGCACATACTCAATGCTTTTTATCATGGGCAGAGGCTTTCTTGATGACAGATCAATATCTCGGTATCATGATCGCACTCCACGGGCTCGACTATGAAATTCCAGATACATTTGAGATGGAAGTCCAAATAATCAAAACGTTAGATATGGTAGGCCACATGCACTATCTTGAAAGCCCCAACCCCCGCGATATCGCCAAGGAACAGGCTCGCTGGGAATGGCTGAAGAAGGCTGGCATGCTCGGTCCAGACCTGATTCTTGGTCACTTCATACACACCCAAGCTCACATAAATTCTATCAACGCTCCCAATATCATAGATGAAGCTGCTTTGAGTGGAGTTCGAATGAGCTGGTGTCAATGTCGAATGGTCGTTTGGGAAGCGGCATTGCGAATATTCCACTGTACAGAGCGACGGGAATGCGCCACATAGGTCTGGGCGTGGATGGCGAGGCTAGTAGCGACCGATGCGACCCCTTCGAAAATATGAGGGTGGGATTGTACATGACTCGGGTGTTTGACTCCAACGTTGGGGCACTTGGACCACACGATATCTTTTATATGCAAATGGCGGGGGCTGCCGATGTGCTCAATATCAGACATCGTGTAGGCTCCCTTGAGAGTGGGTTGTTCGCAGACATGGTTCTGCTCAATCCTCCGCGTACCGTTCAGATTGACGACCCGGTGTCTACCTTGGTATTCTCATCTGGCGTGGAAGACATTGAAGCAGTTTTTGTAGGGGGTGTAGAGCGATGGCCACAAAGTCAGGCTGTTTCATTGAATGATAATAGCAATCATTGGCCAGCTTGGAGCTTTTCTTCAAATACTCAGAATTAGCCACTCTTGCCACCGATTCAGTTACTGGCTGGTTACACAATATCACATTTATATCTCATACACGATCGCAGACACCCCTCGCATGAGCTGGAATTATTAGTTCATAGAAATTATTCTGATGACTCTATGTACACAATCTATGTCGACCAGCTCAAAGCTTGGACTTCTTCTTTCCCGTCACATTGGCCACCTCCTTGCCGGACAGGAGGAAGTCGGGGTATTGAAGGTTTCCGTTTGAGGTAAAACCTCCACTCATGCGCCAGTTCGCACCATCAACTGAAAAAGCATATTAGATTCTGCCAAGATGCATTGCCATTAACTTCAGGGAACTTACCAACAAGCGTCTGGCCAGTCACATAACTTCCGGCGTCTGAGAAAAGGTAGACAGTAGCATCGGCAATATCACGGACATGGCCAATACGTCCGAGGGGTTGCGACTTGAGGTAGGTGGCTTTGGCGTCGGATGGTAGTAAACGTTCCAGACCCTATGGGTTGTGTTATGAATTATGAAATTGACGCGATAGCTGAAGACTTACCTCGGTCTGTGCAATCGGGCCAGGGGATATGATGTTGGAGGTCATCCCACGCGGGCCGTACTCGATGGCTACCGAGTTGGACAGGGAGTCAATGCCGGCCTTGGCAACGGACACATGGGCCTGGAAGGGCATGCCACGATAGTGCAAGGTGGCGCTGACGAAGATGATTCTGCCACCGGTACCTCCGGAGAAAGGTTGTACTGTCGATCAGGTCAGTGTTGGCTAGTCAGCGAGATATCACTGGTTCAAACGTACATGTCTCGGAGTCCATTCTATGTTTGCTACCAGACTCGATCAGATAAGGCAGGGTAGCCTTGAGAGTGTTATAAGAGCCAAGGATATCGATATCCATCACGGTTTTGAATGCGTTGACGGAGAGCTGTTCGATGGATGCCAGGAAGTTACCCGCGGCCCCAGCACTGGAGATTGTGATCAAAGTTAGTCAAAAAGAAACCGTTAACTATAATGCCAGCAAAGTGACATACATGACAAAGTCAATGGAGCCAAGTTCCTTGGCGCAGCGCTCTGCAGCGGCCTTCAGATCGTCGAATTTGCGAACATCGACGGCGCCGATGCCGATGACTTTGGCACCCGGTCGGATGGTTGCCATGTCTCGGGCGGCGGTCTCGGTCTTTTCGACATTTCGACCAATAATGCAGGCATTGGCACCGAGGTGAATCAAGGCGCGAACCTGAGCACTGCAGATGGTACCAGCGCCACCAGTACAGAAGACAACCTTGTTATCTGATTGGAGGTTAGACGGAGTCTAATGCGCCCTATGATAGCTGACAAGTGAAGCGGAGGTCGAACTCACTGAAGATGCCATCCTTCCAGACGTCACTCATATATTGATTCTTGGCAGACATGATGAAGAGAGATGGTAGGATGTAGGATGTAGTAGAATATGGGGTACGGGGTAGGAGCAGGAAGGGCCCTGTTAAGGAAAGAGCGGACTCGGAGTTGGGCGAGTCCGTCGCGGTTTCCCCACAGCCGGGGACCGAGGCTCGCGACCAGCAAAGCATAGCAGTAGAGTGAGTAGCACAGCAGTATAACAGTATAACAGCATAGCAGTATCAGTAGTATGATATAATTATCCTGGTAATTCAACACCATCTACACAAACTACCCTAGCGTATATCTTATACATTCTAAGGCGATCTGATCTACCTCCGATAATGCGACCGTCCGAGTATACCAATCACAGTCTGATCTCCTGATTTAAAATATTCAATCATTCAATTCATGCAGCTGTAAACACTTCCTGCAATACCATCATGCTCAAGTTATATTCTCCTCCATGATTATTCCCCCCTGCTAGCGCCCTGTAATGCTGAAGAACGTGGGATTGCTGATTGGCCTACGACGTCACAGCGCCAAACAACGTGAGTGACTTTGCCAGTGGCCGCCCTCTTTTTCTTTGCTTGACTTTGCTGTCATCCACCTCTCCTCCCCCTCACAACGGAATTCTCCATCGCACCCCCTCCATCCCTGCCGGGGTCAATTGTCAATTGTCGATCTTCCATTCCTGCGCGATGGCCTGCCCTATCACTGTCTCCAAGTTCGTCGGGACGGTGTCCCTGGGTCTGTTGACCGTAAGTTCCAACACTGCCCGCGACCGTATCATCCAGCAACCGCGTCGTCGTCAATCCGCGAGTCCATGCTAATGTTTCTATCGCTCTGATAGGGTCTTTCCTACTCAACATCAGCAATTACAATCCCCTCCCTCAAGCTTCTCCCCACCTCGACCACCGCTTCCCGCTGTCTCCATGAAGTCAAGCGACTCAACCGCAAGCATGCTTTGCGCTTATCCAGCCTGACCAATACTTGCCTGTGCTTTGCCTACTTCGTCTCTCCTCCGCGTCGCCAACATCCGTACATGCTCTGGATGTGCACGTTCTCCACCCTAGGCGCTTACGGTTTGGACTTTTTCTTCAACCGCCATCTGGGTCTGCAGAACTGGATCGTAGACGTGATCCATGATACCACCGGCCTGTCCCTTGGAAAGCCCGCCAGCAAGAAAGATGAAGATATTGTCGTCGTCGAATCCGAGGAAGATGTGAATGGAGAGAGCGTCCAGCGCGAAATGGACCGGGAGCGACGGATGCATCGTATTCGGGCCTGGGTCTCTGGGCTTGCCCTGTCCATGGGGATCGTGGGTCTATGGGGTGATAAGAAATGAGCTACCAGAGTTTAAGTTGTTCTGCCAACTTTTTTCCCCTGCTCCTTCATCGTTTTTTGGCGCTGCGGCGATACACGGATGTTCTCTGGATTCTTTGTATTCAACCTCTCCGGAAGATCGGAATGCGGCGGGTTCGCGGCGCATCTTCTCAGGGGGCTCTTCGGCGTGATTTGATACCTATTCTTCTATTTTCGCTCCTGTATATTGGTAACTTTAAGTCAATAAGCTTCCCTCTCCCCTTGGAATGATCCAAGGGCCCTCGGAGGCATGATCAAGGTTTACTTGCAACAAAGCCTCAAGGAAGGGTCCTTATTTACTCCGTTTGTAGCTCTACTTCAATCTACTCGTCACTTCAAGTTCATTGGCAGATTTTCTCTTTTTTTTTCCGCTTCCATTCAGATATCTTTCCGTACTAAGTGGAAGGATTGGGGCTGCTTTTCCCTTGCCCGGAGACTCGTTTCTGCCCAAGCGGCGTGTGTTCTTCCACTGAAACTATATTATTGAACGATTCGATGACTGGTAATCAAGGCAACGTCAGCTTCCGGCCCCCAATTTGTCGCGCACATTGTTCCTCCAACTGGAAGTGGTGGTGGGGGTGGGGGCGGAGCCTTGCTCTCCATTGGAAAGCCCCAGTTTAAACTCAATATAAATCAGAGTCGATGGCCCCGATCATGATCATGAGTAGAACGATTCATTCATCATGCATTTCTCTCTGTTACTCCTCATTCCCCCCATCATCCTCATTTTTCAGGTGCTCCTTCATCTTGGACGAGCGGCCTTCTCTTCTCTAAAGGATATACCAGGTCCATTCTGGACTCGATTCACGTCCCTGTGGTACTTCAACCGCGTACGGCATGGTAGCTTTGAGCATGAGAATATCCGGCTTCATCAGCAGTACGGTCCGATCGTACGCCTTGCTCCAAACCAGTATAGCATCAGCGATTTATCAGCCATAAAGACCGTTTACGGGCCTGGCTCCCAGTTTGCAAAATCTGCTTGGTATGATGGGTGGAAGCACCCTGCACAGTGGACTGTGTTTGCAGATAGAAACATTAAGAGACACTGTACGTAGAGATCAGTTTGTTATATACTGGAAGTATTCAACAACTAACCTTTTTGGACCAGCGGATACTCGCAAGCGGTTTACAAGTCTTTACTCTATGAGCTCGCTTGTACACTATGAATCATTTGTGGACCAGTGTGCGGAGATTTTCGATCAACGGCTGACTGAGTTCGCTGAAAACAAGAAGTCGTTCAACCTTGGTCATTGGTTCCAATGCTATGCGTTCGACGTGATCGGAAATATTACGTTCGGCGAGCGATTTGGTAACAACCCTTGGCATAATATGCATGTTAAAATAGGCTGACAAACATAGGCTTCCTTGACAGAGGGGAAGATATCGATGGTGCCATGGCTGCTGTGCATAAAGTCATGATGTATAGCACCTTGATTGGAGTCTATCCAAAGTGGCACCCACGCTTATTCGGGCTGATGAGTAAATTCAAATGGTCCGGTGCTGGTGGCAGAGCATACATCAGCAAGTTTGTACAGGAGAAGATACGTCTCCACGAAGAGGAGTTCAAGGACACCGAAAAGGGAGAGGCCAAACATATTCAAACACAGGATTTTGTGGACAAGCTGATTGTGGCCCGCAATAAGGACCCGGAAAAGATAACTGATTATCACTTGCTGATCATGGGCCAGTCAAACGTGACAGCTGGTTCTGACACCACGTCTATCAGTCTGTCTAGCATTATGTGGCATCTTCTTCAAAATATTGAGACACTGCAGAATTTACGGGCCGAGATCGATGATTTCATGGCTAAGGGATTATGCAGTGAGAAGGTCACTTTCAAAGAGAGTCAGGAGATGCCATATTTTCAAGCTGTTATGAAAGAAGCCTTGAGGATGCACAGTGCAACTGGTTTACCAATGTGGCGGGAAGTTCCTACGGGAGGTGCTGAGATCAGTGGACGCCATTTCCCAGCTGGTACAATCATAGGTGTGAATACTTGGGTTGCACACTATGATGAGCATGTCTTCCCTGATGCGAAGAAATTTCGTCCAGAAAGGTGGCTGGAGGCAGAAGGTGACCCCGACAGGTTGAAGCAGATGAACCAAATGTATATGCCGGTAGGTTGCACATGCATATGATTATACCTGGATGGAATAGAGTGATACTGACTCGGACCAATTCTAGTTTGGATTAGGCTCGAGAACATGTCTTGGAAAACATATCTCAATCCTCGAGATGTCCAAGCTCATCCCACGGCTGGTTCGCGATTATGACTTCGCACCTCTTAGAAATGGCTGGAAAACGGAAAACTATTGGTTCGTCAAGCCATTGGACTTTGAAGTTCATGTTCAAAAAAGAGCGGAATAAACAGGATGAGTGGTCTTTAACTCATGCTCTTCCAACAATTGTAGTTGCATTTAGTAGCAATCTGAATCAAAATAGCCAACTAAAACCCATTTCAGGATTCTATAAGTTCTAAATACGGTATTTAACTAGTATTTTGATAGTATTCAGTTATCTACTCTCTAGCCAGTACTATATATATATATATTTTTCAGCACCTTCAACACGCGTTTTTAACACTATCAACAGAGCAATTAACCTTGGTAAGACTCTCTATCTATATATCTTTCAAACAACAGTTAATACACGTTTTTAACAGCATCAATATAGTATATAATTAGTAATTAGCATCTTCTGTATCATGATGTTATAATATATTGTAAGATAAGTACAAAAAAATACAGTAGCAAAAAAAGGTATTTATTCAAATACAGTATTTTGCAGGTTAAAACTACGGTATAACTACTATACCTGGCTAAATACTGTTTTAGTAGAAACTGGTTGACTACTATCGTGAATACGATGTTTTGAACATGGTAGGGACTGTCATAGACTGTTGGTCATAACACCAATAAGAAACTTACTAATCATCCAGCACCAAGTGGTCGAGCGGTAACTCGACTAAACATCTTCCTTGGTCTAGTGGTCATGATTTCCGCTTGTCATTAACACCGATAAGCGCGGGAGACCGGGGTTCGATTCCCCGAGGGAGAGTTCTTTTTGCTATTTGGCGATGGTCCACTTTGAAACGGTGCCGGGACCCATTAATGCTCATTTGATTTTTTTTTTTTCTTAAAGAACAAAGCTACTAGTCAGAGATGCTGGCCCTGGAAAATTACTGATGGAATTTACCCCTGCGGTTATAGAGATAACCTACCAAGGTCCGGGCGGGGGGCTATTATGGATGATTGTCGAAGCATGATGATTGTATGCAAGGTTTACGCCTCATACAAGAGCAAAATTTGAAGGTGCACGGCGTGAAAGCAGGTAGTGTCAATAACACTCATATATCTACGTGTGCATTCAGGTCACACCGAGATTCAGTCTTCTGTACTCCATAATCAAGCCATTGACTTCGCCCATATCCGTATGATCATATCTTGACAGCTGCTCCGTCTCTTCCATACCCTTCCCATCCTCCTGATTAGTCGTCATTATCTTCCCCATGAGAAGTCGGGCCAACTGCCAAAACTCCGAAGCATGACCAAGAAATCCCACCTGCTTCCAGAGATTTTCTGGGATATCCGGTATACCAGTATCCTCTGGGACCCGCACATTCCATATCTGGCGCCAATTTTCGAGTCCCGTTTGGATAGGTGCGAGTGTTGATTCGAAAACGAGAGAGTTATGTAGATGGAATAATAAGGAGTGTATTGCTTTTCAAACCAGATAATGAGCCTTCGGATACTCTTGTAATGGGTTTTTTTCTGACTTACATTGCACCACAGTGAAGAGATTCAGCGTCCCCAGGCGTGCAAATTCTTGAATGAGAGACTTTTCCATTGGACTCTGACAGATTCGCCGCACAACAGACACTACGGAGAGTCGATTCTTCCAAAATAGTGTTTCCGTCCAGTTCTGAAGTTGTTTCATGCATTCTGCTGCTGATTCTGCCTGGAAACAGGACTCTGGGCATGCGGCGTCCATTTTTAGCTCTGGAACCACCATTCGTGGCGGAGAGTTATGAAGTATGGTGAGTGCGGCATCGATGAGAAACACAAATATTATTGTACTAGTATCGTTAGTCTTAGGGGGTTTCTAATGGGAATAGAAAGCGTACCGAATAAGTTCCTCTTCCTCCGCAAACTGTCGCCACCAAGAGATCGATGGGTACACCATTTCTAAATCTCGATGCGAAGTCCTTTTTGGCCCGATATGTCTCACTAACTAGTATGTGTCATTGCAGACTCGAGGCAGGAAAAAGTCTGATACCCAGCTTACCGTCACCATCGACGCGTGCCGATGTCTTCTTATCCTTGCTTGGGCGTCGACTGATCCTTCACGTTTTTGCAGGGAACTGACGAGGTAGGCTGCTTGCATACACTGCACAATATCCTTTCTTTGATTTGGTTGATTCAGAGAAATTTCTTGGTCACTTCGTACATACACCTGCCGAAAGATCAGCTCCTCTATACTATCAAGCCATATCCGGGAAGTTTTGCAGTCATCTTCTTCCGGTGAAAGGCAGGCTCCGATGATGATCATAACGCAGAGTAGCTCTGGAGATGCTGAAAATGGGTCGAATAGAGATTTATGCACGATAGGACAATGCGGATACCATAGAGACCAAAAGTAATCTAGAAAGCGGCGCATATTTGATGGTTGAAAGAAATCTGTGCAAATTTGGTTGATACTCGCTGTCCATTCCAGTCTGATAACATCGTCATTTTTCTTGTTGGATATGAGATCTCGGAGGTTTTCCACCAGCTCGTGGGATCGTTGTTGGAGTGGATCCAGACTATTCATTTCGTCGACATATTTCTCATGCTTGACGTTCATAGTATTCATTGATGATAGGTCTTTGTTGATGCTCTTCGATTTCCAATCTCGCTGCATAGCATGCGCCTCGCGGGCCATTTCCTGTCGAAAACGAAACGATTCACGATCGGTGAAGGTTCTCATGCCTCGTGCACTAGTGAAGTATGCCATGAACTCTAGCCTTTCAGCCAAGAAGAGGTCGCAATCTTTCTGAGGAAACAGAATGCTGTCGAGGGCCGAAAAATCAGCTGGTGATGGGATATCTGCGATGCCATTACTGGATTGGCCGGGCATGTTGAATGATGGCTGTTGATTACCGAACCATGCAAGATCGTTCACCTCGGAGCTTAGCATACAGCCAGTTGTATTTTCAATCTCGCTTGGTCTGCTGCACTGTTGAAAAGGGTGGGCCACAGTGTGGCTGACCATCTTGGAATCCACAACAACCCCTGTCTCAGCAACTGGGTCTAGATCTGGGGTGAGGCTTAAGTCTGCGGATATTCGGTGTCTTTTTGATTCTCTGTCATTCCGCGAATTATTGCTCTCTTGTGATTCTGAAGGGTTATCGGATGCTGATGGGAACCGTGCCCGGCAGGTCTTCTCATGCCGCCGAAGGACATCTCTGTTGATACTTTGTTAGCGAACTTGTTTAGGGGATCGTATCTGTGAGAGAGTCGGCCCACTTTCTGTTGAAGGCCGCGCTACAGAATTCACAGACATGCGGTCGGTCACCATAATCTGTTCTGGTTGGTTAGCACGCGCTGTCGGCAGCGTGTGAGTTGACAGACGTGAGATAGCATGTCGCCTAAGATGTTCTGAGCGACTAAATGTGGCTGAGCATACTGAGCAGCTCAATTCCGATGCCATTTTCTTTTTTCTCCTCGACAGTGACAACTACAAACAGGGTGCGATCCCGATGATCAACGTCGGCTGGAAACGGCCAAGGTTGCTGACATTGCGGGGTGTTCAATGTGGGGAAGTTGGACCCATGAGATACCCAGCAAGCATTGATTTCTAATCCTCACATGTCGAGTTGGAATTTCTTTCTGGCCTTTCTTTCTGTCTTACGTTTAATTTTTCCATCTGCTGGAAGAATATATTATTCAGTTCTTTTCAAATGTCTCAGTCAAAAATCAAAGCTGTCTTCTTCGACTTCATGGGCACCTGTCTTGACTGGCATTCTAGCGTTGTCAACTCTTTACCTTCTTCCATCCCAGAAGAGGAGAAATCAAAGCTTGCACTAGAATGGCGTAGGAGCTATTTTATCGAAAATAACAAACGTTATCAGCAGGGCATCCCACCCGAGGATATCGATGAGACTCTGGCTCGTGTTCTCGAAGCAGTGCTCCCAGGGTTCCCTTCATGCAACGCTGTCGTGGGTCCTGATATCAAGACACAAATGATCCACGCATGGCATTCTCAGTCTGCATGGCCCGAAGTGAGAAAAGCAATTCAGAGCTTACGGGATGAACTTGGCCTCGAAGTCTTTGTTCATGCTAATGGTACAACCCGTCTGCAGCTGGATCTCACGCGCTCTTCTGGCTTGGAATTCAACATGCTTTTTTCAAGTCAATTACTGGGCGTCTACAAACCTAGCCCTCAGGCATATCAAAAAGCACTTGAGCTTGTCAATCTCAAACCAGACGAAGTTATCTTGGTCGCAGCGCACGCCTATGATTTACGTGGCGCTCAGAACGTTGGTCTAAAAACGGTGTATATTCATCGATGGACCGATGATATAGATGAGGATATGGAAAAGGTGAAAGGGGAATTCCATCACTTTCTAGACAGCATGGAGGGCCTTCCCAGTGTTATTTCCAGAATGTGAATGTGAATATGAATGTGCATTATCTTTGTTTTGGACAATGCCACCAAACCTCAATCATAGCGAGTGCGAGTGTGAGTGTAAGTGCTAGTGCTAGCTCTAGTTATAATTTATATTCGCATGGTAACAACCTGAATTGCCACGTGGTATTAATTGCATCGTGAGTCGTGACTACCTCTTCCAGAACTATTCCAAGAACGCTATTTGTGCTCTTTGCATGTTCACACTCTTCACCACCGGCAATTTCCTATCCAGACTAAATGGCCCATTTTAGCTTCCCAAGGGTTGGCTGCCAGCTGAATCCGATATACAACATTTCCTGAGAGCTTGAACTCCCCATATATGCCCTAGGGTACCGCCCTACACATCCCCATCCCATGTCGGATCCCCTATTATCCTGTTTCTACTAACTCATACCTCTTCCAGACTGCACTTGACCATTATGGGTCCTCAACTACCCTAGACACGAACGAAGAATTCGAAACGTTCCACCTCTCCTCATGATGAGATTGCAGCCACTGGATTCGTCTTTCTTATATCATATCGCAATCATGCTACCACCATCCGCCAACAAATAGACACTGGTCGCGTGCCATCGCATGCCCGCGTCGTGCTTGAATTTCGATTATGGCCAATCATATAGTACTTTTCATGTACCCCTACAGCCTCGACGTAATTGGAATATGTTCGCCAATATTTTCTTGAATTATGAAGACTTATCCAGATGAGGATCGCCAAATCTGCGCCGATAAAATCAACTGGGTCCAGTACCTTCTCGCCTCGGGCACGATACTTCCACGTGCTCGATGCCAACTCCACATCTTACAGTTCAGATCTATAGTCTGCTCTGATTCATAACCGTTCTCTTCAGTTGTGGCATTCGGCTCCTCGGGTCTCTTTTCACAACAACCGATACCCGCCGTTATCTCCGAGCAGAGGCAGTTGTGTTCATGCCAGTCAATTGATGGTCTTGCCTCAACTGGACTGGGTATTTTCACCAAATACACACTCACTATCCCATCCTCTGTCCAGGCATATCGTATTAAAGTGCCTCGGCGCGCTCCCGCCGCCCCGGCTCAGCTTGGCCTCCGCACGCCTTCGTCTCACTTCTCTCACTTCTCCCTCTTCCGCCTCCTTTTTCTCTTTGCATTGCCAACGTTACTTTTTTTCGCCATCTCCCTTTCATCCCCTTCGAAAACCTGCTCGCCTTTCCTGCTGATCTTCAGACTTGATCAGATCAATAGCCTCGATACAAGTGGAAACCATCAATCAATTCGGAGCTTGTATCCTTGACCTTCCTGACTTCTACAACCTCATCTCACGATGGTAAAGCGAATGAAACATGTCCTCGGCAACTATGCCAGCGGCTCCATGAAGCGAAAAAGTGATTCCGACGAGAACGAAAGTGAGCTTTCTTTTTGCGCCTCCGCGTCTATACGATGTGAAAAAAATCTAATTTGCATTCTTAGACGACTCTTCAAAAAGGCAAAAGAACCTACTAGATGTATATACCGAGCCGCCAGCATGGGCACAGGCATGCGATGAACTTTTTCCAGCATCATATGGCGATTCTGAAAGCTAATCCAGGTATATAGACTCGGCCCGGTCTCTGTGAGACCCTTCCGTGGTTCAAGTGTCATCAAGGAGGCGTTTACTCGAGTCTTGAAAAAGGCTGCGTTGGATTTCTGATCGATGAGGGCTCTGTTGGACGCACTTACATCGACGAAGAGATCATAATCACTCGTTTGTCTGTTGATATCTCATATTCCACCCTGGAAAGCTCAAAGGGCTAATTTTTACCTGTCATTAGGTCTGGTGGCTACAGCAAAGATGAGAAAGGTAATCTAGCCTTGAGCGAGAACCAGATATTGCTCAAGGGCTACAACAAGGCGATTTACCGGAGTTTTCAAACAAAGCAACCCATCGGCGTAATCATCGGTACATTCAATAACACCATGGATATTTATACTCTCTCAAGTCTCTCTGACAGATAATACAGGCTACAAGCACAAAGATATCAGTCAACGTATGCCGCACCGTTACAATGTAATGGACTTCTTCATTGTAACCCACATATGGGCTGAAAAGATGGGACATTACACTGGTTACATGATGCGCCTTCAGAAGGTAGATCTTACTAGAAAGAGTTGGTGGGCACCAAAGGACTCCCCCGACCCCCCGGTGATTCGAGACTATGAAACCCGGCCCGAAACAATGCGCTGCAGCTCCTGTGCTACGGTCTCTGAACGCATTTTCAGAGATATTTCGTTATGCACCAACAACGACTGCTTCCAGTTCTGGGAAACAATCGAGAAATCAACAATTACAGAATTGGAGTACGACCCTGTGTTTTTGTCACATCGGTCCCTCTGGAATGTCGCCGACTTACCAGAGAATCTCGATTTGATTCCTATACCACCTGCCATTACGGATATGAACCGTTATGACTACAGGTTTGGAAAAGATTCTCGCCAAGGAATCGTATGTCCACGGTGCAGGAAATGTGTCCCTCGTATGTTCTGGGAAGGATGGAAGTGCACGGTGAAGCACGAAGTCGGTCCACAGCCTCGATCAATGAAAGAAACTGCCCTTTCTATCTGATGATTGACGGTCCAGCCGTTCCTTTGGCAGATATAATTGCATCTCCAGAAAGCCCACCTCCACCACCTCGACGACGTATAACTTTGGGCAAGGAATCCCGATTGCCTTGTGGAGGCCTAGAGTCGTTCTACAATCAGCCACGATTTGATGCAAGGTGCATGCAACCAGAGGATGATGCAGTATCACTGGCACCTTATAGAAGGCTGAAATATTCACTGGGCGATTTCGGGTCCGTTACTCACCTGGTATCAAATATGGCAGTCAACGCCGGGGATCTTGGTCCAAATTACCTGTTCCAACGTTTTCAAGCGCTCGACCTTGGTCTCCGACGAAAGCGTCTTGCAATCTCACCGGGTATTTATCAACAGCACTGAGACATGAATCTTATAGCTAACAACCATTTACAGTCCTAGGCACGATGACAGGCCATTTCCTCAAAAACATAGTATCATTTATACGGAACTTTCCTCCTCTTCACAACTGATATAATACTTAGGAACTGCCATACAAGTTTGTGGTTCCTTTGCAATCGCAATCGTTCAGCGACACGAATCCCGATGTTCTGACCGCCCATAGTCGTTTGGTTTGGGCCACTCGAAAGATAGCTGCAGATAACACTGCCGTGTACCGGCAACCAAACGAACTCCTGCTTGTTGGATATACGCACGTGATGAAAATGGGGGTTAGTATCTTCGACACACATTCCCTGTATTCACTTACTTTGAGTATTCGTCTGATGCCTCTTCAGTATCATGATGATGGGGAGGACATCGTGGGTCCAACAATCGCTACTCTTTCTCTCGGCGCAAGCTCTACAATGTTTATCCGCATGAAGAACAGATATTATACCGGCCTCTCAAAACGCGGTTGTCCGATCGAAATTGACCCCGTTCTTCCCGGATGCCACAACTGCGAGGTTCCAAAGAGCCTCAAGGACCAATTTGACCGTGGCCTTCTCACCAAAGAACAATATCTCCAGGAGCGTGGCAAAATACTCACGTACACCAAAGATGCGTACCCTATCATCAAGATGGAACTTCATCATGGTCATATGGTTGTCATGCATGGAGAGAATCTCCAAAAATACTACGAGGCAGGTCTTTGTTTCTCACTTTGGATCGCTCGGCCATGTTTCTGATTTTTTTCTGTAGCATCGTGTAGACTCCCCAGACGGAGGATTGCGCTTCGCAGTTACAGCACGACACATAAATGAAGAGACAGTTCAACCACAGGATCTTCCGGTGGGTCGATACTCCCTTCCACCCAGCCAGGCCTACGATGGGGAGTAAAAACTCTCGACTTGCAGGAGGCAGTTGAATCTCTAATCTTTCCGTCTCTTTTTCTTCGTCTTCTTCGTCTTCTTCGTCTTCTTCGTCTTCTTCGTCTTCTTCGTCTTCTTCGTCTTCTTCGTCTTCTTCGTCTTTGATTTGCCGTTCTCCCTTTCATCTTGAATTTTTGCTGTCTTCGTCTGACTTTCAGTTTTTGCTTCTCTGCGAGACTCTCTGCCATTTCATCCTTGATATATTCTTCATTTTCTCTCTCTCGTCGTAGGAAGTGGTCGGACGGGTTTTCCCTCTTTTTTCCCTTCCCTTCCGCTTTTTTTTTTTTTTTTTTTTTTTTTTTTTTTTTTTTTTTCTTATTCGATTTGCCATTCGCTCTTTGCTGTTTGCTTCTGGGTTTCGCGTTTTGCTTCTCTAGAGAATCGCTACCGTCACGATCCTTTATATCGTTCATTTTCTTTCCTTCCATCTACGATAAATCTGCTTCTACTTAATTTTTTGTTTGTATGCGGAAACGATGTTGCTACAAGCATCGTCTTCCTATGCCCATCATCGTGAATGCTCAGCTTTTTCTGCCTATATCTGCATGGCATAGAGCGGACCCTGCGCTAGTGCTGGGCGAAATGAATGGTTGACGCGATATTGATTAAACCCAAAACGCTAAGGAGGGACGGGGCTGCCGGAAATGAGACCCTTGGCGCTACCCGACATCTTAGACGAGCTGGACGGGGGATTGCGAGAATGAAGAACTTGCCTGAATTCCTGATGCCAACCTCAATCAAGACTGCACATTTTACCGCTGCAAGTACAAAATTGCACCTCGGCCATGGACAACTTCACTATCGTCAATGGGCAAGTCTACACGCCGGGACTAGCCATTATTGACGCCCCACAGCCCAACACGCCCCTCGGAGGAGGTAAACGGACCCTGAAGGGGAAAAAAAGAGAGAACCGTGACTGACGAGCGCAGAAAATCTCCAGGTCGCGATTGATGTGTCTGGCAATGGCAGATTACCGTGGCCGCCATCAACACAGCCAGACGCGGACACGTTTTTCCACAACATTACGCTGTTCCTAACGTCGGAATCTCTGTCGCACAACTTTACCATCTCCAACGGCACAGAATCATCGAACAACTCAAGTTATGTCGGTCCAGTACTTGACCTCGAGCCTTCCTCCACGGTGAAGCACGTCAATTGGGTGTGGCCTGATTGTTTAGTTGGCGAGGGCGATAACGATAGCGACTCGGCCCGAGGCGCGTATAACATCTCGATGCACCAGGCCTTCCGCTGGAACGGCACTGATTATTATACCGTGTTTGACCTGCCCATCTCCGTGACGAACAGTATCCCCAAGAGCTCAAATAGGGTGGAGTGCACCAAGCTGGAGAATAAGCTGCTGAGTGCGACAGAGGAGAGCGAGAGTAGCGACACGCTCCCTAGCCAGCCATGGGTGCAAAGTGGAGCAGATACCACGAACTCGAGCAACTCCAGCGAGGCTAGTGATTCAAACGCCACGAGACTGAAGAGTGTTGGATGGATATTCTGGTGGATTGCAGCCAGCGCGTTGACTCCATTCCTGTTAGGGTGACGCGGCCCCTTGTTTTGGTCATTGGAAAGCCCCCCTTTTTTTTGGCTGTATCCATCATATCTTTATCTTGAATCTGTCTGCTTGGTATTATCATCTAGAATATACCCCGCACTTATATCTGATATATATTTTTGTATACTTACTGCCGAATGAAAGAGAGATCAGATGTGACTGAAGAAGATCGTCTCCCGCCTGGAAGTATGAAAGGAGTCGGACATTTTCCATTCAATACTTTATATCTCATTGAAAGTTTCACCATGGACCAACGCTGATTGACAATGTAGTAAGTACATAACCCCCTTTTCCCCTAGATTCGTTCACCTCCCTGACTGATTCTAGACATTCACAACACTTCGACTCTCTTTTATCATCCCGCCATGCTCTCGAATCCCTGACTCCACTTCCCTCTGCTGCCTTCTGGCGCGTCCATTCCTTATGGCTAAACTCACTCCTTACCCTCGTATCTTTCGCCGAGTGCTGGTCCGTAACCACCTCATCCGCCCATTATTCATCATCTTCGTCGTCTGGAATTTCATCGAGCTCCATCTGATCCTCCGCTGCATCTCCGAGACCAATCTGATCTACCGCGACCAGCCCCGCCAGCGGGAGCGGATCTACATCACCAGCGTCAGCCGGAACAATGAACACATCATGCGCAGCCATTGGAACCAGGCACTGCTCGGTCTTGCCTGGAAACTTGGCCCCGATAATGTTTATATCAACATTTATGAGAGTGGCAGTCATGATGACACTAAAGGTGCCTTGACGGAACTGGACCGGGAGTTAGGCCTCATGCAGATCCCCCGCAACATCACTTTATCCTCCATCGCCCATGAGGATGAGAGCTTCATTCCGCCGGGAGAAAAGAAAGAGCTGCGAAGGATTCCACATCCCTCGTCTATCCGGAATTTCAGCCTGGAGCCGCTCCAGGAGCTGGAGGCGCAGGGAATCACATTTGATAAGATTCTTTTTCTCAATGCTGTTGTCTTCACTGTGAGTCTCCTCCTTTTGCCTTGTCTCATCCTAAACTCTTCCTATAAATGATCCCTCGAAAATAACGTAAGTCTAGGCAAACGACGTATTCGAATTGCTCAGCACAAACGGCGGCAACTATGCCGCGACCTGCTCGCTTGATTGTTCCGAACCACCCAACTACTACGACACACTTACCCTTCGCGATGGAAGTGGTCATGAAGCCATCATGTCCACCTGGCCATTCTTTCAAGACCCAGAATCTCGCTACGCCATGAAGACCATGTCTCCGGTTCCGGTGACTAGTTGTTGGAACGGACTCGGTAAGTCGTTCTAGCTTCCAATCCCCATCCCTTCTATCCTTTTCTAACAAAGGGAAAGTCGCAATGCCCGCCAACCCCTTCACCGCATCTCCGTCCCTTCGATTTCAAGAGATCCCGGATTCCCTTGCAGAATATCATCCAGGAGGCCTAAAAGAACGTCTTCTTCATGCAGATAACCCCCTCTCCAAACAAAATGGTATTTATCTCAACCCGCTCGTCCGAGTCGGTTACTCGGGTCCCGCATATGTATCAGTGAATCCTATCTTAAACTGGCTCACCCCACGAACGATTCTGCAGGGCTTATGGGTGAATCGAATACGGCGGTGGACAAGTCTGACATGGCTCAAAGAGAAAATGTTTTACTTCCACATAGCTCGTTCAGTCGCACTGTCCGAGGTGAATCAGAAACTTGAACCTTGACCCTTTCATAGAAGCGGGTTAATGAGTATTACCCTATATAAAATGGCTGACATGTCATGATTTAAATGTATATACATTTGTATTTGTTTTCTCCTGCCTTATACCAATAAAAAGACGCTATATGCTATGACTGGTGGGTATATCGAGATTATTATCAAAAATTACTCCGCGCAAGTTCAAGTTGCACACCAAGATCGATGGTACCACGTGGCATATTCCAGTGCAACAAAAAAACACACCTTACCCCCTTTCACGAACGGTACCTGATGCATCCAGTAGCTTTCAATCAACGCTCTCTAGGCCCGCTGCCCCTCGAAGTCTAAAAGCGAAGACCAGAGACCTTGCTGTAGGCCTATTGCATCAAACCGATGCCTTTGGCAACTTCTCCTGCGACGACTCCGCATCTGCGTTCACTGGCGAAGGAGTAGGAGCAGGCGCAACAGGCGCAGGTTTCGGCGGCGTAGGCGCAATCCAGAAAACGGGGTACCGACGCTGCAGGTTGTTCAACAGCAAGGCACAAGCCAGGAGCAAGGTTGAAGACAGTAGCACCACGGGCAGATAGTACCAGGACAGGCTCCAGACCTCGTCGTTCGTGGCGGGAAGCAAGGCGGTTGCGCCGGCGGGTGGGTGAGTCGTTCCTGTCAACTGCATGACAACGATAGCAGTGGCTGTTGAGAGTGATGCAGCGAGCCAGCGCAGTGATTCAAAGCGCGCTTCGTTGGGCATCAGGCTGAATAGCTTTGTGATGCAGATGCCGATTAGGGCGCTGAAGAAATGCCCGAAGATTAGGGCGCGGGGCTGCGCGAGAGGACTTTCGATTGCACCGAAGCATAGAACTGCTGATGCACCCTGTTCAATTATTAGTCGATTGTTGGCTACAACATATAGCGAACTATACGTCAAGGTGGCGATCTCCCACCCGCGGAGGTAGACAGTGTTGTGGCGGGGAAGGGTGAAACTCACGTAGGAAGCAACGATCCCAGGGACATGGCGTGAAGTGAAATATTCCGAGTAATTGAATATAGCTTGTACAACGGATAGACCGCAAAAAGCTGTGATGAAAGACCAAGCCGCGACTTGGTATGTTGGAAGTGGCTTCACTGGTCCGGCGCGGTAGCCAAGCCAGTGGCTGATCCAGGTGGGGAGGCGGGAAAGACGCGACGCAGACATATTTATAACCCGCAGTGAAGGGCTGATGACGGCTAGAGACTGGAAATAATACTCTTTTCCATGGGTTAACTCGAAGAGAGAGAAATGAAAGCACGAATTTGTCGTGATGCACAAGGCGTTGCGCTAGTGCAGTTTGGGATGAGGAGAAAAAAAAAGTTCGTGCGGAGAATGCGGGGAATCGGGGGTTGCCGAGGAGGAGGGACAGCAGTATGATGGCAGTGAAGGAGAGCAAAACAATCTGTATATTTGTCTCGAGGAAAGCCAGTGAACTAGTCAAAGTGATAGGTAGAGCTTGAATATTGTTTATGGGTGCTAGTATATGGTTGATGCGTATCCTTCTATACAGACTAGTAGTGACCATCGTGGTTGGTCGGCCGTGCGGGGAAACAATAACACCATCTCCATTGGAACAGGAGACGACATACAAGAAGTAGAGTCAATTTATATTGAGTGAATGCTCTCACTTGACTTGGATTAAGCTTTCTAAGCGCCTGAGAGCTGCTAAACTGCTGGTCCCTGCGCCTCTAGTGTGACCATCTCATCTCCGCAGAACTCACCCATTGGCTGCAGATAAGAACCACCTCCAATCCAATTGGACGGTGCGTTTATTTTGATAGTACCGTATACTTATTATACATTGAACATGCACTGGGTTGAACTTAAACTATAGATTAACGACTAGTATACTGGTGTGTGTTATGATATTCTACTTTATACAGCCAGGTCATGCACCAATTCCCGACTCACTATATGCGACTCGCCAAGGGTCCCCTTCATCACCAGTACCAAATCATCCACCGCACTCAGGAACTTGAGGTAGCAATTAACCGCCACGCAAAATCGGCGATAGTCCTCATCTCGGATCAACTCCTTGCTCAATGCAATCTCAACCTGATGAGCCTTCCAAAATTCGAAGCAACGTTTCAGCAATGGAGTCGGAAGTACTTCAGGCAAGGGGTCTCCAGTCTTGAGAGCTTGCTCAACCACGCCGAGAACAGCCATGATATCCCCAACATTGCGGTGATCTAGAAGACCGGCGTGGCGGGCAAGTCGCGATTGGAAGTGCTCTGGTAAGGACGAGGAGAGAAACAGCAACCGACCCACGTTCTGGTTCACTTCTTGACACAAGAATTTGACTTGAGCAAGGCGATCACTGTCAAAAGGCGAGCTAGAAAACTCTAAGCGTAGTAAGGCAATCGGTCCATCCAGGGATGTCAAAGTCTCGGCGAGGTCCAAAGCAAGTTGTTCGGCGACAACTCCCTCGTCGCGGTCGGGTTGGCCCCAGCATGACAGCAGTAGGGCATAGTGGTCGGACAAGGATCGAAGTGCATTGGAGAGGGATTTGGAGATGTGTCGTGCGGCAGAGGGCGGACGTGGGAAGACCTGTACGATCAGAGCAGCAGCCGAACCCACCAACACAAGCACAAGTCGTCTCCAAAAGACACTATATCCCCAACCAGGATTACCATAAGAAGGAATATGTCTAGCATCTTGTCAGTCATACAGTTTCCGTAATAGCGGCTGGGAGCGGGAAGTCTCACGTATCATCGTAGCTGTAGCCTATAACCAGGATACAAGTAGCGCCACACATCATGGTCGCCTGCAATAATACCAGCGGTGCAAACAAACGGGCCCACATCAACAGAGAAAGGACAACAGCCATGACTGCGCCAAGGCCATAGGGATTTCCATCTCCATTTCCCGATCCAATATACCATGCCACTAGTCCAGCAACACCTCCAACGACAGTTCCGACGGCGCGTGAGCCAAGGGAGAGAGAGAAATCAGACATGTATACCACAACACTGGTCTGCGCCATGATGAGCCCCCACAGACCTTTCTCACGGTAATAGAAACCCGAACTCGATGGAATAACAGCAGGGATTGCACAGGCAATGGTGACGACCACAATACGCAGGGCGTACATACCCTCAGGACATATCAGCCAATGATATGTTCCCAGAATAGCCTTTCCAAGACCACTGCGTTGTTTGACTTTATAACCTCGACTGATACGCAGACTCTGTTGGGCAGCATTCAACTGCGCCTCAACGACGTCGGGGTCAGGAAAAGGTGATTGCGCTGCTTGTACAGGGGCGACTGCAGTCTTGTGGAATACCCAGTTGAACGCGTAGCGCAGGCCACGGGGGAGCCACAGGCGGACCTTTTGGCGTTCCTTCATGAGGGCAACAAGCTGTGCTAGCATTTTTTCCCAGCCATCCGCCATACTCAACACATGTTCTTCGAAAACCATTCCCATGATGATGCCCTGGGCCCTACGCATTGTTGCATTGTCGGTAGTCTTTAGGTCACCATTCTCGTCAAAGATGTCCGAGTATGTATCGAGTAATCTTTCAGTAGTCTCGGACGCAAACTGCGACCGAAGACTTTGAAGTGACTCCAGGAGGGATGTGCTGCGCTCACGGAGCTCATCCATGCGTTGCTGGGAAGGTTTTCCAAACCAGCGTGCAGAATTGACGGCATGGACACAGTCAGCGATCACAGTACTCGCGTCCTGGCAAACAGAGAGGATCTTCTTGCTTGGTGGCCGGATCGCTTCAAGCATTTCCATTCGGAGAGACTCGTGCTCAGGGCTTCGCAGAGTCTGAATCAAGTTCACACTTTCCATCAGCTGGCGCATTCCAATTTCCCGAGGCCGCTTCTTGTCACTCTTCTCTGAGTCTGACGACGTTGCACGATCTATCGTGAGAGCATCCAGTTTGTCAATCTTGGCTTTGCCCCCAAGGCGCGCGATATGAAGTTCCAGTAGCGAGAGACTATTCAGTAAAGCCAGTCGCAATGGCTCCTTGAGACTCTTCACATCATCCGCGTTCCAACGACCGACAGAGAAATCGAGCTGCAGGAATCCCAGGGCAGGTTCCATCTTTTTATACGCGCCGATAGTTTTCAACTTTAGCTTCTGTAAGTATTTGAGGTCTAGGGGGTCGTCTTCTAGCAAACAAGAATAAGTCACATCTGTCGGGCCCTTGAGTAAGCGTACGACAGTCTCGATGTCGTCAAGCACGACAGAGGAGGTAGACTTGGGGAAGAACAAGATCGAGGAAGCCAAGCCAAGTCCGATTCCAATGGCCGCAGGCTCGATTAAAACCTTGGGGAGAGTGCCGTTGAATGAAGGGAGCAGCGGCCCGATGGTCAAGAAGAGATCCAGGATGATCATTCCAAAGATCTGAAGTAGGACGAACTTGGGGTTCTTAGCTCGCACGCGCGCCTGTGAGATGATTGTTAGCGAGAGGATTTTCACTATTGTATTGTTTGTTCATTCATTCGTTTGTTCATTTGTTCGTTCTTTCATTCTTTCGTCCCAATTCCTCTCCCCTTCCCCCCCCCCCCCAGTAATAGCAACTTACCAGGAGATATACCATCAGACAAATCAGGGCGAAATAGACGGCAGTCACCCGCGCATCCAACATCCAACCCTCGTAGATCAGCACTTGCTGGACAGAGGCAACAGGCTGGCCAGTTGAATTAGCTTGGGAATAAGCTGTTTGGCCTAGAGCCTGCAGCTTGGCATTAGTCTCGGCAGCCGGGCGTGCAGCTAGAGCAGCCTTCATGGCGATGACGCCCCAGGCCCAGCCCAGTGCCATGCCGACAATAAGAGTCAAAGCCCCTAAAATAAAGATAAAGACGATACCCGAGGGAGGGACCATAAAAAGAACGAGTCTAGAAGGTCGTATTGAGTCAGCTCGTAGTTTCTTTTTCCTTCTAGTATGTGTTGTTAGCATATGGAACTCACGTGGCGAAGAATGTCGCGGTCCCGATTGACTTGAGCGAGGGACTGATGAAGATAAGCAGCGACGCGACCCACGCGGCCACGGCGCAGCGAAACAGCACTTTCAGGTCGCGGGCATTGAAATGATCCAGCCATGCGGGCAACTTTCGGGACTTTGCGACCGCGACCGGTGACTCCTTGGCCGGCAGGGGTTCCTCGGTAGTCGGCGAAGGGCCGTCCGCATCTTGTCGGGTGGGGTTGGACATGAGAGGTCAGAGCTGCAGCAGCATGGGGAATTAAGAACAATTGATTCTCGGGAGGTTTGGAAGAATATATATTCCAGTTATCCAGTGATTCCGATCGTATATAGAGGGTAGGGTACAGAGGAGGGGAAGGGAAAAGGCAAGGGAATGAAAGCCCTGAAGGTGATGTGCAAGTGGTCCGCGCTAGGAGGATCTGAATGGGGTAATGCATGCGGAACCACTCACCTGCCCAAACGGGGTACCCTACGTTAAGACACCATATGGGATAGTATTATAAGCACTAGTTACTTGGTATGATCCCCATTGCAATAAATTAGCTCCCTGGATGATTGCAGTCTCATTTTTCTTTCGTTTTCTTCAATCGAACTCTACGAATGGGCCAGTACTGGAATTACTAGTCCCTGTTAGCCCCTCCACTAGTGCTCTACACTAACTATAAGGTACAACCATAGTCTACCAGTACTCCGTACTGTTTTTTCCAGAAATTCTAAATCAAGATAATGAACTTGAATTCACTAGCCTCCTAAGAATAGAAGAGAACTTAACTTCACTTAACTCCGAGTCCCAACTCTCTACTGCCCTCTCTATTCCAATTCCAACCTTCCCCATATTCCCCACATCAAATGGTTTCAATGCCCCGTTCCATACTTTCTTATTTCCCACGTTTGCCTACTATCTAAAGACCCACTCCTAGGGTCCTATCTTGGGGGGAAAAGGTTGAGACCCTGGGACTTTTGCTAGCGGTGCCGGCGGGGCTGCCGCTACTGGGTAAACGTAAAGCGGATGTGGGCTCGGTCGATTCTTGCTCGCCACCCTGGGCACGAATGTTTCGAACCCTGTAGCCTTATTGAAGACATACGTTGCATTTGGCTTGCTTGGGCTCGATCCGGTATAGAATCTGTGTCTCATCCAAGGCCCATTGAGCCTAAGCACTTCAGGTAAATCACCAGGGATATATTGCACCTGGATCGTATCCCAGGGATCCGCGTCTTCCATTCGTTCAGAAGAGTTGTCCCTCATGGTGACCTGCAATGAGATACAATAGGCATAAATAGAGCTATTATCCGCCATAAATGAATGCGTCACGCCAAATAGTGGAGGCGGTGGAGGAAGTATCCCCGTCCTGCTGAAACCCTGGGTTCGAAGCCTTCTTATGTCTGCCTCGAGAACCGTCATGATAGAACATCCAGTATCATCCGTGAATCGAAAGGTCCATTCTGCATCTTCATGACCTGGTAATCTGACAGATAGCCTAACTCCCTATACAAATAATGGTTAGTAACGAAATGATCAAGACTTTGAAAGAGACTTTTTCTGTGATTATACATTTTCAGCAGCTGGGATTTGAGCAAGACCTTGCAAGATTAGCTGCCTCGGGGGCTCGAACGGGCACTAAACGATGAGAATTCAATTAGAATCTACTCTCGTCAGGTTTATCGAAATGACTCCGGAGCTTATTGATTCAACCCAGAATGATTCATAGCCTCCGTGCTCCTCGTTAAGCTTCAAGAACTCTTTCCAGTCGAATGGCCTCGGTTCGGTTAATCTTTTTCCATGCGATCAGTATGTTACAAACCCAACGTTCCATTTCAATATGCCCGACATATATTCCTCTGTGATGGACATAACGGTGGGGAGTAGTTTGAACTCGTCACCTACTTCTTCGAGCCAATTTTGAACCCCCTGCAGTTCCTGTAATCTTTGGACAACGGCCCAATCTAGCCCTGGATATTGTGCCATGATCGCCCTAGTGGTACATTATTTAGATAAAGTGCCAGTTGAAAGTATCATGCTTGACGAATACGGCATACCTCTTTTGTTTGAGTCTCCTTTCATACCGTTCCAATTTCTCCTCGAAGATTTCGGGGTAGATATTTGCAGCAATTCTCTCATGACACCTCTCAATTTGTGCCTCAATGTCACTATTCTTTAGTTAAAATATAAGCTTTACTTCTCATCCATTTCAGAATACCCCTCAAGTAAGTCAGGCTCGTCCTCAGTCCAGTCTGGAGGTAGTTCCTCTCTGCGTCTGATAGGCTTATCTGCCCTAGGCCATACCTTCTTGGGTTCCATAATCGGTGGTTGAGGGTACCATTTCCCAATGTAGGATACATCAAATGGTAGGCGTGGTGGCCTCAGCCAATTTCCCAACTCTCCAAGCGGCCCCCGCCCAGGGGATATCCCCGGGCCCCTAACGCAGCCATTAGGCTTTTCTCAAGAAGGAAAGAAGCCGGCTTAAGAATAATCAATAGCTTCCAAGGATGGAATGAAAAAGATTACTCTTTGACGGGAAAGTTGATTGAGGTAGAAAGTAATTCCAGCCCTGGACTCATGAAGCGACTTGGGGCGATCTTATAAGAGAAAGAATATGGTAGCAGAGCAAACAATCCTAGAATGGTAGCCAGAGTGGAGACCGCTCAAAGAAAAAAGTAATTCTCAAGCAGTTGATTGCGTCGAGTCAAAGAAACACTTCTTTCACAGAATAGGCAATATGTCATGCCAGATATCTGTCAAGTAGGACAAAGACGGCTCCACGAACTCTCCAACTTCGCAGAGAACCCTTTCTCCAAGATTCGTTGCTATGTCATTGAAATCAACGAGCTAGTAAAAATCACGTTTTCATCTGTATCATTAACAGAGTTTTGATTGGAATGGCAAGCGAGATTAAATAAAGAGGATCTTACTTTCGGTTTTCGCTCAAAAATCAAAGAACTTCCAACTTGAAGGTTTGGATATCTCTACCGAGAGGAGATTCATGGGGCGACAACTCCATTTCACCAAGAGTCAGAATATTTTTGATCTGGAATTTACTACCTATGTACTTCCAATTTTTTGGTGTGTAGTATGTATATGTATATCTATATATATTTCGGCTTTTGCTTGGGTATTTCTTTCGCAGGCACTGGGGTAGGATAAGCTTGGCAACCCTCTGAAGGGCGACAAACACACAATTGTTGAACGTTTGTGATTCTCTGTACACCCTCATAGAGCACCGGTCCACATTTGAAGTCACGGAAGTGGATGAAAAAAAAAAAATAATTTTCACTGAACAGTCACGTTCTAAGTCACTCTTTTCCAGTATTTACGTGGACCTTGTCCCTCCAGTCGGCTGTTGGAACAGCGGGAAATGGCTGTTCTAACTAACTCTTGAGGACCTCACCGACGAAAGGCGGACGCCAAAAGACATGGCAGTAGAAGAAGCATCAAGCAAAGTCTCTCGCTCTGAAGGGCCAGAATCTTCTCGAATTGCTATTCCTCACAACTCAAGTTGGCCTTACAATTGCAAGTCTCCTCCAATTGACGAACAAAGTGAAAGGGTCACATGATTTATCCGCAGCAGATCAGAGACGTGTCTAAAAATAATATATTCTCTGAATTCCAAGACCTCCGGTGGGCTAGATCTAGCCTAGCATGCATGATATGAGTAAGGAGTGCCAGGCTGGCCCTCCTGTAGGCAGCTAATTTCGTGTTCGGGATTCGCGTCTCCACAATGCCCATTTCGGCATGCCCAGACCATACACACTACGTACACATCTGCTGACAATAAATTACAATCGATAATTAAAACAATCCCCTGAATTCGCCGTGTCGCCGTCATTCTTTGAATCGACGACTTGTCGACACCATGCGACATGAAGGTGATGGAGTGGCTAAAGTTATGGCCGCCCCTTTTCAATCAGCCTCAAACAAGGCTCGCTCCAGTGTGGTCCACGCAAAGTCCGCCCTGTCAGTTCACGTAAATGAACGGTATGTTGAGCTCGACGATTTCAATGCGCCAGAGAATACAATCCCAAGTCAAAATCGATCCACAACTTCCAACTCCTTTCGGAACAAGTTCTACTTCCCTAATACTATCTGGTCTCGTTCATTTGCTATTATTGGGGTCATCGAGACGCTTTTTACTGTTGGAATTGAAAGGTAGGGCTCCACATCGTCTATGCCCTTTTTCTTCTTGGGCAGCTCGATCTCTAACTTCTCCCTTTTGAATAGCTGGATTTTCATTAGCATCTCGAGACGCTTCGACGAGGCCGGGAACGATGACGGCACATTACGACTTCGATCTTTCTTGGGTCTTTACATTTTCGCCCTCCTTTACGAGCTCGGTCTTTCGTACGATGCATTGAAACGAAGGAATACATTTCAGTTGGTTGGACTATGCATTTGCAACTTTGGGCTCTTCGTATACGGAATTGTCCAGCTGAAAGAGATTAGGCAGACCGTCACCACGCTCTCAGAAACTGAGACCGCCGGGAATAACCTTTGGAAGCACTATCAATTGGAGCTCATCATGATACCGGTTTTTCTTGGGGTCTGTACTATCGCAATGATTTTCGTGACGTGGCGATTGCGTGCCGAGAATTCTTGGACTATATACCAGAGTATGAGCGCTGATTTACAGATGAATCGCCGCTATACCACCTATCAGGTTGACCATGGCTTATACAAATATCATACAATACAAGCTAATCCTTTCCTAGGTGTATATCGCTCTGCTGAAATTCGACTTCTTTTTTGTCTTCGGTACACAACTCCAGGTCTTACTTGCTATGAAAGACATGACGGACCACGAATTCATATTCCAGGCTGCTATGATCCCGGTATCCATTATCATTTTGATATTGGCAGCTCGTTTCTGTCGGTTGGAGAAAAGAAAGTCGCTTTCGGTCGTTATGGTAGGGCTTCATTCCGTATGGCTTCACGGTCGTGTAACTTATAATTCTATTCCCAGGTTTTTGTTCTTCTCATTGTGGGAAGTTTCATCATGATTATTTTACGAGTATACTCCTCATCGGATAATAATAACCTGGGTAACTTTGAGGTCTCTCTGACCTTGTTCTCTGGGTTGGCGATACTTTTACTCGGTATCACCCTTGTGAACATGGTGATTTGCATGGTCAACTTCGGGAAAGGACTCAAAGACCATATAAATCATTCAGATAAGAAGAGGCAAGCTTCATACCGAGAGTACGGTGGAAGCGGGGCTGGTAAGACTCGATTTGTACTCAGTTAATGACATAACGTGACGATGGGAACATTTTTACTTGCCATTGAATTCCTAATTGCTTAGCCTAAGTCATATCCCGGGCACCCTGTCGTGAAGTTCCATAGATGACTTCTAAAGGGTGGAATACTACGGGTAACAAGACAGCGGGGACATTATCAATGCCGGCCATTGGAGCTAACGACCATGCGTTTGTAATTAAGTGCTCCAAGATCTCCCATCAGAGACTCGCTGGCTTGAATCCAGCGTGGATAGAGATACCTCGTTGTTTTTATGAAAATATGGTCGACAACTATTGCGGCATCTAGAAATTCTAGAACCCTTCCGAAAGCGGCCAGTGGCGATAGCTGGATGTTTTCCGAGGTTGAGCGTCATTTTTCTCTGATCTCGGGCGGGCTTGGACCACCTCGCTTGGTCTTCCGAGATCTTCAATGGGGTAATGCTTATTCGGCCCCGAAAAATGGAGATTCGGCGCAAACTAGAGACCGATGATATTGGTAGGAAAGAGGGGAGGGTCGTCAGAATTCACAGCTCCAGCCCTGGCCCTGCCCGGGATAGTCACCTGCGCCGGCAGCACTGCACTGTATACAGCACAATCTATCCATTTTGTGAGGCTACCTTTCTAAGTGGAGAAAAAGGCGTGATATGAGTGCAGTAACAAACAATCTTTAACAATCTGCCTCCGGCCATCGGGCAAAAAATTCTCGTTTGACTCCGCAAAAAGAATAAAAAAGTGGACCTTCCGATGCAGCTTGCCCAATGGCCTCGTGCACTGTGGATGCTGGTCCGGCGACTACGAAAAAAAGACACCCAATGTCGTGATCTGCGGGCGCGTTTGAAGGTTTCGGAGAAAAAGACAAAAACAGCTATTCTCCCACATGGACTCTGTCTCCTACACTTTTACTCTCTGTGGGAGATTTTCGCTTTGCATGGGGAAGCTCTGATCAGATCCGACCTCCATCTGCTCCCTCCCTCCCCCGACCATCTAACAAGATGGAGAAGCCCACTCCGGCCGCGGACACCATCCAGGCCGATCCCACCAATCTCGACGATTTCGAGGTCAACCCCAAGGATGACCTCCAGCTCAATGTCGGTGGCCGCGGCGCCACACAGCGACGCCTACGCAACTATCATATCACCATGATCGGCTTCAGCAGTGGTATCGGCACCGGGTTGTTTATTGGAACTGGATCTGCTTATGCCAAATCCGGTCCTGCTGGTCTGTTGCTCGCTTATATCGTTGTCGGAATGGTGCTCTGGGCTGTGATGCAGAGCATCGCAGAGCTCGCCACTCTCTTTCCAACCGCCGGTTCATTCCCTCACTGGGCGACACGCTTCATTGATCCCGCTGTCGGATTCTCCCTCGCCATTTCATACGGATATTGTTACACAATCGCTATTGCCTCTGAGGTGTCTGCTGCCGCAGTCATCGTTTCATATTGGTCGGATATAACACCAGCTGTGGTTATAACAGTGGGGCTGGTGTTAATCTTGGCAATCAACTTGCTGAGCGTTCGGTTTTATGGTGAAACAGAAGTTGTGGGGGGAGCCATTAAAGTCCTCTGCTTCCTGGGGTTGATAATTGTGTCTCTTGTCATCACGGCTGGCGGGGCACCGAATCATGAGACCATTGGATTCCGTTTCTGGCACGACCCTGGTCCGTGGACAAATTATAACGGTATCACTGGACCAACAGGCCACTTCCTCGGGTTCCTATCTGCCTTCGTCAATGCTTCATTTAGTTTTATCGGTGTCGAGACGGTCGTTGTTTCGGCTGCCGAGTCGGTTGACCCCCATCGTGGTATTCCCAAGGCTGCTCGCCGGGTGAATTATCGTATCGCCTTCTTTTATATCCTCGGTGCCCTCCTAATTGGACTCATCGTTGATCCACGAACATCGGCTCTTACTAATGCCGCCTCCAATGCGAAGGCCTCCCCATGGGTCATTGCTATTACCCAAGCCGGCATCAGCGGTCTGCCTTCTCTTGTGAATGCATGCATCCTGGTCGCTGCTTGGTCCGCTGGTAACTCTTACTGTTGGGTCGGTTCACGTATGATCGTTGCCATGACCACTGATCACCAGCTGCCTCAATTCTTCGGCCGGTGCAATAAGAAGGGTGTCCCCTATGTCGCCGTCATCACATCCTGGCTGTTTGGACCCCTCGCCTACCTGAGTCTTGGGACCGGTGGCGCTGAGCAAGCATTCACCTGGCTACTCAACCTCAGCACAATCGCTGGTCTGATCGCCTGGGCAACACTCTGCTTCTGTTACATTCGCTTCTACGCTGGAATGAAAGCCCAGGGTGTGCCTCGATCTTCATTACCCTGGAAATCGTCGTTTCAGCCATACACTGCATGGTTTGGCTTTGTTGGCTCAACCATTATCACTCTGGTGGCAGGATTCCCTGTCTTCTTGAAGGGAAACTGGAATGCCTCTGACTTTGTAGCCTCATACATCGGCATTCCAATTTTCATTGTACCGATCATCGCCTGGAAATTTTGGCATCGCACCAAGTTTGTTCGTGCTTCTGCCATCGATCTTTGGTCTGGTCGTCTGCAAGAAGGAGAGATTTCACCTCCCAAGCCTCCTCCCAACACTTGGTGGGGACGCTTCGTCGACTGGCTTGTTTAGTTCTGTATCATAGATTTGCATATATATATATAGCATTATACCACGTCAATAAAGTGCAATGATTTTTAAGACATCATGATCTATAGATAAATTTCGACACCGGTTTCGAAGCCGACTTTCTGTCGCACGTTCTTTGATTATGCAGCGATCAACTGCTCCCGTAGCTTTTTGATGTCCTTATGGGAGGCTTTGCAACAGCCACCTACGACGAAATGCTTAAAGGGTCCCTTTGCATTTGCGTCGTTGACAATCTGCGCAAGTTGAACTTCCCAGGGACGCTGCTATAGAGTTAGAAGACAATCTCGTGATCATTTACAAGAAATTTCTCGTCAAAGAGTGCACTCACAGAGTCCTGTTTACTATCCTGTCCCGCTGGCCTCTCCCAAGTTTGCGTCGTGGTATTGTAGACCTCTCCGTTTGTTCCATCGGGGTACAAGACGAGACTCGGAATCGCCGAGGCAAGACCAGTAGCAATCACATTCTTGACACAAGCGCCAACCCTTTCTACCAGTCCAGGAAGCTTATGTACCTTGGTACAATTCATACCAATTCCCCATGGAACAAGCGCCCCCCCAATCGGGGTGATCGAAGCCTTAACAACCTGCTCGATATTGCTCCCATCAGGAAGGCACTCATCCTCGCGAGGAAATACACATGAGATCCAGAAAGGCGCAGTGATTCCCGAGTCATGAATCGCTCTCCGTACAGCACGAATTTCATCCAGTCGCGGCAGCGTCTCAAACGCAACATATTGAATACGCGAGGTCAAATCCTGCCCCTCGACATCCTGGAACAACCGCAGCCTTTCCAAATGCCAACGATAAAGCTTTTCCTCGTCATCGTGCTCCGCATCATAAACACCACCGTACTCCTGTCCAGGGATCATGCAGGCCCCATAAGGACCAAGGCTCAGGGCGATCTTGGCAGAATCCCGCACCTTCGAAACCTCTGCGACGTCCACCGCTGTGCGCAGAAATCGGCCCACTTCAGATGACGGAATACCTTGCGGAAATTGGGCTGTTTTTGTGCTTTCAAAGCCTCCGGTATAAATCTGATAGGTGGCGGTTAAGAGTATATCCACGCCTGCTTCGCCGAAATCAGATTGACAGGCTTGTAGTGTTTGGGGGTCTGAGACGAGGAGGTGCGAAGCCCAGAGGGGTGTGTCCGTGCTGGAGAAGTTCACCCCGTACTTGTCCTGCAAGGAAGTTCCAAGACCTCCATCGAGAATCTGTACGGAGGCCATTGCTTGGCTTTATATGCTTGTTGTTCTGACTTGAAAAAGTGTAAAATGTAGTCCGGAGGCGGGGTCTTGCTCTTTTTGATATTGTGGGAAATCCGTTACATAAGCCTTAGCAGAACCGGGAGATACCACCGTATACGGCATGCTATCCATCTCGATATGTGAAAATAATAAAGATTAAAGTCCGTCGAATTTATAGAAATCCTCGTCTTGTAAACTCAAGAGGGTTGGGTACCATGGTTTCGGTTGATCAATGGGATAGTCCCATCCTGATTTGACGCGGCGAAGACCACTTAGCCCTTTTACCATGCCATAGGGCTCAAGGCAAACTTCGATTTGACATTTCACAATATTTAGATCGATCTTTAATTCAGGGTATTTCTCGTATGGGTTATTCACCCTTCGATTTATATTACTACCAATTTCCAAAATCTTCAAACGCTGTATAGATAAACCAGCCGTCCCCAATATAGACCAAATAAACATGGGGAAACATCTCCATCTATCAAGCAAAAGACGTGTGAATTCTCCCACAGGCCCGATCAGATATTCTCTCTGTCATCAGAGTCTCATATACATGCGCCGCCCAGGAGCAACACACTTGTCTAGTATCTTTAGGATCGATAATTTCCTCGACCCCAAAAGCGTTCGCCGTCCGCACAGGATTCATCAGACGTAAATATTCCTCTTCCAGCTCTTTGTAGCGTTCTTCTTTCTTTCCAATTTTCTCCGCCTCGCGCAGCTCATGCCGGTGCCCCACCTCTATTCCACCATCCAGTGGCAAAGAACCCCATTGTCCGGAGGGCCAAGCAACTTGCATGACGGGATCGCGGGACCCCAGCATCACGCCTCCCGCCACTCCAAACACGCGGCGTGTTACCACATTGAAAATGGGAACCGTGGTAGTGTAGTATGTCTTGGCTAGTTCGACACCCCAGCGCATCGTTGCGGTGCGTTCGGCGACGGTGCCGATGGCATAGCCAGCTAGACAATGTTAGGCTTGATAACGACATACAAAGGGGATTTTTGGAACATTGTAATACTTACGGACGTCAAGGAATTGTAGAATCGGTAGATTCATGACGTCGCACATCTTGAGCAGCCGGGTTAGTTTCTGACTCCCGGCTGCATCAAGTGCACCTCCGTTTACTTCGCAGTTCAGCGAGATCACGCCCACGGGATGTCCTCCCAAGCGTGCAAGTCCCCCGATCGCTGTCCGACCCCAGAGGGCGCCAATCTCAAACCATGAATCTAGATCGACGACTGAGGTAATAATTGTTCGAGGGTTGTACATGCGAGCTTGCCGACGAGGGATTATGCTGCGCAGGGCGAGATCCTCCCGATCTACGGGATCGTCGCACGGGATAACTGGCGGAGCTTCGCTTCCAGAGTTCGGAAGATATCCAAGCACTGTACGTAGCTGCTCATAACATTCGGACTCGTTGGCAGCTAGGTTATCGATTGTCCCATTCATACAATGAACCATCGGCCCACCCAAATCCTGGAAATCCAATCCTTCTTCAAAGGTGGCGCCCTCGACAACCTTAGGCCCGGCATTAAACAGCGCCCCAATGTCTGCTGCCATAACTGAGAAATGACAAGAGACTACTCTGGCGGCGCCAAGACCAATCTATATCAGCATCGTTAGGCGACCTGCATAAGTAAAAGCTTGATTCACTGTAGAGATTAAACATACCGCTGGGCCAACAACAGCTCCCAAATTTGGAATGCCCATGTTTAGCTGCTCGATTACTGGCTTGAAAGGTGCCACATGAGGCAGATAACTCCAACCCTCCTTCTTAATAGTCGTCACGCTGCCACCTCCAGAACTCCCATCCACGAGCTTCACGACTGGCAGGCGCAACGCGATCGCCAACTTCTCCACATATACCGTCTTTCCGGAACTCGCCCCATCTGCGTGTCCAGATCGAATACTGAAGTCGTCTGCTGTAAGTAGGACTTTTCTCCCGCGCAGCATACCCGCGCCTTGGACGTTGTTACTCGGGATGAAAGAGACGGGCTCCTCGCGCATAGGTGCAGTCTTCCTCCATGTTACAGTTCCCGATACAGATCCGATCTCGGTGAATGAGCCTGGGTCAAGAAGCTGCTGGATGCGCTCGCGGACCCATAGCTTTCCTGCTTGTTTTTGTCGTACATAACCCCTATGGTTGGGGTCTGGCGTTGCAGCAATTTTGCGGAGGCTCGCGATCTGACCCAGCACGTCTGAGTGATCAGCTGGAAGACGTGATGCTGGACTCTTTTTCTTCATTTGTTTCTTTGGAGGATCTGCGGAGAGATGCGAGGAGACTTGATTGAGACGTTGAGTGGCTTGATCCTTGCCATTTTGGGGTGGCTGTGAGTCACTGTCTTGGGCCATTTTTTTCCTGTGGCTTTTTATTGACGAGGCACTGTGCTATGGTATATGCCAACTGGGGAGAACGAATATACCAGGACAGTGATTGGAGAGTGGACGGGCCTGTTTAAGACGGAAGTCCCGCTGAGGGGAAATTCAAGTCGGGGCTATCCGAGGACCTCGGCGCTTTTTGGCTGTCCTGATATAAAGAAAAGTGGCTTCAAGTGCTGCAACTTACTCAATTTTACCATATAACCGTCTCTTGTTATTGGCTTTTCCATTTCTATTCGATCTACCCCTGTCATAAACACTACGTTTGTAGCTACCCCGGATTTTGTGACGCCATGTCGTCATCCCCGCATCCGCGAAGTATCAAGCGACTGCTGGTCGCAAACAGGTGGCAACCCCCATTTCTCACCACATCCTACTTCCAGTTTCATTTACTAAACTCAATATAATAGAGGTGAAATTGCCGTTCGAATTTTACATGCTGCGCGGGAGCTGTCAGATTCAGTCGAGACATTTGCTTTATACACGTCGGATGATCGCTCGCATTGCGACATCGGGCGCCCGCACCATGCAATCCAAATTCCATCTGCAGCCTCCTACCTGGACATCCCATCGCTGGTCACTCTAGTGAAGAAGCACTCGATTGACTCAATTCATCCCGGCTATGGCTTTCTCAGCGAGAGCGCCGACTTCGCGCACCGCATGTGGGTTGAAGCGGGTGCGATTGTGATCGGTCCTGGTCCAGAGAATCTTGCTCGTACTGGTGATAAACTGCAAGCAAAGATCTTAGCCAAACAATGCCAGGTCCCCGTGTTGGAGGCAATGAGCCAGCCAACAGGAAATCTGGATGAGGCCCGGGCTTTTGCTCATCAGGTTGGTTTTCCCGTCATGATCAAGGCCGTCGATGGTGGCGGTGGACGCGGAATCCGTCTAGCTCGCGAGGATCATGAGTTAGACAGTAGCATCCAGCGTGCTATTGGGGAATCACCTTCTCGTTCTGTCTTTCTGGAGAAGGCCGCCGTGGACGGTTTCCACCATGTAGAAATCCAGGTTATCGGGGATGGTATGGGACAGGTGCGACATCTCTGGGAACGAGATTGCAGCGTGCAGCGACGGTTTCAGAAGGTTGTGGAATACGCTCCTGCCTTAATGTCTGATAGAGATTTGCTCGCCCGGGTCATCGACTCGACTTTGAAAATGGCTACCGAGATTCGATATCGCTCGCTAGGGACGTTTGAGTTTCTAGTCAATGAGCAGAAGGGAGAGTTCTATTTCTTGGAGATCAATCCACGACTTCAAGTGGAGCACACTATCACGGAATCCATCAGCGGGTTTGACCTAGTGCAGATGCAGCTTTTGCTAGCTCAAGGGGCAACATTCCAGGATCTCGGCCTGGGCGCTGAGGTCAATTCGAAGGCTCTTCCGCCTAACAGTTTCTCGATTCAGCTTCGACTTTGCGCCGAAGATCCAAGCAATAACTTCTCCTTGAGTATTGGAAAGGTGACCGAGTTTGTCGTCCCAAGTGGCCATGGCATCCGCGTTGACACCAACATTAGCAGCGCTGGCGGGAAGGCTTTAGTAGTGGGATCAAACTTTGACAACCTCCTCGCCAAAATCATCGTCACCGCATCTAGTTGGGAAGCGACGGTCCGCAAGGCTCAGCGAGTATTATCGGATTCGAGGATCTCTGGTGTGAAGACCAATATTGACCTTCTTCGTGGAATTGTCGCGCATTCAGACTTCATAGCCGGTCGTGTTGACACACAGTGGTTAGGGCTCAAACTGGAAGAAACATATCAACTGGGACAACGCATGGCAGATACTCTCCAGGGCGGTAGGACCCATACAGCAACCTCCAAGCAATCACTCTCACAGAATGGGATGCCTGCTTCAAGCCTGTTGTTTCGTAAGGGAGACGCCTGGTCCATCACATTGGAACCACTCGAAAAAGGCAATCCCCAAGAATCTGCCAAAGTGGCTCACCACTTGCGTCTTGCTCGCGTGCTCCGGAACGAATTCCCCGCCTCGTTGTCAGCCGATATCGAATATACTACTCCTGCATCTCAAACATCGATTCCCTACCGAATGCAACTCGAAACGACCTCGACCGCAGCATCGGCGCTGGTATCATCCACGCACCGACGAGGTGACCCTAAGAATCCCAGGCATGTCGTCCTGCCTCTTTCCGGAAAGCTCATTGAGATCCTTGTCTCTGATGGGGAACATGTGGCCGAGAACCAAGTGCTGGCTTTTGTCAAACAGATGAAAATGGAACTAGAGGTGCGGAGTCCCAGGGCTGGAACGGTGCAATGGGTGTATGAAATGGAGGACGACGAGGAAGATGTTGCAGAAGGAATGTTACTAGTGGAGTTGACTGGGCTTCCGCAGCAGCAAGGTCAGGGTCAGGTGCGAGGAAAACTGTGATATATCCAATATTATACTATTGGCAAGTGAAACCGTCTAGAAGCCACCTGGGCATCTGGTATGATGATGCAGAACATTTGCTGCTGGGTTTTCAGTCTGTGAGAAACGAATTTGATTTATTAGGACCACGGACGAGCAAATATATATTTGAGGAAAGATTGATCGCCGCGATCCATGGATGTTAAATTCAAAAACCCAGTGATGCCTCAAATACCAATCCCACTATTAGTGTTAAAAATTCCGGCACTGGACGACTAGACTTCAGATCATCTTACCATATAAACATGGGACCACTCCAATTCCAACGGACTGGATCGGCTTGCCGATGAGCACCGAACCAAGGTGCCAAGTACATATAAGTGATTTAGATCATAGCCTCAAAACCTGAAATCCAGACATCAACTAGCATCGTTGGTCTAGTGGTAGAATTCGTCGTTGCCATCGACGAGGCCCGTGTTCGATTCACGGACGATGCATTGTTTTTTGACTGCATTTACCTTGCAATATTTTTAGCTTCTGCATGATTCGCTCTTATTTCCTAATAGTGTAAACTCTATGCAAGCGTGAACTTGACGATCCCACTTGACGAGGCACGTGGTTATTCCACCGACGTCACCGCTATTCAGCTTCAGCTCCAGCTCCAGCTCCAACTCCAGTTCCAGTGTGCTCGCCACAACCTACCAACACAACCGAGGTCGACATGGAGGACCTGAATCTCTACATCCTGACAGCCAACTGCGCGAGGACCAAAATCGATGTGGACCTCTTTGCAAACCACTTTTTCGATCCTGTCTCCACAACAGCAGGGCGGGGGTTCAGCTCCCCCGAGTTAATCGTGCTCTCTCTCCAAGAAATAGCCCCCATCGCCTATTCTTTTCTAGGCGGTTCATATCTGATTCCTTACTTTGATGCATTCGTTCAAGCGGTCAAACGGGCCACTGCGAAACGATTCAATGAATCCTACGAGAATGTGCTCAAGGACCATACAGGCATGACGGGCTTGATGATTTTTGCCCGCGCCGATATCACAGACAGGATATCATGGATCGACACTGCACATGTTGGGTTTGGGGTCCAGGAGATGGGCAACAAGGGTGCTGTCGGAGCTCGTCTAGGCTATGTAGTGGACGACCATTCGGCCAAAACAGTGGATTTGACCTTTGTTGCGGCGCATCTGGCTCCAATGGAGAATGCACTGGCGCAGAGAAATCTGGACTGGCAAAGCATCGTCGAGCGGCTTGTATTCTCGTCCCATCATACTCCAGACAGCGGAGTTAAACATGGTGATTCCAACGGAGGAACTGGTGAGAACGCTGCGCTGCTTGGAGAGCAGCGGCGACGAGGTCAATCGGAGGGCACTAGCAGGGATCTCTTTGCACCCAATTCCTACCTCTTTCTTGCAGGAGACCTGAATTACCGCACATCAGACGTTGGACCATCAAAGACTGATGTGCTTCGGTTTCCTCGCCGGTTGGTCAATCGCGAAAGCACGTCGCACTATTCCCACCTCCTCAAAGAGGACCAGCTGATGCGTGAGATGCGCGGAGGAAAGAGCTTCCAAGGTCTCTCGGAGGCGCCTATTGACTTTCCCCCAACATACAAATACTCCGATGCGGCCCGCCAAGCGGCCCGGCTTGGGATCGACAGTGAAGATGCCGAGTGGAAGTGGTCCAGCCATCGTTGGCCCAGCTGGTGCGACCGTATTCTCTTTCTTGAGACACCGTCTTCGACAGGTCAAGATGCGAGTGATCGACGGGTCAAACCTCACAAGTACGACGCGCTGCCTTTGTTTCCCCAGTCAGACCACCGCCCTGTTGCGTTGGCTGTCTCTGTCCCGCTGTCTCTGCCTCTGCAACACACACCGTTGTCCGGGTCAGATGACAGGAACCCCGAGGCCCGAAGGTTGGCTCCATTCTCAATCGACCCCCACTGGAGGTCTCGACGGGACACTGCCCGGCGGAAGGAGGTAGCTGTGGGCTTATTGGCCTACCTCGGATTGACCTGGGAAGGGAATGGGCTGCTTCTTGCATCGACAATAGGAATCATTGGTGCATGGGTAGTACTTCATTCACTGTGGGCCGTTTGAGTGTGAGTAGATGGATGCGACGCACAGCGTGTATAGCGAAATGTTTTTGTTCCAAGATCTCGGCCCTTTTAGGAAAAATCACAATAATAAGAAGATTTATGATGAGCCCAGATACGATGAGATAAGAGACCAACAATATAGTGGCATTCGACAAGAATACTAAGTTTGAAGAGGAAGAGGAGGAAGGTACCTGGAGGTGATCTAATAACTAGTATAGAGACACTACAGGTATCAGGTATCAACAATATAACCTCACAACCACCATGTACGACGACGACGACGATGATGAGATGATTGCTACAAGGGTTCTTTTTGTTAATGCAGATTGTGACGTAGAAAGTGAATGCAGGTTTCTCACTCGGCATCTGCCGACAGGCTAGGCTTAGCACTATAGGCGAAAGGCAAAAAGCAAAAAGCGTCAGCAGTCAAGTCAAATGACGTCCATCAGATAACCCTTTCCCTTTCCTTTTTTTTTTTTTTTTTTTGTCTTTCCACAAAATTTCCACATCAGTCCACATCAGTCCACATCCAGCGACGGGCCGAAAGCTAGAGATAGCGCAGGGTTCCCTGGCCGATTTTCCAAGATTTTCCCTTCCTCAAGATGGTCACATGAGGCGGTCCCAGATGGTCTGGACGCATCGCCGACTGTTGGTGGCTGGAGTTGCGGAAACATGAGGTCACTGCCATAGCTATCAGCTCTCCCCGGCCCAGAACTGCGCGCTAATGGTCCTCATCGGGCTGCAGTGTCGGCCTAATTCTTGCTGTCATAGTAAGGTTTGAAGGCCCCGGTCATACGGAGTGTGACCAGGCCTGCCAGGCTGCGGCGGTCCAGATTCTGAGCTCGTGTTCCACCACTCACCTTCTGCGCCTTCGATTGTCTTCTAGACTCCGATACCTCTCTGCCCTCTGTCCTCTTGTGCCTCTTTCTCTTACCTTTCCGCCGTTAGCCGTCATTAGCTCCCGTTTTTGGGTCAGGTATTGTACTAGTCTATTTCTCTGTTCTTCCCTGTCTTTTTTTTTACTTTTCTTTTCTTGGTGCCTGACCCGCTAGTCCACACGTTCTCTTTGCGGTCCGCGGCATCCGAACTGCCGGTGTCCTGGTGGATGCGAATATCGGACAGTGTTCCATGGATGCAGTATGCAAACTGGAATCGTCGATTCGGTCAGGGATAATTTTTGATCATGCATTTCGGAGGCGGCGCTGATGTGACGACTTCTCCGAGGGAGGGCCAATGCAGGCCAACCTCCACAAGGTGCCGTCGCAACCGTAAGATTTTCAAAGCGCAGAGCCGTCAGCCACCTGAGCCAGTCAAATGACCTAGACTGAGCTTAATCTCTGGGGAGTACATTGGTTGTCTACGTCCTCTCCCGATTGCCGTTTCGAAGTTGTGCGACACGCGGTGCTGACGAAACCGCAATTTGCCATGGCTGGGCAGGCGGGGCATAGAAGAACAAAGAACAGAGAATACCTTCTATGGCAGAGAGAGAACAGAGAACACGGAGGGGAAAGAAGACCGATCAGTCGTTCAGGTAGAAGGGGGAGTGAAATGCTAACAGTCCCAAGTAAAGGGTCCCCCAGTAGAGGACTGGGGCTGGCTATACTCCGTAGAGACGAGATCCCCCGTAGAGCTTTATTTTATCGAGGCAGCTGTCAAGAGCTGTCAAAAGATCCAGTCGAATTGCCTAGGCTTCGGACAAGAAGGGATGGCCGAAAGACCGAACAGAGATCCTACTTGGGGGGCGCTTTTTTTTTCGCTTCTCTTTTTTTCTGTTCCTCGGATGGATCCACCTCCAGGAACGAATGACAGGAGTGGCAAGGAGCAATTAATCTACGAATCAACGCTTCGAGAAGACACTAGAGACAGCAGAAGGCAAGCAAACCAACACTACCAGGGCTGACCAACCCAGATCTCCCCTAGTCATCCCAATGCCAATGATGCCACTGCCCACGGCGAATACCCAGTGCTCGGAAAAGTGCAGGCCTGACGTGACCGAGACAGCTTTGCAAGCCATTGACAAACAGACCCGAACAGGTTAATCCAGAAAAGCTAGACATTGGACTAATGCACGAGGTGGGCGCGCGGTGGGGATTCCCAGTTTTCCAGAACACTGCCCGATGCGCGTGTCCAGACTCGGATCCTAGCAGGATCGCGAGAGTTACAGAATACGGACACGCTCGTGTTAGTATATCAACTCGAAACAATTTCGAAATGACGGGGAATTGTGCGGGAATTGAGACGCGGGATGATGTTTGCTTGTGCGCTTCGCCCTTTCGCCTTTCGGCCCCCCTTTTTTGTCCCTGAGGGGGCCCTCTCTTTAACTCCGTACGGAGTAGCTAGGGAATTTACCCTCTTCTCCTACGGACACGTCGGCACTTTTAGACGCTGGGGGGCTCTCTCCGGCACTCAATCTGAGGCACGGGCACCATCATCCTCGGTGTTTACAATTCAGTCACCTGTCCACTGCTCCACCGGGTCCCTGCAATCAATTCACCTCTGACGGGACGGTGACTGTGAGCCTTGAGTCTGCGAGTCATTCCAGTGCGATCCGGCCCAACGCGTGCATTCTTTTGCTTCCATGCTTCGGCAACCATTGGTTCACCCCTTCCAGGCGGCAGGGCGTCATGCATCGACGACCAGCATCTAAGCCGATCAGAAACCCGCATTGTCGGGTCACAAAGAGGGGATCGACCGATCTGCCCTGGCGTACGAACGGAGTCCACCTCGCCAAAGTACGGGCTGTCACTGACAGCGGAAGTGCTAATCCGTAGTACTTTTCAGGAACACTTACTTCGTCCAGTTTACAGTTTTACAGCATAGTTCCAGCATAATCATCAAAGTTTGAGAGAGCAGCAGATAGAGAGAGGGAAGGGACATTGTAGAATACATCCATACAAGCTAGGCCGATTTGGAAATCATAATCAGAAAACCAGTCAATCAAGAAGGAGATGGGGTGGGCAGCATCATGATGATAATAGGTAATGTAATAATAATAATTTTCCGAAAAAAAAAGGGCCAAAAAAAAGAGAAAAAACTAAAGGGGGTAAAAAAAATGGAGCGAACAACCCCAGTCTACAAACGGCTTCAGACCGTAGCCCGTAACAATGGAACCCTAAAAATTCTAGTTCATTTCCCTTTTCATTTCCTTTTTCCATTTTCTATTTTCCGCTCCTTTTTTTTTTTTTTTTTTTTTTTTTCTGTCTTTTTTATTTTTTTATTTTATGTATTTGTAGGAATACTATTGAGCCTCTTTAAAGATATAAGATCCCCCTTTCTGTCACCCCTCAATCCACTTCTCTTTCCCTCCCCTACAGCTATCAGCTAGCTATATATCACCAAAGCTATTCTACCGGCATTTATACCACGGATTTGAGGCACAAACCACGAACTTCTTTCAACCCACGACGTCATCCCCACTTTCTACCTTTACCTTTTCCTTCTTTGGACTCCCCCCAAAATACTAGAGGGTATTAGAGGGTCTTTCCATATCTCCGTGGCCCGTTTAGAGTTCAAGTCTGCCTAGCTCGAATTTTCTTCCCCTTTCGGGATTTCTTTAAGATCAAAGAAGATCCCCCTCCCCCCCGTGATTTTCAAGTTCACCTCCACACAATCTTCATTTCATTTCTCCGCCAACCTTCTCTTCGAAAGTCTCCTCTTCGCGACTATCCAAATACCAACAGCTTCACCGCCGCCACCCGCGTCACTTCCAACTTTTTTTCTTCTCCCCCGCCATGTACTCTTGCGCAAACTATCCCCGCGGCTGCCGAGGCCGCGTCAACCGTCAAGGAGCCAAGTGCTCTGACTGTGTGGTACGTGTTCACCGATGTGACGTATTGCCGCAGCAAAAGCATTTCGGCTTCAAGTAGACAATAACAAACCATACTAACTGCTCCCAGACACTCAACCTTCGACGCCCAGCATCTGCCTCTCCATTCGCCCAACCCCGAGACTACAAACGTGTCCTGCCCTCAGAGCGCCTCAGTGCAGTCTTTAAGGCCGAGGACCTAGAGCTGTAATGGGGTCCACTCGCCCATCCGGAACCACGGCCTAGCTACCTTCGCCATGATCTCCGAACAAACCAAGGTGACTGACTGGTTGCCACCTCTAGGAACTGGTTTCCCTAGATGGTTAAACCCGTCTCCTTCTACCTCTCATAATGCATAACCGGGCGTTTGTCGAATTCACCAGGGCGGCTTTTCCTCGTTCGAGTCCTCATTTACGCGTTTCTTTTAATTGTCTCTCGCTACATCGGGACCAAATGCATGTCCCCCGGCGCAAAACCACTACACAACTACATTTGTACGATGCGAAAAAGAAAAGACCACTGCGCCTACGTCTACGACGCAAGATGTGACTTTTTTCCCCCTTCCGCTCGTGCCTGGAGTTGAATGGGGAAGTGAAACCATGACGGTCGTTCTGAACTCTTTTTTGCATGGAAGATAGTTCCACGTGTTTCTTTTTAAGCATACTATCATGGATTCTGCCACTGGTGGGCAGTGGCGCGAATGATGGTTGATCGGTGATCGACCTTTTTCCCTCTATTTCTTGCGCATACGTTCGTTCCTATGTCGCTGGATTGATCTTTCTTTCTTCCCGTGTCGTTTCTATGTTTCTCTTTGTTTCCGCGATGCCATACCATACCCCCAAATTCCGCGATTAATGTTTTATCGGTTTCCCATGATCACCCATGATCTTTTCCTAGCATAGCTTTTAACTAGTTTTAGATACCTGCATCATAAATGCATGCACTGCCTCTTGACCTCACGCTTCTGATCTCTGTCTCTATCTTTGGTTTAACCTCTCCGTATTGCTACCCTATTACTTAAACCGTGTCCATCAAATGAATGACGCAGCCTGGAAGGGCCATAAAATGTCAGCCGTTTCATGACACGTCTAGAACGACCGATCAGCGTCCGTCTCGGCCCCCAACAGCTAAATTTATCGAATCAGCCGCAAACTCAGAGCCCCGGGTCATTGTCTGGGTGGAATGCGTCAGATCTACTCCGTAACCCCAAAGAGTTTCATAAATGGGCCAAGAGAAGGAATCTCCACGTTCCATATCCGTCATTGCGCAGCCCACTTTGCATCCACCTGATCCTGATACTAGGGTCCGCCAGAAATCCAAACCTAATGGCCCCATCGTGGCTGCACCGAATCGCATACGACCGCAACGTTTGAGTGGGCCGCCGAGCGGAAACCAGAGAAAGGAAAGAAGGCCAAGCAATTAAGCTAAGTCAGCCTTGCCAGCATTTTGCCCTTGATTTTGTGGCTGGGAACTAGGCAACGGCCGTAAGCCGTTCAGCTTCGACTGTGGCGACACTGATTCGTTCGGATATCTCGGTATCGACTAGTCCCTGATATTGATGGCTGAACAGCCACAATGAGACTTTGCCGGTCATGTATACCCGATATCCGAGAGAGAGAGAACGGGGCCAGGACTTGGGGCTAGAAGCCACCTGACACATCTCGAGGCTGACATGACAAACAGAGGAAAGCTGGCCCTTTGTTTAATGGGGCGGGGCCGGCACCAAAAAAGAAAAACAAGAGAGAGAAAAAAAAAAGGAAAAAGAGTCATTCACATTCAAAAAAAGGAAATTCAGGAATCGGACTTTACTTTAGTGTTCGTTCCCGAGGTAGCGGATGCAAGAACTGATCTCAGAAAGTTGAAAAACTGGAACAACCGAGGCGTGTTTCAGCTTTCAGCCCTGGAGCGCTTCTGGACGCGACTAGCGAGCTTTAATCTATCTGACATCTACTCTAGGTACCAGGTCCCAACCCACTCTGCTATCAATCCAATCATCGCATCTAGTAGAGGTTCCAGTAATAACTAGAAATTTGAGGCAATGGGGTGATACCAGTGCAGTCTAATTAACCACATACAGCAATTCAAATGAGACTGCAATACCATGCAATCTCCGTTGATCTTAATTCCTGAACAATTTAATTCTCCTCGTGACGTTGTTAGCTCACATTCCTCTAGCCGCGACACACCGCGCACCCTAACCCTGACTTTAACTCCTCATCCTTCGAAAAATTCCTTGAAACTGCTTTGGCCGGGATCATAGGACCAAGCGCCCCCTTCACCCCCTTAAAAAATAGATGGAAAGTGCAGGATTGCTGCGAACGATTACGATCCCGATTACCTTTGAAACATCCCAACCTCCCCACACACTGGCACGCTGTATTGCGTGCATTCACCGGGTGTTTGATCTTCTCCCAATGCTACAGTCCCGGGATTGTCTGTGTCAATTCACCTTTGGTGTATGGTTTACGCATATCGGGACTCCTGACAACATGGTGTGCGAGTGAGCAGTAACTATACTAAGTGGGTAGGCAAAAGAAACCTAGTTTTCATCCCAACCTCGTCAGGGGTCCTAAATTGCGCATTCAACGGGCCCCCGAATAAGTTGATTCACTTTACCGAGCTTTTTGATTCAGATTTGGACATTTGTAGTGTGGTGGATGTCATGTCTCTCATGGCACGTTCTCGATCCTCTCGCGTCCAACGTCTAGGGTTCAAGACCCAAGTCTTAATCCAAGACATATCCCACTTATTACACTGTGGCTGCCTGACAGCGAGAACATACGATGACTAGTTCTCCTTCTCGCTCCTAGTAACCTCCAATCCCCACACCGTCCAAACTCGCGGAATGTTTGGCTCTGCTCTACTCTGTTCCGCTCTACGTGGCTGTGGTTTCGGGGTGAGAGAGTGAGCGAGGGAGAGCAGTGGGCTCCGCCGATCTATTATGATGTAAAACACTAGATCGTGGGGCCCCTGGTCTTTTGCCTTTTTTTCCCTCTCTTTGTTCTGTGCTTTTTCTAGAGTCTCTCGGGTTTTGTGTTTCTTCGCTTCGCCCCTTTTTTTTGGCCTTGCGACGGTGGCCGCCCCGCTCAGCCACAGACCGATCAGTTCGCTGTTTCAGGGTGGACTGTGGGGATGGAAACACGTCTCCACATCCTTCTTCAGGGCACCATAATTGGTAAGATGTCATGATGATCGCTTGGATCGCTGTGCTGGTGGCAGTAGTTGGGCCGGTTGGGTTTTTGTCGGTGTGGCTTGGGGCCCTCGCGCGGATCTCCGCAAGTGTGTTTAGGTGCAATTACAGTATTGACTGGGGGTTCAACGGTTATTCCATTACACAAACCATTGTATTTTTGGGCCCGGTTTTCGATTCCGGATTTGGGAGATTTGCGATTGTCAAATATTCTAAATCCCGATTTGAAATCTTCTGGATTGCTCCTTCGAATAGCATTAGGTGTATGTTGCGCAGATGGGGCTGAACATCCCTGTTCGTGGCGTCCTCAATCCGTCTCATGAATGCCTGTCCCGATCCCCATCCTGACTCTAGAAACGGGGCCAAGCTACTCGGGCTCGAACTCAGGCTCGAGCTCTCATTTGGTGGACCCAAAGATGGTCCGCATAATCCCCTGCTCTCTCACTGGTGACCGTTCCCATGGGGTTGGGCCTTTGGAATATAACTACCCCTACGGAGTACATCGGCTGATCGCGAGCCATCCTGTAATCTCGGTCCCAAAGTAAGATCCTAGTATGCGAGCCCCCTGGCTGTCACCTATCTGGCTAGGTGGGCCATTCGGAGAATTTCTCTTTCGGCTCTTCTATTGTCTGCCGTCGATCGCGGCCCATTATCAACCGTTACAACATAAACTGGCCATCCGGCAATAATGGATTTCACATTGATTTCTCTAGTGGATCTCGGCTTTTCCCAACTATCTGTGGGTTAAACTAGATTAGATGGGTATCGCATTTTCGCTATATTGAACATTTATTTGTAAAATATGCCAGGTGGCTACTTTTAGTATGTAACTAGCTGCCAGATTGATATCACAATCTCAACAACATACATACTACTAAGGGGATGGATAGTCATTAGTTAAAGCACATACAAATAATCATTAGGACACTTGGAATCGGAAGCCTTTAACTGTAATTTATTCAGGAATGGGCTTCGAGATACGGGAGCGAGAGTCTCACTCAGTTGTTACTGTCAAGTTGGTATAAGCTGTTGATATACTTACACATGCTAGGTCACCTAAAAGGGAATAAATATGCCGGGCCGAGAAGGTAGAAAGGTGCTGCAAATCTAGTATGGGGGTGCAGTGGAATTTGATGGGAAAAGGTGGAACTTGAATTTGATCGTGAAAATTCCAACTGTCCAAACACCCTATTTAACTATAGTAGTAAGTAAATGAGATATTCATCTGCCATATTGGATATGGGTCCCAATTTAGATTAAACTCCATCTGTCACGTTCTCTTAGCCCGCTATCGGTCTCCCAGCATCTCCCGACATACCCACTGTGCTGTTTTAGTATGCAGCGTCCAATATCGATCGTCCTCCTCCGCTGTTTCGCTATTCGAACTCGCCCGTTCCCCTGAAAGTCGTCCAAGTGTCTCAAACACCACGATCTGATCTCTCATGTACCGATCCAGGGGTGATCGCTTTTTCACTGTGACATCGCTTGCATCAAATCCCGAGAGTTCGTCAATGAATCCCTGGACGCAAGTTTCAATGAACTCATCAATGTGCTCCATATCTGATTGGTCCTCATTTGAGCCCTTTTTGCCTTTCTTGTGTTTGCTTCTCCCTGGTAGCTTTGACTTGTTAGCTCGAGCAGACCCAAGAGCATCATACCCAAGCGTGAATCCTTCTTTTGTCTCAGCCACCAACAAAATGTAGAATCGGGCAACGTGGGATGTCGCTTCTGATTTAGCCAATGTGATCGGAACCCGGCCATGGTCGTCTGAACTTTCAAGAAGTTCTTGGTCGAACAGAACGGTGTTTAGTTTTTTGAGGGCCCGTCGCAATGTACGGTGGGTTTGCTTCTCGCAGTATCGACGAATGCTTTGTAGCTCTCCGTACTTCTTTTCTGTTCCTGACAGAATATCGTCCGGTGCTAGAACGGTGATGTCGACACTCGTAACTTGTCCACGGTCATAATCCATGATGTTGATGAGAGGGAAATACGGCACGGAGGAATATGATGAAGACTCGAGAGGGGTTAGTATAAAGCTGACGGACCCCATGCCAACCACACCAGTTGACCATCCCCGCTTGTGCAGAACAACTTCTGCGGGCGGAAATCCCAGCCTCTTGAAGTTTGGCAACATCACCCGGGCAGCATAGTCGTAGGATGGAGAGCTGGTCCCATTTGTACCGCCGGTGATATTGACTCGAATCTTTTCAATTCCAGGCTGCGCTCCCACCCATAGCAGGTATGGATAAATAGCCTGGAATATGAGAAATACCGAGCCTGGTGTTGATAGATGGATGTTGTATTCAGGCTTTGGCGAGACGCTGTCCAATGGAACAAGCGTGGGATCTGCTGGCACTATTGTTGTGGTAGATTGTGACGGAGCGCTGTTCTGGGGAGAAGGGTTCTCGCTTTCCGATACTGGAAATACTGGAGGCTCGAAAGTTACACTCTGCGATCCTATTTGTCCTCCAGTCACTTTGCTACCACTGATTTCTCCCAGTAGCTTGACAGCTGCTGCATGAGATGCCTTCAATCCAGTCTTTCCTCCACGATTTCCGCGTACATGATGAATTGTGATGGGTCGACCGGTGAGCGCGGCCAAAGCTAGCGCATTGCGGACTAGTTGCCCGCCTCCCTCGAGGGTTCGTCCGTCCAGCGTGATGTGGCGTGGCGATCGCTGTGGGGGAACTGCTCCACCAGAGCTCGAAGCTGGGGCCGTCATGGACCACGTTTATTACACAATGAATGTGCTGACTTTTTTCTTTCTGATAGGAGTAACATGGCGGGGAATTATTCTCAATAAGTACTTGAGCTTGAGTTTGATCTCGTTAAATCAATTGAGGCGCTGCACGTAGCACTGCCATGTTCTTTGTTGAGTCAGGCTGTGACTCATTGTCTAAAAAGGTTTTAGGGGTAGAATTAGGGCTGGGCCAGATCGTGATTGATTTACATTGATTGGCAAGTTGCAGCTGCATGCGTTTACCCTAATGCAGTTCACTGCTTCGACTCTGGCTATGGGAAGAAGATGGAGATGGAGGTGCACAATGGGAAGGCACGCTCAAGTCCAGATCGCTCCTACCCCCCAATTGCAACTCGTTCCTTCCTCCTTTGCAGCACAACAACACAACTCCATCTCCATCTCCATCTCCGACATGTCCTTTCTTCTCTCCCTCTCTCTTCTTTCTTTTCTCTGCAGCTTTTTGTTTTTCTACTTGTGTAGCTACTATACAACAGAATTTTGAAATATGTTTTCTTCTTCGCTCAATACCAGAGGTCGGCTTCGCAGATCCATGTCTACCCGCTCAATTCGCAGACCCCGTCGTTCCCCCACGGAAATTGTTGACCCAGATGTTGCCAAACAGCTTGCTGCTGCTGCCGCTTCTCGTGCGATGAATTCAAATCAACTACACTCTCAGCAGTCGTCGGCGGAATTGAAATGCCCTTATGGTCGAGTGGGCGGGCCTGCACAAGTTGCTGTTCCAAGACGACGTCCGAAATCCAGTATGCAGTATACTGACGACAGCGCCTCAACTTGTGGCGTCCCCACTGTACCCCCGTCAACACCCCTTCCATCTATCGTAGATGAGAGTATCACTACAGTCAATGCTCGCGACTTTTCGGCCGTCCTCACACCAACCGTTGAGGTGACGGGACTGGATGGCAGAGATAGCTCCGTCCCGTCGTCATATCGTCGACTGCGCAAGGCCAAGTCTATGTTTTCTACGAGACAGCGATCATCGCATAATACATATAGCGCTCCGTCTTTTCCACGTCGAGATGCCATGGATATTGAGCGAAGTCCTCAGTTTGTGCTGCCACGTACCATGAGACATACACCATCATTCACTCGGACAACTCCCCTTCAAGGCTCCCGTGCAATTCGGCACGCCAAAAGCCAAGATACTGCCATCCAGCTTGCTCGCAATCAATTTCTCAGCGATACTGATGGAGTGGAGTCCCAGACGAGACGTTCATCCCTCTTCATCCATCGACGCAAGAGAGAAAACAGGCAATTCCGAAAAACCTTCCGTGCCACGAGTGAGAGCAGCGTCGGCACAAAACTCCCGGCCGGAGTGTCCCATAGCAGACGGCGAACCTTCTCAGCTTCTTTCAAAAACGGACTCAGGCGGGTATTTGGTTTATCTAAGGCTGTCGAACAACAATCAAAGTCTCCTGTGGAAACAACCCCTCCGGTTTCCCCGATTGCTACTACCACTAATGAGGACCATTTCAAGAGTTCTGATGGTGAATATACGGAGGTAAATAACAGTCTTTCTTCCAGTCCATTGCGTGTTCCACAGATATCCCCCAGTCACGCCAGTCTTTGTACATCCAAGTCACGCGTCACAAGCTGGGCGGATTCAACGGTAGCCAACACAGTCACTACACGCAAGACTGGACATCGACAATCATTATCCTTGATCGAAGAACATGGCGATCTGAATCATCAATTGCCCCAGCATCCCTCTGGTGCAGCCGATGGGATTTCACCGACCCCCAGGAAGACTGCCGCTCGCAGGTTCAACGATTGGGTTGATAGTCATGATTTGTACTCAGCTTTGATGCAGCAAATAGGGCGACAGGCGGTACAGAGCCCCGGGGAGGACATTATCTTTGGCACAGTTCCCGAGCACCGTGTTATTCCAGAACGCACTTCCTCGGCATTATCGCGTCGCGGCAAACTCACCATCCGGCGTATTCCCAGTGGAGACTCGTCGACACCTGGATCATTTACAACTGCAAAAGCAGGCAGCTCCTCATCGCCACGGAAACATGTAATTCGTCCTCTCCAGTATATTCCTTCGCCGGGAATGTCTCGAAGAATACCAGAGCAGGAAAACCAGCCCTTGGACAGCAGAGTTGATGAGAAGCCACCCCGCTCGCCATATCAGCGTGATGGGGATTCGGATGAGGAAACAGGGAGCGTGATCGTTGTTCGCTATGCAGCCTCAGGGATGGGCTCAGTTTCTCCGAGCGTGTATTCCCGAACGACAAACGGGGGTACACCGACGAAGGATATCGTTAAGCCTGGATTTGCAGCAGAGGAGCCAGGAACAGCAACTATTTTTGCCCCTCAAAGAGCTGTTTACAGTTCTCCCACGCGCTCTTCCAGCTCGTCGCCTTTGAGGGCTCAAGTGAAACCGAGTATGGACTGGCAAAAGTGGATGAGCTCACAGATTGAAAGAATCGAATGCACCAGTCCGACACGGGAGCATGTGCGGGAGGATGCTCAGTTTGATGACGATGATGAAATATTCATGGGGATGATGCGGCGAGCACCTGATCCTGCCCAAGAATCGACCGCCATGCCCTACATTGTCAGTGAACAGATTCACGAGGACTCGCGAACGATTACAGAACTCAACGTTATCCCTCGAAACAATTTTTCTCGTCCATTCAGTCGGTCTTCCAGTGTGCGCACAGTTTTACCATCTCAAAACATTGAGCCCAGTGATACGGTCAAGGCTGCACCTAGGCTTTCAGCAATTGATACCACCACTGATTTTGCATCTACAACGGTTCGGGTGCCCTCTGATCGAACTCTGTCGCCGATGCGGACGAGAACTGCCAATCTGCCAACCCTGCCGGATTCCCCCACTCCCCAAAGGGTGATGCCCGATATTTCCAAGCGGAATTTGACACAGGAGCAATACCGACGGTATTCCGCCCGGCGACCGATTATGGCCAATGGAAAGCCAAACTCGTTCCGTTCAATGCGTACATGCCGTGACTTTCATGCGCTAAACAACGAAAATTCCTTGCAAAAGAAAGATCAAGAGGATCACGAGAACATAGTGGATGAGTATCACAAACTTCAGGATGGATATTCTACAATCTCCAGCAAGCACATGGTGGAGATGTTTTTGAACAGCAGGCGTCACCCGGCAGAGGCAGGTGTGATGGACAGCAAAGTCCATGGTGAGGCATTCATCTGAACTTGTTGTGACTTGAAAGTGTCACGCTCTGACTTCGTCTTGGATACATCGCACTTTTGGTATATATTCTTCCCCTAGCCACTCATTTGTGTTCATGTCTCAAGACAACAATGTATACATCCGAGTTGGAGGTAGCGATAGTGTAATGGACGATATTTTTAATGATAATAATTTTATGGGTCAATTTCGCATGTTGACAGAAATCGTGAGGGAAGGGGAAGGGGGGGGTGCAAAAAAACTAAAAAACAAAATGAATTGAATGAAAAGTTCAAGTTTGCAGCGACCATCAGATTCAAGTATGGGTTGGGACCAAAAAAGAACTCTCCCTCGGGGAATCGAACCCCGGTCTCCCGCGCTTATCGGTGTTAATGACAAGCGGAAATCATGACCACTAGACCAAGGAAGATGTGATAGTCGAGTTACTGCTCGACCACTTGGTGCTGGTTGATGTATGCTAGACAACATTTATGCTATATGACCTAAAACAATGTTATTGGACTAGAAGAAGCCCGAGTCTGTCTACCACAACTATACTATGAATGATGAATGATCGCAAGTATAACCTTGGAAGCATGGCCTGTTAATCTTACGATCAGTACTACCTGGAATGAATGAGATTTAACTTTTCCAACTTGAAACTTCGTGAAGTTTGATGGGGTCCCGAACTGAAACTTGAATGGTGTAAGAAAAAGATATATAAAGCTTTTGGAAGCAAGCACTAGGTAACTAACTATTGAGGTATCGAATAAAATAGTAAAATAAAATCAAACACTATCGTCTGCATCTCCAACTTTCCAAGGTTGATCCCTCAAACTTGTTCAAAAGGAAAAAGAAAGGTCAAGTTTGGTATCGCATCCACCACATATTCTAACATTCCTTCGACCCAATGGACACATTATCCTCAACTCAATCCGAACAGTTAACCTATTTTACTCAACATAATTCGCAGGGAAATAGCCCTGCACGCCAGCAAGCTCACCCTCCCACCAATCATCAGTACTGTTTGTCTTCTTCACCACGCGAATCCGATCCCCTTCTCGGATCTTCAAATCATCGCCACCCTGTCCATCAAAGTCATACAAGGCAGTGACATAGATCGGGCGGGGTGGTGGCGGAGGCTTTTTCTTCTTCAACGCAGCCATGGCAAAAGGTTCGGCATTTGTAAAGGGTATAGTCGGTCCAGAGTGAAGCGAGCTCGGCTGTCGAGTTTGTTGGAAATGATCTGTCGGTCTGGCAGCAGGGTAGAAGGAGACACCACTAGGTACAGGGGTGGTGGTCTGCGAGGGTGGCATGGAGTCTGGAGGTGGCGCCCAAGAGCCGTTCCCTGTTGGAAGTGGCGAGGTGCCCGAAGAGCTGACGACAGAGATGGAGCTGCGGGATGCCATATAGGAAGAGGATGGCGAGGGAGAGCGGACTTCAGAAGAGCAGGGCATCGGGGCGATAATCGGAGGCTGGGCTGCTGATTTACTGCGGATCGAAGACATTGATGGGCGTGAGGAGATCGATGGACGCGAAGAGGTGGTAGCAACGCTGCCGGTGCGACTGCCAACGGAAGGCCGCTTGTTCTGTTGTTCTCTGGCCTGTGCTTGTCGGAGTGCCTTGCCCTGAGTGAGGCACTTCATACCCTCAATTTGGTCTCTTACGGGGTCGTGAACAAGCTGATAGTCGGAAATGATCTGTTCAAAGGGAGATGGTGGAGATGGCAACCCGGTCTCTTCGCAGAAAGCGAGTATGACTGTGTAGTATGTGCCTAGCATGCGGTTCTGAATCTCGATCTGAGCGGTAAGAATGAATGGCACGAGCGAGAAAAGTAAAGAGATCAAATGTGGCAGACGCTGGCGAAGATCGTCATCTGCTGCTTGATACACCTGTTGTAGGTTTAGTAAACCGTCCAAGTTGTCTTCTATGTAGGTGTAATTTGCAAATACCTCTTTGGCACCAGCGAGATCCGCCTGTGCCTTGGCAAGATTGGCATTTTCGCGGTCGCTACGCTTCGGTTTATGGATGAGACCGTCGACTTTGCTCTGATAGATCTCGAAATCGGTCTGTCAAGTATTCAGGTGGTTAGTTGATATCGGCTGCCGACTGATTTATACCCTCCCCCCACATACCTTCCTATCATTCCTTTTCTTGATCGTCTTCTTCATGGGAGCCAGAGAGCCCTGTGCATTTTCCGCGGGCCGTGACATGCGATCCTCGACAACATCGAGTTCCTGAATCATCTCCTCGCGTAGCTCATCAAACTCCTTTCGCAGTCGGTTGGATCGACCCAAAAGGGTGGGGTCTGTTTCCACGGGTCGATGCGGGGAGGCTGTTTCAGAAGATCCGACGATGGGCGCATAGAACCCATCGAACTCGTCGGCCATACGGCTTTGGAAAGTGGCGATTGACACCCAGGCATCACGCCAGGCTCTGGTAGATTCTGCAATCTGAGAAAAAAAAAGAAAGATAGGTTAGCAAATGGGCCGCGCGTCAAATGAATCGGATAGAAAGATGCTGCCTACTTTAGACAACAACGAATCCGCATCCTCAAAATCCTTTAAGAGGACAGCAACCTGGCTGTCATCGGCTGTTCGCTTGCTGGTCATTCGACCAAAGCGTTTCTGCATGCTCTGCATGGTGGAAGGGGGAATTGGCAAATTGGCCCTTGGGAGGTTGGGAGAAGGAGGAAAGTCACGAAGCAGAGAGCCGTGGCAGTTATAGCAGTTTGCAAAAGAACCAAGCTTCTCAGATAGATATCGGACTGAACCAGCAGTCAAGCTTAGGGAAAAGTGTTCAAAGGAGAACGTGACGAAAGGGAAAAGAAGAACAGCAGGAAAGAAATCCAAAACGTTTCGTTTCAGCCTCCCTGCGGCTCTTGGGGGCCGGCCCCTCTTTGCTGCGCGGGATGAAAATGGGGGGATACTGGATTATTTTTGGCTGGGGAATGCATGGAGCTCCACTTGAGACCAGGATGATCGCAAATCAGATGGCACTGCCTGACTCGGTTGCTGCATGTGCATGGTTTGATACCACACCCACAGCATGTTTTCTCGTGGGGGCCGACTTCACGAATGAGTCAAAGCTATTGCAGGGGAAATGGATTAGGTTAATCATTGTTGATCATTGTCTTAATGAGAGAGAGAGAAATGACTACAGAAAGAGAGTGAGTGAGTGAGGGGAAGCTGTTCAAGATGTTGATCGTTGCAAGGCAGGGCAGGTGGGGTGCCTCAGGCCCACATCCCTCCACTGTCATCCACTGTTGTTGTCCAACTGTCGTACCTCTCCATCTTTGTCCACCACCTTCTCTCTCGCCACTCACTTCTCGGCAGGATCTCATATCTCAACATCTCACCCATGAGTGGCTGCCACTCACTATCTGCAGATGCCTGCCCCTGCGTCGACACCCCGTGGCTCCGCTCCAACCTCCTCCCAGTCTCCCATCACTGCTTCTGTCGTCAAGTTTCGTTGTTTATACACCCACGATCTGCGTCGCAAGTCAAAACGCTGGCAGGATGGCTACCTCCGATATCATGCTTTCAATAAACGGGTCATGGTGTATGACGAACATGGCAACTACATAGGTGATCATCATTGGCGTTCGACGGAGGAAGTACAAGATGGTGACGAGTTGGAGCTTGACAAAGGAGTGCTCATTGAAGTTGGCGAGCGCATAGGGACAACTCAGCAGGATCTCACCAACTTGTTCGAGAAGAGGAAATCTAGCCAGAATTCTCCTCCCTCGAATCACTCCAATTACCCCAATCACTCGCAAGCGCGCCCTACGCCAGCGTCGACACCCACCTCCACAGCCGGTCGCCCCCCGGGCTCGCAGTCATTTCGCTCGCTCAATGACCTTCTTGGCATAAAACGGACCCCCGTTGGATATCGCCCATCTCCGTACGAAGAACGCCATCCTCAGCCACCAAGCCTCCCCGAATCCTCCGAGCGAGCATCCAAACGGCCAAGAGTCTCGGTGGGAACGACCTCGAACCAAAGCAGAAATATGCAGTCCGAGGTGGTGGATCTTACAGAGACGCTACCACAACAAGCCGTGAGACCGAGTCCTCCTGTAGCTCGGGAGAAACCGAAGCCCTTGAGGGATGCGAGACCGAATATACCCGTGCCTGTAGAGGAAGTGCAGCCGGAACCGAAAGAATCCCCTTCAATTCCCAAGCCTCCGAGGCAAGACGCCCCGACCTTTGCAAGGCCATCTCTACCCCCTTCGTCGGAAACAAGAATCGGATCCCGGCCGAAGTTGACTCCTATTTTATCGAAGGAACAGCCGGTCGATTCTTCAACGACGTTCACCAAACCGACAAACAATAACGATCCCCCAGATAATGACCTTTTACGAAACACCTCACGAAATTCACGCCCCAAAACCAATACAAAGAACCCAGAGCAGCCGATCAAAACCCTGCGGATGGCAACTGAGAAACCTCGCCGCAAACTGATGTACAGCGCACTATTACCTAGCGATACCTCTCAGAAATCATCCCTATCTTCAATGATGGGCCCTTCTGAGAAAAGAAGCCAATCTACGCCCAACGCAAAACCCAAGGAGTCGCAGTCAGTACGTGCTCGCGAAAAATGAGGGGGCCTGCTGTACTAATTCGCCTTACTAGAGCCGCTAGTGCATTGTCTCGAGAACCCACATCTACCAACATGGAATTCATACCCTCAGTATCAACTCAATACATTCTCGAGGAGATGGTCGACAGTCCTGGAATCGAATACGATCAAAGCCGAAGTTCCCATGTACAGTCGTCGAGAGGAAGTCAACCAGCGCCCGCTCGAAACCTCTCCGCAAAAAGATCACTCGAAGCCCCTCTACGGAAATCGCTCTCTGATCCCACTGCCTTGACAACCAAACCTGGTCTCCAAACCCGACCCACTCTCATGCGAAGTGCACTAAGTACGGCCCCTGGACAAGCGGAAGAAGAGCAGGGACCTTGGACGTCCGAAGCATTGGATTTGTTTGACTTTTGGCCCCCCGGACGACCAAAGCCCTGCTGAAATGACCAGAAGAGTATTCTCTCTCTCTTTCTTCTCAGATTAAATTTACTTGTCTTCGGCATCCATATTCATCGCGGGGCACACCTCAAGCAGTGACCTGGTTGCTCACTTCCTCGAACACCATGTCGATCCCGTTACCAGAAGCAATCCCCGCAATTTCTCCTTCGGAACCATAACCTACGAGTCTTCCATTCACCCCTGGAGCCTGGTCAATAAAATAAAAACTAATAGCCTTCGTGCCAACTATCATCATCGAGAATCCTACATCTTGTTACGATTCACCACTCCGCTCGATGTATCACAGTCTCTTCTGGGAGTCGCGGAAGATGAGGATCAGAGGGCCATCATAGTGCAAATTTTCAACCAGAACGCGCTTCTAAGGTCCCTACGGGTCGAGATGTGGTCAGCTATCGTTATCAAAGAACCTCGAGTGGAGCTAGTCGCCTGGGGAGAATTCGGAATCCGGGTCGACCACCCTTCCGCGCTTTCATCGCCTATGTAAATTTTGGGGCCTAAATTATTTTTCACTATCATGATACCCATTTAGATAATCGATATACACTTACAGTGGCTGGAAAGAAGTTTGACGCCACTCTTTACTCACGAAGACTACTTACTACCGAAGAAACTTTGGTCAGATCTGAAATACTATTCAGTTACATAGTCCTCCAGTGTCTTACTAAGTAGCTGTTTAGTAAATTGACATGTATTAGCTTCATTTAAAAAAACGGCTAGGCTTGAAGGCCCACGAGCACACTATAATGTATCACGAGGCGCTATATATCCGAAATATTGGCCTCATTGGAGGCAGACGGGCCAGACTTTGAGAGCAGAGGGCTGCGATTTGACTCGGAGCATTTTCTGACGGTTTTCTCTAGTACCAAATATAGTTAAATTCCGAAAAGATTCCCGTAAACACTCCTTGGAGGTGCCATCTTCATAATTGAAAGAGACACCTCGATCTAAGAACTCTTCTTCACCAGAGTACCAGAAATATATGGCATAACAGACCAGGCAAAGTTCTTCTCCAAATCGACAACCTCCCAACCGCCATCTTTCTCGGCAGCTCTCAATAAAGCCGCCTCCGTATCCCGATTCAAAGTACAATCCCCAATGAAAAAGCTCCACCCAAGCATCTGATAAATACCCTGTACAGCCCTTGCCAACAGGGATCCCTTCGCTGTCCGCCACGGGTTGACCACGTGCTCCGTAATAAGCAACTTCCCACCCGGCCGAAGCAAAGTATACAGCTCATTTACCGTGCGCTCCATCTCAGGCACCGAGCAAAGCACCCGCACACAAATAATCGTGTCGAAAACCCCCGTGCCATCCCTATCGTACGGATCCGTAACCCCTGTCGCCGTCTTCCGAAGGGCAGGGAGGAGTTCGGACGCTGCGGCTGCGCATGGGAGAATGTGATACTTGTCTGAAAGGCCCTCGGCTGCGGCTTTGGCGCGGAGTTTGTCGTGTAGACCTACGCAGGGCTCCGGGCCGTAAATTGCTTTTATTGATGGGGACCGGAGGAGCGGCATTTGCGTGCCTGTTCCTGGTCCGATGTCGAGTACGATACCACTGGCTGTTCTGAGAAGTGGTGGGATTAAATCCGAGGAGCCGTTAACATTACCTCCTGGTTTGAAGGTGTCTGATTCTTCTGCTGCTGTTGGAGGTGGGGCGGCGTTTGGTGCTGGTGCTGACAGGGGGCAATTGTGTTAGTGAATGAATGTAATCCGGCATCATGTAATCCCTGAGAATATTATCCATTTTTGATGCATGGATTTTCAGAAGCTGCTGGCTTTAAACAAGATGGTATTTTGTTGGCAAAGGGAATCTTTTGGTCGACCCCCTCGTCATTCGTTGGAATACGTACTGGAAAATTCCACCCAGAATCGACCGAATGCCTGATCCCGTAATCGGCTAGTCTGGAGGATGGGTGCAAGGATCTCGCCATTTCTGAAGACAGCTTCGGCGCATACTCGGATGTAGTCTGTTGGTTGTTAGTTGGGCTATCGTGTAATCAATCGTACGGCCAAGAAGAGATATTCAAGCTAGATTTTCCCAACAAACATGTAAAAACTTGAATTGATATCTTTCATTTCCAATTGATACATTTCAAGGAAATGAAAGATATCATATATATGGGACGAAAGAAATAAAGGGTAGATATCTTCAATCACCGAATGTAAAATATCAAATGCCGAAGATGCAATCGGAGCAGCCAGACGCAGAATGATGATAAAGGGAGAAAGAAAATGTACTTACGAGACATAGCCCATGTCATAAGAAGGGCGGGTTCAAAAAGACCCATGAGTCTATATCCAAATGGCGGGGGGGTCGTCATGATGGGGTTGTTCTTGAATAATGCGAGGGGGATATTAGAGAAGTAGAAAACGCAGACTCACCGATCAGTTGAACAGTTAGGGTAGCGGAGAAGTCACGTGGCTCGACCACGGATGATAAGCAGAATGTTCAACGCTTGGGAGCATACCATGAAATGGACAGCTTACCACCAGGCCATTCAAGAGGCTTTGGTATTTGACCTTCATACACATATGTGTCTTACAGCACTACGAGTTTAAGAGCAGATAGGAGTGAACAGTTAAGAAACACTGATACACGGGCTAATCTGAGTAGGCTCACGTTCTGGTGCAGATGAAGAGAACACGATCACAGGGAAGGAGTGGAACAGTAAACCGGGACGGAATTATCAACAAAAAGGAAATATAGTCAAGTCGTCTGAGCAGACTGGGAACGTGGCTGGAAAAAATACACAGCTGTGAGAATGGATCAATGAAGGACGGCGATAGGAGATGATGCGTGGTTCTCAGACATGCAGGAAAGGAAAGGAAAGTTTTTCAAAGAGTAGTACTAGTAGGTGGAGTGTAGGATGGAGGGGCGTGGGTCGCGTCCCAAATCCTTCAGAAGGTGTAAAGATGTAAAGATGAGATGGCCATCACTGTGCCTTCTATGTCATGAAAGCATGTATGCAAGGCGGCCTAGTGATGGATGGAGGACTCTTTGTCGGGAGAGTGTGAGCGGAGAGAGACCCATGGCAATTATATGACCGACGCAAGCCGTCGTCGTGGTTTGAGGACCAGCCCGCAAACTGAGCCAAGCCGATTCTGCAGCAATGTTGTCATGATTTTGGTCTAGTGATGGGAGTGACTGCGGTCGACTCTCGGACTATACCGGCTGGTACGAGAGAGGGACCCCACATCGTGCTTCCCATCACAGCATGCACGAACATTTTCAAGTCGATCATCATCTTCGACTTCTTGGCCAAAGTTTTCTACACTGTCCTGGCCACGAAGGCTTTCATTATGAACACTGCCAGCTTGGCCATGGCGTCCCTTCAGACTAGCGATGGAGCCTCGAATGGAGCCGGTGAGAATCGTGCTAAGACGAGATGAGGATCGCTGTTGTCCTTCTTCGGGCACTTGCAACGTGGAGGTGACGCCTGGGGGTGAGCTGAATGCGGGAGATGCGCGTCCAGGCGTTCCAGTTGACCGCATGGACATCGCAGAGGCTGCCCGCTGTTTCGGCACTTGGCGACGACTATTGTGGGAGGCGAGAGACATCCGACCTGTCTGGCGAGAAGCCGAGCGGAAGCCGGGGTTGAATTCATCAATATCATCCAAAGTCACATTGTTTTCATGATCCTCACAGTTGTCGTTGGTCTCTCGCAAGAGCAAATACGACAATGCGTTGAACCAAGTCTCGTGCCTTTGGCTCGTGGTTGCGGTGAATCGCACCCGACGGCCAGGGCTAACAACCTCTAAGCTTCTGCAGTGGAGTCCGGGAGGATAAGGGTTGTCATCTGCAAGGACCTTGACGGCCTCAATGGGAACACTCTTGGTTTTGAGCTCGTTCTTCCCGGCGGTTTGGGGGTCCTGATCACTCCAGTATAACGTACGTGTATATGGGTGAACCCAGAAGTAGCGTCGATGACGGGTCGACGACATGTTCCCTGATCCGGTCTTGCGAGTATACTTCCATAAAAATTCGCCAATCATAGTCTGTGTGATTGCCTGAATCATGCGAGGGTCTGTGTTAGGACCATATCCGTGGGGCATAGGGCCAGCGTTGGGGTTGATGTTAAAGCGTTCCTCTATCTCTGATGCGAATGATGAAACAGATGACCTTCTTGACATTTGGCTCTGGCTGCTTCGTCTCATGCGCGCTTGGGTCGAAACAGTCCTCGTTGATCCTGGCCGGGGTACTTGGTCTCCCGGGGTTCGGGGCCCTTGCACATTCATGCGGTATGCAGATGCTGGTGCCAAAGGAGGGCCCATCGTACCTGGAGACGGCGGTGGGGGCATATCCATTGACTTTTTCTCGGCGGCCAAGATGGCCTCGCGGTGGTCGGCAGGCAAAGGCGGGTGGACACTGAGACCAGATGCCTGGCTAGTAGAGCTATCGGGCCGTTGTCCCGGAGTTGTGGATCTGGCAGACGACTGGCCTTGAGGGCGAGGGCGGAGCTTAGGAGTAGCGAATGGCGATGCAGCAGCAGCTCCCACTAGAGCCATGTCCCTTGACTTACTATCGGCCGAGGAGATCGGACGTGCTGATTCTCGTTCAATGAGGATCTGATCGATCTGTTTTGAAGACAGAATGGTCTGCGAGCCTTGATCCGTGCTAACAGAGCCCGGATTTTCTGTAGCAGACTGAGGCAAGGCATTGCCAGAGACGTCGCTGAGAGCCAGACCGATGCTTGTGCGTCTGTCGGTCGGGCTGGTGCCATCACGGTCACGAGCGGACTCAGTTGCCTCATTTTCATCAGTAGCTACACCCGCAGGCACCATGGCGGCCTTTGGCTCGTCCAAAGGTTCTGTCTGCATACCAAATTCGACCATCAGAGGAGCCACTGGTGGCACGTATTTGATAGGATGTGTTTCGACTGAACTCAGGGTAGATACTGATGGAGCTGGAGGAGCAGGGATTACGACTGGCTTGGGAACAATTGGCTCTGTGGAAGCCGCGTCCAACCAAGAGATGGACAGCTCCGGGATGACTGGCTCAGGTACGGGCTCGGGTACAGGAGGCTCAATCAACCTCGGGGAAATAGGTTCCGTAGAAGCGAAACCCAGCATAGAGATGGACAGCTCTGGAATCACTGGCTCGGGCACGGGCTCAGGAACAGGAACCTCCATCAACATCGGCGCAATTGGCTCCGTAGAGGCAGGTTCCAGCATGGAAATTGTCAAATCTGGAATGACTGGCTCGGGTATAGGCGCAGGAATAATGATAGGCTCCGGAACTGGAGCAGGATCAGGGTGGCGAGGCTCCACAGGTTCAGTGTGTTGGGTAGAGAGAGTGGACAGCCCAAATTCGGGTGGAACAAGCTCAGGAACTTCCAATACTGGCTCAGGTTCCGGGAGGCGCGCCTGGATGGGTTCCGTGGAGGAGGTGAATAAGGAGGACAAGGAGAGCTCGGGCAGCTCTTTCACCAGCTCCACCACCACAGGCTCGGGCTCGGGCACAGTGGCCATGACAGGCTCAGTATTTTGCGACGAAATCGAGGACAAGTTCAATTCTGGAATTTCGGGCTCTGGAAGCTCATACTTCACAGGCACAGTCTCGTCTCCAATGACATAAGAAACATCCAATGTAGGCCAATTGGGCATAGTGGGTACTGTCTCCTGTGAGGAGATAGCTGCGACATCTAGGTGTGGTGGCTCAGCCTGGGTACCAGCCTCAACTTGCTGCGACTCAGCACCCTCATCCCAAGCCATCTTGGGCGGTGTCGGGACATTAGCCGGGTGATCACCCTCCGCGAGAGGCCCTTTCATCGGTGTCCACTGGGTGCCTGAGCTGACCAGCTTAGGAGTTTCGTCTGCTTCCATGCCAATTTCACGGTCCATGGTCTGGATCCTCTTCGGAGTAGATGGAGAATCGACAGGGGTAGCCTCTTCCATGACAGGTACAGGTACAACATTGGATGTCTGTGGTTCCCATGGTTCAGTCATCATACCGCTGTCCACCATCACAGGCCGAGGAACACCGCCGAGGGTAATATCAGAAGGCCTGCGAGAGCCGGGAGTGGCTTGCATGCGTGGTGTCGAGACCGGCGATGCGGCCCCTTCTTCTTCCTCCTCTTCGCCACCCTCAAGCTCTTGAAGCTCTGCAAACAGGCTCTGGCCCTCTTGCCCCATCGGGTCTTGCTCAAAGCTTGTCGCAGGTGAATTACGGGCACTGGATGGACGGCTACTAGAAGCCATCGGAGCCTCTCCAGATGGGCGAATGCGCCTAAGGACACTTCGCTTGGACCTGACGCGCGGGCGAGAGATGTGAATTTGAGTGGGAGAGGGGAAACCAGTGTCAGTTTCATCATCGTCCGATGTAGAGGCCGAGCTATGGTAGGAAGTTCGGTCACGGGCTTTGGCCATCACCAGGGATGAAGCAACGCGGTTGCGCGGGGTGGTCTGGACATTGTTCTCGGTCTCGGTGAGGTCTGCAGAGTCACTGCTATCGTCTGCCATGCTTTCCACACCGGTTTGGAATGCTTCACTCTCGGTGGCGGTAGCGCGCTCATTTGCGGTCTCAAATCCATCCTCGGCTTCAGTAGCAGTCTGGTAGACATCGCTGGGTTCATCGGGGGAGTCTGCACCGGAGCGGTTTCTGGAGGCGTTAATTGCCGCTGAACGAGATGGGCTGATCTGGCCGGCGTTGTCTTCCCAGTCAGTGTCATGAAGCTCAACCATGGATGTTTCCTTGCGACCTGCACCCAAAAGGTCGGGGCGGGCAGGTTTCCGGAAGGAATCATCCTTCTTCTTCAGAGGTTTCTTCGTTCCATTGGGCGCGGCGCTTTCACGGCGGCGTTGTTCAACCTCGTCCCGGGCATCTTGCAACATGCGCTTGAGTTCGATCTTCTCGGTCTTCTCTCGGTGAATAGTGCTCTTAAGATTCTGAATCATCCGATGAGCATGTCCAAGCGAGCTCTTGAGGGTTTCAGATTCCAAATGGTTGTGGCGCGGCGTGAACTTGTTTGGCGACGGAGGGGGAGAATTCTCCGGGGTGGTTTGGTCGGGCTCATCGCCATTCATGTCATCTGGGAGGTCTCGAATGCCTTGGGTTTCATGTTGACGAATACGCATCGCAACTGCCTTAGCCAGCTCCTGATTCTGTGAGGTGAGCTCTTCCAGTTTCTTCTGAAGGGCTGATTTCTCCAGATCCCCTGCATTGAGATTTCGGCGCAAGAGGTGAACTTCAGTATCATTCGACTTCTGAGCGGCTGCATGGTCTTCCAATAGTCTCGCGTTGGTTTGTCTAAGCTCCTCCAATTCGCGCTCGACGGCATTCTTTTCTGAGCTTGAGGCACTGAGACTACTAGTAAGCTTCTTCTCGCGTTCCGTCGCATCTCGAATAGTCGCCATCAGCTCATGGGTTTGTGTTTCCAGAGCCCAGTTCTCATCTTTATAGCGCTGCTCGCTATCGTCGAGCGCTCGAATTCGCTGAGCATAACCTTCCGCTTCTAGCTCTAAACGCGACTTCTCGAGGTTCACAGACTTGAGAGATTCTTCACGCTCGGCCAGAAGTGCCTGCAATTGACGGACTTGGGCGAGTAAAGAGGTAGAAATTTCGGTTGCGAATTCGATATCATGTACACGGTTCGACGGTTGGTTACGTTGCTTGCGAGATGGAACACTGACTTTGCTGGGAGAATTTGTCGCTTGTCCGGCGAAAAGAGCTGGGCTGATGGGTGACTACGGAGAAGCGTTAGAGGGGAGTGACCATGATAAGTAATATGTTCATGTCATCGCAGTACCTTTTGATCAAAGGATGGGGTGCCCGGCTGGGCATCCTCAGAGCCTCCTGCCAGTCGTTTCGGGGCCAAAAAGGCGCGCGCCGATTCCCTACCAATCTCATTATACTCGTGCTCCAGGTCAGCAAGTCTCTTTCGCAGATCCTGGCTCATCTCGCCATCGTCCTGCTGTTGTTCGACCTCCTTTAATTGCTCCGAGAGCTCTCGCTGTTGGTCGATGAGGGCCGTGCCGAGTTTTGATGCCTCTTCCAGTCGACGTTCGGTTTCCGCAAGATGAGCCTCAAGAGCTCGCTTGGCCTGAGCGGGCGACGACGCATTGAGACTGAAGAGCTGCGTATCGAAGGACGAGTACCGGTGGGATTCACGAGGGGCAGCATGGTGTCCGGCATTGGAAACGAACGGGTCCTCCATCATGGAGGCGAGGGAGCTGTTCGCTCCAGTATTGGGAGTGGTCATAATCCGAGGTAGCAGTACCGTGCCTCACGCGGCGGCCGAATCCCCCTGCTAGTGCGAGGAGATACCGTTCACCGAGAGAGACGTGCGGGGGGTGAGGTGGCGCGATTCTTTGTGGTGGGTGGTATGGTATGGATTACGCGAGCATCGTCCGAGAGCGCGCGCTTCGAGATGGTGTCGCAGGAAATGACCTCTCACCAAGTCAATATTATCGAGCCGACCAGCGACCACGGATCGTCAGTGGCACCACGTGCGAAAATGCGGGTGCAATTGGGTGGGTGGGAAGAGAAAGAAAATGAAATAAGAGAAACGAGAGTCGCAAGATAGGAAAGATGAGGGAGAACAAGTCAGAATGGCAAACAATCGGCAAATCCACAAGGAAGTCCCCGGCGAGATCGTTCAGGTGTCGGCGCGTAGGTGTGGGATGCAATCAAACAACACAACACTGGCGCGATCTGCAGGACCACCCGCGGGATCTCAACCGGGTTCGCCAGGAGAGAAGAAAATGGACGGAAGAAAGGAAAGACGGATGGAAGGAAAAGAAAGACAACAGAAACAGAGGGAAAAGGGAGTGTGGGAGGTCGTTGGTTGCCGGTGGTGGGCGACTTGGGCGGGGAGAAGCAAAAGGGAGGAGATTCTGGCCCAAAAGGTGGACGCAGCAGAGACGCAGGGCACAGCTAATATTGTCCGCAGTTAATAGGGGTGCATCTACATTATTCCATCTAGTACATGGACTAGTTGAGTGATAGGTATGGAGGATGTATAGTGTGTAACATAGTATGCACACGTATTATATAATATATACCTAGGTAATATCTACAAATATGAAGATATGAAGATCATTCCATTCAGTCATAGCTGGCTCTGTCTATCTTGACCTCCAAATGGATTGGCTGATTCTGCTGTTTGTTTTCTTTCTACGCGTCTGTTTGCCCTGTTTGCATTGCTGACTCATCCGTTCCAGAGGCTTCACCAACTCAGATTAGAAAGCATGTGCTCTTGATAAGCAAATTGGAGAGCTGTGGAGGAGCTCTCATTCGTTTTATTTCTTCTTCTCTCCCTCTGTATCATTACCTCTTATAACATCCAATATGGCCGACGAATCTACAGAACCCATCCCTCAGTTCGGCTTCAAGAAGCGCTCCAAACCCAAGGCCAACTTGCGCAAGAAGCCCGCCACTCCGCCGCCGGCCTCCGATTCAGACTCTGGTTTCACTTCCTCCGATGACGAAGAGGGTCGCCGAATTAAGAGACGTCGTAAAAATGTCGCCGTCACCGCTTCATCCGCGGCCAACGCCAGGAAAGACCCTGGAGCCGAACAGCCCTCTAGCGCCACTCCGGTTCCCTTGACATCTAGTAACGATGCGACGAAGGCCTCCAACTGGTACGACGAGGATCTCAGTGCAAAGAACCTTCTCGGATCAACCAGAGCTCGCCCGGACAATCAGGACACTGGCGCTGAATCGACCGTAGATGGAAGATACAAAGGAGCTGCCAACTACCAATCCTTCATCCAGAAGAACCCCGATGCGCCGAGCAAGCAATTCGGTCCGATCAAGGCACCCACAAATGTGCGGACAGTGACCGTGATGGATTTTGCCCCGGATGTGTGCAAGGACTACAAACAGACTGGGTGAGTTGAATGCCTTCCACGAGGTGCCCTCATAGTTCCTCATCCTTTGGCATATATGCTAACATCTTTTTTTTTCTTTCTTCAGATTTTGTGGATTCGGTGATTCGTAAGTCGCTCCCATCAGCATATGGTCTTCTCTTAAATCTTTTTTTTTCTTTCCAATACTAACCACGACGTTCTAGTTGCAAATTTCTTCATGCGCGAGAAGACTACAAACAAGGCTGGGAGCTGGATCGTGATTGGGAAGTTGGGACGAACGGGAAAAAGTTAAGCGGAAAGGTTGTCTCGCAAAGGACAGGCGCCGGTAAAAAAGTCGAGGACGAGGAGGATGACGATGATGATGAGCTGCTGGAGAGTGTCCCATTTGCCTGCATCATTTGCAAAAAGTCCTACCAAAATCCGATCATCACGAAATGTGGTCACTACTTCTGCGAATCCTGCGCTCTGCAACGGTACCGCAAAAACCCAACCTGTGCGGCTTGCGGAGCAGGAACCGGAGGTGTTTTCAATGTTGCAAAGAAGCTCAATGCTCTTCTGGACAAGAAACGTGAGCGCGCTCGCAAGGCACGCGAAAAGGCAATTGCCGAGGGAGAAGAGGTCAGCGAGGAGGAGGAAGGTGGTGATTAAGACATTGAGTGAACTGCAGCTGGACTGTATAATTCAATGCTAAAATAATATTTCGAGACCCGTGAAACTTACGCTGTATATGAAACAAAAGTTTTGAGAGAATTGATCAATCGTGGCATCAAATTTCGTCCATACCTAGAGATATTGGAGTAAACATAGTAGATATGGTCTTGCCAGTGCTACCTGGTACATGTTACTAGCAGCAATGTCCCAGTCCATTATTGCTGCCCACGGGCCTGGCGCACTGTCGTCCTTCCCCGCAAACCGACCAAGTTTCCAGCTGCTCTCCCCTCCTATCCCCTCCTTCTCTTCTCTCCTCTTCTCTCGGAATCCTCCCGCAGACCTCCAGAAATAAACTGATGCTGCGTCATTTTCTAGGCAAGCATCGAGCATGCGAGCCTTGGACATAATCCGCTCTCTCCTCCTCTCAAAATCCCGCGGCAACCCCCCAGAAATCAACTCAAGCTGCGTCATTTTCTAGTCAATCATGCGAGCCTTAAGACACTCTCCGCCACGAAGGAGGCGTTCTTGCTCGGCCGGTGATCCGATACGCGTGCTATAGTTAGTGACAGCGCGAAGACAGTTCTACATATGTACATCGCAAGCATTGCCAAAACACGCTGGAGACCCATTAAAAGACTCACACACCACAATAACTGCGAGGCATTGACGTAACCCTCCTGATAATGGTTACGGGAACCCTGTCCTCCCCCGTCTTCCACCATCCTTCCCCACCTGGGGCAGTGTATCGTTGAATCCCCCACGGAAAAGAATCCCCTCACTTGCGGGTTTCTCTGGTCTCCTCATTTTTGGCGGAGTCACTACGAGTCAAGAACACTGCCCCTGCCAGTTATTACTTTGTTGATCGAGGTCTTGGCTATGGAGGTAGTGGGTCCAGCTCTGTCATCGCCACAATGTGCCGTCCAGTGTCAGAACCCAAATCAACCGGCATAGATTAAGGTCTTGGCCTTGATTCTCATGCAATCGAAGCCGTTTTTGAGGGTTCCTACATCCGAAACCCCTCCTCAACATCATGATGGCCTCTCTTCCAGGCACCTGAGTTTTAACAGCCCGACCAATGTCCAAATTTCCATTCGTCGAATCTTTTAAGGGTGGTCTGTACGCCCCCACTTAACATGCGACACTAACCAATAGCGCGGTGGGGAACTACGTACCCTCTGCGGCGACGTCCTGCACGGCAACACTTTGTTCCAGATCCTTTTTCTTTCCCCTTCCTCGACTCTTCCTAAGAATGCTGCTCGCCACGTGCAGACCATGGTACCTATCATGGGTGAATGGGCGAATGGGATGCGCGACCCCCTTCGTCCATTTAAGCGGAGGTCTGGGCGGCCACTTACTTGCAGATTGGCTACAATCCCTGCGCAACCAGCGGTAGTTGCGCGCTCATTCCCCATTCCCAAGCCCAATTGTTCCAATCAGATGGTTGGTCCCGCCCGTTGTCTCGAGAGGGGCGGGAGCCACTACGCAAGCCCGAGCCAAGCTTTCTACTAGAGGCCAGAGCAAGCGCATTCAGCACGTCCCCCGGATGATTGTACTCGCTGTCCCCATCCCAGCTCCCCTGAACTGACTCTCTTGCGGCCAATGACGTGGACAGTACCCTGGATTTAAGTTAAAACGTGGATTTGACTTCAGAATGGCGAATCGTCTTAAGAATATGGGGCTTCCCCCCCCTTCTGCCTCGCACTTTACACTTTTAGGCTACTGCCAGATCGCGCGGGAAGATATCCCCAATTCCACTTTTCCCTAGGGTCTCCCTAAACCCTTCTTTGGTCAATCTTAAATTGCCTTTTCTTGAGAAAATTCTAGCTGTCCCCTCTTTGGTATTGGGTGATCCCTGTGGCGAGCAGCCCTGACTTTCTTCTACCATCTTCTTCCTCCATTTCGCAGCCATTTCCGAGTCCTACCTTGCCTATACAGCATTTTCTGTCCCATATTGAACCTTTTCTCCCTGTTTCTTGTCTGACCCCTTTATCAATGGATTGCTGGATTCTGACAAGGTGACTTCCACGTTTCAAATATAATAAAGGGCATTCCGCTTGAACTGGTGGAAAGGATTCCTCGAATACTATCGCATTATCCAACCTTGTGGTCACCATGAAAGGTGGAATACGCTTCGCGATATGCATCTTCGTTTTGTTAATGTTCTCATTATTTCTGTTGGAGGCACATCTTCAAGATATTTACAACCAGTATCGCGCGGGCGCATACCTGGCCGAGTGGCTGGACCACAATAAAGCCGGCCAAAAGCCGTTACCCACTGACGGCACGCCGGGTGACAAGGTTATTGTAATGGCCAGGTTGGAAGAAGAGCATACCGAATGGGTTCAGGAGGAGCTTCCCGAGTGCGTTGAATTGTGTCGACTCCCTCTCACACAGAACGAATTTATGCTAATATTTACTCTACGATAGCTGGCAACGAGCCATTTACATCGTCAATCCCTCCCAAGCCTCACGAACCAATAATGAAATTCTCACGACTCCTTTCAATAAAGGCCACGAGTCAATGGCCTATCTCACATATGTCATTGACCACTACTACGAGCTGCCCTCTACAATCGCCTTCCTCCACGCCCACCGCGCCGGATTTCTCATGGCATGGCACGTCGACGCCCCCCTGCATGATAACGTTATAGCGATGCGCAACCTTCAGACAGATTTCGTTCAACGAAACGGTTATGTAAACCTCCGCTGCAATTGGAACCCGGGCTGCAAGGAAGCCCATCGCTTCAATACACATGTCACTGAGCAGGTCTGGTGGGATGTCTTCGAGGGTACAAGCACCCCGCCATTAAACTCGTCGTCGCCTTACGAGATGGAATCACATGGTCAGAGATACATGCGCAAGCCCGCACAAATTGGTGCCGCGTGCTGCGCGCAGTTTGCGGTTTCGCGAAGCCAGGTGCACTTGCGGCCGCGAGAGGATTATGTTAAATTCCGACAATGGATTATTGATACGCAGTTGAATGATGCCTCGTCCGGGAGGGTGATGGAATTTCTGTGGCATGTCATTTTTGGAATGAACTCGGTCTAGTAAGTGGTGACTTATTTCTGGTCGGTAGAATATAACAAGCGCTGACCCTTCACTTTCAGTTGTCCTGATGAGCAACTTTGCTATTGCCAGGTTTATGGTAAATGTTGATCCAATATTTTCCGCTGTATCCTGCCGCCTGACCAGATTTTGCGCCTCGTCTACGTTCTCTTGATTTTATTGCACCGACTCTGCATCTGTCGAGGTTTTCGATATCCATTTTACGGCCATCGCATCGTGCTTTTATGTTTCAGGCATCTCATTAGAGATGCCATGGAGTTTGTACGGTTTATTGTGAATTATTTGATTCCATTGCGTTCAAGCGTCAGAAGGAGTCCCTACACAATCGTTTGATGTACATTCTAAACATTTCTAGAAAGGCATTTACCCACTGCTCCGGTCAATTGCCTCGGAGTATACTGCATATACAGCTCCGTTGAATGCAAAGAACATTTCACAGAAATCACAGCAACATAGAGCCATACTAGTCACCTCATATCTAATCAGGATACAGTTCTGATACATGCCTTGAGATATCGTTCGACCCTCTTCATATCCCAAAGCTGTGAGACGATCCCCACATATCCATCCGGCCTGATCACCGCCAGTGCACCATGCGTGGTGTCCACACCGTAAATGCTATAGGCATCGTCAAGCGCCGAGCCATCGTAAAAACGCATTTCTGAAGTCATCTTCACACAGGCGGGGATGTCATCCCATTCAAAAGATCGATGGAGGCGAGGATGTAGCACGATTTGTTCTATGGTAGATGCAGGGAATTTGGTGACTAGCATAGTGGTCATTTCAAGTGCCTTCGCCGAAACACTTTCCCGATCAAGCAAGTCGTTCGACGTCAGGCATAGAATTCGGAACCGACCAGTAGAGGGTGTGTCTGTTATGATTCGTTATCAGACCTGCTCGGAAATGGATAAAACGAACTGCTTTGTTCTTCTCTTACCATCATGAAGATCTCGTTGACCCCCATCCGCATGGCGGAGTAGTCGAACGTTTAAAAGCCTTCGTCCCGGCCGAAGAATTCCTGAGAGATAATCTGTGCCCTGAACAGGACTATTGGAACGCTCGTTATCCCGAGAGACGAGTATATTTTCCGGATACTCTACTCCGCATCCACTGGTGAAACCGTTGTTCAGTTTGAAGGCCTGTTGGAATTCTTCCTGCGTGAGTCCTTCTGTTGCACCCATCTGCCCGGAGAACATTGTCGAGAACTTTCGGTCAAAGTCAATGAGCTGCTGGGCTGTTTCATGTCGCTCTGTTTGATATGTGTTTAGTAATGGCGTTGGATCCTCAGAGCTCGATGACGGTGCGAGCCCGTTGATTTGATATATCAGTTTCCAGGCTAGATTGTACGAGTCCATCATTGAGACATTCATGCCCTGACCAGCCTAAGCCATTGTACGATGGATTGAATGTTAGCAGAGCCAAAATTGGGAGACACCTTGATTTGAGTAACTACCTTCGGGCTGTGGGTATGGCAAGCTGCAATTGATGAATGAATTAATGATATACAACTTGAGAGGATTAGCAAGAGGTATGCTTACCGTCACCAACAATAAATACCCGAGCAAAATTCTTCGAGTCTTTGACAATGAAGTCAGGTAGGACTCGCTGGCCGATCTGATAAGCAGCCCACCAATCAATTGCGCCATCTTTGGGTCGGATATAGTAAGGCTGCATGGCATCCGCTACTTGTTTCAGAATATCCTCTAACGTGATTCTGCTCCTTCGCTGCCTCGCATCTTCTGACTTGAGATCATTAGCTCCATTTAGCTGCTGATCCTCGTCTGGAGCTACTTTATCAGGAACATGGACATATAGCCGAGTAAGATATTCACCCGTCGCAATTCTCTCCCGCGGGATAACCATCACTGACCCAGCAGGTGAGTGTATACCACAGCGGCGACGAATATCGGGAAAGTTGGTATCGGCAACTAGATCCACAACACCCCAGATATGATCTAGCGACTCTCCCTCCAATCTCAGTCCCATGTGTTGACGAACGACCGAGTGTGCACCATCGGCACCCACTAGGAATTTCGTCCGCACGGTCCTTTCAACACCGTCAGTCTGCATGGTCACGACGACAGGAAATTCGGCATCGCATTTTTCATCGATCTTCACATCGAGAAGACGCGTGTTGCGAAGAACGCCTCTTTTCGAGTACCGTAAAAGATCAGTTTCCATGATTCTTTCGATGCGTCCCTGGTGGATGGTAGCTTCGTAGCCGAAGCGTGCAGGAGGAATCACCTCCGGCACGACGGCTGTACGTTCAATGATCTTGTCTTTGTCCGCGGATGGGTTCCAAAATGCGAATTGCCACATCTGACATGCCTCATTTTCAATCTCGTCTGAGATACCTAACGTTTTGAAAACTTCAAGCGTTCGGGGCTGAACACCATCAGCCTGTCCTGATTTCAATGTGGTTGGTTTTGAGTCAATGCAGAGAAGCGATTCATCACTCAGGCCGTACCGGGCAAGGAGGAGATCCAGCATCAGACCTGCTGGCCCTGCCTAATCAAAATATTTTGCTCAGTGATGTTTCCTTTTTTGCTGGTGGTTAGTTAAGGATGAAGGAAAGTTACATACTCCGACAATAACCACTTCATATCTTTCTTCATCGGTTATTTGAGAGGTGAAAGGAGGAGCGAGCCTGGGCAATGGGGGAGCAAAAGATGGTAATACCCTCAGATCCCGAGAGGAAGAGGAGTATTCCGTGAAGACGGGCATTTCGTTTTCGAATGGTCGTGGATAGCAGGACAGAGAAACAAGACCTTTGAAAAGTCCCGCCACTTAATTGTGCAAGCCTTCTTTATATAGCTTATCTACTTATAATCCCGTCTTTTCAGTATTCCGAATTTTTCAGTTCCGATGGTTGTAATCCGCGCCGAAGGTCGACTGGACCATACCCCACAGATTTACTATTGCGGGGGGCGGGTCAAAGTGCTCTGCTTGATCGATAGTTTCTATACACCAATTAACGGATGACCCAAGTAGGAACTATCTTAATACGGCTTCCAAATTTTACAAATATTTTTATTTGCAAGGCCTTCAAAATGAATCAATTTAAGATATGTGAAAGTTGAGACCATTCCATTGAGATTTTGAACCAATTTCTACGTAGAAAACAACGGCTCAGTTACCCTACCCATACGTAGTAAGCGAGTTCATATTCAACCTAAAGGTCAAATCGACGATATAGTATTCGCCAAAGTCTCAACATTGACGGGTCCCACATGGGTGGAACTTCACCCCGCAAGTCGTGGACCATAAAGCTGCGGGGTGATCAGTAGCCGGATTCAAGCCGGATAGTCTCCTCGGCAGTTGCTACAGCATGTCCCCCATTATGACATAGCTATTATAAGCAACTTGAAGCATTTGGTAAAGCTCATGTAAATAAATCCACTCAGCTTGCACTTGAGGTGATCAGGTGAATAGTATCCTACGAAATGAGAGTCTATTGATTTCTGTTGATAGTACGAGGATTGCGATAAGATTATCTTGTGAGAATCGAATTGGTTATCATTGATTAACTCAAAGAACTTCCTTTTGACTCTAATGCTGCGGAAAGTACACCGGCAAAACTCTGTGAGATCCCCCAACGTCCACCCCGCTGGAGCAAATCGATCAACCTATATAAATGATCCAGGTCCGCAACGACAGAGCCCTCCGCATTGTGGGTATATTCGGGAAAGCAATGAGTCTGCGAAGCGTCATCGCCCAAAAGTTTGATCTCTGGCGAGGCAAATGCTTGGGCACAGATAACATGTTTGGGGCTATGATACGCGACACATAAATAAGTCAGCGCCGCGCAAAACAATGCGCGGGGAACATGTATGGCTGGCTCAGAGGAAATGCTCATACGCTCAAGATAGTGCGCAATCAAAGACGCGTGGACTAGGCAACGACTTGCGTTGAGAGAAGATGCCCATTCTCGCACTGGTGTTGAAGTTTCGCTGATTGCATGACCCCCATCTCGACCTATGGATTGCTCTAAAAGATCTAGATCGGCGTACAAGGATATAAATATCGAGTGCCAGAGAACTGGTAGGCAGAATGGATCTTGAGTTGGGGTGTAGTAGGTTTTCCACCATTTGATAAGCAGGTCTGAGGTTTCCTGGCAGACAAGGTGATCAAACTCGTCGGACTTTTTGGCATCAACGAGCCGAGCATTGATGCTTTCGAGAAGTCCATATGCTGTGAAGCTGGAGTTGTGGCGGGTAGTTGGGAAAGGATCTGGTGAACGATGTAGCCGGGGATATGCTGGGTCAACAAGTTGTTCAGATTGTAGAGATTGACGATAAAGCGTTGCCCATCTCGCCGCTGTAGGAGCCGAAAACAAAGAATCTGATGCCAATCGAGGAAATTGGCGAAACCGATGACTGCGTATTGGTTGGTGGTGTAGCAAGGTCGCCAGTTCAGCATCATGGATGTGCAATGATACTTGTACTCGAGCCCTTTGCTCACATTCAATCCATCGATACCAGCTTCCATTCATATCATTCTCGTCCAGAAAATTATCAGGACAATGGCGGAGAGCCCCCAATCGATTCGCCTCTCGTGCCCATGCAACTACTGTTCCATGAAGCACGTCTGCTAAAATGAGGTATTTGGGCTTCCCTGCGAGAATGGCGTATGTCTGACCAAGAATGGCAGCTTGGACCATGGAAAACGCATCTGGATGGCTCTGTGATAAGAAAGATTCCCAAGAAGCCAATATCGCTTTGTTGAGGCGTTCGAAAATTCTAGCTCCCTGCGCCAAGGCACGCGAGGATCCAACGAACAAGCTACCAATAGAACATATTGATAGAAATAATAACGCATTTTCAGCAGTTGGCCTAAAGGACGGCGCATGGATGACTGGTAGAAGCGGATGAAAACGATGAAAATAGAGCTTGGCAAAGAGATTAAGTTGCTCTGATGTTGGTAACGCTTCATCTTCCATTCGTGGCCGAAGCTTTTGGGAAAGACCAGCTCGATACGATTCGCTAGCATTTGTCTGGCCTGTCCAGCCTGAGCTAGACATACTAGCGAATTCCCGACTCTCATGGGTTTCTCTTAGAGGGGACATGTGAGTAAACCATTTCCTTCTAACTGTGTCCTCTACGGGGTTTGCTGATTCGATATCAGGAGCACAGCTTTGAGTTGATGTGTGTATTCCCTGTTCCCCAACTGAAAGATCAGTTATCGGGAAAACTTGTGGTAGCTGTGCCCACTCTGAAATAGTAGATGTGAGCGAGAAATCTAGTGCTCCGACGTCGAAGTCATCTTCAAGGAACCAAGTTCCAGATTCCGATATGGAACGCGTGACGGCGTCATCGTTGGTAGGAGCCGGCATTGTAGGAGCAAGCGCAACCGTACTATTTTGGGCAAAATCAGGAATCTCGGAGTTGATAGAAGAAGCTTTCATGCCGTCTTGAGACTCAGATGGGAACACAGATAGTCGCCTTGATGACCCCGTCCTGGATGCAGGTGTGAGTACCGTAGCTCCAGCCATAAACTCCAACGATGCTCCATCACTTGACTGATTATTTTCAAGTTGTTCCCTGTGATTTCGTTCATGTCTTCGAAGTACGTCACTGTTCGGATATCAGGATTGTCCCTCGATGAAATGCTTTATCTGTTCAGTCCAACCCACCTGCGTGAATATACTTTGCCACATATGGAACAAGTAAAAGGTTTCTCTTTCGTATGACCTCGAATATGCCTTGTCAGGTGCTCTTTTTTAGAGAAAACTTTGTTGCATGTATAACATTTGCGGTCCTCCCGCGTACGAACCCCAGTCATGCTTGGGTTGTGTTGATTTGGGGAGTGCTGTAAATCGGCGGGGTGACTCGGATGTTGTCGTCAAGCCTCAAGACTGCGAAAAGCCCTATGACTGCAAATGCGGGGAGTCTCCACTACCAATCACTTATAACTTGAGACAAACAGATCTTGGAGTCATAAATCCTAGGACTTGGCGCCTTTCGCTGCAATGAAGTTTTTGCGGAAGAGAGAATCTGGGGTCCCCCACCTTCCCCACATCCACTCCTCTCCGTTAGTCAGACTGGCACCAGAGCATCAGAACGCCGCCTTCGCCTAGAATTAAAGATTGCCTGAGTGCAAAGCATATCCGTTGGCTGTAATATCTGGATGCCAGGCAACGCTGATAAAAGCGAGAAATAAACCCTGCTTACGTTCCCTGTCAAGCGTTGAATGTACGAGAAAAATAAAGCTCTTCTAGACGGAAGATAAAACTACAAGGTAAGCGCTCCATCGTAATTCATTAATTCAGTAGTGGAATACATTGAATAACCAGAGGCGGCTCAAATATTCTTCTCCTCGAAGTATTGTTCCACCCGGTCAACGAGATCGGCCTTCTTCCCAGCTGTAGCGCGGCCATGGGCCGTCAGGAACTCTTTCAGCGTGGACATGGTGAGCTAAAATTGATCATAGTTAGCCAAGACGCCACCAGCATACCTAAGAGAAGATGATACTTACCTTAGTAACTGCTCCCTTTTCGAAGCTTCTCCTGACGTCGTCATCCAGACCGGCAGTTCCGCCCTCGACCTTCACTCGCTTATTTGGAGGGTCACCGGCATCCCCTGCTTGCTCGGCACGATCCTTCGGCCCTCGTTTGACCAGAGTCGACTTAGTAGCGGCAGTTCCAGCAAACATCTGCTTCGCTTTCTCATCGACGAGGTCGGACCATGCCATGACATAGTCACCGGCACGCTTTGAAACGATCGTTAGTATTCCACGGATTCGCCTATCAAATCCGAGCAACTTACTTTGTCAATTTGTCGATACTTGGGCGTGGTCTTATCTTCTGGAGTTTCGGGAACATCTTCGTCCAAAGCCAGAGCCTGTAAAATGCGATAATGCCATTGAAGAGCTGTCTAAACATTAGCATGTTTTGCATGTTGTTGCCCGGAATTTTGTAGTGACATACAAGGATTTGGATATTTTTGAGCGTCGTAGACCTTCTTGGGAAGTTCGAGTTGTCCGATCACATTGCGCATCGCGTCAATCAAGTCATCTGGAGCAATATGTCGGGAATATTCCGGATTTGATCTAACATCATCGGCGAAGGGGAGGGGTATCACCCACATTCCTGGCGGTACCTTTTGAACCCCATTCTCATCGACTCTTTCTTCGCCAGGGATCAAAGCAGCAAGACAGGGGGTGGAGTTTTTGCGTGGGATAAACCAAACTAGGGCTAACTTTTTATCTTTGAGGAGTTTTTGCTGCAGCGCCGAGAACACGCGAGTCGAGCCAATATAATCTTCCTCAGAGGGGTAAATAAAGGAAGGATGCTTAACATTGGCCCAGATGGGGAGGGCGGAGAGGGGCTTGAAGCCGATGATTCTGATGATGGGATTCCCAAAGCTCCTCAGTGCTTGTTGCTCTTCGGTTGTGAATGTTACCTGCTCGCCTCCGAACTTGTATGCTTTGCGGATTTCGGACTTCTCCACGGTCTGTGCTGTATCTTCTGCCATTAGGGTGGTGATGCCCTTGGCAATTTGGGGGGTTTCTCCACCAAGCCAGACATAGCAGCTACGAGCTGGCTCCTGTTTCTTGAGCAGAAGATAGCCATTGACAGAAATTCTGAAGTTGGGACCGATCTCCAATGGAACATTCGTAAAGAGTGACCGCCGGGGTACAGACCGTGAGTTGATGCTTGATAAGAGGGAGTTGAGCAATGAGATACCGTCCCCTTTAGCCGTAGCGGTGTTTGTATCTGGTCGTAAATAGGAAGGAGCTTCGCCATCACTGGGCGATGATTTGTAGATAATATCCTGTGCGAAAGGAGAAATTCAGTGCTGCTCTACTCAACACCGAGAAAACCTTCAAGCTGTAGCTTACATCGTAAAATCTAGAAGTGTCAAACTGATGATCCGGCCGTGAAATGGGAAACAAATTGATCGTAACGCCTAGGTCGTACAGATCCCTGGCACGTACACAAGAGGCTGATCTGAGCGACTTATCTTCGGCATGCGGGTTATCTTCGTCTGTGACGATGAAAAGTCGCCGGGAGAGGAAGTTCGGAGCTTTGGAGGTGAAGATTTGATTTGCGCAGAACAGCACATTCGCCATAGAGACTCGCTCTTTTGATGGCTTGAGTATCTTGTGGGCTTCCTCCTCATCCTCCGCTATGGTTCGTAGCTGTTTCACCTCATCGGCGGATGGGATATCGAGGTCGGTAAAAAGGTGACAATGAGGGTAGGATAGGTCATCACGGCTTTCTCCATCTTCGCCGTAAAACTTGGAGGACTCGGTACCATAGAGCAAGACGCCAATCATGTCGGCAGGGTTCGAAATGATGCGCTGTTGCATCAAATGGTATGCGCATTTAAGGGCAGCAGAGGCTGGTGATACGTTGATAGATTTCTTAGGATCATTCGACGGACGTGGGGTTAGCATGGAGCTGCTGATATCTATTGCAAAGAGAACGGCGTCCTTAACAGATCGGAAGCTCTACCGTGAAATTTGGAGTCAGCTGGGAGGCTTCATATTGGATGGTACCATATACATCGGAAATGCCAATCAATCATTGGTAAGACTTACGGTCTCATCCACTTCCTCCTCATCAAGATCCTCCTCCTCACGCGGGTCATTGTAATCTGCCATGATGTTGTAGTGCAGTAAGGGAATGTTGGAGAGAAGGGTAACGGGAGAGAAAGTAAAGACGATGAAGCATGGAGCTACACTAGGCAGCCTCACCTTATCAGCGGCTGCTGCCTTTCGACGCGCGATTGACGCGGGGAAAACGCGAAGGTCATGTGACTGACCGCCTTGGAGCTGCTGACTCCCGGCTGCACGCTGATTGGCTGTCGGGAAATGCCCGGACCGCGGAAGCTGGAGAGATGCGATGTTGGGACAACTTGGCCATCCGATTCACTCACTCCGTTGGAATACTTATATCAATTGTCTACTAGACTTGCATCAGCCGTGTTTGATTAGATCCCGAATAACCCATCCCTTTTCTCTCTCCTCTCTCCGAGATGGCTTTTCGCAGTCCGTTTGCGATTCCGCGGCGATTACTGACCAGCGCCGCCACCCCCGGCGCCCGGCCGCTGCCATGGAGCTGCATGGCTTATAGCAAAATCCAGCGATCTAACCTTGCTACCGTGGTGCCTCCCGTCACGCAAGATGCAACGGGATCCAAGGGCCCAACCGCAATGGTTTTCATGAACATGGGTGGACCGTCAACGACGGACGAGGTGGAAGACTTCCTAAGTCGCCTTTTTGTATGTTCATCGAGATGGTGACTCTCGGTCAACTGATCACCAGTCCAACCCGTCAGGATTGCATTAGCTAACTCTTCCTTTTTACTCATCATAGGCCGATGGAGATCTGATTCCCCTTGGAAGGTTTCAATCATATCTTGGACCACTGATCGCTCGTCGACGAACCCCCAAAATCCAAAAGCAGTACTCGGATATCGGTGGTGGATCTCCTATTCGAAAATGGTCTGAATATCAGTGCGCTGAGATGTGCAAATTGTTGGACAAGATGTCCCCAGAGACCGCGCCGCATAAGCCTTACGTCGCATTCCGTTACGCTGCACCCTTGACTGAGACCATGTACAACCAACTACTCGCCGATGGATTTGGTAATGGCAAAGGTGGCCGTGCCGTTGCTTTCACACAATATCCACAATATTCTTGTTCCACAACTGGTAGCTCTTTGAATGAGCTGTGGAAGTGGCGTAATCGTCTCGAGGGTAAACGCGCAAATGGTGAGGTGGACCCCGCTGGCGCAATTCAGTGGAGCGTCATCGACCGCTGGCCGACACACCCTGGGCTTGTTGAGGCCTTTGCCCAAAATATCGAGGCCCAATTACAGACCTACCCAGAGGAGAAGCGGGATAAGGTGGTTTTGTTATTCTCTGCTCACAGTCTGCCCATGGATGTTGTCAACCGAGGTCAGTTGTTCCGTGCTTTAAAAGTAGTACCGTAGCGATACTGACAGCTTTTTATTTCAAGGCGACCCCTACCCTGCCGAAGTTGCTGCAACTGTCCACGCTGTCATGCAACGCTTGAAGTTCAGTAACCCCTACCGACTATGCTGGCAATCTCAGGTCGGCCCCAAGGCTTGGTTGGGTGCCCAAACCCAGGATACTGTGATGGAGTACGTGAAGCGCGGCCAGTCAGACCTAATCCTCGTGCCCGTTGCTTTCACCAGCGACCATATTGAGACCCTGTACGAGTTGGATTTGGAAGTCATGGAGGAGGCCAATAGCCCGGGCGTTAAGCGTGCCGAGAGCTTGAACGGCAACCCTGTCTTCATCCAGGGCCTGGCGGATCTTGCCCACGAACATCTCCAGAAGGGAGAGCCCTGCTCGGCCCAGATGACTCTGCGATGTCAAGGATGTCGCAGTGAGCGCTGCCTCGAGCAGAAGAAGTTTTTTGCCGGCGAGCAGCACCGATCACTGGTATTGTAAAGGATCTCTCATTGCGCATTAATATTCTTATCTTTTTGTCGCAAATTTGGGCATGTAATTATAAAAATTGGGAACAGGCATCGGGCGTTGAACTGCATTTCACATTTGAGACTACATATCATGCTGAGCAGACCAGTGTAACTAAGATAAGGCTATATTAATATGGTATCTACTAATACACGATCGCACCTGTCAAAAGATGCCTAATGCTTACCCTAGAGTAATATTCCCGTCTCTCTTATCTATTAATAATCTGTGTTGCAGCTTCGGAGATTTCGGAGGTAAATGGCGCTATCATCGAGTGGGGAAAACCTGCTTTCCTTCTGGCCGCAGACCATGAAACTGGGCCCGACCTGGTTGCATTCTCCCCACCTCCCGAGGTCCGCATCCCTACTGCTGCTATGCACTGATCATTCTGACCAAACAATTGCGTGCTCCCTTGTTTTTAATTCACACGATGCGCTTGTAGACGATCACGACTTTGGAACATTTCTCACTGCTTTTCATGGAGAACGAGGAACTTTTTGCGGGAGAGCCCGCGGTTGACGCGCGCGAGCAGGCTCGAATCGTGAACACGGCGCCTAAGCATTCACCTTTGAATATCCACACTGAGCCGCTGTTGGCTGATGACTACAACGAAGAATGGGCGCGAGATGAAGATGAGCAACCCGGAGAGGTAGATACTCGGCCTCGATGGAGGAGACCACATGTGAGTGATGAACGACCGCTAGATATGCGATGATATTTCAATCTGATAACGATTGCAGATTTGGTGGTTGCTGCCATTTGGCCTGCTTTTTACACTCGGATTTGGAGGCCTCGCAGTCCCTAAAATCAACTTAATTATGACCTTGATCTGCCGCGACTATTTCTCCGAGAGAGCCTTGAGCGACTCCAATTTCACTTATCTTCCCGTGGTCTTCGGAGAAGATAATTCTCAATGCCGGATCCCAGAGGTACAGTCCCTGGTGGCTCGGTTTCAACTATACCTGAATCTCATCACCGGAATCATTTCGGCACTCGCCAGTCCCCGCTTGGGGCACTTGTCTGATCGCTATGGCCGCACCAAATTGATCGCGCTGGGCGCGATGGGTGCTGTACTAAACGAGGCTATCACCGTTGTTCTTGCCAAATGGCCCGAACACATGTCAGTCAATTTGCTTTTCCTTGGAGCTGTGATGGATGGTCTAGGGGGCTCATTCACCGGCGCCCAAGCTCTGATTCATTCGTACGCCTCGGACTGTACGCCCCCTGACAAACGCAGCGTGGCCTTTGGTTTGTTTCATGGCGCCCTCTTCTTGGGCATTGCAGTTGGACCCACCGGCGCTGCATTTTTGATCAAACAGACTGGGGACACATTAATCGTATTCTTAGTCGGGCTCTCATTTCACATTGTCTTTGTCCTCTCGATTCTCCTTATCGTTCCTGAGTCTCTTTCCAAGGAGCGCCAACTGGCTGCCCGAGAAAAGCACCGCGCGAAGGAAACAAACAACGCAGCAACCAAGTGGTTTTCGCTGAAGTCACTCAACCCGATGAACCTTATTACACCTTTGTCGATCCTCTATCCTGCCGTTGGTCGCCCAAGCGTCTTGTTCCCCAACCGCCGAGGTGTAAGCCCAGCACTCCGACGGAATATTATTCTATTAGCCGCAATGGATACAGCCGTTTTTGGAGTCGCCATGGGTACCATGCAGGTTATCATAATCTATGCTGAATATATGTTTAACTGGGGCAACGTTGAATCCAGTCTCTTCGTGTCAATAATCAACATTGTCCGAGTGATCAATCTGTTTTTGGTTCTTCCGGTTGTGGCATTTTTCTTCCGAACGCCTTCTCCTGATGATGGCTCTATTCGAGGATCTGACATGCTTGATATTGTCCTCATTAGGCTATCTGTGATATTCGATATCTTGGGCTACGTTGGATATGCCTTGTCCAAGCACCCAGCAATGATGATTCTCTCTGGTGCCGTGGCCTCGCTGGGTGGAATGGGGTCCCCGACTTTGCAATCATCTCTAACCAAGCATGTGCCTCATGAACGTATCGGACAGCTTCTGGGTGCTACTGGTCTGCTTCATGCACTGGCTCGGGTTGTTGCACCTACCATCTTTAACCTGATCTACAGCGTGACTGTAGCAACTTATCCACAAACAGTCTTCGTTTCTCTTGCTGCTGTCTTCGGACTGGCGTTTTCTATGAGCTTCTTAATCAGACCGCATGGTATGTTAAACTATATCCCTGAACTCACCCAGATTTCGAATGCATCCGCTAATTGCATACCAGTGACATTGGAGGACGCGCCTGAGCGAGATGTGACGACCGAAGCGAACGAGGAGGGAGAGAGTGAGGATGATCACCTACTTGTACAATAGGAATATGTTATCCATAGACCCTAAATAATTAAATAATAGATTATTCACGAGTAAAAGGAATCAATTCCTCCAGACAACCATGTAGCGTGTGCCAGATCAGGTGATCCGCTGATGAGCCGACAAGCGCACGGGCCATCGGATGTTTTCACCTTCCGCAAAAGTTGCCAGCCCGAGTTTATCCATCTCTCCTGACCTCAGCTGTTCCCGCAAAACTCCCTCGTTCCAACGTCTTTGTAGGAAGAGGAGGGAATTGACCTATGCAAAGAACGACTGTGTATACAGCCTGCAAGTCCGCTGATGCATGACTGGTGATCCCTAGGCGCGGCCTGCGGGAATCGCTTCAACAATGTTCGCCAAAGCCGCCAATTCTACTCCTGCCGTTCCTTCGCGCAATGCACTACGAGTACTTCGCCAATTGGCCCTTGCGGGCTCTACTGTGGGTGGCTTCTGCACCGTCGGAGTCGTCACCTACGACGTCCATCGCCGAGTTCGCGTCGCCGAACAGATCATCGAGAACAAACGAACCATACGAACCTCCGCGCCAAACTATGATGCGACAGCTTCCGCTAAGCGACTAGCCCTGATGATGGAAGCTGCCGAGGCGGGCGAGTTTATGGGATTGGACTCAATGAAGAACAAGACGCCATCGCGGCAGGCTGAAAGGGACGTTCAGCTTCGGACGCAAGGCCCGATGGATCTTCCCGACGAATCTTCTCAAACCCGACCTAGGCTGGACCGGTTACCGGAGATAGGCCAATACGGTCCATTCAGTTCGCCACAGAGCTACAATATGGAACGACAAGCGGAGGCTCGAGTGGTACTTGCTCGTGAGACTGAACGAGTGGAGGAAGCCTGTGACGAGGGTGAAATGACAGTTGAGAAGCGGATAACTCAATTGATTTCCCAGGATAAAGAAATTGAAGCCGCTAATATCTTCCTACGAGACGTTCGTCCAGGCGCAGGTGAGAATATATCCCTGGAGACAAAAACCGTTGCCCGTCAGCTTTTTGCAGCGAATTGTTTGAAAGGGAACACTTTCCTTGCTCGAACCCTATTCAACCACATGCAAAAAATGGCTATCATAGATACCGAGATGTGGGTTGCTATGATGCATTTGCTTGCAAAGGAAGGCCACATCGATTCTGTGGGTGCTATCTATGAAAGACACTACAAAAAGCTCACCGTCCCAGCCCATTTGCTTGAGGTTGTACTTCGATCCTTACTTGAATCGAGGAGGGTGAACCGGGCTAAGCATCTCTTCTACTCGCGCATCAGAGACGATGAGAATGGCGGTCTATGTGGTGCATTCCTGGATGGTCTTTGGAGAAAGACGAGAAAGATCGACTTGGTTGTCACGGAGTTTCGAACTATTCTATCAAGTCTGTCCATGATCAAACGTTCCCCCACTGAGAAAGTTTTCAACCCACTCGTCAAAGCCTTCATCGAAAGTGGTCAGCACGAAGATGCCGAAGCATTGGTTGCGGATATGCCGACAAAATACAATGTGCAGCCTGGATCTCGAACGTTTGGTCTACTTTTGTACGCCAAAGCTTTGTTGTGTGATTGGGAAGGCGTCTTCGCGGGGATGCAAGAAATGCACAGACTGGGTTTCACTCGTGAGAAGCGAAGTTTTGCATATGCATTTGATCGTGTTTTCCTGGAATATTACCCTACCCACACTGGGAGCCAGATTTTCGAGTTTCTGACGAGCTGTATCGACCAGTTTGACCTTGTTCCTGACAAGATTCTTCATCGACACATCCTGGAGGCATTGGTTGAGAGGGGTAACGCGAGCCTCATTGGGGAGATCACTCGTATAGCTCGGGAACGCCAGTGGAACACAGGAGTTGATTCAGAACAATTTCTTAGTATCCTGAATGCGCGGCGGGTGTCGATGCAAGACACCCCGGTTGGATTTTGGCGAATGCTCCAGGCTGCCAAAAAGCAGTACGGCCAGATTGCCAGCAGCCGACGCTTTCTGGGCGCTGGCCCCGCATCTTATTCTTTGGAGCGTGGTATTTTATACCCAATTCATAAACCAGCCGAAGAGACATTCGCGAGAAGCTTGAATGACCTTGTGCACAGCAAGCCTATTGACAATGCTATACCTCTTCGCACGCAAATGCTGTCTGATATCAACGCCGGCAGATTCGAGACAGCCGTAGGAGCTTTCCGAACCGCATGCTCTGCTGGATTCGCCATCCAGCCGATCCACATGCATCTTGCTGTTATCGCAACAATCCTCGCCAACGGCCGGTTGGGTTTGGCGGATGCCCAGATTATCATCAAGAGCGAATACCCAAACTGGATCAAGGGGACAAAGATACGGACCAACCCGCTGTTCCCTCGGGTTCCTCCGCTTTACTTCCAACAAATATTACAGCTCAAAGAGGATGTGAATGAGACAAGCTTACTCAAGATGGCTATTTTCGAATATTACAACTTGTGCCGGGATACACCTCACCTCGTTGTCAAGCACCATGCACTGGCTTCTCTTAGCAAACGCCTTATTCGCGCCAGATCCAACAGAACGGCGATAAACATTCTCACAGCAGTCTACAGGTCTACATGGAAAAAGACACATGGTTTTGACCAAGTACTATTCAAAATGTTGATTCGTGCTTTTGCCTACACAAGAAATCTAAGGGGCGTCTGGTGGTGTATAATGGGAGTTCTCGCTCGAAAAGAACCCGCCCGACGCGACTTTTTCGTTGAAACTGAACGTTTGATGCCTCGCTTAGAGAGTCTGTGTGGCGTTGAAAAGAACGGTGACTCAATGGCCCATCAAAATCTCAAGGCTTTGGAACGTCTTTATGAAGCGCTTAAGCGCAGCCAGGAAGGTGACAAGGAGTTGGTAGATCGGTGCCCTCGATCTGAACCAAAGGCCCATAGGCGTCTCAAGGTCGCTTCTCGCTCAGCCGAGGAGCAACGAAATCTGCCAAAGGGGTCCGTCGAAGCAATGATCGATCAGTTTGATGAAGAAATGGAACTAGACCTTCTGATGAATGGCAATCCATACTCCAAGGATGAGGTGAACCAGCTGTGGGATGAGTATTTCCTTCTGTCCCAATCTCGCTGGCTGCCAGAAGATCATGAATACCCGAAGAACTCTTGAGAATAGCTATCATGCAATCGTGTATATATAGAACATAGAATACAATGTACTTCTAGTATAGGACTGTCCCAAAGTCTATCTTCTCCCTTTGCACATACATTCCATGGTTCGAGGCGTGGTGCCAGAGAAGGCCAGTACGAACTTGGTAAGTACCAGATTCCTCCCACGGGCACAGGCCGCCAGGAGCAGGCCCATGATGACGAACCCAACCTTGAAATATTAGTTTTTGGGTCGACTATTGAAGGAAAAAATAGCCTAATCTAGCTTAGGAGATACTGTGACTGTAGAACGTAGGAAGTGGGCTCGAGAGATATTGCTGCGATCATCATGTTACATACAAGCACTCCCTGAATCTAATGCACATCAGACTATGTCGAACAATATCCTCCTCGAGTCCTCAAGCTACGAGGCTCTGACTTGGTACGAAACCAAAGTCTTCCCAGTGTTCTTTCGCGGAGCGGGTTTAGTGGACCCACGTTCGAAGAAAGCAACGAAGAGAAAGGACAAGATCAAAATATTGACAAGGTAAGGAAAAACAGGTCACAAATAATTTTAACTTGATCTGCTGACTTTTTGAAGGTCCGGCGACAGTTTTCAGGGTGATATAATCTCAGACTTATGTTCGAGCCAAGCTAAAAGTTATGCGTCTCTAATGACTACCATGCTACTGAATACTCATACGGCTGAACACTACGTATACTTCACTGAGGCTTCTGTTCGAGGTGATAACGCAGCTATCGGGGTCGCTTGGAGAAACACTAGTAGATTGTCCTGGGGAGGAGAAGGGAAGCATGTCATGGGCAAATGGGATGTCCACTTGGCTGAGTTGCATGCCATCAACTGCACTTTGGAAAGAGCAACAAAGGATATTTCTAAGTCCCGGATGCAGACTCAAAAGAGTCAGGAAGTTTTGATTTTCTCGGATTCTCTAACTGTACTTAGAGGAATCGAGAGCTTTGAATCACGACGGTCTTTCAAACAGCGATCCGGTGGGGAACAGCGATACGAGCTCTATAAATCAGCGATAGTGTACAGCCACACTATAACGAAGTTAGGGGCCAAGCTCGAACTACATTGGGTACCGGAGCATAAAGGTGTACCGGGAAATATGATCGCTGATGCCTTAGCAGACAACACAGCGGAACAGGGGAAATCTGGAAATTATGGCTTGCAATTGTCATTTTGAAATCCAAAATGTTGCTGCTCAATCGGTCTATCTTTGGAAAAGAGAAATATAGCTAAAGTGATGTGTTGCCGAAAAGTAATTGTAGTAACTCAGCTACTTCACTTCCAAATAGATTTCTAATATCACCTAGCCAAGGAACTCCTCAAAAAGGAAAACTTAATGTTGATTCAAAAGATTTCTACTATCGTCTAGAAGTGTAATTTCAACAAAAAAAAAATAAAATATTCAAGGTTGAACGAGGAGACTGTGCAACTTGCGATGGTTCAACTAGACCGACGAGTCATTTTCATATGGTAGGATATCAAATTTATCAGGCGATACTAACATGATTTAGACTCAAACCATAGAGATATACTTAGGAATGGTCTAAACCGTACTCTTAATCTAATCTCAGCTGCAGCCGGCATAGCCATTAAGCCTAAATAGATCTTAATATTGCATAGAAGGTAATAGATATCACTGAGTACTATATACTCTATACACTATACGTTAGTATATACTATAGTATGCTGTGTAGTTCTAGCTGTAGCAAACAAAGTTGATGCCAAGACTCCCCCCTGCGGCTTTCACATGTCACGCCACAGACCCCTTTCCCTCTTTTGCCCCAACCATTTGCTGCTCCGCGAACTTTTTTTGCGCATCAGCCCATACCCTCCACCTCCCGCTTAAAATCGAGATGCCCCTGCGACCTAGGCCACCCTGTTGATCTCCTCTTTCGAATTCGACTATCCTCCATTCCCCCCACAATGACCACTGTGACCCCTCTCAACGGCCATCCCTCAAAATCCGAGCAGGCCGCTAAACGCCGCATTGAATACCATGAGGCCGACATTGTGATCGTCGGTGCTGGTATCCTGGGTTGCGCTCTGGCCGTCGCGCTCGGAAGACAAGGACGAAGTGTCCTCCTGCTGGAGAGTTCCATGAAGGAGCCCGATCGCATTGTCGGGGAACTGCTCCAGCCCGGAGGTGTACAAGCGTTGGAGAAGCTGGGCCTGCGTGATTGTCTCGACGAGATCGATGCGATTGATGTGAAGGGATACTACATTACCTACTTTGGAGAGCCCGTTCAGCTCGAGTATCCCAAGGACAGCCCTTCGTCGCCCGCCCCCTTGGGAAAAACCTTCCACCATGGCCGCTTCGTCATGAAACTGAGGGAGGCGGCGATCAACTGCCCCAACGTCACGGTCGTTGAGACCACAGCAACTGCGCTGGTAACCTCAACTACCAAACCTTCACAGGTCCTTGGTGTAGAGTGCGTCACCAAAGATCTCAAGGATTGCTACTTCGCCCAGCTCACCGTGGTCGCCGACGGCTATGCCTCCAAGTTTCGCAAAACGCATCACCCACACATCCCCAAACGCCGTTCAAAATTCTGGGGCCTAGAAATGATCGATGCCGAACTCCCCTCACCGTGCTACGGCCACGTCCAACTCAGCGACTGCCCACCTATCCTTATGTACCAGATCGGCACCCACGAGACTCGCATCTTGGTCGACATCCCAGATAACCTGCCCGAGGCGTCGGTGAAGAATGGTGGGGTCAAGGGCTATATGAAAAACATCGTGCTTCCTTCTCTTCCCAAGGGTGCTCAGGCTGCTTTCGCCGCTGCCCTAGAGAAAGGCAATTTGAGGTCGATGCCAAACTCCTTCCTTCCACCGGCAACCAACAAGACACCCGGTATGATGATCTTGGGCGATGCGCTGAACATGCGACACCCTCTCACTGGCGGCGGAATGACTGTCGCATTCAATGATGTCTGCGTTATTCGTGATCTGCTCAGTCCCGAGGCCGTGCCCGACTTGGGAGACACCACCCTAGTCTTGAAGCAACTTGCCCAGTTCCATTGGGTCAGAAAGAACTCTTCTTCTGTCATCAACATCCTTGCCCAGGCCCTGTATGCCCTGTTCGCTGCTGACGGTAGGTCTTATCTTGTTCGATCCTATTTAAAATTATACATCCACTGACATCTGCAGATGTAAACCTCCGCGCTCTCCAGCGAGGCTGCTTCCGCTACTTCCAGATTGGACCCGTCGATGGACCTGTTGGTCTTCTCGCCGGCCTCATCAAACAGCCCCTTGTCCTCTTCTCCCACTTCTTCACCGTCGCCTTCCTCTCCATCTGGGTTCTTTTCCGCGACACTCCTCTGACGCATCTCATCCTATTCCCCTTCCGATCTCTAATGGTCTTCTGGACAGCCTGCGTCGTGATTTTCCCATACATCTTCGCCGAACTCCGGTCCTGACCAGACCACCGGGCGTCGATCTTTTATATTATATCCCTTTTGATGAACATAATGTGTTTCAGCGGCGGGTCCCATTATCATAATCTCCCATTCTTCCGTCTTCGATTGGACTCTACTTCATCCCCTCCTCCTTTATGTGATTTAATTTATCCCGTCGCTTTGCAAGCAGAAGAAAAGCGATCACCATGTGCCAATACGTCTGCTCCAATTTCCGGGTTCGGTTTATTTCCGTGTTGAAGATTATTTACTTTTGCCCATGTCACCCACCTAACGAGCATCAGCTCGTTGTACAATGCAATCAATTCCAAAACCATAATGATTGAAAATCCAACTCCTATCATACAATATTTCTTCACGCCGATCTCAAGATTCTTGATTTGCGCACACTTTCCCCATTTGAATGTTCTTAGTATGCCTATAGGGTGATATAGTACTTTGGTGAATGATGATGTGACCACCTAGTGGAGACCAGTGAGATGCGCCAGGGAGTACGCCTAACTCATAATATGCAAGGTAAGTTGATTGTAGAGAACACATGGATGGATACGTCCAAATGCCAAGAATCGGAATCACGAGCAGACATACTAGCATTTAAACCCCTTGAGGTACTACTTGCACGGTCAGCAAAAATTAGAACAGAATGTCTTGACGACCCTCAGCTTAAGATACTTGATCCCCAGTTAAACACGAAAGAATGAAATACGCGATTATTATCCCCCTCCATCCGAAGTGACCGTGCAGGTATCTTTTTACACATCCTTGTACGACCACACCATGACGGCAAGCGTGATATGTATGGCGCAATGACATCCCAGCAAGGAAGGGCTCGTGTGGAAATGGCGTATACATACCAGTAGAAGGCTGTATCGCCCTGCTCTGGGATTCCCTCCTCTTTTCTCTCTTTCTTCTCTTTTCAAAAGAGAATTTAGCTTGAAGTTTTGCTTCTCTTGCTGATCTGTGAAAGCAGCGAACTACATGGACTGATTTTCATTGATTTTGATCTGTCTTATGCCCAGCAACTTATTCATATACGATGGCATTTGCAAATACGAGAACGGCGTGGTGGGGGGGGGGGGGGGGGGTGGTGGATTTACTGCTACTACCATGACCCATCTATCTGCATACCTCCGAGTCCCAGATAATCCCACATTGAGCTCGACCAACTTCTGGTCCAATGATGGCAAGTTCAGGGCAAGTTACAGGTCAAATGCCTACAAAAGAAAAAGAGAAATGCAATAAATCTTTTTCGATTTTTTTTATGGTTTCTCATTGACAGCGGGATTGTTAATTCTCTTTTTATACAGAACCGAAAAGAAAAAATGGCACCATAAGAATCAAGACACTTGGGGGAAAGGCAAAAACAGGGAGGAATTGGAAACAGAGAAAAAGAAACCCCCGTTTGGGATCTAAACCCATTTGACACAAAAAAAGAAGAAAAACTCCAAACAGCTTGCAAGGAGGCACAAAAGAAGCAGGTGTGGAAACAGATTTCGTTCGCCGTGCGTTGTTGCGTGGATTCCTGAAAGATGATGATGAACATGATGAAACCAGCCCAAGTTTTCATTCTCATAATCGTTGTTAGTTTTTTGATTTTTTCTCTCTTTCTTTTTCTTTCTCTCTCATGCTTTCGCTTTCGTGGACTCGGATGAATGATGCCGTTACGCATATGCCTACCCCGGACACCGGAATGAAGATGGAAACATGAAGACAAAATCAAGAAGCTTGGAAGACAAGAGCTAACGATGAGACTCCATGATAACAAGGCTGGATGGTTGTTGAGGAGGAGTGCTATCCTCTATGCTGAGTATTTTAATGGCGCTAGCGCTTTTGATTCGTTGCTCGGAACGAAATGAGTTGAATGGCTTTCAGGCTGGAAAGAGTCATTTTTCATCCGCCTTTGCGCAACGACTCGTCCGCGGGAAGAGGTTCGGGGCCGCCGTTCATTCCGTTGCGTGCCTCGGCAGACGACTTTGCATTGCGGCGATGCTTCTTCTTGGTGGTTTGCCAGCCGCCGTGATTCTGGTCACTCATCCCATTTGTCGTTGCACCGGACTTTTTCGGAGGATTCTCCTTCGCTTCCGCGGTCAGATGCGAAGTATCCTGTCGGCCTTTCGATTTCGATTTGTGGCTGTGACTATGGCTCACGCCGTTCGTTTTCTCCGAGGCATCCACGCCATTTGTCCGGCGCTTCGAGTTGGAGTGCGTCTGGCGACTCTCATTTGCACTTGCGGAAGAGGTAAACTTATCACCACCGGAGCTGTGGTTCTTCGTTTGACTCGTATCTTTGCCTGTGCCATTGTGCGAAGAACCGTTTTTAGTCGCCTTATTTGCTGAGTGCGTCTGGGCCAGCTTTTCGGCATTTGATAAATGGTAATTCTGCAGTCGGCTTGCAAGAAGCTCAGGTTGGCCATTCGTTTTTTCCTGCTGGTTCTCTGTATTCCCATTGCTCTGTTTTTGCGCTTCGAACGGTGACCGAGTGAACACAGGCGTCTGTTCCATTTCAAAAGGTACGGGTTCCTGAAAATCCTGGGACAGAGAGTCGGAAAAGCTAGCTGGGGTGTTGATATTTTGGTCCTCTGAAGTCGAAGTATAAGCCGTGGCCGAATTATATGAATCGAGGAAATCGGACCCGTAGGAGGGGCGATGTTCATTGGGACGAACGGAGCCATCCACGATCAACGGCCCGCCTCGGTCAGCAGGGCGCGAGGATGCTGAGCGCGGCGGCGGGTGTGACGTTGAGGCCTTTGGCGCTGGGGTCGGGGTTTGATCGGACCGTGAACTTGAGCCTTCTGATGAGAAGACTCCCCCAGAGGATCGGTAATCTTGTTGGACAGGAAGGAAAGACGAATAACCGTTTTGCAGCATTCCCACGTGAGGGGCCAATGATGGTATCAAAGAATTCTGTTGGTATAACTGCAACTGTTGAGGGGTCAAGTAATAACCTAACAGGTCCTGTGCACGGTTCTCGTCGACAGAATCGGAACGAGATCCATTGCTTGGGAGGCTGTTTGGCGGCATGGTGGCCTCGTCTCCGCTACCATCTCCACCTTCCAAGGACTCGAGAATAGGGCGTTGCTTAGAGGAATAGGATGTATCAAGAGGGTTGGGGATCGTATACAAAGGCGTGAAGGTCGGGAATGAGGGTGAATTTTGGGGCCTTGCGGGCTGGGACTGGGCCCTTAGCGATGCTTTGGGCGACCCATTTACAATGGATGACCGCCGGGGATTGCGGCGGAGATCAGGAAGCGTGTTGGTGGCAGATGGAGACGGAGGATTCGTCGCGCTGGCTTGCGTGCCGGAGGCGCTGACAGAGGCATAGGTAGGGGTGTAGAGGGGTGCTTGCCGCTGAGACGGGGTGAGTGGCGGTTGTTGATTCACAGTTCCTGACCTTGATCGGGAGTTCTCTTCGCCGGAGTACTCCTGCTGTTGAGGCATTGGAAATTGGATAAAGGGCTGGCGGAGAAAGTATGGCGGAGGGCGGCCGGTAATGAGAGCTTGGTTTTGCAGTTGCATCCTCAACTCTTGTTCTTGAGCCTGGAGAAGCTGAATCTGCTGGTAGAGCTGATCATGCAGCAGATATTGGGCCTGCTGTTGAGCCTGCAGGGACAATTCCGACGCATTCGTCGCACTTGGTTGTCGGAACGTACTGCTGTTCGATTTACCGGCAGTGTTTGATGACCGACGACCACCGGCAAACCCGCCTCGCGGGGTTTGGTTATTATAGCGCCCACCACGGCCACCTCCTCGACCCCCGCGATTGGGAAATGAAGGGGTGATGATCGGACGCGGTTGCGGCGGTGGTCGCTCCCAAGTCCGTTCCTCCTCGGGCGGAAATTCAAATTGAGCACAGCAACCAGCCAGGTCACCGGTAGAAGCACACTTGAAAGCTCGCCGCAATTCCATATGCAAGCCTCGGAAAGAAGTGTCGTCGGCGGTATTTCCCAAGTTTCTCGATATGTTGAATGGCTCCTCCACACAGAGTCGGTTGTTCACCATCAGATGCCAGCCCTTGCCCTCCTTGGAGATCAATTTGCCCTCGCGTACAGAGATAACATTCTCTTCGTAATTTATTTCGTGACCGTAGTATCGAAAGAACTCAAAAAATAATTCCCCGACCGACTGCTTGTTCTTCTGCCCAAAACCCTTCAATGCCTGCAGGTTGTCGTCGAACGAATAAACCAGCCCGTCGGGTGTGGCCTTCTTCTGGTGAGGGCGAGCTTGAAGACTGGGAAGAATTGGAGGATCTCTCGTTTGCAAGAAGTTGATAATGAGGCAAATCCAGGTGTAGGAACTCAATGTGCCTCCGAGGGCTGCGTCGTTCAGGATGCGTCGTTTCGTCCAGTGCTTTACACTCATGGCTAACGGTCGTACCCGTTCATCGACATCGACATAGGTACGGATCATTCGAGTATTTTCCAACGCCAAAGTATTATTCACGTTCATATCGCAGGACAGTTTCAACTCTGGGTCCCAGATCTTCACGATAGGGACCTTTGCATGTGAGACGCAAACAACTCGTTCCATCCCATCTATTTACCGAGTTAGTCAAGAATTTCAAATGCAGGATTTCCAGGATCTGCTCGGTTTCTTACGTTCTGCCAAAACCTTCGCCAGAAGGCACACATGTTCCAAATCCTTGAAGTTGGTCGTGATACAAATATCCACTACTGCAAGTCAGCTCTCGCATCCCCGATTGATTTTGTGTCTTTCATGATGATCATCATCATCGCTTCCTCTCTCGAAGTTCCACCCTGAAGGGACATACCATCCGAATCGCTAGAGCAGAGTTTGTTCCCTGACGAGCCAAAGACATTGGCCTTAATTTCATGGCCCGGCCATTGTTCGTTGAAAAGCTTCGCCAATTTGCGAACCAGCTGATGGCGTCGATCATCGCTCTCGGCCGATGGTAATAACCGGTCGTATAGGTCCATGATATCTGCGGTCATTTTCGTCTCCTCTTCCGGGTCCAGTTTCTGCTTCAAGTCTTCCTTTTCCTCCGGTAGCGGATCTGCGCCAAGACTATACGGTATTCGTCTTCGGAAATATGCCATGGCGGTCTCATATTTACAACCTCCAAGCGGTTTTCGAGCGGAAGGGGGTATATGTGTGGATTCGGAATGAGTCGAACGAGGGGAGGTGCTCCCGCGAGCGGGGGATGGCGATCGAGAGTGAAAGGAGAGATTGCGCGCATGTTGGTAGGGGGTAGAGGGAAGGGAATTCGATTGCTGGGATGTCAATGGAGGCCGATGTGGGAGGTCGGACGCGTCGGACTGTGGCATCCATGCCATGGTGGGAGGCTGCTCCGACGCTATCGGTGGAATATCACCACGGTGGTGGGAACAGTTCGCATTCCCATCGATGAAGGGGACCATATAGCAGTTTCAAGCAGCAACTCCAGTCTTTGTGTCGGACTCGGCGACTCGGTTGAGAGAGAATCCACACCCACCACACTCGAGACAGCCCCTCCGGGTCCACTCAACTCGTCGAAGGCAAGGAAAAGCTCAGCAAAAGAAATTGTCTCCTGCTGGTTGAGAGAGAAAACGAATCCTTGTCAAGCACAGTTGGCAATAACACGGTTGGTATCGTAACAAGGGGAGAGAAGGGTTATTTTTTTTTGGTGGTCGAGGAGGAGGAGGGGGGGTCGTAGAATTTGGTTGCGAAGCGGGAGGTGGAGGTGAATCAATCGGTCCTCACACACGGATCTCAAAATTGAATAGCAACCACGGGATCTGTCGAGACCTGTGGGAACCAAGAGCAGAAAATAAAAATCAAAAAGTGAAGAGAGAGAAGATAATGTAGCCTCAACCAGGAGTTCAGAGGAAGGGTAGCAACAGGTCTCGGGAGGTGTAGGCCGAACGTTTAAAGGGGAGGGAGAACGTGGCGTTCGGGGAAGAAGACGGAGGGAGAGAGAGAGGCGATCGAGGAGGAACCAGCCGGGGTTCCGATTGAAGAGAAGGGGAAGTCGTAGAGGTGGGAGGAAACGAAGTTGAAGATGTCAGAGTTAAAGTAGAGAGAGCCCCCTGTCGGCGGTAAGTAGAAGGAAGTCCAGCAGAACAGCGAGAGAGAAGAGAGAGAGAAGAGAGGGAGGGAGTCCGGCCCGCACTATTCTAGTAATTCTAGTACTCCCTCACTCTTCTTCAACAATATGTATTTTTTATTTTAAGATAGTAATAGTAACAGGCTGAAACCTGCCGACTCAGCTAGAATACGAAGGGCGCCTAAGGACTTTCTCTACCTGCGACATGCATTTCATTTGATTTCACTCCATGTCATTTCCCACCTTGTATCCCATCTTGATAGATCATCACATCGCCACTTTCTTCAGACTACTGCCCAGTACTATACAGTATATACCGAGTATTCCGATCCAAATCTACTAGTACCTCTTTGTTTTGATTTATTCGTTTAAGAATATCCAATCCAATCCAATCTCCCTCTCCTTTTCCCCTTCCCCCCTTTTTTTTCTTTCCTTTTCTTTCTTTTTTATCTTTTTTATCTTTTTTTTAATTTCATTTTGGGCAATCCTCGTTCCTACGCCACGCCATGCACCAATGCCTCGAGCCCCGGTGCTGCAGGTACAGGATTCCATATCCGATATCGAAAAAGGGCCCCCCTTTCTGATCGACGCTCTGCTTTACCCCCCCGCGATTCTGCGCGTCCTCGCACGTGCGGGCTTTTCGACTATACCCTAACGAGTTCCCCGATGTCCTAGGCCTACCGTCAGCTGTAAGTATTTCAGAATCCATCAGCTTTCGTAAGGATGCGAGCTGGAAAGTGTGTAAGCTGTAAATAGTAAGAGTCTCGTTCTGATGGTGGCCTTTCTCTCCCTTTCTTTGAACTCTGGGGCCCGCTCTCTGTGATCATTGGACCCGCCGGCATTCCCCCCCAAAACCCTGCACGATGAAAGAACCTTGTGGCTGGATCATCTCTCCTGGGAGCATGAGAGGCGATGGCCGGTGCCGACCTTCTCCTTTATCTCTCCGGTCACGATCACGCCGGTTGGTGTGAAGGATCAATAGACGAAGCCTTCATAGGAACGGGGAGTTCCAGAAATGCGCCCCGTCTCGTGGTCTCGCGTCTGTGACGTGCGAACAAAGCTCTTTTGTCCAATGTTCTTCAATGGGACTAGCCGGTAATGACGGAGGATGAAGACAAAGGAAACGGGAAATGGGACAATCATGCGCCAAGAGGCCGGATTGGCTCGACCGATTTAGCCCATGTATGACGGATGGCCCTTCCCCCCCGAGGATCGAGACCGCTCGAGTAACGTGAGACGCTCCGGGCATGACTTGCCTGGTGATACGGTGATAGTAGTACCTCGATACACCCCGGACCCGGAGGGTTTGGAGGGTCAAAAGAGAGATTGTTCACGAGCAGATGGCCCGTTTGAAAAGCGATTAGAGTTTCTGGGGTAGGTTAGGTCGGGAGTTTCCATGGACTGCAATGCTTGAACTACATATTATCATTAATCTGAGTACAACTGAAACAATATCGAAGACCAGACCGGGCTGGTATTGCCATGACACCCCCCATTGCCCAGGTTGCACGCTGGGTATAAGAGTAGCCCTCAACCCACTACTAGTACACGATTCACTCCGAACACAGCCCCGCCCGGGCGTCAGTCACCGGCTTCATGGACTACTCTGTGGGTGACGGGCTGTGAAGTACGAGCTGCGAGCTGCGAGCTGTGGAGAGGGAAGAGGAGTGGGGCAAGCCGGGCCGTACTGCACTGTGTTGACTGTATTGACTGGGCTGAAGACGATAATCATCGAACTTCCAATCCGAAAGAGGAGGGTCCGGCGGACCTTGCGGAAGAATATATGTGTACAGTATGTACATACATCCTCCGTACTCTGTACATCGAACATGCCCCACTTGGGACTCCTGAATTGACCGGACGATGCGTTGGTCCTAGCACGGACCAAGATGGCCCCAAGCAAAGGCCTTCCCCCCAGGCGGAATTACTGCCACTAAAATGCAGCTAACGTCTTCTCGTGGGGGGATTGTGCCCCGAAACGAACTCTTGCCCGCTGCCTTGTTTTCCTTTGGTTTCTGGAGACCGAACCTTGAATCAGTCAAGTCTACTCCGTACGCACGGAATTATGCACGCTGAAAAGCTAGAGGAGACGAAGTCACCCAGTCGAATGTTTGTGTGTGCGTTTGGAAGATTTCTTTCGTTCCCAGGTCAGTCACAAGGCGGCGAAAGTGACCCTTGGCAGGCTGCATGCGAGTGCAGCGTGCATTGCAGTATTGCAGGACTGCCATCATCATACAGATCCGCGATGAAGCCGGGCAGTGAGTGAGCAGCGTGGGCGAATGTATGCGGGTCTCGCGGCAGTATGGTACGTATTAGTAACTCCAAGTAACTAGAGTATGTACATATGGTACCTGTAGGGTTTCGCATGGAGAGAGGCAGTGGAGAAGAACAAAGACAATGTCCGTACTCGGTACTCCTTTGGTGGAGAAAAGGAATTTGCCCATTGTTATTCCTATTGCTACTGCCATTTCCATCTGGGTGTGGGGAGGAAGAGAGTAGAGCGATGTGAGAGGAGTACATAGTACTACCCATCATATACGAGGATCTCGAGCCTTTTTGAGTACGGTACTGAGTACTCGGGGCTCTAAGTATTCAGTACTCAGCACTCAGCACTCACAGAAGCCACGCTTAGGCGCACGCCCCGTGTCCCCGTCTGGATGTAGGAATACTAGTAGGCTGGGATGCCGGAAATTGCCGCGGGAGGGATAGAGTGGAGAGAGAGAAGAAAGGAGTGCCGTATGCTTTGCTCTTTACTGGTTATATATCATTACTAGTATACTTTTCTATAAGTTAGTTACAATCACTACTAAATAGCTACTTGATGATGCTATACATACTAGACATACTACTAATATACTGCGACTGCCCTAATGATGTACTAGTATATGTACATATATAACTAGGAGTATGTGATGGGCTGCACTACTGTGATATGCCACACAAATACAAAGAAAAAGGCAAATCTCATATATTCCAAGGTATTCTAGTAGTCTACTCTACTCCGCACAGTTATCCTGTATATCCATTAATAATTAATAATTTCACGTCCTACTGTAACTGCTGTAATCTCGGGTGCGCCCCTCCTTTGAATCCACCCACACCAAACCAAAATAGCTCGTCCCCTTTTCCTTTCTCTTCGCCCCCCCGCTCTCTTTCTTCCTCCCTCTCTTCCTTACCTTGACTCGTGGGACTCCATCTTCAGAGGCTTCTCCTTGTAAGTTATCTTTCTCCGGATCTACCCCGAACCCGCCCTCGTGCCATCCAAAAAAAATCCCCCCCCCCAAAACCCAAACCCAAACCCAAATTTCCCCCGATTCCGCCGGCGGCACGGGGACCCACGGCCATTTTTCTCAGGGCAATTTCATTATGAAATGATTGGGAACTTGATCTGCCTTTCCTCTCCGTTCTCGCCCATTCTATCTCTGTCTTCTCTTCTTCTCTGGCGTGGTCACTTACATTTCTTTTTCGTCATATTCGCAGATCGCCTCTGATTACTCGGATCCTCTCCTCCGCCTTCCGCTCTCTTCCCCCCCCTGAACCGCCGTCGTTCCGCAACGAAGATTCCTCTCACCATGTCTTCGTACTACGAACCACAGGGCTGGCAGGCTCCCTCTGCTACGCCGCGTCAGGTGTCCTGGGAACAGCCAGTGCCTCCCTCCCGGTCAGGTATGTTCTTTGATGAATTGCCATTTTCAAAGAGAAAAAAAAGAGAAGAAAAAAAATTGACACCTCTTGTTCTTTCAGGCTCGAGCTCGGTCTCGCAACGTGATGATAGCCCGGCCTTCTCCTCCCAATTCGATGGTATGCACAATCTTCCGCAATTCTTTCCCTCTCGTGTTCCCGAGTCCGGTCCGTTTTGTCGCACGACCAAGATAGATGTGAATCTATACGTGGCACAACACTGCCTATCTCACGATAGTGGTGTGAACACCATCAGATTCAAACCAGATGGATTCGGGCACATGAGAATATTGTTTTTGTGAAATCCCCGGAAAAGAAAAGGTTCCAGCATACTAACTCGATTATCTTTTTTTCTTTGTGAAGAGGTTGACCGCGCGATCGACAATCTCGTCAAGAGCGGCAAGCTGTGGAATGCTCCTCGCCGGGACTCGATGCCTATGATGATGGGCCGGCCCTACCCTGAGTACGGTATGTGGCAATTGGATCCGATCCGACGAGGTGTTCGACCTTCTGATTCGAAATTCCGTGACAGACCCTCGCATGGGCGGCCCCCAGCGCCACCATTCCGTCAGCGAGTTTGACAACAACAACCGAACACACCCCTCCGGTAACGCTCAAGGCTTCTACGCTTCCCAGCGTTACCAGGGCCGGACGAATGAAGTAGATCAAATGATGCAGGCGAAACGTCGGATGGCAGCACAGCGAGAGCGGGAGCTCCGCAACTATCACCAGGAGCAGCAGTACAACCGAAGTACGTGGTAGCGTGTGTTTTCTTCATCTTCATTTTCTTTTTGCCCCTCATCTCTCCATCATCTCTTGACGCTATATTCCCCCGTCATTGTCCCAAATTCTCTTCTTGTCTGCTTCTTGCTGCATCCATGTATCCGTCGGCCTTTTGTATAATACTACTTCTTCCTGTTTGGCATGTCTTGAAAACGTGGGTTTTAATTTGTCTTCTCTTTCCAAAGGCCTCCTTGCCGAAATGTCTGCAAACAAATCCGACCGCTCCCTCAGCCCGGCTGCCATGAGTGAAGAAAGTCGCCGAGACCTCTTGGCCCGCCAGCATCGCGCCCTGTATGGCAACGAAAGCCCCGCCTTCTTCCCCCCGGGCCCTTTGTCGGATGATAACACCCGGCCCGATAGCCAAGCAGCGACTCCCTCCTCGGCTGGTGTTCGTGGAGCCTCTCCCCGCGCGGTCGATCCCTTCGGCCTGACCCAGACTCCTGTCGCCGAGTCTACTTCCAGCCTGCAGTCTCCGTCTCGTGCCAACAGTACCTCGTCGCCGAGTTCCGCCATAAATGCCGGCTTCCCCGAACAGCCCGCCACCTCGACCTCGTCTCCTGGCGGTGCCGACTCACCTTCCTCCCGCCAGGCTCCAACCAAGCCTGGTGCTGGACCTATTGGAACTGTCGGCGTTGGACCCATTGGCTCTCGTCCTGTCGCTGGTCAAACTACCTCTCCGCCATCCAACCCAGCCCTGAACAAGCGCTCAACTACCCCACTCCCTTCCCCTCTGGGATTCGGCTTCACCCCCGGGGAGGCTGCTGCTACTAACGCCGCAGAGCGTTCTACCTCGGCGGCTTCGAACCCACCTGCGGTTACTCCTGCTACATCTGGCCCCAAGGACCCCTCATCCGCTGGTGGTGTCGGCCTGGGCTGGAGTAACGGTAGTGGTGTCTGGGGCTCCAAGAGTGGGCTTGGCGTCCAGGCCTCCGTCTGGGGTTAAATGCCAATCCATTCACCCCACTGACGCATAATATCGGCATGCATTTTTACTCGGGGGAGTTTCTTGTCCTCTTTTTTCTAGCGGCGTTGTTCCAGAGAAAAAAAAAACGGATTTTACATTTATTTGGGCGAAATCATGGGGACTGGGAGCGCTCGGTACATATAATGACGGCGGAGAGATGTGGCATGGCAGCTATCTCGGACTGTCCCACTCAATCTTCTTTACGCTTTAGGTCTGTTTTTCTGTTCTTGTCTCTTTTTTGGATTGATTCGGTTTGGGATTAAATGCCAAGCTGGCTTGGACGAGGTGTCGCCAATGGTTCTTGGAGTCTGTCTCGCGCGTTGGTGTCCGGTGGATCGGAAATATTGATTTGGGAAATGGCACATTCACACATACACCCGGTCTCGTAAGGAAGCGAGACTTGTGTATATCTTCTTCTTGCTTTCAATTTCTGATCTGTCGATGTCTTTTGTCTTCATCTGGTGCCTGTGTTGGAAGGTCGGGAAATTATGGCGCTTACATATTGAAGTTCACGGGGTTTTCATTTCTCGGTGTTCTCGTCCAACGGTTATTATGTCTTGTTCTTTGTCTTGCGAATTCTTTTTGTTTTACTGGCGGGCAGGCAGGGAAATGGGCTTGGGAAAAAATACTTCTGCACATTTGAAATCAGTCATGCGGCCCTGTTTTACTATACTAGCAGGATGAAGGAGGGAGAGCAAAAGCGAAAAGGTGGGAATGGGCGCACATCGAGACTCGAAATGGTTGTTCCTCATAACTTTGGAGTTTGACTGAGCGCTAGCTACCTGTCTTTTGTTTATTTCCCTCCTGGTTTTGGGTTTGGTTGTGTCTCTCGGGCTACGCGGATGTAAAAGAGTTCACTGGAGTCTTTTCTGCCGGGGATTTGATCTTGATTGGGATATGGAGTTTTCCTATGTTTTCTTATTTTCATATCTCTGGAATCTTACTTTGTTCCACTTCTCTATTCCTCTTTCATAAGCCTCGTTTAACAGGAAGTACTGTAGTAGTTTTGACATCATCCTGTGGGCAACGAAGTTAGCCCTTTATATGATTTTCTTATCATCGAGCGCACTGTTCGTTGATCCAGAAAGAAAAGAACGAGATTAAAGCGTTGGTAGAAATCGTTGTATAATTAAATATTAACACCTGCATGAGGAATCAAGCATTGCAACGTCTGAGCCCGAAAGAAATCAATCGTGTATCTAAACGAAGCCCAAGACCACCACGGTCTAGATCTTGATATAATGATGGTACAGTGGACATGCGGGTCACGATGTATCCTTCCCCTTTAAATACCCAGGTCGAAGAAAGAAAGTGAGAAAATAAATCTACAACAACATTCCCGATAAGAGCGTAAGCTCTTAAACTGTGCTGTTGTTGGAAGTAGGCCGATGCTCGGGATCTGTACCACCTGGCACAGCATGCTCAATGCGCTGCTTCGCGGTAAACAGGCCAGCCACACCACCTTCCTGGTTTGTGCCCAGCCATGGTTTACGGGCCTCTGCCAGTGCTCTTTGACCAAGGTAGTAAATAAGTTGACCAACGATGATCAATACAAAGGCGATAGGGTACATCCAGTGGATGTGATAGTGGAAAACCTTGACGCCAATGCAGATACCCCAGAAGTTCATGGTGAGCATGGAAACGTTGAAGAACGCGGCGGATGACAGACGGAAGAGTAGCGGGGCCAAGCAGTAGAACAGAGTCAGACATAGAGTAAAGCCGACCAGGTAGCCACCGACCTTGCCATCCCAAGTAGAGGTGACATAGTTGCTGCGTTCGAAGATGGCGGATTGGACGCCGTCGATGATACAGGCGTAGAATGAAAGTTGACCCAACACCTCGTACACAGGCCGCTTGCTCACAAAGTATTCCTCGGCAGTGTTGGTCAAACCGTAGAACGAAGCACCCAACAGGGCAAAAAGGTCACCCTTCAGCTGGTGGCCGCTAGAAATGTCCCCGCCGTTCGTACCCGTGATATGATCGGAGGCAATCAGCACGCCCATACCACCGATACAGATGATAATACCTGCGATCTGGGTGATGTGGTAGCGCACGCGCAGGAAGAGGAATGAAAGGACCACCACGACGACAATAGCCCAGAAGTTGATTAATTGCGCGCTCAGCATGGTGGTATATTGGTATGCCAGCACAATAAAGTAATTACCCTCTACGTCACAGAAAGCAAGGATGATGTCTGACGAGGGCAAGAGTTAGCTGATAAGTCCAGTTATTTTTTTCAAAGGAGGGTTGAAAGTGGAGACTTCTCGAACATACATTTCCAGCCGTCACGCCACACCAATTGGAACCAGCCCTTGAGGCCGTAACGGTACATCGTGTAAGGAGTGAAAATGACGTTGAGTAGTGCATAGTTAAGAAGAGTTTGGAAAGTAGGGATGGCCCAGCCTTCGTTTCCGAGAAGCGTGGTCATCGTACTTGTCGAGGTATTGGCGATCGCAAGGAATTGGCTATATTGGGCCGATCGTAAGTAATGATGATCATGATGATGATAATGATGATGATGTGGGGGGAGGGGTCGCATGAATTGGCGCTCATGATGGGTACCAATGCAGGAAGAGAGGAATCGCTTACCCAAGAGCCAAGATGATATAAAACTCTTTGGTTTTGAAAAAGGCGAAGAAACCCTGCTTCTCACTATCGAGCTGGTCCGCTGGTGCTGCGGAGACATCCTCCGCGGTTGGGTGCTGGACAACCGCCACAGAGGAATCCTTGGGCATCGAAGACTCAGATGGAGCCCTGGAGGCCGCAGCCTGCACAGTTACCTGATCCTTTGAGTTGAACTCGGACATGATGCTGGGAGAGCAAAAAGCGGGGTTTTGGAGGGACTTTGATGTCTATGCGTGCCAGCGCTGATCAGGCGGATTGTGGGGAAAATAAGAGGGAGCTTTATAACCCAGCGTACGAGCGCAAAACTCCCAGAAGTCGCTCGTTCGGGTTTTGAATTGGGGACCTGTGAGAGAGGAGAGGAAGAGGAGGCGGCGAAGAGAGAAAAAAAAAGTACTAAGACGGCGCGGTGGTCTGGAACCTTTCCTAATCGGGAAGCAGAATCTGCCATGCGAGATCTGACCATACAGTGACTAGTAGACACCTGAATGACACCTGAATATTCAGGTGTAGATAAACTGTGGGACAAGGTACCTTTCAGGCAACAAGGCAGTCAACCGGTTCCCCACTGAATGCAGAAGACAAATCGAAGCTTCGACGGAAGGTTATTTGGGGTGATCAGGCATTCCGGGATAATACGGTACCAGTGATACCCTACTACACTGTACAGAACACTATCTTGGTATTTGTATACTACTTGCGATGGTCACTATTTGTACTTGCTGCTATACTTGCTATACTACACTATTCAGCTAGTCCCAGTCAACTCGAGCGATAGTTATAGCAAGAAAGAGTCAGAATAAAATTGAATTCATTTCAATTGTTGATCCACATTTAATATTTAAAAATAAACCAAAAAACCATATCCTGTTCTTGTAGTCTGTCCTCTCTCTCGGCGAGAGGTACCAAGTGGAGCCTCCCCCTTCCGATCCTCCTTCCCTTCCGTCATCCCCTCCGCAGACTCTTCCATCACATCTCCACCACCTTCTCCCGTGGCCTCCCACACCCGCCTCCCCCCCCATCGTGTGATCATTCTGGAGAGGTCCCGGTCTTTCAAGCCCGGATCATGGCGCTGGACCTACAGCCGCCCGACGGTCGCAAACGTGTCAAAGTCTACGAACTGAGGGATAATGACTGGTTCGACCGCGGCACCGGTTTCTGCACCGGTTCGATCCTCAATGTAAGCACTCGCTCTAACTTGTCGACAATACTCTCTCCTTCCTGCTCGTCTCTGCCTCGCCTATACACCCTCCGATTTCATCTCCGTACCCCTGCGCCTTTGCGCCCGCTGTCGCGCGATCTTCTCCCTCGGGCGCATGAGATCATCGCATCGCACCACACCCTCCCCTGCACACCCGTTCTCTCCCAACCGAAAACTGACCCCGTGCGCGTGTCTCTTTAGGAAATCCCCCGAATATTCGTCGAATCCGAAGATGAACCCAATCGTGTCCTGTTGGAAACAAAGATCCTCAAGGACGATGGCTATCAAAAACAGCAAGGTTTCTGTCCCACTGCATCCCACCCAACTCGTATCACCGATGATGAAGCATGTTTTCACTAACTTGTATCACGCGATCAGAGACCTTGATTGTCTGGACTGAACATAACGGCACGGATATGGCGCTGAGTTTCCAAGAGGCAGAGGGATGCGCGGTGATCTGGTGAGGCGCTTCTCAAGGCGTGCATGGCGCGCACGCATCCTGACATGGGCTGACCACCGTCGGAATCGCAGGGAATTTGTCAACACTGTTCAGCAACAACTCAGTCTAGCAGCTGCCGGTAAGTCTTTATGATATAGTGCGGGGAATTGACCTCGGCTGAACCACGCGGACGTGTCTAACTTGGTGATCCACCCACAATAGACGATGCACTCTCCGACGACCTCGAAAGCTGGCAGTCAATCGTATTGCCAGCCCCAGAATTGGGAAATCTTCCCGAAATCGAGCAAATTGTCCGAGCCGCTAGTATGACACAACCTGGTCGCGATGCGCTATCCAAGTTCATCATCCGTGACGAGTATATCGGCAAGCTAGTCCCCTTGGTCACGATGGCCGAGGATCTCGAAAGCTTAATTGACTTACACCGACTATGCAATATCATGAAATCCCTCATCCTTTTGAACGATAATACCATCATCGAAACTGTGGTTGCAGATCAGATTATTCTGGGTGTTGTCGGGGCTCTGGAATGTATGTGATTCCCTCCCGTTGGTCAGTTGTGGAGAATACGAGGAAGCGCCATGCTAAAACAAAATGACATTTACAGATGATCCCGAATTTCCAATGCTCAAGGCAAATCATCGACAGTATCTAGCAGACCAGTCGCGTTACAAGGAAGTCGTTCCGATCCGGGACGCGCTGATCCGCCGGAAGATTCGAAGCACTTGGCGATTACAATACCTTAAGGACGTGGTTCTCGCCCGTATTCTTGATGATCCGACATTCTCGGTCCTGAACTCTTTGATCTTCTTCAACCAAATGGAAATCGTCAATCACATTCAAGCGAACGCACCTTTTCTTCGAGAACTCTTTTCCGTCTTCGACCCAAGAAATGCCGATGCCAAACGCAAGGACGATGCTGTGCAATTTCTTCACCAATGCGCTGCAATTGCGAAGAATTTGCAGGCTCCATCCCGCGCTCAGCTGTTCGCCAACTTCATAAGTCACGGCCTGTTTGCCGTGATTGCATTCGCCGTGAAGCATCCAAATCCAGCTATGCGCACAACTGGAATCGACATCCTGGTCGCGCTGCTGGACCATGATCCAGTCATGATGCGTGGATACATGTTGAAGGCTGTCAACGAGAAGAAGACCCCTCTTACCGACACCCTGATAGACCTGTTGCATGCTGAGACTGATCTTGGTGTCAAAAACCAACTCGCCGATGCCATTAAGATCTTGCTTGACCCCCAGATACCCCTGCAAGACCCTCTCGGTCGGGCTGGTCCCGATTATTTCAAAGTCCGTTCTTCCAATCTCCTCTCCGACGCATTTGTCCAACAACACTTCGACGAGTCTTCCAAGCGAATTTTCCAGCCTCTTAAACAGCTTGAGGACCGTGAATCCCGTGTGTTGTCCCAATATCTCATGGATGGTGAAATCTATACACTAACCTATATCCAGTTAATGACTTGACGTTCCAAGAAGTCACGCTTTACGCGCATCTTGTCGATATCCTAACCTTCTTCGTTCGTCAGCATCTTTTCCGGACGCGAAATTCAATTCAAAGTGAATCCCTCGCGCCTCGAGTTGCTCAGCTGCTCACAGCCCCTCAAAAACATTTGAAACTAGGTAAGAGATATTCGAGGGTGGTTTCTGTAATCTCGAGACTAATCTGGTGTCATAGTTGCTCTTAAATTTTTCCGTACCTTGATCAGTCTTCAGGACACCTTCTATCAAGCTCTAATGACACACAATAACACCTTTGGCTTGATTTTGGACATTGTCCTGGAGACCATGCCACGTGATAATTTGCTCAACTCTGCTTGCCTTGAACTATTTGAATTCATCAAACGGGAAAACATCAAGCCATTTATAGTGCATGTGGTGGAGAAATACCGTGAGAAACTGGAGAAAATTACCTATGTGGACACATTCCAGAGCTTGGCTATGCGCTTTGAGCAGCTGCAAGGCTACAGCGCGGAGGCCGAGGCCGACTCTACGTTGTTCAGCCAAGAAGAAGGCAGCACGCCGCGCAGAATGCCCTCCAACGGTCAACGTTGGCAAGGTGTTAAGGGACTAGATGCCGACGAGGAGCGATACTTTGAGACAGGCGATGATGATGAAGACGAATGGGCCCAGGATAATCGTGATGGCCTTACTGTGGGCAGATCCAACGGATCCACCCCCCTTATGGTCAAGCCATTGGTTGACTATCCTGATGACGACGACGATGATGAGGATGCTATGGACACCACCAAATCCGGTGACGCTACAAACCATACCAATAGCGAGCCATTGAACGTGGCTGATGCTGGTGTGGAAGCTACATCCGAAACGGTCGCCACTCCCCCGTCTCCAGTCCAGACGCCCCCTGTTCCCGAACGGCTTGCAGAGAAACGTCGCCGTGATGAAGAGGACGAGGATGAACTCGGTAAGCTCGTGGCGAAGCCCAAGCGCCGCAGCTCTACCAGCAGCAATTCTAGTGCTGGAATCTTGAACCGAAAGAAGAATCTATCAATTGGATCAATAGCCTCGGACAAAGGCGCTGGCGCCTTAGGTGGCGGAGCCAGTGCAGCACCAAAGAGAATTGCCATCAATCTAGGCCCAGCGAAATCGCCCAGTTCAGAACCTGAAAAATCACGGGCAGATGTTTCTACAGACGGCAATGAGAAAGAGAACAGAGAGGAGAGTCAAGGCGATGAGGCCAGTTGATTCTCTTGTTCCTTTCTATGCAATCGCGCATTGATTTCCCAAGTTCAGCAGCGTTCTTCCTATCTTGTTTTCATTCGAGCTAGATACCAGTTTACAGCGCGGGATTTCCAGCCTGTGCTTTTAACCTCTTTTCTACCCCCGCTGCTGTTGCCATTTTGCTGTTGTTCTTTGGCGATCATCGTTTTTTTTTTTTTTTTTTTTTCTTTTTTTTTCATCTTGGGCACCTTATGGCCTTTGTTTCTTGCTCCCTTTCCGTTTCTTTTCCTTCCTCGACCCATCATATTCTGAGCGCGAGCTTTTTTGTTTTTCCACCTTTGAACCCGCGGTGTGTCTTGGATTTATGAGAATCGTGGGACGAATGATGTACATTGCGCTCTGCTGGCGTCCGGGCAATGCATTGGAATTGGCTTTGCGCCTATTCTTCTCTTCAAGTTTCTTCGTTGTTCTTTTTTTTTTTTTTTTCTTTTTCTTATCGGGGTTAGAAACCAGGCGGTTCCAATGGAGGAGCTTTGGGTATGGGGGATGGAGTTGGGTCCAATTGCAATCTATCTTGCATTCATGATTCTTCTGTTGTAATCATCGGCCAACGCTTCGGAAGTCCATGGCCTGCTGAAGGAACCGGCACATATAGAACCGGGTAAAGCCGGGTAAAATGTATGAACATATAAGCATAAACAAGCTATCCGGTGAACCAGGATGTCAAACTCAAGATTGTGGCTTTGCGGCGTAGATCGTAGATTGGATGGAAGCTCGGTTCACATGGGGGGATCCACTCGGTTCCGCGCAACCTCGCCTTCTTCAACTACCCTCCCTAGACACAACTACTACAGCTTTGGCTTTCGCATCTCGATTTGCATATTAGAATAGGTATTTATTGTATACCCTATGCCAGCCATTTCATTCAGGCGAAGTTGATGACTTGCTAATATCTGGTTCTAGAGCACATCTCATACACGGCTGCCCTTCGACGTGCTTGAACTTTCTACATAATAGACAGGGCTGTCAGCGCTAATCACAGTATCGTCCAACACCATGCAGTCCCAAATCACCGAATCTACATTCTGCTCATATACGGGAGATGAGAGTGAAACCGATACAACCATCTTTTTCATCTCCGGCAACCCGGGTTTGATCAGCTATTACCACCCCTTCCTCTCCTTGCTCGCAAAGTACTTAGCAGGCACAGAGGAATCTGCTCCGAAAGTAGCTACCTCTTTTCGCATCTATGGTTGTAGTCTTGGCGGATTCGAAGTCGCTGAACAGTCTTCTTTGTCTCCTAATGACGATGGCAATGAGAACAGGGTTCCCGAGAGGAGTTCTCGGCTCTATGACCTAGAAGAGCAGATATGCTTCGTCCAGGAAAAACTCAATCAACTGCTGCGGACTACCACTGGCTCTTCTAATCCCGAGAAGAAACAGAAGGTTATTTTGATGGGACATTCCGTAGGTACATATATGGCGATGGAAATACTACGACGACACCGTGAAGCCTCGACAGAATCCCAGTCTAAGAAGACAAACACCAATCCCGATTTCGACATTGTCGGAGGTATCATGCTGTTTCCCACAGTTATGGATATCTCTGCTTCCCCATCGGGACAAAAGTTGACGGTATGATTTTCTATCATGGGAAAGAATCTGGGAGGAGAAGACCGAGCCATCAACGGCCTTGGATAAGAAATAGCTAATCCTGATCCTGACAGACTCTCCTCTCGATAATTCCCCAATTTGCCCTTGTCGTGAGCCTCTTCGCTCGACTCCTGACATTTATTCTGCCGGATTTCGTCTTGAAAAGCGTCATTCGCACTGTGATGAAGAACCCACCACCCCATGCTTTGGATACGACATTTGCTTTCTTGAAGAGTCCTCAAGGCGTGCAGCAAGCTCTGTAGGATTTAGGATCTACCCACTTGATTTTCATGGATTGGTCTTGTGGCTAATGATTCTTAGATATATGGCTGCCGATGAGATGCGCTCCATCACGACTGATAAATGGGCGGATGACGTGTGGGGTGTTGCTTCCACTCGCGATCCTGTTGCTAAGCTCTTCTTCTATTTTGGACGCAATGACCATTGGGTTGCGGAGAAGACTAGAGATGAGATAATTGCTTTGAAGGGGAGTCGGGATGGGCTTGGACCGAAGATGTTTGTTTGTGAGGAGGGGTTGCCGCATGCGTTTTGCTTGAGTGAGTTTGTTACTTCTTTTCTCCCTTTTCTCCCTCTCCATTGTGGTTGCTACTGGGTGCTGATCTGATAGAACATAACGAGGTCATGGCTCGGAAGGTTACTGGGATGATCAAAGAAATTGGAGCAAGTGGGACCAGGTCCGAAGCCTAGGTAGAATAGACAAAAATGCCATTCTTGTATGCGCAGCTACGTGGCTAAGCATAATGGGTATCTCAACCGCTGTCACCACCATCCAAGCCTCGGCTGAATGAGTATCGATGTGTCGTAAGGAGTAATCATGACCAATTTCTGCGCCTCGGTGTTGAAATGCTGTCCAATACCGCTAGGCCAAATGACGAATCTAGAGGAAGCTTCCCAACACCTTGAACCGTAAAACCCATAAACCCATGAGCCCATGAAATCCCGCTAGTATCCATTACCACTACCTTGGTACGCCAGACCTGCTCGGCGGAATAGATCTCCAAGCACATCTCCCTGGGGCTGTGGTGGCGGTGGCGGTTGTTGTTGTTGCTGTGGCGGTGGTTGTTGATTATATTGATAATAATGCTGCGGCGGGGCTATACCCGGATGGCCGTGATTTTGCATTTCCTCCGGCCCCATGTGGTGCGCTCGCACACTCCATCCATCATCCTGTGCCCGTTGTTGTCCAAACAGATCCTTCAGCGATATTTGGCGGCCCATGGGTACACTCGCTTGTACCTCCTCCAGCGGCGGAGCTTGTGTTTGCGCTGCCGCTGCGGCGTCCTGCAGGCCGGCCTGCCGCGCCGCTTCGAGGCGCTCCCGCGCCTGCTTCAAACTGTTGCCAGCGTGTGCTGCGCATTCTCGGATCAACTTGGCGTTGATCGTACGCGTCTCGGCGGTCGAGTTGGGTGGGGGCTCGCGGTAGATCCAGAGACCGTAGATGCGGACGTCAGCTGGGCTGGACCCGTTCTGGCGCCCGTGTTGAGGGTTCATCGGGTCGGCGATGCCATTCTCACCCGGTTCGCCCTCGCTACCTTCGTCCGCTTTCAGAATCACATATTCCTCCGTGATCTCCACGTTGTCGCTGTCTGTCAGAGGGAGATCGAAGTTGTCGAGGCCACGGCGGTTCAGCACGAAGGCAGTGTATCGCTCTTCACCAAGCGGCCCTTGCGTCTGCTGGCAAACGAAGAGAGTGCCCTCCACGCCGTTCTTTTCCCATTGGCGTGTTGTCGGGCTAAATATGTAGACGACGGCGTAGGGTGCTAGGGAGAGAATTGAGGTTACGGAAGGATTGTGGCGGCAGATGACAGAGAGATTGATTTCGTCGTTGGAGCGGAGCGGTGATGCCACAGCTGCTGTGGCAGCAGCTTGAGCTTGATGTTGCATGTCAGAGAAGTAGGCGGTGTCCGATTCATAGTCGGTGAGGTGAGTGGTGTTATAGGGCTGAGGTTGGTTGTGATTTTGAGGGTGATTATTATTCCTTCGGCCTTTGCGGGCACTCATGATGGGGGCGGGGGTTCAAGTTCAACTCGGAGAGAAGTTGGAGTTGCGGAGGAGAGAAGTTGAAGGAGAAAGTTGAGGGGCGGGAGTATCGTCATCGGGCTGGAGCTTGCCGGGCCCACCTGAATACTGCAGGACCTCAGGCTGTGTACATAGTACATTCCCCCCAAGTTGAATATTACTCGTACTAGAAGTGAATGTAGATGGGAGAAAATAATGGAACTTTTGAAACGGTAATCATTTCCGAGTCGCAAGCTCAAGATGCACCCAACCTGGAAGGAACCGAAATATATTTACATTTGTATTCACCATGTGGGAAGTGCGACAAGAAAATTATGAGGAATTAAACCATACCAACAGTAACGATAGCCCGAAAATGTACACAATGAAAAGAAGCAGGAGAATGACTCATATGCTAGGGTAATGAAGGTTCTCATTTCTCACCCCAGACTAGCCTAGGGTATGCCCCCTTTACCACCCACCTGCGGCGTCAGCGACGATACAACTGGCGCTCGAGGGGCAGGAGTCGATTTCGAGCCCAGTCTGGACCTATTATCTGCCTGCGGAACCTTTCCCTTTCCAGTCCGGTTTCGTGGCCTGGAGACAGGTACAGGGCGGCCAAGTATACGGCGAACAACCGTGACACAGCAAGATGCAGCGCGGCCAGGAAGATTGAGGATGGACAGAGCTAATTGAATAGGGACGACGACGCAAGCACAGACCCAGTCAATCAAAATAAATGCATAACTTGATTTGCGTGATGCGCTGGATCGCTGGGCTGCCGCCGCCAAGGCAATGGCGTCGCGATTACTTGCCTCAAGTTGTTGGAAACGGGTGTCTGTGTTGAGACTCGAGAGGGCTGTGCGTTTCTCGTAGCGGCGCACGGCGCGGTTGAGCGCTTCTATATCGGGCTGGATGGCCCGTCGGGCCTCGGAAACGGCTTGTGTAAGAAGAGATGAAACGTCCCCTGGCTCTGTGTGGTCTGATTTAGAGTGGACATGAGCTTGGGATGTGGAGAGGCGTGCGGTTGCGGCCTCGGCGACGTGGGCTTCGAGTTCCTCGAGGCGTTTAGTAAGATCCCGGACTTTTTCTGGATCAATGGTATCATCGGCCGATGTCGATGCTACGATGCGTTGTAGGTGGAGGGTACGTGCTTGCACGAGTTTAAGAAGGTGGGAGAATGGGCGCACTTCTGATGCGAGAAGGAAGATGGTGAGGTTATAGTTCGAGACTAAACCCTCTGAAGGCCTTGAGAGGCTTGATCGTATGGCGTGAAGGAGCCAGGTGCCGATTACTGGGAAGATGAAGCATGCGGCGAGGGCGGCTAGTTCATGGATCTGGAGTTCCTCTGCAGCCTTTGTCTGAGCCGATATGCGGTGATGCTGGCGATGATAATGTCGAGGATGCGGTGTACCGCCTGGGGATTCTACAGCTGATTCATCTTCGTCTTCGTCTTCCTCTTTCAGATCCATCCCAATCGAAGAATCTGGCTCCGTGTTCAGCATAACCTGCTCTCGCTGGAGAGCCTGGGCTGAGCGATACCAATCCCTGTTGATGTCAGCCCCTTCGTATCAGTGGAGTATAGAATTCCAAATGGTACGCATATAGCTTTTTCAGGTATATTAAGACGAGCAGATAGTTTGATGTTTCTCTGCAGGGAGAGGGCATACCATGGTAACCGGACGGACCAGTTCATGAAAATCGCGGCCAAAACCAACAAAGTGACGTCCGTCACGAATGAGCTTCCACCCTGAAAGAAGATACCAGCAATGGCCGGCAGCAGGGCCAGGCCGAGTGGCGCGGAGTGCCAATGCGACTCTTCCGTGGCGATGGAGTCCTTGCCTTTCGCAACGCGAGGCAAGAAGAGATCATCGGTGGAGGATCGGATGGAGTTGCGCGCCTCCGAGATGGAATCGGACAGCGTTGAATTACGACGCTGCGGCCAGTCGGGGATAGGCATAGGCATCCCCTCAATGAAGGTGGCTGCACGCGCCGGGACCCGTCGGCGCATTGAAGCCGAGCGGGGCGCAGATGGCGAAGGGGGGTCGGCCATTACTGAGCATGGATCATAAAGATATGGGCACGAGCCTTAGTGGGAGTTTAAGTCCGAGAGGGGAGAAGGAGTAGTTCATGACGAGAAGTGGAGGGGTTCGTTGGCGCAGCCGAGGTCGAACTGCCGCTGGAGTTGGCAGGTGCAGCTGCAACTGCTTAGTTGCCTGACTGCCCACACACCCAGCGCTCTCTTCTTCCTTCCCAGCTCTCTTACCTCCCTTCAGATTGATCTATCTCGTATTTCCTGGCTCAGACTGGCTCAGAAAATAGCAAATGTATCTGTCTCTGTCACCCTCCAATCGAAATTCACTATCGATCTACCAAGATCTCGCGGCATACCGTTTCCGGGTGTCAATAAGGCCTATTGAACCCCAAACTAGGAAATGGCTTCCATACCCCTTCTAGGCCTCAATAACCCTGACTTTCTTTCAATACCGAAGTTTCTTTTTTACTTTTTCCTTTTGATTGACCATGGCTAGGTTCCTCGCTCTTGCACCACGGGCCTGCTTCACTATGTTCTTCCGGCCAGAGACACTATGCAACTCCTACCGACGGTCGACCGAAAACCCAGTCCCATCTGTTCGAGAATGTCTTGATATTGGCTGGTCTAGTACGGCATCTGTGAATCATTCTGCTCCTCTGTTTCTCATGGTTTCTCAATCGGGATCGGACGATTCGTCTCGTTAACCAGCGCCCCCTGAAGATTCACATCATATAGGGCCAGAGGATGGTCCCATTCTCGTGTGCTATTCTTCTTCTCTACAGACTCATAATCAATTATTAAGGAAGTTTTACGCCTTTCTCTGCCCAAGATCTGTTCTTCGTCTGCCCGAGTTTGACGACTCGTGCCATAATGTCAGTCGAATTTTCTCGCCATCCACTGGCGGTGCTCTTGCCAGTGCTACCTTTCCAGTCAATTGCAGTGTCAATCACTCCGCTGATACTTCATGCAAAAAACCGAAACATCTCGACAACAAGCTTGATCACCTGGTACATTATACTGAACATTTTCAATATCATCAACTCGATGGTTTGGCCGACAGATGACCTTTAGTCGGCATGGGATGGCAGTGGTCTTTGTGATGTCCAGGTCAAATTGATAGTAGGAGGCTACTTCGCCGTTCCAGGAGCTCTGGTCGGCATCTTTCGTGGTCTGGCCATTGTACTAGACACTAGTCGTGCTACTCTGGTACCGAACCGGAGACAGCGATGGCGTAGCCGAATTATGGACCTCGCTTTCTGCTTTCTTTTGCCTTTGATATCGATGGCTCTTCATATAATATGGCAAAAGGGCCGCTATCTACTTTACGCTATCTCGGGCTGCGTGGTTGATCTGGATGAGAGCTGGGTTAGCTTTGCGCTGTGCTTTGTCTGGCCACCGGTAATTTGCTTGATTGCCGCTTTTTACTGCTGTGGGTTCCCTCGAAGACCTATCGTCATGTAAGAACCCTATCTAATTTGGTCACAGGTCTCGTACTCATCCGCCTTCATAAATACCGGAGTGACTTTGGACTGATCCTACGCTCATCCCAAAGCAATCTGAACAAGTCCCGATTCCTACGCCTCTTGTTTCTAGGTCTCACACTGCTCATCTGTATTATCCCGGTGGAGTTCTATACGTTCTACACAGCGTGAAATACTCACTGCCTTGGCATGCGTACTCTTGGGGCCGTATCCACGGTCCCTTGTGGTCTATTATCACCAGGGTTCCGGCTCAAGGCAGTGTATTTGTTGATCGATGGGTACCGATTGCTGCAGGGTTTGTGATATCTGGATTTTTCGGGTTTTTGGCCGCGATGCAAACAAGATCTACCGCACGATCCTCTGGCATCTTGGGTTGGGATGTTGTATTCCTGGTCTGGGTCACCCTCTCGACTCCCAGAACAACGATATTCCTACAGGCGTCTCGAACCCCACCACTCTCATCGGGACGATTCGTGATCGGTCCAAGTTGTGGTTCTGGAAGACAAAGTCTCCCACACGGTATGCTAGTATCTCAATCTCATGATTTTATACATTCTCATTTACCCAATGACTAATGATTTGGTGGCAGTGATTTAAACAATTCCCAGCATTCACAGGCAAGCACACTCGATAGTACAACCAACAGCATTAACAAGTCCCAAAACGCATCTCATCATACTCGCAATGGGAGTTCACCCAATTCGTGGTTCCGTCGATGGCTACCATTCAATCGCCGCATGGCTGTGAACTGTCGCAATGATGATACACTCCTGAATAATTTGCCCGCGCCAGGTCACACGGTCTATACAAATGCTTGGGCAGGGACCAGTCAAAGTCGTGCTAGCGATGAGATCAAGCCGATCTCATCTCCTCTAAACCAAAATTTCATCCACGTCAAGCAAGTGATCTGCCAGCAGAGCGAGCTCCAGGTTTAGGACTGTATCAATCAATATGTGGTCGACTCTCCAATTGCTGTACTCGATATGCTACCTTTCATCTTTCTGCAGAGTTATGGTCTACTCGTTGTAATCATTTTGTTAGGGTGAATTCAGAAACTATTATATCGACATTCCTGACAACCGAAACGACCAGGAGATTTAGTCTAGGGAAAGAAAGTAACCATAGAAGTAACCATGGCTACTTTGTCACTACAGTCTTAATCCGAAGTATCTCAGCGTTATGTGACAATCCTCATTGAATGGAATGTATCTAGGGTATACTCATACATGACAAAGCGAAATAAACAGATATCTAACGGCCCAGCCACTGGGAGAACTCCGCCAGATCACCAAACTACAGCCCACCAAGTGTGTTACTGCGCGTCCAGGCCTTATGAACTACCGCCTACTGAGACTCCTCAGCACCGTTGGTGCCACGCTTCAGGACATCGAGATGGCCTATAAGTGAGATCAAATTAGTCAATGACAAAAGCGATAAGAAGAAAAAAATTTTTTTCAATTGATCCTCTTCCTTCAAGGGCTGTAAAAGACGTACGCTGAACGATGTTGAGGTTAGTCTGCTTGCGACCATCCTGATCCTCGTAGCTGCGCAGACTGGCATCACCTTCCAGGTAGACCAGGGTTCTATCAATCGGAATTAAGTGTCAGTCATTTTTCACACCGGGAGAATTGAGCTGAGTATCTTACCCCTTCGGGAGGTTAAGAATGTAATCCCGCTGCGGGCCCTCGGGCAAGAAGCTAGCGACACGGAACCAGCTCGTCTGCTTATTATCACGGCTACCGGTGGACGTGCCGATGGAGTAGCGGATGATATCTTGGCCGGTGGAGGTTGCTTGTAGCTCGGGCTCGGAACCCAGACGACCGGTGATGATCATGCGAGCGACCGAGCGAGCGGCGGAGGAGCTGAACGGCCGCGCGGCTGCGGTCGGGGCAGTTGCCAGACGGAGGGAGGGGCGGAGGGAGGCGAAGGCGGACATATTGGAGGATTGGGAGATAGGAGGAGGATCGGTCTTCTGAGGATCACTTGATTACTTCGGAGAGAATATGGGGTTGCGGGCTGTCGCAGTCAGGGGAGGCGCGGGTTGACGTCGACGCGGACGCGTGGGTCATGTGACTGCGGGAGGCATGGAGATTAGATTACTAGTACGAGGAGTAAGAGAGAACAATGCATTCAATGGGGGGTTAAAAGAGAGCAGTCTGAATGAATTCTGCGAACTGCTCTGACTCAATTGATGGTACAATTGGACAATTGCTGGCTGGTGTGGGCTGCGCTTTGAGTGGTCCCTACAAACACCAAGCATCAAGCCTACCTTAGGGTATGCACGTTGGATCGGGTTAGGTCCCGGATACGACTAGCTACCCACATCAATAGACATGACGAGGGTATGGAATCATACTCAGGGCACAAATTTCAATTCTGACATCATGGCCAGGTCTAGGTCTTGAGTCTACTTAGGTAGCTCAATGTTCTGTAATCCTGGTCGAATTATGTATATGCTACAAGCTATAATATCTGACCTTCCTGATTGGTCCATGGTCATTTCAACCAACTTGAATGCATATGGATGCAGCAGTTAAGTTTGGCGTTGCATAAATCCTCATTAGTGTTTGATTATGCACCAACAATATCGTTAAGACCACCATTTTCGGTAATGAGGTCGTACTCGCGCAAGTTCCGAAGGCTGGCCATTAGAGTTGGGATCTAAGCGGCCAAGATGAGATCTCCACTGTCCGAGAGCGCGGGAGCGCGGATAGAGAAGAGTGGGAAGCCATTGACGTCGGATACTACTAGGAGGTAATATGAGGAGCGGAATGGGAGGATCTATCCTACTGTACGTATGGAGTAGGATCATACCTCGTAGCCATGGCTTACGGGGTCGGGAACGGAAAATATAAACAAACTATTCCGGAAAAATCCAAGGGGAGAAAAAAAAAAAAAAAACAAAGGAAATGTAGAAAAAAAAAAAGAAAATTCTTATTATTGAAGAGCAAATGACAGGCAGGGTATATCCAGATGAGTGGAGCTCTGCACGCGGTTCCCTCCGTCGGGAGATATGAGGGCCTCTCACCGAACCGTGCATTCCCACCGACAGGGAATTGGGAAATTGGATTGTCATTTCCCGTTACTAGCCTTAACGGCGGGCTAGACGGGTCGATTTTTGGCAGATTGTGTGTGCTGAAACTACATTAGTAGCAGGGTGATGTTCTGTGGAGTTTAACCATCGGTGAAAGAAGGCCAGGTCTACGAGCCAGGGGGGAGGGGGAGGGCTTATGTGGTATATTGATGCTAGTAACTGGGTTCCCCTGGGTTCCCCAGCCTCTCCAATAGATCGACCTCGACCACAAAAAGAGTAAATGCCCGGCACTCAGCCCGATCTCAGTATGCCTTGCCCTGTACTCCATACTGCTGGGGCGAGACGGGAAACGGAAAAGTTAGTACTCCGCTGGACGGAGCCCTCGGGTAGAGGAGCCGCGCGGTAACGAATTGGAGAGTGAGACCTGGTGGACCCCCTGACACGAACGGGGGGGAATGCTCGTGCCCATGCTCGCAGCTGTCATCCCTTTCGAGCTAGATCGGAGCTATCGTGTCGAAATGCTGGAAGCCTCGAGAAGAGCCATCACCGAGACCGAAGTACCGAATTGAAGTAACCGTAGACACGGCCCCACGGAGAGGAACAGCACAAGCATGGACCAGGAAGAGAATTCTCCGAAATGACCGTTCGACCACCTGAAACAACCCGGCAGGTTGGCCAGGCCCGTGCTTCGCGCATTAGCCTCGAGTATACAGAGTGCAGGGTATGGGAGGAATCGGAGGGGGAAGAGAAGGAGGAGGAAGAGGAAGTAAAGGGGGACTACTAACCTCTAGTAGTGGTACTTACTTATACAGTCATACTACAGCCGTCTTGATTGTGTAGGGCGAGATACAAAGTACTAGTACGGAATCACCCTGAGAGGAGTGATTGATCATCAATGAATTGGAAGCCAGAAGTGAATAATTGAGTCGTAGTACATACGACTAGGACAGGGACTAGTCGCAGGGAGTACAGCGATTAATAATAATAATGACTATATTCCATATTACCATATGGAGTCTCAGAGGTGATATTGGCATAACCGATGGGGATCCCCCTTGCAGGCCGATGCTAGTGCTGACTGGGGAATTCCGCCGTGGGAAGATCGGACCACATGTGAATAGTCCACGAGGAGTGTGGTTATGATGATGATGATGGGGGCAGAGGAGGGGGATATGGTTGAGATTAGCAGGTAGACCCAATGCACTTTTTTAGTTTGACTGACTATCCTTCACTCAACCTTGGTTCGAGCTTGGTCTAGTGTGGGTGATACGATATACAGAGGTACTTTGTTCACTAGGCTCACTGTGGTATCTACGGTACGAAGATCCTTTCAACTACAGGAATTATTGAGCATCGAAATGGTCTAGCCCTGACTTTTTTTCTCTTTAGTTTTTTTTATTTTTATTTTTATTTTTTTATTTTTTTTTCTAGGAAGATCGAGGGTTCTTCCCAAGCTTCTTCTCCTCCCCCACCTCCCGTTACCTCTTTTACCTTTCAGGGGATGCTCCTCTTTCTCATCTTCTCTCTCCTTTCTCTCTCGCTCTCCCTCTCTCTCTTCCCTCCTTCATCCTTCCACATCTACAATATCTACTCTCCAAATTTGATTCAAAATTAAATTTCATTTCGCCCCTCCCTCCCCCACTTTGACAGCCGACCTAGATTCCAACTGTCCGACCGCCCCGCCTATGAGCTAGGGGATAAAAAAAATACCATTACACTAAAACAACACCAAGAGGCAAAAAAAAAGAAAAGGACAACCAGGCTCCAACCAAAACAACAACATTCAAAAGTTGCGAATAAACAGCAGAAAGTCACTCACTCTGATGGGCACAACTGCATCCCCTCACCCTATCACCGTTTCTCCACTTGGCCTACCGGGATCAACCCTGCGCAATGGGCCTGTTCAAGCGCAACTCGAAGAACTCTGTCCAGAGTGACAGAGACGAACAGGAATCTTTCGTCTCTGTCAACTCAGCTCGCACCTCCAATACCTCCCTCAGATCTCCCGGCTACAAAGGGAGTGGCCTGCCCGCCTCGATCCCCGAAATGCCCATCGCCAAACCCCCGGACCCTGCCCTGGACCCCGCCGCCTATCTACGCAGCATTCACGCTGTTCGTGATCGTGCAACTCTGGTTCTGAACAAGGCAAAAAAGAATCAACTCAATCATTTCGACGTCGATCTCTCCAAATTCCAAGCCACTGCTTCCTACGTGGTCTCTATCATCAAGGTAAACAAATCGATCGAACCCTTCCCCCTTCTTGCACCCCTTCTTTTAATATCACCACCCCTAAAAGTCGCCAACCTGCCCCTCCCCCAAGGCTTTCTGCTTCCTTTTGCCCACCTCATGTGATTACACATCGAATCAGGCCACGTGCTAACGCCATTCAGCGTGACTATGCTCCGGAATATGAAAATATCCCGCCCCATGGCCGGTGGCAACATTTCGATGTGGGGGGTCGCCCCCGTATTAACCAGCTACTCCAATCCTGGCCTAGCCGTATTGACGCCCAAGAACGGACTCGCCGGTTAATTGATCTGTTCGTGGTGTCCGTACTACTTGACGCGGGAGCGGGCACCAAATGGTCCTACAAGTCCAAAGAGTCCGGAAAAATTTACTCTCGAAGTGAGGGCTTGGCCGTGGCCAGCCTGGAGATGTTCAAGTCTGGTCTGTTCAGCAGCGACCCGACCGAGCCGTGCCAGGTCGATGGTGCCGGTTTGCAGAAGGTCACCGTCGAGAAGTTAGCCAAAGGGATGCAGCACTCGGATCAGAATGCATTGGCTGGAATTGAAGGTCGCGCGGGACTCTTGGTACGCTTGTCAGATGCGCTGAACAATCAAGATTTCTTTGGAGTGGATGCTCGACCTGGAAATATGCTTGGTAAGTGATGCATGCCATCAACTTAAACATTGTCAATGCGTGATTTGACCAATTCAACTAATTGCGCGTTTCCTTGGCTTGTTCTAGACTACCTGCTCGGTCACCCCTCGACTCTCGCTTCTTCTGTGCCTATTGTTCCCATCACCACTCTATGGACAGTCCTCATGGACGGTCTTTCTTCAATTTGGCCTCCTTCGCGTACTCAGATTGATGGCGTATCAATTGGTGACGCCTGGGAGTGCTCTATTCTACCACAATCTCCGCCTGCACAGACCTGGGAAAGCATCATTCCGTTCCACAAGTTGACTCAATGGCTCTGTTACTCCATCATGGTACCCATGTCTAAATTGATGCATATCCACTTCGCTGGCAGCGACCTCTTGACTGGACTTCCGGAGTATCGCAATGGCGGTTTGCTCATCGACATGGGACTATTGAGTCTAAAGCATGAGGACATGGAGCGCGGCATCCAGGCCTTTAAGGAAAATGCGCAGATCAAAGGTCAGCCTAATATGGAGGTGGTACCGCTTTTCTCGACCGATGACGATGTAATTGTTGAATGGAGGGCCGCAACGGTGGGCTTTTTGGACGAGCTACTTGACGAAGTAAATAAACAGCTCGGACTCACCGGGTCAGAGGAGCAGCTCACGCTAGCTCAAATGCTCGAGGCTGGTTCTTGGAAGGTTTGTCTCTCCTCCGTATCTCTTATTATCTCTTTTCTTTTCCTTGGCAGTTTTTTCTGACATTCTCCCAGGGTGGTCGTGAAATTGCCGAGGTCTCAAGACCCAACACGAAAGAGCCTCCCATTATGATCCGCTCAGACGGCACCGTCTTCTAACGCCCTAATACTCATGAGTTTAATGGATGATTGGATACCTGACCGGCGCCCTTCGCACCTTTTTTCTTCCTCCGATTGGTGCTGGTCCTTATGAATTGTTGACGACCTTGAAACTTCTCATCATTGGCCTCTTCGTTTTTTTTTTTTACACCTCTTGTTTTATGTTCTAATTCTCGGTTCCCTTCCGAATGAGGCCCTTTGCATAGTGTGCTATACTACACACGTCTGCGTTTCTTCCCGGATACCACTTTCTATCATGTGACAGCCAGATTTTTTCTTTCTTTTTTTTTTTTTTTTTTTCAATTCTTTGTTCATCATTTTAAACGAATATATTTACGAAGAATCAATATCCGAATGGATTGCACCTCATGTCGTAACTTGAACCTTGTTGCCTCGGCTAAGCGCGGTCTCACCTGTTGGTGGGTTCAACCATGGGTGTCCACACTTTCATATTACTAGGAATTCAAGAATTCCCGTGGAAAGCTTTAAGCTTATTTCCAAAAAAAATTTCTAATCACCAAGATGTTATATTTACCTATGAATATTCGACATCCCGGCTTCAACCTTCTCATAGATGTCACATGACTAATCGGGGCAAGGTTGATCCGTCTCTCCGCATCTGAAGGCTGGAGCTGCCCCGTCTCCTCTCCCCGCTCTAGCTGTCTTCAATTCCTCGAGGAGACCCGGTGCTGCGATATCACCTCTCTAGGGCACTATACAGGTTTCCCTGTATTCAACACAGCCCGGCTAACTCCCTGAGTCGGTTCCTAGAACCACTCGAGTGCTCCCCCGCTCTTGCGGGGCAATCTGAGCTCAGCAGCAACCGTTAGGGGATCGACATCGACACCATGGACGCCCGCAAGAAGAAGAGAAAGGTTCTGCTGATGGGAAAGAGTGGCTCTGGAAAGTCATCCATGCGTTCGATCATATTTAGCAACTATGTTGCAAAGGATGTCCGGCGTCTCGGCGCCACCATTGATGTGGAGCATAGTCATGTCAAGTTCATGGGGAACCTCACGCTCAATCTTTGGGATTGCGGAGGGTAAGTTCTACTTCTGGCTTTCTCATTTCTGACCCAAGGATATATAAAGTAACCTGGTGCTTCTCATAATCATAGACAAGATGCCTTTATGGAAACCTATCTTGCTTCCCAGCGCGGCAACATCTTCTCCGACGTCGCAGTCCTTATCTACGTCTTTGACATTGAGTCCCGCGAAGTTGATCGTGACATGGACACTTATAATGCGATCATTGAGGCTCTTCGCGAGTTCAGTCCGAATGCCCACGTCTTCTGCCTGGTGCACAAGATGGATCTCATCCAAGGCGAGCACCGCCAGCGGATCTACGAAGAGCGCTCAGCACTAATCCGCTCCCGCTCCGAAGGCTTCCGCGTCGACACTTTCGGTAGTAGCATCTGGGATCAATCTTTGTACAAGGCATGGGCTGGAATTGTGCACAAACTCATTCCGAACTTAACAGTCATTGAGCGATTCCTCTCCGCGTTTGCGAAAAAGATTGACGCCGAGGAAGTCATTCTGTTCGAGCGCTCCACCTTCCTTACAGTGACCTCCGTGAGCTCCGAAGTAGGCGACCTGAACCCGATATTCGACCGCCACGAACGTCTATCGAACATTATGAAGGCATTCAAGCACTGCGCTGCTCGCAACACAAGCACCACGCCCGCTTCTGCCGGCTTCGTCGTCATGCACACCAAAACCCCGCAATTCAACATCTTCCTCGGCAGATTCACCGATAACACATACATCTTCCTTGTCGTACCGCCCGGTGAAGCGGCGTACAATTGCGCCGTACTCAATACCATGCTTGCGCGTGAGGGCTTCTCCAAGGCCGCCGCCGCCGGCCGAACAGATGGATTCCCGCTTCCGCCGCCGGAAACTCCAGACGACAGTGCCACCAATGGGTCTGCATAACCCAATTCCCCCACCCGTTTATCCTCGTTTCCTGTGAGATGGGAGAGAAGGGAGGGGGAAGCTTAGGTTTGTAATGTCTCGTTCTAGCGTTGATCGTGTATAGCCGGCATTCTGCGGGGTGTTTCCAATCGTTCGGGCAAGAAAAGTTCCACGGGCGCTGTGCATGGCGTTGCGGTATGAAATTAAGACTTGTGCATTCTTTTTTCTCTTTCTATCTATCACTTTGCTTGTTTTATATCTGTGTTTGGTTCATGTGTTTGGTGAGAATCGAGATACCCTTATGGCATGTTTCCTATCTCGTTCTTTCTTCTATAGTCGTAGTAGACACCAATTTAGTTATTTATTTCGATACCATCTCTGTCAGTGTATACAATGGCTGAAAAGAAGTTTGACGCCGCTCTTTATTCATAACAACTGTTGTTTATTCCCAGAATTATGATACATCAAATTTGTATTAGTTTCAAAACTGGTCGAATTCCTATGTATATTACTAGGTAGCTAACTAGCTTTCTGCTGGGTTGCTTGATCTATAATAATCGTTGGAGATTCTAGAGTGGTGTCAAACTTGTTACTAGGCACTGTATCACGCGAGACTTGAACAGCAAAAGTTTGGATGGCGCGGGTACGCTAAGTCTACCCTAGTCTGGAATATGATGGATGTGTGATGCGCCGTACCCTAATTAGTTAGTGGTGAATTGGGAAGGCACGAAGAAGGTCAATAGTGTCATAGTACCCTATTGTAGTTGCCTGGTTATAGTATTGTGCGTTACTCTCCCAAACAACTACCTATGACTGCATTTGCACCATCAAAGATGGCCCCCTTCATCTGTCCACGAATACCCCTCGACTTCTGGACTCCAGTATCCAGACATCCAGACCCAAGACAACAATGGGATGATTCCAGGAGGATTTGTTGTGTATTTAGTGTGGCAGATTGTGCCTGGGATCAAACTTGGGAGTGTTGTGGGTGCCAATGCATTCTGGAACCTCGAGCAAGATGAACGCAAAAAGGTCCAAACTGCGTTTCCGCACGAGTACGTGTATGATTTGCCTTTGATACGCCAGTGTGAATTCTACTAATACGAATTACGCACTACCTAGGAATTAATCAGAATCTGCAAGAACCACATGCCTTCAAGCGGCCCATATCATTACATATGCACCGATGATGAAATGCCGACCCAAGGTCTGATTGGCACTGGTATTGGTGGAACGAAAAGCTCTGAAATCCAACAAAGCTTTTTTATCGCCGTACTCGCAGCCATCGGAAACATCCTGTATACAACTGGGCAGAGTGAACTGATCGAAAAGACCATACGACAGCTCAAAGATGGCACGACCAATCAGCTTTCAAGAGAGTGCCGAGCGAGCGAAATACCAGGTGGGGGAGAGGATAACCCTTCTGTGAAAAGGCCCTGGAAGCTCGACGTCTTGCCCATTCCACAACGTGAAGCACATCGGCCCACCGGGAACAGATGATGAGCAAACTGTTAATGAGGCGCTTTTGCTCTTTCTTCGCGCCCTGACACTCAAAATTGGAAGCCTACGTTGCAAGTGGACGGCATATGGGATATACACCCGGGATATTTGATGTGAACAATCTTGTATGGGATGTACAGGGCAACCAACTCTACTTTGTTGGGTTCGAAGACTGCACACATGACCGGCGTAACTACAAGTGGCACCCAAGACTCTGGGCGGTATTTCGCCTCGCCAAGCCGCCACCAGAGTGTCCTTTCAGAGAACCGACATGGGATGGAAATATGGCAGGTTGGAAGTGGTGAATGGGCGAGAAGAAAGGTCGTTGGGGAGCTCAAAGTCCCATGAACAGATAGGCACTCGCCTGATCAAGCAATGCGTCGCGAGGCAAGTCTTCGAAGCCTAATAGGTAAAAAGTTATCTATCAAATACGATGATACATGGGCGAATATCTGTCTATAACTCCCGCTTGATAGGCCAAGTCGCCAAGTATATGAAAGACCTGCATCGAAAGTACGCCTTGATGTCAACCTAAAATGAAACGGTTTCCTTCAAATTATTCTCAGGATGGTTTCGAGCATCACCAAAACTGTCCTACTTTACAGTCCTTGTATTTGCCGAGAAGCTGAATACTGTGATATCTCTGGACAATGCAAGGTTACTATCAGACAAGCCTTTTTCTACGTCGGGTGCGTAGCATCCCAAAGCCATCATCACGTTGTAAAGACCGGAACGGGGCTGAACTGGACTACCACAGCATAATTTGTATAATATTTCTGCAAGAATAATGTTGTCCGGATAGAATGTAGCTAGCCGACAGATGAATCTAAATTGACATTTTTCGTCGAAGAAGCTCTTGTAGATGGGATGAATCAACAGATAATTTTAATTTTAGTGAATGAGACCACTGAGCATGAGCCTGTTCTGACATTGACTCAGTGAGCCTGAGCCTGATCACTCTCGTCAAAGCGGCGGCAGTAGCAGGAAAGCCCTACCCGGCGGACAAAATCCTGTGCTATAGTTGCATATTGTCAGTTGTGTTCTAATTTGGCCTGCATTCGGAAATGATACAACCTTAATGTCTCTACCAGAGACGCCTTGTGTTTCCATTGGCAGTTTAGGTACAAGTACAGCAGTACATGTGTGTTACTGCTAATGCCGTGCCTAGTAACAAGTTTGACACCACTGTAGAATCTCCAAAGATTATTATAGATCAAGTAACTCAGGAGGAAATTAGTTAGCTACCTAGTCATACACATGAGGATCCGATCATTCTTCATACTACTTCAAATTTAATGTATCCTAGTCCTGGGGATAAGCAACAGTTGTTATTAATAAAGAGCGGCGTCGAAATCTTCTTTCCAGCCTCTGTATACACTGACAGAGATGGCATCCTACTAGTAATATCTTTCTATCAGCTCTTCATCCACTGCAACGTTTTAATTACAGTTTATTCATTTCAGCCAGACATTTAATCCTCTTCATCATCCGCTTTAGAAGGGTTCCAGAGACGTACCAAATCAAGTATTTTAGTATTTACCCCAGAAAATACTCAGATCAGGCTTAGTGGGTGGACTAGGCTCACGTTGATACGATCACTGCCAGTGACTAGCTCAGGCCGCTCAGGCTTGTGCTCAATTCTATTCAGTGATCATAATGCGGCAAGGGGTGTGCACTAGAACGAAAAAGGAACGCGTTACCAGACATTGTCCTGCGTATATGTGCCTTAGAATTCCTCCTCAGCAGTGACCGGTATCACAAGCCTATTGAGTCCAATAGTATCGACTTGATAGGTTACACACGGACCTGCCGGAACAATTCCTATCCTCAAAAATGGTCCTAGACAAGGTTTAAAGGAGCCGATTATTATGGGAAGAAATAGGAAACAAAGGGTTTAAGGTTGTGAGAATAAAACATCGAACTTATACGAGAAGACCACCTTGCAAGACCCATATACTGATGCCAAGATAAAGTCCAAGAAGAGCACTCAAACCAGTGAGAGGTAGATCTGCCCTTGTCCCCTGGTTTGCATGCGCAGAGCCCGAACTCCGTGGAGGAGCTTGACTTCCACCTCCCTTGTAAGTAGAAGAAGGCGAGCAAGAGCCCTGTGTTGTCCCTGTTGAATCACAGAATTTCCGAGGACAACACCCATAGTAGCAAGCAAAAGAACAGAGACCTTCGTAACTGTCATCGCCATTTCGCGGGGTCCCTTTATCTTCCGTTGCCTTTGGTTTGTCTCTGGCCGCGCCCATAGCTGTGCAGTAACAAGTATCAATTGGACAGTAGCCGTAGCTACAGGTAAATTGACATAACTCAGTAAAATTCGAGTTTCCTGATCCCTCGATGCAGACCTGCTTGGAGAGAGGAAGCTCCGGTGACACGGCGGATATATTCTTCCCGGCAACTTGACTTCCAACCCAGGCATTATAATTCGCAAATCCACTGGCACAGCTCGTCGTGAGGGCACGCCCTTTGACGCGTATCACTTCTTTCTTATCCCGCGAAACAGTGATAGTAGGCTCCCCAAGGCTTTTCGTGTCGTAAGCAAAGCTTCCGCGGTAGATCCCAATCCCGCCATCTGGTTCATTGTCCCAATGGGTATCATGTTCAGAGTTGCCCATGGTCACTTTAACCGAAGCATTGGAGCCAAGTAAGGCCGAGAAGAATATCTTATCCTCGAGCCAGGTATCAGCGCCAATTGTTGTGTTTCCTCCTGAACAAGAATTCCTAGGTTGGACGCGATACCACACCACTAGACTTTCCTCCGTGATAGATGCTGTCCCATTCTTATATAGGTCAATCAGGAATGGAAGTTGAAGTCTCCATCCATCATGCGGCATATTCCGTGCATAATTGTACGGTGCTTTGCCCGCTGTAAACACCCCATAACCTTTCTCATTCAGGGGTCCGATATAATGCGACTCCCCATAATCATTCCAAGAAATAATCTCTACCCACTCCGGTTCAAGAAATGCTACCTCTATCCATCGATCGTACCAAAGGTCGTCCCCGTGGAACGCCCAGTTCTTGTCATACTGAGGCATGTTGGTATAGAACCATGGAGAGACGGGCATCATATACGGCTTCTCTGCCTTCTTCAGGGAACCTAGATATGAGGCATCGGCGTATGTATCCATTCGACCATCCGATGGCCAAGCCTCCCATGAGAATAACCCATCCACGACACCATCGCCCAATTCCAAAGCAGATTTGGCTCCGGCAGATGACCAGTCTGGGACGAAAAAGCACCCCGTTCGATTTTTGATCTCAATCCAATCATGTGCACTTTCGGAGCCTTCAAATGTTGATGCGAAGGGCTTTTCATGGTAATGGTAATATGCCGAACTGGGAGAGAATCTTTGCAGCAGACTAATTATTTGAGTCTGTGGCCAAGATCCATTGCCAGCGTAGTCAAATGAGAAGAAAAGTTGAAACCCTAGGGATTCTGCAGCTTCAAAGGCGTTGGTCACTGATCTTTGGTTTGATTCTACCCCATATGCCATGTTGAGTGCGAATGCATCGATATGAGCTGTTTGGGCGAGAGATATCTCGTGTTTCCAATCAGATAGCTCGTAGAGTCCTGTGTTTGCCGTCTGTTGGACGCGGATATAGATGATCAGCGGATCATGCTAGTAGTTTTGACCGGGCAAGCCGGGAGACAAAGAAAAAGATGAAACAAATCATACCATGAAGTGAGCAAATGCTGCCTTTGCCGAGGCCCTTGATACTAGCCATAGTAGCTGGTACAAGGCCATCCAAACCCTAGACAGGTGAAATCCTGTCAAATTCATTCTATTTCTAGATTCAGCATAGAGGTCTCTTCCTGTTTGCTCCGGAATTATTTCATTCCAGTGAAATAAGCTGTTCTTGTCCAATGTAAGCCGGATTTTTTAGTAGAGTATTCGTAGTTGTAGATGTAAAGATCAGTTATCACGAAACAAAATCAACGACTCAGAAATTTAGAGAATGAGTATGGGCCTTGGAACCTTCGAAGGAATCAACAAATTATATAATCAGACGAATGTGAAGTACAACTTCGGAGAGAATCTGAGTTACAGAGAGACGCAAGAGATCCCCTCCGGACAGATCCGACGCAATGCAGGGATTCAGATTTGTGAAGACGTCTGTTGCCAGAAAGATAAACTGCATAGAGAGAGAGGGGATAGGAGAACCACGGACCCTGTCCAATCACATGTTGCACATATCATATGTCGTAACGAACAGTCTGTGTTCATACCTAGGTATATACATACATGTCTCCCTCGCTTCTAAAAGTGCGGATCATCGCATGCAGTCCCTGTGTTTCTCCGGTGCTTGTGCAGAATCATGTAGACTCGGACGCTAGGAAGGGTGCAGAGAGCTTGGTGTGTATTTAAATGCATTTGTCGTCCATAGATAACGTATTCTTATTATTTTCAAGGCTAGAAAGAGCCGTTGAAAGTGAAGAGGTTGAATGCTTGTCGGGAGGCATGTTCGCACTGCTCTTTGCTATTCGGTTGTACTAGCCTGTTCACGGTGCTTCCTTGCCCTGCCTTGCTTTTGTGACTTTAACCTTGTAGCTCTTTATATATTTAGAATAATTGGATTTTACCAATATCCGAGACCATTTTACCCGTAGGCGTTGCCTTTCAACACCCGTATATTTTAGAAACAATAAGGTCAAATTCAGCTTAATGTAAACTTTTGAACCGGAAATTCTTATCTTGAGAGGCTCACTTGTATCCAATATAGTCACGGTCCTCTTCGAAATTTACTAGTATATATAGTTTGATGTTATGAATCAAGACAAGAACCCAACCATCAAAGGTCAAGTGTCAGCCGTTATGAGGGGGTGGGGTTGTGAACCTCCTCTTTATTCCTGTTGTACAACGTATGACTTACCGATCTATAACCTATTTCAAGCTTGGGCCTAGCCAAGGTCAGCTGAGTTACGTCCGGATGCCCATAAAGTGATACGAAATCTAAAAGCAGTCGAAAGCCATGGGTAGAGTTATAGGACGAAGCTTTCAGAGAATCAATCTTGACGGCTACTTCACAAGCAATGCACGATCGACATGCTCTGGGAAATCTTCGATTTTTCTGGGCCTTTAAAGTTTTATAAAGATTAGAAATATCGAAATCTTATGTTTTAATTATCCCCCATCTTTGCTGGTGATCCAGGCCATTAACAATGCCGTGGAGAGTGGAAACTGGAAAACAAGAAAAAACGAGCTAGAGTTCGGCAGCCAAGTAAAAAGCCATAGAACTGCAGTTAGGCTTAGTTCAAAGGAAAGGTGGTCAGTCCTGCACTAATGGGATGAATGTATAATGGGAGGAACTCATTCCAAGGCCGTTACACATCCTGGTGGTGAATGTATTATAACGACGCATTAGGGCTAGGACTGGCCTCGCTACCTAACTGATGGGTGCAATAATTATGATAATCCTATTTTTAGATACCTATTTATCCATCTCACAGCACGGACAATATGTCAATGAAGTAAAGCAAACCACCGCATCTATTTTAAGTCACATCCAGTTCAAGTAACAGATACATAGGTGAAGAGGACGGACAAGCACATCAGGGTTGTATTATCTATCGGACCGGCCGTCCACAAAGGGGAGCACATAAGTTTGGGGAAAGGTGAATGGGAAGGTGAAAAAATGTGGAATGGAACGAAGAAAGGCTGTACAGATCAATCATGTATATCAAAATTCCTTATTGCACGTCCGGCATCCGAACCGCGATATCGCCAGACTGTGTGATATAGCGAACCCAGGGGAGAGAGGGGTATTGTAGCTGGTCAATTATGAGTATGCATTTTCAAAATAGGTCAAGTTGGTGTGAAGCGACATACCTTGGGCTCGGTGATCTTGAGGTACCGCACTTGGATACCACTGGTGGTGAAGTATGGAATCTCAAACTTGACGTTGATGGGTCGCTTCGACTTGCCCGCACCAGCACCACCCATGCTACCTCCAAACCCTCCGGTCATACCGCCACCGTGTTCATCGTCACCCTTCACGGACGGCAGACCCAGCTCCGCCCTCATGAGGAACTCCTTGCCGCCGCCAAATTGCTTGATTTTCCAGATGATTGCTGACTTTTCGGGGGCGTAGTGCACAGTTCCGATGTTAGTGCGGAATCTGGGAGAGTCTGCGTCCTCGGGGACAGGTACAAGGATCTCGACGTTGTTGGCAGTACTGCGACGTTTGAACTGTGCCTTGGCCTGTTCGTGAAAGACATTTAGCATAGCTCTTTTTTTCATTGATAGTGTGAAGAGACCCACCTTTAGCATGTACTCAATTCGTGACCCGGAATGCGATTCCACCAGACACTCGACCCAAATCAGCGGCTTTACTTGTGTGTTCAATCGGTAGCTCATAAGCTCGAATTCACCGTCTGGCGGAATGAAACTGATCGTCCGGTCATTCTCGAACCGTGACAGTCGCACGCATTGGTGGAATTTGACATCCTCCATCTCTACAGCCTTGCCTCGTGTCGCACGACCTGTTGTCTCGAACATCGCTTTGTCGTTCAGCCCCAATCGCAGCTCAGGCATTCCACTTAGATAACACTTCATCTTAATTGCGCCAAGAATTTCGGAACGCAAAACATTTCCGTTCGCCGATACCAGCAGGTTGAGAGACTCGACAACATCCAGGAAGACTTCGTTTTTGCGATAGCGAATGCCTTCGCTTCGCCAAGAGACGGCGTTTGTGACAGCGATGGGCGGGCGAGCTTGCACTTCGAGCTTGTGTGATTCTTGGGTAATGTATCTGTACAGTAGCGGATTGGTCAGTATCGTGAGTACTGAAGACTAGTCAGAAGTGGCTATTCTTTTGGCTTACTCTTGTAAGATCTTGCTTTCTGTTGTCTGAGGGTATCCAAAGTCCATCATTTCATCCAGTAACTCATAGATGATAACAAAATTGTCGCGGATACTCTCCTCTTCCAGCACCTTGAAATATTCGGTGAAAACCTCCACAATCTTGTGGAGGAACAGGAGGATCTCGGTGGCATTTGTATTTTTCTTTGTCAGAGCGAGAATGTAGAGGTTGCTGTGGCGGATATATAGATACTAGAGAGTTGATCCACGTATGTTAACCGGTTGTGTGCGGACACAGAGAAGAATATAGGAAGTCGTAGCTTGCCAGACCAGGGTCGGGGAAATGTGGAGTGTAGAGGGGTGAGTATCAGGGGAAACGCACGTTGATTCCTTCATGTGAAAAGCAGGGAGGCACTGCGGAGCTTTCTTCTTCGGCTTCACTGAGGAGGATAGGGAATTTCTCGACGGCGGACATAGGAATGTCACCGCGATAGTTGCGGGCCAAAAGGGTCTGCTGTTGGGTTAGCCATGCAGCCCACAAACACAAATTGCCCGGGACCAATGTCAAAGATCAAAGATCAAACGGATTATCGTTTGTCAATTATCTGGTGGAAAGCAGCGTACCTTGCCCTTCAGGTCGAGGAAGAACAGAGCCGACGCCATGATGTTTCAATGTTGGGAGGGGGTTTTAGATGATTAGGTGTCAGGTATGCGCGGACGGGTAGTGGGAGGTGGGAGGTCGGCGAATGCGGGGATTGTTGAGAGAGAAATATGGAATTGAGAGAGAAGGGGTGCTTGCCACGAGCTGTTCCCTTATTGCAGCATGGTCAAGAGAAAGGCAAAGCTGAGGCAGTACTAGTAGGTGGATGGCCAGTGAAGCCGAAGGGGAAACAGTCCAAGAGCGAGCGATGGTCGCCCGCAGTGGAGACTCCACGCCGCCTTGCTTGATCGGGTTAGCGCAATATGGGCCCTTTTGGTTTTTCTTCGCGTCCGCCACTTCTTCTTTTCTTTTCTTCTCCAACGCCCTCAATTAGACAGTGCAAGGCAGTACCTTGTCGTCCTCTAGCATTCTGCTAGATGGTCGGCGGTATTCAATTACTTTACTTGCGATACAGAGGTTGCGGAGACTATGCATCTTGATAGAGGGATCCATAAGAGCTGGCCGTGTATTGTGCTCTGTTACGCGGGCGGTGTCAGAGGAGCCGTACATTTCTCCATAAAAAGTTCAATTGAATTGTGGTATTTGGCAAGAATATAATAAAAAGAATAATACATCCTCCTCTAGTAGTAGTAGTACATGTACAGTTGCTCTCCGTAAACCAACGGGACAGCTTGGAGAGCCCCAGTCCCGTCGATCCCGGCAGAGTCAAATCAAATCAAGAACGCCATGGAAATGCTGCAGAAGGCTTTTCCAGCTCCTAACCCTGGCGGGAAATCCCTTCACGAGGTCGTCTTGAAGCCTAATGGCTCGAGTATCCGCTCCTGGGCCACCTTGTTCGCAATGTGACCTCCCTTCTCCAGCGAAATGGCGCCAATAATCGCGTACAGAGTCTGCGCCAGGACCAGTTCAACGCCGGACTCGGTCAGGTTTTCGGGCTGTTCTTTGGGTTAGAATCGAAAATGATAAATGATTCCATGCAGGGTTGATCAAGGGCCAGGGTAATTCTCTTACCGTTCGGGGGTTCCAGCGGATAATCTTTTCGGTGTTGTAGGTTCCTGCCAACTCGGCCAACTTCTTTCGGTCGGTCAGGGCGTTCTTGGTGCGAGATGAGAGGTTCTGTAGTCCATTCAGAGCCGGGTGGGAGAAAGGCTCACGGCCATGAGCATCAGATGACGGGGAAGCCGGTGCGGAGTTCTGCACCAAAGCAAGAGACGCCTGAAATTGCACCACTTGTTTTCCTACGTGTGCCATAGAAGTTAGATGCGCAACTCCGAAAGAACAAAATCATTCAATTGCATCAGCTTCATACCTAGAAAGGCCAACCGGTCGTTGAATCCTCGGCGTCCCTGGTCGAAACTCTTGTGCGTGACGGCCAACCACTTCACCTCATCCGAGAGCATTTTGTCACCATCCTGACCCAACATACGGACATAGAATTGATCCAGGAGTGCCGGGTCAGAGTTCACATGAAACTTTGTGGCCCTCGAATGATTGTGAAGACTGAAGGGCGCCTTCGTGCGCGGCGGAGTGTACGACCATCGGGGCTCCTTTGACTCCGCGGTGGGAACGTTCGGGTTGGTGGAATAGGTGCGACGGGAGACGAGGGTTGTGAGGGTGCGGGGAGCCGACCGCGAGACAGACACGGTCCTAGCCGCTCGGATGGATAGATTAGAAGCCATGACAGGTTGTTGTGGGTTATCTGCTTGAACGGCGAGGATGGATGGCCGTCTCGAGGCGGCGGTTGGGGGAAAGTTTTCGGCGGTGTGGATACTGCCGCCTTCCTCCGTTGTTTACCATGAAGGTTTCAATATAACATTACATTTACACATCTGATCAGGCCAGCTGTGGCGACAAGTCGGGGAAAAGTACTTCAAATCCAACGGCGCAAAAGGTGCAATGCATTTTGATTGCTCTGTTTGCCAAACCTGGAGTGGGTAATACCATCTGGGGTTTCTTCACCGCTGCTGTGTGGAAAGCCCAATACATACACACACCACTTCAATCTCTTTGATCACTTCGAACCAGTCCATGTATCTGTTGGGTACTGACACTGGACAGCTTACCAGAATGCTCATTTGGAGGTAATCATTGGCTATGGAGATTGCGTACTCGACATCCGGCTCCGCCATACCCCGATGCATGTATGATCCATACATTGAACCAGTATAAGACTCACATCATCCGACACAGTCTGCAGACATCTGTGGCGGTCAAGCGGGTGGTTTCCACTTCACATCGACTTGGCTTGACTTCTCCCGCTGCTTGAAGGGCCCGAGCTGTGGGCAATTGAGAACTATGTTGCACCCGCAAGGTCTTTTTTCTTCTTTTTCTTTTTCTTTTCCTTTTTTGGAAGGACGTGCTGCGGTGGTTCTGTGTGAGTTTCTTGGGGATATGGCACCACTGTTGGATCCGACGCTGTGCGCGTGCGCCAGGGCGTAATTTATGGTCCAATATTTGCCTCTCTGCAAGCTTGCTTGGGCTACTACTCAGAGGTCTGGGGTTTCGGAGGGTCATGTGTCCAGCAGCATCCTTCTCTGGATGGCATTGCTACCTGAGTATGGACCGGCTCTACCCAGCAGGCTCTGTGCTCACCTAATTTTCACATCAATGGTCCGAGAAAAAACGCTAGGTAACCTATTCAAGCTTCATGACTGGATGGCCATTGCAGTACTGAAAGGTAGGTAGCTCACCCCGGCCTTGAGTGCGGCCCAACAACCAGCACCCAGGTGTTCAGCCGTTGCCGAGAAATGACACAAGATCCTGAGAGAGAGAACTTCTAGATAGGTGGACCGAAAGAAGTTCTATGAGAATATTCGGTGGGCTTCTACGGGATTGTATCTAGATACTGACTAGGATTCTCTGCAGACTAAAAGTCTCCCGGGGCCCTTCGGCCGAGCTGTAAGGTTGAACAAGATTTGCTCCCGCGAATGCACGGCCGATTTTGTGACTGCTTGATGTCGCCAGCGGATATTGACAGCTGGGAGCTGGTCGAGGTAACAGTGGTTGGTTCCAAGGCCCTTGTTTCCCGCTGTTGGACGGGCTGCAGAAAACGGCCTGCGGTGCGAGGCTACACCTGGCCACCCCCTGAGGGGAAGACTCAATCTAGAAGCATCCCTAAGGAGGGGTGAAGGCGGGAGACTTGCATTGTGGCACAACGGGAAGTGTAGGGTGATCCACGTGTACTGATCTCCGGCTGTGTTTGTGTTTTCCGGAATTCTATATGGATGTTTCGATGCTTTGGAGACACGGGCATCTCGAGATATCCTGGGCAGTCTAACGGCTGGACGAAACAAGTCCCCCTGCATCGGTTATAATACCATTGCAAAAAGAAACTGTAGAGAAAAGATATCTAGTGGAAGCCTACCCTCTAGTACTCCCCAACATTTCATATTGCCTCGTTTGGGCATCTCAAACCACCCCAGATAGGCAATAAGCTGAGAAACTGGTAGCTAAACATTGGCTCCCAAAATAGAACCTAAACCCGTCGCAGAAGCATTGGTCTCTTTTCTTTCCTTCGATCATCGCTGATCAGCATGATCAGCGGTTCGTAGCCGCCCCGATACAGAGCACTCTTGGATCGTATCGGGACAAAGTCCCCCCTTCAACGATCCCGTCCACCATCGCGAAGATGATCGCTGCAAGAAGCCGCAAACTCACAGCTCAGACCGCTGGTGTTACTCCACAAATCTTTTGTTCTCCGTTAGGTCTGGGGAAAGGAGTTTCAGCCTTCGGCACTAGTCAAAAAAGGACCGCCACCATCTGACGAGTGTGATTCTTCACTCGAATAGTTCGTAGCCTTTTCAGAACCTAAAAGAAAGCGAGAGCTCCTTGCTTCTTTGATTGGCTTTTGCATCTTTCTTTTTTTTCGAGAAGGTTTGAGCTTGTATTCGGGTTGGGCCTCTTACAAAAGTGGTCAAAGATCGCGGGTGTGACGGAGCTGTCAACGGTTTATACATCGAATTCTTTCCGTCGGGCCCTTGCAGGCTGTAATCAAGAACATTGTCGGATCTGAGCACCTGGATGGCCACTTCCACACTCCTCTTGTCCAAACAGCTTTGTTATTGATTTCTTTTTCAGTACCAGTTCCCATGTCTAGATCCTTGAACAGGATAACCGACGGGATGGCGGTGTACCACTTACCAGGGGGGAAGTTTTCGATTGCTCGACTGTCGTCGGGCTATTAAATGGAGGGATCGACCTGGCGGCTCATTCTCCGTTGGTTTCTTTTTTTTTCAAATCAGACGAGTATTCCTACTTCGCCCTAAATTCTGGCTTGAGGCTGTGTTGCTAGTCTACCTGCCATTTCTTTCTCTTTACTTTATCTCTACAACTTGAACTGATCTCAACTTGGACTTTTATTACGTATCTTTCTCGAACACTACATTAAGATGGCTTCACACAATATTGAGAGGTCTATTCCTCAGGTTCGCTACGCCCCCTCTGTCCAGATCAACTACAACATGGCCGGAGGTATGCCAACGAGCAACCACTCGGTGCACGACCCGCCTTCGCCACGTCCATTCCCCCCCAACCCACCTCCTAGTCCTGCCTAGATGGAGATTTTTGAGAATTTATGTTATATGGCGTTGGGGAGAGTAGGCTATGAGTGAGTTATGTGATTATGTCGTTTGAGACCATATTGACTAACTGTATATACAACTAGTAGACCAAGATGATTACCCAATTTCGAATCTACCTGCATTCTACCATGAATGATGATCGAAACAACTTGATCTACCGCCTGCGGTTTCATCATGATAAAGGACACGATGGAAAGAATACCATGAAATTATTCCAAGCCCAAGGAAACTTTGAAGATGGGCATAAGGGCGCCGGTCAAAAATGGGACTACTATTTCAATCTTGTTTATTTACCACGTTCAGTTGTCTGAGAATAGTCGAGTTAAGGCAGCTGACCTCGGGAGGCACCTCAGGCTGGTCTAGTGACATCAAAATACTATACAATTGGATTATACTAGTGGCATATATCAATGGCTAACCTGTGATACACGGACCATACTTGAGGACTATCGTTATTGAGGATTTGCTTGAATTGTAGCGAACCTTAAGGTCAAAGTAATTCAACCCACCGGCCAAAGATGTTTACCCCGACTAGGACAAAAAAAAGTACATAGAAAAGAAATCCACGCCTTTTGGAGCTCGCGCTGCGCAACCTGACTTTGACGTTCAACGTATAATTTGCTCGACCCAAAAAAAAGAGAAAAAAATGGTAGTCACTTTAATAACACAAGGAAACTTGAGAGATATGTGGAGATCAGATGAAGGCAAGGGCAAGAGCGCTGGTAACGCTCAGGCCGACAACAGTCCAACCAGACTTGATGATGGCGGAGTTGGTGAGACCAGCACCCAGATCCCAGGTCAGATGGCGGAGGCCGTTCATGCAGTGGTAGGTGAAAGGAAGGGCCAGGAAGGACTTGAGGGCAATCTTGGCAGCAACGGGGAGAGCACCCATGGCGGCGACCATGGAGGCAGACTCAAGGTGCCAGCCGAGGGCGGGCGAGAACAGGTATGCGGTAGCCCACAGGTAGAGAGGGCCGGACATGACGACGCCGGTAATACGGTGCAGGGAGGAGCCAATCCAACCGATCTGGGGCTTGTAGATGGCCAGATGGGGAGATACAGGGCGGTTGAGACGCTGCTTGGCGAGGATCTGGTTCGGGTCCTCGGAAGTGGTGGTGGTGACGGGTCTAAAGAGACGTCAGTTTTCACGGCTCATTGCGGATGACGTCGATTGTCAAATGTCGCGGTGGATGCGACGATTCTCGAGGCGAAGAATTCGAAACGAAAGACAGTGGTTCGTCGCAGGGAATGACTGACCTGGACTGGAGACCCTTTCCGAGAGCCATGGCAGCCGGGGAAGCGCGCATCATAGACCACTGCATGGAGAGTGGCTGCTGGACGGCAACTAAAATTAGAGGGGATGTTGTGTCAGCGCGATTGGGTCATGGAGCGGGTGAAGACTGATGGATGGGACGTACGCCGTCGCAGCGACTGCTGGGCAACCTTCTGAGAGAACATGATGTGTGGTGAAGTCAAAGGTTGCTCTTGCTGGGAAAGAAGGAGGAAACCTCGGGTAGGACTTGGCCCTTTCCGATCGTTCGCGATGCCGGGAGTCCGTCACGGTCACGGGACTGCGGGCCGGAAACCAATCACGGCTGCGGTATTTGCAGAGCTGGGAAGATCCTTCTTCCGGGTCAGGTGAGGTCAGGTGACTCGCTTGCCCGTGTGTTTTCTTCACCAAAAATTAATGCGGCACAACTCCTTTCCTTCTTCACGAGTCTCTGCTCACGTCGACCTACCCCCTCGGGGGGATGAAGTCGTCGTGTTTAGCACCCTTTGGTTTCGGCATTCTGTCGCGACCGACCAGGGACCTTCGAGTCTCGCAGAAGGATTTCCCGTCGTTAATCGCCCATTTGCCTCTGTCCATGAGCCGAATGGGTTTCATATCAGGGTTACATACATCTCTATACATCAGATAGCAATCAATATACCCCTTTAACAATTCATTATTTGCAGTACAATACTTATATTCTATTCTCTACATCTAAATCAGATAGTGTACCACCATCTTAGTAGTGATTTCTCTGAACCTATGGTATCCTCCTTGGCTCGTCGCAGAATGCCTGAGGCAACAGTCACATGTCGAAGTGCAAACAAGAAGCAGCAGCAGCAGCAGCAGCAGCAACGCCGGAGTCCACGAGACACCCTTTGTCTTTGATCACCTCATCTTGTCAACCTTGTCTTTATTCTATACCGAGGAAGAACTCCGAGGTTTTAGCAAATATAGTTGTGTCTTGCCTCTGTCAGTTGACTACTACTCGGTAAAAGCAGTCAGCGAACCTCGGCAACTTTACTTCCCCACAGCCCAGGCCCGCGGCCACCGACCCCAGGCTCGGTGCTTTTTATGCACATCGGCCATCTTTCTACTTGAAGAACATCTGTTTCTCAATCTAGCTTTCTTTTTTTTTTCCCTTCTCTTTATACCAGTTTGAAGCTCCATCGGGACACGATCCCACTTCCTCTGCTCGAGACCCCTCGAATATAACCGCTATACCCGCTACCTAATTAGCAAGAAACAAACGACAAGATGCCGTTCAATACCGCCCTGACACGCAAGTTGGGCATTCGAGGTAGGTGTAGCTCGTACATCAAAAGATATCGGGAGAGCAGAACTGACAACAAATAGTCCCCGTTGTACAGGGAGGTATGCAGTGGGTAGGATACGCCGAGCTGGCCTCGGCCGTTAGCAACGCAGGCGGCCTGGGTATCGTATGTTTTTTTACCCCAGTAGAATCGATCCATTTGTTTTTGAAATGAGAAGAGACTGACGCTTAACTGGTATAGCTCACTGCCCTCACTCAACCCACCCCCGAAGACCTACGCAAAGAAATTCGACGATGCCGCACCATGACCAAGTACCCCTTTGGCGTGAACCTAACACTCCTACCTGCCCTTGTGCCCCCCGACTACGGTGCCTACGCCCAAGTAATTATCGACGAGGGTATCAACATCGTTGAGACCGCTGGAAACAACCCTGGTCCCGTGATTCAGCAGCTGAAGAAGGCTGGCTGCATCGTCTTGCACAAGTGCACCACCATCCGCCACGCCAAGTCCGCCGTCAAGCTCGGCGTCGACTTCCTCTCCATCGACGGCTTCGAGTGTGCTGGCCATGTTGGTGAGCATGATATCACAAACTTCATTCTTCTCAGCCGTGCGCGCCAGGACCTGGGTGTGCCTTTCATTGCCTCGGGCGGCTTTGCCGATGGCCAAGGTCTAGCTGCTGCCCTCGCGCTCGGTGCCGAGGGTATTAATATGGGTACTCGTTTTATGAGTACTGTCGAGGCTCCCATTCACCAGAAGGTCAAGGAAGCTATTGTAAACGCCCAAGAGACCGATACGGCTCTTGTCCTCCGCCGGTGGAAGAATACCACCCGTTTGTTCGCCAATAAGGTTACCCAGGATGCTCTCAAGGTTGAACGCGAGAGCACAACTGGGGAGTTCAGCGAGATTGGACCCTTTGTGAGCGGCAAGCGTGGTCGCCAAGTTTTCCTCAACGGTGACGTTGACTTTGGAGTAAGCTTCTAACCACCCGCCATCAGCTCCTATCATAATCTGACAACTTCTTTTCATAGGTCTGGACAGCTGGCCAGGTAATTGGTCTCATTCATGACATTCCGACTTGCGCCGTTCTGCTCGACCGGATCGAGAAAGAGGCCCAGGAGGCCATGAAGCGGAGCCAATCGCTATTTATTGAAGCCCCCGCCAGTAAGCTCTGAGAGTCCAATCTCTAGGTTTATTTTCTCTTGTGATATCCTTTGTTAGCTAGTCTATTTAAATAGATCGTGATCAGAGTATGACTTTGATATAGTGTTGGTGTGTCCTTGACGTCCCGCCGAGTTGTATCCCGCATGGTATTATCACAATATCTCTGAACCAAGCACGGGTTGCTAGCGTCTTCACCATTATATCACACGTGGAAGGTATTATCTGTACAACCCCAAGGCCCTTTATGTATACATAGAATCAGAAATTCTTGGTTCCAAAATATCCCCCGATCCAACTAAGAACGGTACTATCACATCGCTCCCGAGATACTAGCCTCCCACTAACCATCATTTCTTTTCGACTTGTCCTATTCAAAAGCCGAGCCTCGTTCCAGGTTCCCTATGCTCTTCATCATCTCATCATCCCAAGGCAAACTACCTCGGAAAATTCCGCGTATAAAACGGGTTATCGTGATATGGATGAGATCGCCATCACCAACATGATACGACCGTTCTTATTCACTTCTGATTTCAAGTGAGCTGTTGGACGAAGATCTTCTGACATGATCCCCTAATCGGAACAATGCTCATACACAATTCTATGCGTATCATTTGACCAGCTTACTGTTCTTGTTTATGATCGACTCGGACAAGTGCGATGATAATACAATCAAGCTGTCGCATGACGTGTATTCAAAACCAGCGAATGTGTTATTTTCCGTCAAAGACCTGTTGAAGGGCTGTCCTGCGTCCTTTTTTTTTTTCGGGGGGTAAGGGTCAACTGGGGAGTCCCCGTTGGAGATCGGCCCACGCTGATACACAATCCAGCGCGAATCGGATAATCCCAAATGTTTCAGTATAGCCAAGACACCGCCATTTCCTCATTTCCACAAGGGATTAACTCGCGGTCGATGGCTGGGGCCCAACCGCGGTATTCCAGCCGACATTCTTGCGGGTGGAGCAATCAAGCGCTGTCGATCCACAGCTCCAGGCCAAAGCATGCTGTCGTCCACCACGAACCAACCGTGCCAAAGCATTTGAAAACAGCAGCTCGTGCATGCCGACATCATCGAGGGTAGAAGTTATTGAGGGCTAGCTGGGTTACCGAGACGCTCGTGTCAAATCCAAGGGGCCGGGACATCCTTGCATGCGCCCTTGGAAGATCTTATGGGGAATGCGGTCCTCCGGCCCTCGCGATTGGGTTTGTCTTGATCAACTTCGCATCTTTCTGGCGATCACTGCAAGCTCCGATCATGAGAGCTTGAACACGCTTGCCACGATAGTGCATGAGACCCATGCTGATGGATGCATGGATGGATCGTTGTGTCACTGCTTCGTACTGCAGACGTATAGGGCCAATGAGTTATTTTCAAGCGCTCGAGCACAATTTCATCGAGCAAGTGTAATTTTATTGGCGTTAGAACGTAGCTTAGAGCACTCAATCGATTGGATCTTAGAGGAGATGGCCGCCTGACATTCACGTTGACTCAAACATATCCTTCTTCAGATTGAGTGCCGACCGTTTCACAAGAATCACTAGTGCAGCACGGTGATATCAATCTATAGTTCATAAGTGGTCAATCTGTACAACATTTTCGATCCTAAAAGGACCTTTGAAAAGCTACAACATACCTAGGTTCTACATTAAGCTCTGTACTAAAGATGTGCTGCACGTACAATGCAGCGATTCCAGCCCAAGACACCCCTTGCCCCAGCCCCAGAAATTAGTTTATCAACTATACAACCCCCCACGTCCCAGCACCGCGAAAAAAGGCCCTCAATCTCAAGTACAAAAGGGCCAAATCTTCCTGCAACATGGGTTTCATCTCCTCCGTTGCTCGCTGCGTACGCGATAACAAACTCTCCCACAGGCTATCCACAAGCAAAAAGCCTCAACGTCTTGAAGACGATCATAACGATCTAATCAAAATCTCCTCAAACACGATCTCCCTTGCGCGGGCAGAAAGCATGGCGTCAGGCTCGACAGTCGTTCACCACTCCGCCCCCGAACCCATAATCCCAACTGAGTCCCCAACTCTGCCGAAACAACTTAGTCCTGCAGAGTTGAGTCTGAATTTGCAAATGCAGAATCTCTTCGACAATGAACAGATGCTGGGTTATGCAAATAATAGAGCCGCTAGGGCCTTATCACGGCCTGAATATCCAATTCTAAAGCTCGATACCGTTCAGTCGCCACTCGATACACCTACCAAGAAGTTACAAGCTCCCATTGAGACAGGCGAAAAGTTGTCGAACGAGAGTCCATCATCTTTGAAGCGTCAACGAGAGGAAAAGGCTGTAGACAATACGCGAGTGGAGAAGGAAAATGGCAAAAAAGGATCAAAATTACGACGATCTATGACCGGATTCTTTCGAAAAACTTATAGTTTTAGACTGCCCCGGTCACCAATGTCGATGAAGAGTCTACGCACTCCCACTTCTCCGAGATGGATAGACGTAGATGCTTCCAGCTTGGCAGATGAGGAGTGTTTGGTTTCGGAAAAGGACGAAGAGAAGTGGTTGGAGGCTCACGGAATTGGTGGAGGGCGAGATATTGGGATCTGGACTGGTGAAGGCATGGGACGGACTTGGTAGGAGTTGACTGAGAATGACTCGAGGGCACAGAGTGTAAATACATTATAACATTGACTTCTAAATGAATGAAGTTCCTGGTTATACGCTGACTTACTGTAGCTACATAGTTCCAGCACATATTGGCAAAGAAAGATGGTGGCCCAGACAACCATTCACAGATTATACTCCGAGAGTGCACCCCGATCGATCTCCAACACCAGTGCGAGTTGCGTATTAGGAAGAATCTGGCTGCTTGGTTGAGAAGGTAGAGGAGCGACCGGGTGCCACAGTGGACTGCCAGTAATACTGGCATGTGGTGAGGCCGATGGCCTGGTACGCTCTTTCTGCTGCTTTACCAGAATCCAGCCCAGAGGTTTGTTAAAGAGGAACAAGCACTGGCAGATTGTTGAGCTACGTTGAGTCCGATACGGATCAAGCACATCAGAGCAAATCTAGTGGATTAAAGTTATATATATGCGAAAGAGGACCGGAAGACTGCAGCTATACCGGCATCAGTGCACTAGACGAGAAGCAAAAGCACCATGTCAAAAACACAAGCACAAAAAACAAAAACAGTCTTCTTTCTCCGAGGGGTGCCACACGACACAGTTAATGATACACGGGCGCGAAAAGTTCAGATCGCCTAACTATTCCAATCAAATGCCAGCAACGCCTGCTTTCCTTCCCCGAGAATCGATAACAGATCACTTAAGCGCTCGAGTCATCCCAAAGCCCAAGAGGGTGGTAGGGAGAAACACAGCGGCCAATGCTTCTCGCAATGCCAGAAAACATAAGGGAGCACTTAGATGATGGAGCCAAGGGCAACGCAGGGCAGGCCGACGCCAACCAGGTCGGAGTTCTGTGTGTTCGTTAGTGATAGTGAAAAGGACGTTGATAGATCTGGTACTTACGGCGCTGGAGGGGGAGTTCTGGCAGCAGGCAATGTTCTGCTTGCACTTCTGGTTGACCAAGTCCTGGATGGGGATGGCAATGAGGATGGGGATCTGAAGATCCAGCTTGGAGCACTGGTCGAAGAGACCCAGGCCGTCAGCACCGGAGCCAGCACCGATGAGGTTGCTGAGGGCGCCGCCGAGCATGCCAGAGTTGACATCGGTGGTATCACCGGCGTAGGTAGCCTTGTTACAGCAGGAGAGCTGGGCCTGGTCACCGCACTTGGCCTGAGCCTGCTTGACGGTCATGTCATCAGGGACAGGGAAGCGGACGTTGGTGTTGCCCTTGTTGCCAACACCGTTGGCATTGCCGACACCACCAGCAGAGGGACCGGAGGGAGGGAGGGCGACGACGGTGGCAGCGAGGGCCAGGACAGTGGAGAGAGTGAACTGCATTGTATCGGTGGGTTTGGGTTTGAACGAAAGGTGTTCTCGGAGTATGGTTTTGAGAAAGAAGAGAAGACTGTAACTCAGAAAGAGACTGTTAAAGAGAGTGATGCTTGATGAAGAACTGTAGATTTGGCGATGAAGGAACACGCTTTTATACACCTCAGTGGTGGTCTGTGGGCTCCTTCAATCACTTGCTCAAAGCCTGTTTATTTTCCTCCATCGTAATCTCCTCCTTCTCCCCGGAATGCAACCTGTAAGGAAAGTGAAGGGAGGATCACTCCACATTCGGGGCCTCCTGGTATGGATCTACGAAGCCTGGTAGGCCCTATTCACACAGCTGGGTCATTTGGCCTAGCATTCTTGCGCTCTGGTCCTTTCCATACTAATAGGAACGCCAGCTTGTTTGTTTATGCAGAGCTATTATTCTATGATGTTATGACTGCTCTACGGATCCCTCACGATCTCTTGATGATTGGCCTACCAGCTAAGGTAAACACAGGATTTTCCCTCGTAACTTTATTTTGTCTGAAAGAATTAAAGAATTGTCTCAGCATCAATGGCCCCTTAGCCTTGATTCTGGTACCTTAGTAGGTGGGTCATAAGGGTCCTGTTCCTGAACTAGCCTTCGCAGGGGGAGCTTCTCTGCTAGACATCTCGGCCATGGCCCTGCAAGTTCTCGGGAGCTAAGGCATGTAACCGGGCCCTACCAGCCAAGCAGTGGTCAGGATCGTGCTGTTTAGCGAGGGTGGTGCCCCAAAACACTGTGGAGTGCGTGACGCATGGTTAATCTTGCTGCAAGGGAGGACGCCCGTTCACCCACTAAGCGTGCTCCAGCCATAGGGAGGTCTTTCCAGCCCTCCCTTCATTGTTTCACGCCCTTGGGCCACTAAAAAGAATTGAACAACGTAACGCTGCTCAATTACGTCTGGCCAGAGACCCCGGGCCGGACTATGTGAGATCAAGCCTCAAAGCAACAGTCTGGGGCGGCGTTGCAATGAGTCTCTGTCTTCTTTGCTTTGAGTATGGTCATACCATAGATTCTTAGCTGCGACATCCATCTGACGCCCTGTTGCCGTGACACACACCGATATGATTATGTATATTCCGAAATTCTTATGCTTGGCTCAACCCCAACAATCCGAGACCCCTATTCCTGGCTACCCTTGCTCGGTTCCATTTTCATAGTAGTCCCCAACCCAGTATAGGGATACACTGATCCATCGGGATATTGGTTTGTTGTTAGAGTAGAATTATTAGGACTCCTGTAGTCCAAAATGCTAAGGCCAAGCATTTCTGCACTAACGATGTTCATTTCAAGCGGTTATTTCAAGATATGACATCCAAGGAATCATGTATATTTCCTTAGCTATCACAGCATGTACTCATTTGTAATTCCTCACCTGGGTGTTGTGTGGAACAAAATAATTTGTTTCCGGCATGTTCGGGATTGCTGACTCCGATATGTGATTCTATACAATGTAAAAAAAGGCGAGCACTACTAAACAGACACCCTCCAACTTAAGAATTTTGGAGTTAGCAGAGTATTTGTATTATCAGAGATTTTTATTGGCCTGGATTAAAATCCTTACCATTTCGATGTTTCAACAAGTCTTTTTAGCCATGTAGTAGTAGTGGGGAGTTTGTACTGTTTGGTGTGACTGTTATCACAGACATCTATAGTATAGACACGTAATGTTTCCATAACACGATGTACTTGGAATCTGATGCCCAGAGCTATATAGCTAGGTACTATCTGGTAATAGGTACCTGAGTAGTAAATTGGTATATTAACTTGAATAGTATCCGAGTCATAGTATATATATCGTAACTAGTCAACTAGTGGTTCTGTAGACATAACATATATTAGTACCTACGAGTCGCTATTATATATAGATCATAAGAAGTTGAAAACTTTTAGATAGTACATGTTATACTTATTAGAGATAAGATTTTAAGTAGCTTCAAAAGTACTTGTCTCTTTCACTCACATAGCTTCCAAAATACACTGTGGCACATTGGCAACGCCCCCGGATTCTGTTAAAACGACTCTCCACCCGAGGCAGAGATCGAGACTTGGCGCGGCGCCTGACCACCGATTTACGATTTACCGAGGTTCCCAGAGCACCGTCTAGTTAGTGATCTACAATAAAAATAAAGAAATAAACGAGTTTAATTTCTAGACGTAATAATATTTTAAAATTTCGTTGCACGCTGTTAATATACAGGATATGGCAAATCTGTGGCAATTCAATGTAGGTTCTGCTAGAGTAAAAACACACTAGCTAGGGTAATCCCATTTACATATTAACTACAGTATGATCGATAGGGCATCAACTTGTCAAGTCCCATACTGAAATAGTTCCAATGGTTACCATGGTACCATGGTACCAACCTTACTCTAATACTCGATGAAATGGTGGTTGTTCCTTCCTCCTAAGCCCTGTAGTAAGTATATCAACAAATCCCTAAACAAGTTGGCGACCTGACATTTTTCCTCCTCGACAGGACTCGCTATACTACTATACAGCAATCAGTATAATTCGGGAGGAAGACGCCATGCCTGTGCTTAATATATACACCAACTCTTCGACCTCGACCTCCTCCCCAATGAAGCGAACAATGCATTCATTACTCGAGTTCGAAATCTGCTCGCAGTGCTCGGCCATTCTGCGCCAGCTCAGAGAGAGACTCTAGAGAGGACAGCGAAAGAAAGAGAGAGAGAGAGAGATTGCTCATGGTATTTGGTCGAGTGTTCACCTCACTTTTCTGAATGGCCTCCCCGTTTTTTGAGTAAGGCGGTGAGATATTGCCCGCCGTCCATTGGGGCAACTGCCTCCTCATGCATGCATCGCTTAAACCTGCGCATTTCACTCCAGCTCCCTTGAGAGGTGTGTGTGTATACCGCCACGATGTCAGATGCTATACAGGAGGCCGAAAATTCTGCAACCGAGCGCAATGACGCTCCACCATTGCCTGGGTCCCCGCAGGCCGTCGCGGAGGAGAAATCCGCGAGACAGACAACAGCAACGAAAGACCACGATAATGACGATCAAGATACCCCGGAACAGGAAAAAGACGAGAAGGAATCACAGGACGACAACGACTACGACGATGAACCCGAACAACAGGATGCATCAGCGCCCCCTTTGCCCGACGAGGTCCCCCCGCCACTCCCCGACGAAGCGCCCCCCGGTCACAGCGAGGATGATGGCTGGGAACCTGTATGGGATACCAACAACCAGGCATATTATTTCTACAATCGATTCAGTGGAACCTCACAGTGGGAGAACCCCCGTGTAGCCACCGAAGAAGCTCCAGCTACGGAAGAATCCCCCAAGAAAAAGGAGCCTGTACTCGGTGGCTACAATCCCGCCATTCACGGCGACTACGACCCGACTGCTCCGTATGCACAGCACTATGAGGAACAAACGCAAGAAAGAGGCCGTGTCTCGGCTGACCCGACGGCGGCATATGCTGCCTCGGGCACGTTCAATCGGTTCACTGGTCGTTGGCAAGCCGAATCAATCAACCCGGAGAATCACAATCAGGATAATAAGTCTTACCGACAAATGAATGCGTTCTTCGATGTGGATTCTGCAGCCAACAGCCACGATGGCCGGAGTTTGCGGGCAGAACGAAGCGCCAAGAAACTCAGCAAGAAGGAGTTGAAGATGTTCAAGGAAAAGCGGCGGGAAAAGAAGGAGGAGAAACGGAGAGCATGGTTACGGGATTGATAGAGAGTGGTCGGTTGCGCTTCATCTGTCTCTTTTCTTTTTCTCACACACAACCATTTGCATCTAGGACTTTTGATACCTTCTTACACGGAGCGTGGGCTTCGGGGCGTTTGCGGTTCTTGGGCTTCTCCTGGCATATATGCATAGATACCAGGTTGTATAGCCTGCAAGGCTAGCCTTTTATTTTCCTTTAGGATCTGTAACATTACTCTCAAACACAATTCTAATCAAGTTGCACATGAAATCACTGTAGATTGATCGAGTATCATTTCTGGATCAGTTACTATAAATTTGTTAGCAAGCAGATCGGAAAATTTACTTGTCACCGGTTTGACTAAAAACAAGATATAATGGCCAAGGCCCAAAGAGATCCTGGATCTGTCCCAGAAACCATTGGATATACAGCTCAAAGCATCAAACTTTTATAGATCGCCTGCCCAAAACGGGCAACCCCGCCATCGAGTCACGTGCACACCGATATCAAAGTTTCTGCGGCGAGGCAGACTTCACAGACGTGAGAATCTACAGATTGTGTCGATCACAGAAGGTACGAATTGTGAGTTCCTGCGCATTCTACTGTTAGCATGCTTGTTTTTCTGCATGTAAATCCCGTCCCCAAGCGAGAGTGTGGTGAAAAGAGGCTTCTATGCATCATCGATCAATATGCTTATCACCATTCATGCAAATGGTGGGGGTCGTCTCATTTAATGATATTTTGGCATTTTGGGATTACATCCCATTAAAATATGACCGCGAATACTTTTTGCTTGGATCCCTCCTGAAAATGACTTTTATATACATTCACCCACTTGGAATTCATTTGCTAACCCGTCAGTCAGTGCATATCAAATTCTTGTCTGCGACAGAAAGACAAAAGAATCACGATCCATTTCCCAACAAGGATCGAGACCCCTACAAAAGCAATCATCGTATCTACTAGACTTGTTGCATCATGGATACATCCACGTCAAAGCCCAAGCCCACTGTGCCTATTGCACTCTCTACCGAGTCCATTGATGACCTCATCTACGATGCCCGGGCCGGCGATCTGGACGCCCTGAAGGCCGATGTTACCAATTTTGCATCTCAAAACAACTGCACCGAGGCTCAAATTGTCGCGTCTGCCATCGATATGGAAGACGAGAGCGAAGGCGGCACTGGATCTTGCGTGCTACATTTCCCCGCTGCCAACGGCAATATTGGTATGTATTACATTTTTTTTCTTTTTTAAAATTCTCCGTCACTTGCGGTGTCCAGATACGCACGTATGACCAATTTAGTATGGATTGCGTTGACACTGCTAGAAATTCTCAACTTCCTGCTTCAGAAACTCTCTGCTGGAGATGCGGCCCAACGCACGACTTTCATTAACCACACCAACCACAATGGAAACACGCCACTGCACTGGGCTGCTCTGAACACTCATCTGGAGTGCGTGAAGGCTCTTGTCGAGGCGGGCGCGGATGTTGCCATCAAGAATGATGCTGGACACGACGCCGTATTTTTGGCTGAGCGTGCTGCTTGGTCGGCTTCTGCGGAGGTGGTTGATGAGAACGAGAATGGAGACCAGGAGATCGAGATGACCATTGGCGAAGGCGAAGGCGAAGCCCAGGGCGAGGGAGAGAATCAGCAGTCGGCTGGAGAAATGTCTGCAGGCAGACAGGTTGTTGAGTGGCTTCTCAGTTCAGAGAAATCGGCTGCGCTGGAGAGCGGTGCTAAGGAGGGCGAGAGCTCTGCATCCGCATGAGGTTATGCGTTGGTTACGGATTACATTCTCCCATTTTCCCCCCTCATCACAACTCGGGCAACATCAATAGACAAGCACTGGCTATTTTCAGCTGGTTTTCTTTTTTGGCAAAAAAAAAAAAAATTCTTTATGTGATTTTTAATGTGGACGGTGCTCCAAAAATTCGTTTTATTTTGAATTTGTGGTTCATTGCGAGATCTAAATTTGGCCGAAAAGTATACATGCAATAATGTACAGCTCACGACTAGTCAATTTGATAGTCATGTATAAATGCATCAATCGCGTCGGACTTTGCCTGCCTTAGTGTCCGCCTCCTGTGGTGTGACGGGAAACCAATCCACCACGGAGCTTGTCGAGTATGATCCTTCTGAAGGCTCGGCATCAATTTCTCGAACCTTGGCATCAAACCCAACTTTGAAACGCCTGTCTCGCCAGACAACCGTCACACCACCATACACAGCAAGGATCCAGATTGGCAACGCGAAAATTTCACGGCCTAACCAAGCGGCAAACCATTGTAAGAAGGTCCGGCGTGTGGTCTGAGAACGGGGCTGAACGGGCCGAGCGAAACAGGGGGTATCGCCATCCAATTCGATGGCTTTGGCGGAGTGTAACTTGATGTAGAGGGTCCAATCGACCAGAATCCAGAACGCCATGCTGAAGGCAAAAAATGCAAAGAATGCGGTCCAGGTAGACATACATAAGGCCAATGTTATGCCCTTGCGCTCCATGTATGGTGCCAATGCAGTCGTGACGCCCCAGGCGCCGTATATAGAACAGACAAATGACTCGGTACCAGGTTCCACAAGAGTTGCTAGCAAGACGGTAAACTTGCGAACGCGAAGCCACCGGACTCGACGCGCGATATACCCTCGAACGCTCATGTTCGCCACTGGTTGTACAGCCAGGTCTCCAAAGACCATGGCGTGTTTGCCCCAGTGTTCACCAAGCTCTTTCTCCTCACGCACCTTCCGGCGCCACAGGAGATCTCCGATTAGGTGGTCTTCACAGATGTTTTCGGAGAAGTAATCGATGCCTGGGTAACGGGAGTCGGGCTGGGCGGGCGACGGGACGGTGAGATAGTCCAGGTGGGAACGACGGAACATGTTCGATTTACCCACAATACACGGTGCAATCAGGACAGTGTTGATGGCGGTGTACATCTTCGCGTGAGCGGAGGAAAGGAACAGCTCTTCAAGACGACCGCCCCCGGTAGCCAGCGTATTTGCCAGCCCGTCTTCTGGCCGGCTAGAAGATAAGGCGATCTCCGCCTCTGTGGCCTCCGGACGAGCATCCAAGAGAGCTTGCCGTTGTTCCAGTACATTGCTCTCGCCTGTCACATCCACAGCTAGAGGCAGGTGGTGGACAAATTTGTATTTCTTCCTTGGTGCACCCGCTCCCAATCCACATAGTTTATCAACCATACGGGCACAGACTCCCTTGCCGACCCAGACGTTGCAATCAATGATCCAAATAATATCGCCCTTCGCCTCACGATATGCCCGACTCATGTTCCGGATTTTGGGGTTCGGTCCAAGCGTGTATGAACCTGGGCCACTCGCCTGCAAGAGTGGATCTTCCTCCTCGACATAAACCTGCGCGTCGACGTTTGGGAAATCGGCGACCAGTTTGCAGAGGGTTGGGTAGGCTGGATCATTTCGGGACTCGACGCAGAGGCAGACGGTTAACTTATCTCGCGGATATTGCTGTTGAAAGGTTGCCGCGAGACAATCGTACAGATGTGGTTCCAGGCCCTTGACAGGTCGAATTGCGGTGACATGGGGGGCGTTTGGATCGGAAGCTAGACTGGAGGGGCGCGGCCGGCGCAAAAAGTATCTCCATCTGTTAAGTTCGAAAACGTGTTAGCTAGTACTCTGGCAATTAAAGGCCCCAGCGTTTGGGTATCGTGAGTCATAGATTGCGCAGCATAAAGGCAGAGTCAAAGGGTAGACCTAGACCGTACATCTGGAAGTAGCCCAAGGCACACACGGCCAGCACAGTGATATACCAGATCAGACCAACCCAGGCCGCCGCGACGGACACGGAGATAGCGCCATCGGTGGGCGATTTGAGGAATGGCGAGGTCGGCTCTAGCATGAGAGACAGAGGGAGGGTGACCAGGAGCACATTCTAGGATCGTGACGGGGGAAACAAGAAAACAAAAGGAAATTCATGGGTCGGTGGAGGCTTGCCAGATGCGCAGTTCGGATGGGGCGGCTCTCTTTTTGCCCACCGCTTTAGACACCAAAAAGCTGGGAGTATTTATTTATGTATGTATTTTCTTTTATTTTATGATAATTGGCTCAGGCTGCTCGTTATGATTATCATATTCCATAATTCCCTTTTTTTTTGTTATTTGTTTTTTATTGTACATAGCAGTTCCCCCCGCCAGTTTCTTGGTGCCTGGCGAACTGGACCATTGGACCCATGAATACACGCATACTCCTCCTGGTCCTAGCTAGTGGGCCGATATTATGGATTGCACAAATACATAATTATACTCTACTGGAGTTGGGGAAGTGACTTGATTCGACCCGGTATGTACAAATTTTGTTAGATTGAACTATTCAGCCTTCCCAATACGAGCGTAATGTACGCCTACAATGAAGTTTGCCTCGCGGAGAAGCCTTTGGCCTCCTACTTTGTAGTTAAATGATCTGAAAGAAAAATCGCTAATTGACTATACTGTACGACTAATTTGATTCCATTCCGGCCCAATGCAAAAGTGCCTCCTTCGATACTCCAGAAACCCGGGAATTAAATAGCAAGACGAACCAAAGGTAAAGCATTTTACGCCTTTTTCTTCTTTCGTACCAATCCTGCACTGAGCAAGTTCACTGCGGCAGGCTGCGGTGGAGATGGATTCATATCAACCGGTCCACTCGGCTGCGATGCACTACCATCGATGTTGACACTCTGACTGTCCGACTTCTTTCGCTTGCAAACCAGGACGCTGTCGATAATGTTGTTGGTCGTTGTCATTTCAGCCTTAGTCTCTTCGGGCGAATGGGTGCCCACAATCCGCTTCCCCCATGTAAGCTGGTCGGCAAGAGAGGCTACGTGGTCGATATACGCCTTGGTGCTAGTGGCAATCTCTTTCTCATCATAGAAACGATCCAGGACACCATCCATCATCTCCTTGTAGTCGGTCTCACTCAGAATGACCTGTCCTCGCCCGGCTTCGGGCCAGTAGAAGGGATTTGTGTCGGCCAACTGGGATGTCGAAGGCCGATCAAAAGATGACGGCGAACCTCCTTGATTCTCGGGTACACTTTTCGTCGTTTCAGAAGTGATAAGTTCCTTGGGCGGTGCCTCATCGGCCTTTGATTTCTCTGGGATTTTCTGGGCCGAGACCTCACCCGAGGCAGTCGGAGACAGCTCCGCAGTGGTGGAAGTAGCTGGTGGTGCTACAGTATTGCGTGTGCGACTGGCCATCGTTGTCGAGTTCATTAGGCCCGGGGGGTTAATAACCAGCCATAAAAATCCGACCAAACGGCCAGCCGAGCACTCCTGCCGAAAAGACATCATTTCCCAGAATTGATCTAGAGACCGAACGCTTCGCCACAGGCCAGTTTTTGGAGCACTATCATCGCCCTCTGTAGGTAGCTCATCGTCCAAATCAATAAGAAAGCGCGTTTTCGGATCATCTGGTAGCCGGGGAACTAAGCACCGGGGAGGGGCCGAAGGATCGTGAACCATTTGATGCAGGGGATAGTTATTCAACCACCTTGGACGATCTTGAGAGTCCAACTTGGCCGATGCTGGAAAAAAGGTGCGCGTTTCAAAGAGATCGCAGCCCGGGACAATCAGATACGCTGTTGCAGATGCCTTGGCTGCTTCGCCTGTTTGGCTCTGCAGCTTAGAGTCTTGGGAGACGGACTCAGACTCATGCTCGCGAAGAATTGGGTCGAATGACCGACACCACCACTTGATTAGTCCACGGTCATCAAGGACGTGCTTTTCGGCATTCTCGATACTACCAGGGAAAAGGTATTGGTTCTGAGCGCGTGCGAACAAAGAGATCACTAGTCGTACCCCGGGGCGTTGATGTGTGCGAGCCAGATAGGATAGAAATGTGTTTGAAACTAGCCGCAACACTGAAACTCTGTGAGGCAGCTTAAGCAGGTGAATGAAGCCAGTTGAATCGGCCTTGGAGACGAAGATGGTTGTTAGGTGGGCCGTAGTATAGACCAGCACCTCCATACCGAAGACAATGATCTCTGCATTTTCATCTTCGTCGTTATCCTTAGGTTTATCGATTGATACTGAAAGGAAATGAGTTTCACAGAATGTCACCTCCGGATTCTGTCCCGGTGCAGCTGCGAACAAGGCTTCTGAAGGGGCAGGAGTGGATGAGATATGACGGACAGTGATCTGGGCGCCGGTGGGGAGCACCTTGGCCAACAGATCTCCCAGGTCGCTCTCCGCTATCATTGCGCACCAATGAGATTGGAAAGCACGCTGTGTTTGACTGAAGAGTTGTGGAGCTGCTGAATTGTCCTGCGTGTTTTTGGCACAGGGAGATCACGTGCACGGCTGCTTGCTGACTGAAGATATGTGAGTGGCTGGGAATGGAGAGGAAAGGGAGAGAGGTTGGGGGTTATAGAACGAATCTAGAACGGAAATCCAGGAAACCCCCCCCAAAAAAAAAGAAAGAAAGAAAGAATGTTTGCTTCAATGCCTTTAAGATCGGAAATTCCTATTGATGGTCACAGCCGTGCTAGCAAGCACAGGAAGTATAGTCCGGTCACCGGTGTACCGCATAGCTAGTGTATACATATCGAAAAATAAGGCGACACGTATGATCCAGTCTTGAGTGAAAAATAGTAGGAAATAAAGGCGAGTCTATTTAATGAGTCGGAAAAAAAAAGCAACCAATTCGGATCCTACATACTACGAGTAGATCTCTGCTGCCGTAGAATTTCTTTGTATAGAACAAGTTCAAATGTTTCAGACCCATACGTGGAGACTAGTGACTATGTATCAACAGGACTACTTTGTTCCCACGACAACTTTACAAATTAAATATTGATGCAGAAAAGCAGACTTTCGGGATTATGGGTATCACTTGGCAAATAAAAGTAAACTAAAGTCAGTAGTAGTACAAGTGATAACTATCAGATCTGTGAATACCACATCGTCAGCAATAATCCTTCACCAAGACATAACGCATAATAGTCTTGTCACGGCAAGAGAACTGCTAAACGGACATAGTATCACTTCCAAAACAGAGCCGGATTCTTACTCTAAAGTATTCCTCACGATTCAACAAACACTCGTATGACTCGGCTGAACGGCCGAAAGATGGTTGGGTGGTTTGTCATAAACTTGTCTGCTCCTGCAGGTTTTTACCTTGCTTTGCGTCGCTTCATCCCCTAACCGGCCGTCCTCTAATTGACCTGATTAGTATTTCCTTTCCGCTTAGTCAGTTTTCTATTAGTCTCGGACAGCAGGCGTTTCGAATCATTGTTTGGTCAACAGGCCTTGAGTACAGGCAAACTTGGTTACATCAAGTTCATCATACCTCATGACCCCTCCATAATGGCGAAGTCTCCTCTACTCGGAAGGCCGACGGTCCGAGTACCGAAAGATTTATACGGCGCTATCCGAGAAAAATCATGAAAGCGCAGATCACAAGAGAGAAATCCACTCAAAATCCGAGACGACAGGCCCCTGTCTCCACTGCGTCGGCGTCAAGCGGTACCGCCAAAGGCCGAAATGGCTCATTTCTACTTACAGTAAATGGGATCAGTGCGCTAGGGCTTTAGTCCAAATGCCCAGTGGATGAAATACTGTAGAATGACCGATGCTATTGATAGACTGTAGATACTATATAATCACGCCATCAGCCTCCGGGATGTAGTCATTTTCAGGCTCGTTTATTGCTTCCCGTCCACTTAAGCTTATATTGCTTAGCCCTAAAATCTCGAATCATGGCTATTCCCGATACTCTTCAGGACGTCAATGGCAATTCCGCGACCCCCCGTCGTCTGTTGCTCGTTTCAGTACCCCGCACTGCTTCAAATCTTCTGCTGAAGATCTTAAACATTCATAACCAACCCCGATTCCACACTAGCCCTAAGGGCGGATATTTCTTCTATCCGGCGTTTGTGGCCGCAGCCCAGAGCGGTAATTTGGGTAAAGCCCCCGAGCAATGGTCACAGGATGACAAGCAGTCTGTGAAGAAGGGGTTCCAAGAATGTTTGAAAACCCTCGAGGATGAATCTGCACTGGCACAGCAGGACAACAAGGCCATGTTCGCAAAGGAACATGCATTCTGGTTCTTCAACCCGGCCTCTCTTCATAAAATGAGAACTGGCCACGAGGACCTTGAGCTTTTTAAGGATTTACGGGCGGATATACCCGAGGCCTACGGTTCAAGCAGCTACTCTCCATCTAACGAGACCATCTTGTCAGATGAATATATGCGTTCCTGGCAGTTTGCTTTCATTATCCGTCACCCGGCTCTCTCCTGGCCTTCAATGTACCGCGCCATGTTGAAAATCGCCAAAGAAGGATTCATGGATGAGGATGGAGTAAAGGGATCTTCGCTAACTAACATGACCATGCGCTGGTCCCGCATGCTGTATGATTGGTGTTTGGAGCAGCCAGACGTACCGGTTGCACCGCCGGTCGTGGATGCTCACGATCTAATCCACAATCCTGAAATTGTGTACAAACTCTGCCAACAAACTGGCCTAGACGAGAGTGTTCTGCAATTTGAGTGGAATGGCAAGGATGAGCAAAAGAAGTCCGATATTTGGGCTTCCACCGAGTCAGATGCCGGCGATCAGCAGCGCGATATGCATCGTCGCGCTGCTTCCATCATGTTGTCAACTCTTGAAGACTCCAAGGGAATTGTCAAGGATAAGGCACCCATGAGCATCGACATTGATGCCGAGGCGGCTAAGTGGAGGGTCGAGTTTGGCGAGGAGACGGCTGGGCTCATTGAGAAATGTGTGAGAGACTCCATGCCTGATTACGAATATCTCAAGGCTCGTCGCATCACTTTGTAATATTGACACACGAGCGATGTACCATGGCCATGCAATATTGCCGGTAAATAGTATGCATATATCTTATATAACAGTCAATATCCTGATATCATTTCCAGCCACACTCGCATGGATATAACGGGGTAGTACCTACTATTGTTACTCGAGTTACTCACTGGCAGGAGGTAGCACTTGGATCAATACTTGGTTAGTAGATCGCAACCGGCTCGATATTTTACAGATATGGGAGCAATGGAGCACAGATATGGCAAATACCCCTGACGTGTAAGAAAATGAAAGACGTGTTTGTTTAATATAGACAGATAATAATACACCCTTGGATATGCAAAACAGACTACGCTCAGCCTTTGTCCGATTTACTGCTTGTTTCCGAGGAAAGCCTTCTTCTGGCGGATATAAGCAGCCACAACGTTCTCCACACTGCGACGGTCGTGCTTGCGAGACCTGTAGAAAATATATCAGTAAAATGACTAGGACAAATGTACGGTTGAAACAACCGAGAAAGTCGACGTACCGCATGTAGAACAGCCTGGCGCGACGAGGCTTGCGCGCAGCACGCTGGACAATCTCCACACTCTGGATGTTGGGGTTGAAAACCTTAACAGACATCTCCACACCCACACGAGTGAGCTCATTTCGCAGCAAGAAGGAAGTGTCAATGCCGCGGAGCTTAATGCTCAGGACGACGCCGTTGAAAGGGTCTCCATTCTTAAAAGTAACTCGGACAATATCACCAGGCTTGACACTGCGGGGGTTTCTTCGGTAGTCGAACAGAGCTTTTCGGTCACCCTTAGGGTCAAGAACCGTCATTTGCGATTCGGTAACACTGGCGACAGGATCCTTGCAGGCGGCGCGAGCAGACGGGGGCGGAGGATAGACCTTCACTGGTTTGGGGCCTGAAATTGGACCACGCTATTAGCATAAATGGGCTCGACGCATCGGCTTTTATTTCAGAGATATAGAGATATACCATTGTCAGGTTGCATGCGCTCGGGTAATTGTGATAGGAATTGCTTGGGGAGGTTCGGAGGAAGAGGAACGCGCTCGGGGCGCTGAGAGTAGATCGATGAGATGAATCGACGACCGATTTGCGGCTGAACGACCTCTTGAGTTCTGACTATCGACCTCAGACAGCCCAGCTGTCGCATTGTTGGTAAAGCTGCCATGGTTGGGGTAACGGAGAGGAGTCGAGAACTTGCAGTGATGGCCGGAGATGAGTTTTGGCGCGGGCCGGCAGAATTTCTGCCAAGCCTCAACTTGGTCGAGATTCTTTCTCCGCCTCCTCTCTCTCTCTTGCGCATCCGCGTTTTTTGTTGTTAAAGCAGGTCTGTTTGGCGACAAATTCCTTGCCAGCTTGAACGTGTGGCCATTTTACTCGCTTTTTCTCCCGCTGCCATCCACTCCTTCCTTTCATAATGGCGCAAACTGCCATGGGCAGGCTCTTCCGCCTGCCAGGCACCGTCGGCCAGTCGATGACCTTTTCGCAAGTCCGCAGTTATTCGGGATCAGGTAAGTCTGCCAATATGTGAGTCTGCAATTGGCCCTTGAAAAGTCTCTAATGATCGATTGTCGCTGTATAGCCGTGCCGACTTTCACCCCGACTTCCTCCGCCGAATTGGACCAGGCTCTGAACCGGTTTCGACAACAGCTTTTCATTCCCTATGGCCTTCCCAGGCGGCAACGGAGGAGCATGTTCAAAGAAAAGCATGCGCAAAGGCTAGTTGATGAGCCCATCACCGTCAGCATCGGCAATAACGAGCAATTCACCCTTCGACCCATGAAGCTCACCGAACTGCCAACCAAAAAGGAGGCCCTACAAGTCCTTAAGCTTATGGAGGCAGCCAACGATTACAAGAATCTCGTTCCATTCATGAGTGGCCTGGGAATGGCCAACTATGTCCTCAATTCGAACCAATGGGAGCACCTCATGCGTGTGACCAACAAGTCTAACAAGCTCTCCATTATCCTCCAATGCGCTCAACAACAAGCCCGCACTGGTCTGCAACTCCGTGGAATTAGCCTGAATAGACGTTTGTTCTTTGAACTTCACACCATTGCCCAGAGAGCCGAATACAAGACTGAAGAGGTTAAAAGGGCCTTGGGTCTTGCGAAGCAAGCGATCGAATTGATTGAAGCAGAGCGTCACGTGGACGAGACTTGGAGGCCCTCAACAATCAATGACCCCTTGAGGCAGCCTTTTGTCATTGGTACTTTGCTTGAACTCAACGCTTCTCGCGCGATCGGCGAGTTTGGCGGCAAGGATGAAACAAACGAAGTCATCAACACGGCACGCAAGCTTATTCACTCTAAGCTTTTGACCCGACATGAAAAGTGTCCCACCAGTGAGAACATTGGGGAGCAAGAAAACTGGCTCCAAGAGACTGTGCCAATCTACAATGGACTTCGACTGAGTCTCTTGGTCCACGGTATTGCGCTTGACAAGGAGTTGCACTCATCTCTTACATCTAAACTCGCCAGCGTCAAGGCTGCACTTGAGGAGCAGATGACTAAATACTCCGCTGAAGGAGTGAAGCGCCCATTCAGCTATGACCTACTTCAGGCTGCACTCAAGGCCTAGAGGAGCGAGGGATGTGTTTTGTGACCCAGTCGTTTTGGCTTAAAAACCAGCATGTATATTACCTTCATTCCAACATCTCTGGAGTTGGTCTTGTATTTCATAAAATGGAAAATATCAATATCAATATCAATCATCGCCGCTGGCGCTTTTGCTGGAAAGATCCCCGGCGCTGATGAAACATTCAAATCCGGAAATAGTATTGCTAATGACTAAATGATAATTCACCGATGATATGTGTCCAGCGAGTATTGAAATAAAATGCAAATTGTGAAAAGAAATGCGTTTTTGATACCAGCTGGTTTAACATAGTTCCACTGTGTTGTCATTGCTGATGCGGGCACGGACGGACAACGTCGTCTTCCCGTCGACAACAGAGGGACCGGCGACAGTGAGCTGAAAGAAGAAACAGTTAGGCATGTTGGAAGCAGGAAATATTGACACAAGAGATCTGAGAGGCTTACCTTGCCTTCGGGCAGATCTTCGGATGCTTCATTCTCCGTAACATCGATCAGTGTAATTTCAGTGCTGCTTAGTGGAGCGCCAAAGGCAGCGATTCCAGTAAGACATCTGTAATCGAAGACGTTTGTCTGAGCAATGGCACCCGCGATCCCAGGCCCAGTGAGCGCATACACAATGCGAGCATCGGTGAAGATACGGAGTTCGGTAAGTTGCTCCGCGGTAAGACGAACGGACGGATCGGCGTCGACACGATGGGAAATGCACAACAAGCGCAAGTTATCCAAGGATAGCTCAGCGGTAGGCCCGACCCGAGCGATCTCGCTGATAATATTCTTCGACGGCATGTTGCCTTTATCTAAGGACCGGGCTTGCACCCAGCGGCCGAGCGAGGAGATAGGTCCGGTATGCGGCTTCATGAAATGCTCATGATAATCAGACATGGTGCGAGAAGACGCAACGATGACGGTGGGCGAGACCCCGAGGGTGGCAAGAGCAAAGTCAACATTCTCACCGGCGACTGAATTGAGGGCGATGGAGGCGTTAGAGTAGAGTGCATTCATGATCTGTAGCAGAGGATAGGAGCGAGAGAGGGAGTCGATGGACAGAACGAGATCGGACGGGGTGAAACGTTGGTTACGAGGCAGTGCAGAGCCCAATGCGGCGATGGCAGCCACAAAATTCTGGAAAGACATTGTGAGAATAGCTGCGGTTAAACCATTTGTGGTGGTTGGCACTTACCTCTTGCTTGAAATGGATAAAGTGACCGGACGGAGACGAGGACGGCCAAACCGTGTGGACGTCGGGGGCCGGGATAGTCGGGTCATACTCGGGGATTTCCAGTCCTGCCAGGTCCTTGTGCTCCTCAACAAGTTCGTGCCAAACGACGGGCTTCAAAGTGCCTTTCACCTCCTCTGGCACCTCGTGCCAGTCCATGTGGCGGTTGCCATACTTGGCGACCCAGACAACGAGATCAAGCTGCTGGTTATCCTTGGCAACGAGAGAGAGATCAAGAGATCCAGCCTCAGCAATAAGGGTATCGGCTTTGCATGCTTGCAAGTGCGCAGACAGACTCTCCGCAGGTAAGTTGTGAGGCACAATGACGGTCTTATATCCATAGAAAGAACCAGCTGGACGGTCTAGTATCAGCAAATGTGCTGGATAATGGTGCTTCTCGGAGACCCTTACCAAAGATAGATGCAAGCAGCTCAACGGAGTCAGTAAGGCAAATAGCCACAGTTTTAGAACCCGACTTCTGTAGCTCTTTTCCAACCACATTCATTTCCTGAGTGACTTGAGACAGAGAATGCTCGATAGAGTTTCGGCCGAGCGCCGTGATGATCTTTCCCTGTTTACCAGCCACCGATCCATCGGGATTCAAAGAGCCGCGTACGGCGGTCTTCCAGATATCGCGCAGGTCACCACGTCGACCAGCAGTATATTTGGGTGTATTGGGGTCCTTGACATTCAATCCAGATCGCAGCGGGAAGCCATATGGGGTCTCCAGGCTACGGTACGTGGCAGATTCACCAGAATTCCTGACCGGAGATGCAGTAGACTGGCGAGCAAGGAGGAAAGGATGAATATCGGGATCCTGGGCGGAGAAAAGCGAGTAGAGAGCGAAGGCAGCAAGAATGCCGGCGAAGATGGTAGTGTAAATGTTCCAATCAGCCAGCACATTCGACAGTGCGGCATCCACCTGTTCAAGAAGTGACGCTTGGTCTGCCATTGTGTCGATAGGGTACAAAGGACAGATGATTCCAAGTGTCAACAACCTGGTTATTGATGACAGACATCCACGCCCCGGATTATGACGTTGAGGGGTTACGCGCGTGCGGCGTGTGCGGCGCCGGGTCAACTTTTATACCGGGCGTCTAAATTCGCGTGTGCGGCGGCTTCTCGAGACTCTCCCAGCCACTTTGTGACCACAACAAAGGGCCTCCTGAGCAATGACCATTTGAAACTCTTCCCCTCCTTTCTCGACAAAGGCCAATGTCCATGTCGCCGAGTCGCCGTTGATAATTTTCCCCCATTCCTCCCAAAACAGGTAAGTCCAGTCTCGGTTTCTCGAAAGGTAAGTCTCGTGCCATCCAATTCATTCCAACAAAGGAGTACCCATTAACAGGCTGGGCAGTTTATCTTTGGATGGGTCACGATAGTCGCTGCGCTATTTAACCCTCGTATCCTCATTGTCTTGTTTCTTGACTTTGTACCACTCGATTTCGACCGTCTACTCCAACAATGGCTCCCCAATCACTTCCCTCGACCCCCAAAGCCTCCAAGCCTGTCGTGGCCCCTGCTTCGGACGGGGCAGACACTCCAGGCAAATGGCGACATCCTCAATTGAGTGAGATCGTGAGGCGTCAAGATGCCTCGACTTTCGGCGATAAGAACATGAGGAGACTTCTGTGGAACGGTGGTGCTCTGGCCGTGACTTGGATGTTTGCGGATATCTTCAAGGCCTAGTGAGTCAAGCACTAAAGCTCTCCAAGGCCTCGTGCACCGGAATCCTGACAATATCTGTTACAGCTCACGTCTTCTCATTAATGCCGACAATAATTCGCTGTATAACCACCTCCCACTGCTCCTCCTACAGCTACTCCTCCTTTCCAACATCTTCCTTGCGCTGTACCCTCTCTTCCGACCTCGGGACGACTTGTCCGATATTTCCCTCACACCTACTCAGCGTGCACTTCTAGGCCTGGACCCCAATGCTACGCCGCCTGCGACGCCAGGTACAACCTACGTGACTCCACCGCGATACCGAGTGTCTACCTCACGCAAAGCCAGTCCGGCGAGTGCAGCTGGTCAAAGCCCCTCTTCTCCACTCTCGGCAACTCCTGTTTTGTCTGGTCGCCGAGTGTCGTCAGGCCCCTTTTCGCCAGCATCAAGTCCGCTTTTCCAAAAGGCCGTTGCAACCGACAGTGTAACCGGAGGGGGTCGCAGGCAGAGCTTTGGATCGTCTTCCCCTCTTGCTCGTAGCAACTCGTTCAACAACTCATTCGGTAACTCGTTTAGCACTTCGCTTGGCAATTCCATCGGAACTTCCTTCGGAGATTCGACTATGACGCCAAGCACGCCTTCTCCCCTTGCGGGCAAACGGCAAAGTTTGGGGCTTAGCAACAAATGGCTCTACGAGCGCAGCAGACGGCTCTCAGCTAGCAATGGCACTTTGTGAAGTGTGCATTTAATGCATTTTGGGGATTTCTTTTATGTTTATGCTTTTTTTCTTTCCTTTTCTTTCTTTCCATCGGTTGCGTGGGTAGGAGTTTGTAGAATAGGTCAGGATTCAATTAGCGGTTCTCTATTAATCAACAATAACATTACTGAAAGACGTGCAATTTTAATACTAATTATATCACACATTCTGTCTCTGGGGATTTGCGAGAGATACCAGTATATGCGAGTATAGCAGGTCGATAGTCGGCAGTGTAACTAGTACTAGTACCTAGTAGGTGCCCAGGTCCCCCGGGTTCTGCTGCGCCTGGCTCGGCCGATCTCCCATGTGTCCACTCTGCAGGCACGAACCAACATTTGAACAACACCCGGCATACTGCCTACCCCAACATCCTCCGTTTGGCCATCTTCAACTCTGCTGGTTTCTCCTATCTATTCCCAACTGCATGACTCCCAGGCCGTGAGCAATCAATCTTCCAAGCAATGGGGGCCTCGGAGTCCAAGCTGGTCTTCAAGCAGGGCATCTTTCGCCTCTCTGAGGAGAAGGAGATCCCCGCAGACGACCCCTACTGGACACGAGTAAGTCGGTTCTTCCAAAGCGTTGTCGTGAATCGTAGGTGCGCGAGAGAGGTAAACTAACCGTGTTGATAGTTTTGGGAGCTCCCTGAATCCACCGAAGACGTCTTCAGCTTGTTCACCCCCGCGGACATTCGACGAACACGGGACCATGCACTTTCCAACTTCGAAACTCTACTTCTATCGGTCTCATCACGCCTTATAATCCTCAAAAATCACCCTTCATTCCCAGATCCAGACCTTGCCCCCGACCGCGATGCGCTCAACTGTATCCGCGTCCTCACCCGACTCCTTCCCTTTGTCTACGAGGCCGACCATCTCGAAGGATGGGAGGAGAAATTCTTCTGGACCCGTCGCAAGAAGAAGACCAGGCAAGCCCAGATTGCCGGCGAGGTTCTATTTGACGAGGCCGGCTTAGAGGATCAACAAGACGCGGCCTCTCCCCGCTCGGAGGAATACGAGGATGTGAAGCCCCTCGCCGAGGAGTTGATCGATACGCTACTTGATCTGTTATTTTTCGCCGATTTCACCATTCCCGTTCTGCCTACTGCGAAGAGCAAGATCTCCTACTCGATATGGCAAAGTGGTGTCGGCTGCAACACCGCGATGGGTTCCAACAAGACGTTAGAGAGCAATCGATGCGAGATTCTCCGACTTCTTCTGACCATGACTGGCAAAGCGATGTATCTCCCATCAAGCACTCTTCCGGTCCAGGGTGTGAAAGCAATCACATATATTACCACTTGCCAAGATAAACAATCTGTCTTGACGCTACTCTGCTCTCTCCTGAATACGGCCATGAAATACAACCCTGCATCATGGCGCGTTCCATACGACCATGTGGTTTGGAAAGACCCCAAACAGATCATGGTGATCTACTGTTTGCAGCTGCTCCTTGTTCTCCTCCTGTACCCTATTCCAGAAGATGGCCGTGGAGCTCCGCCAAAAAATTATTACCGCCATTATTATGGAAGGTTGCATAGACCCCAAGATTTTCAATTTCTAGTCGATGGCATGACTAGGATTCTGAACCAGCCCATGCAATCCACAACTTCTTATCTCCCTGGCAGCCAAAGATCAGTGAAATGGGCCCCAGAAATCCTGATTCTCTTCTGGGAGACTCTGCAATGCAACAAGCGCTTCAGGTCATTCATCATCGACTCCAACCGATCGCATGATTTCCTCATCCTTTGCATATTCTATGCTATGGAATACAGAACCGATCCTTCAAAACAGGGCGTAGTGCGCTTGTGCATATTCATCCTCCAGACAATGAGTGCGGAGGAGACATTCAGCAAGAGCCTTAACATGAAGTTTGAGGCTCAGGAGACTTTACCTCAATCAATCCGACTGCTTAAATTTCGTGGATCATATGCCGACTTTCTGATCATTGTTTGTCGCCCCCGTTCTTTACACATGGTCACTTACTAACCGTACGCATTAGTCAATTCACACTCTCATGACAACCAGCAAAGGGAAGCTCGACACTGTCTACCCGGCTCTATTGATGATTCTCAACAATGTAGCTCCTCACATTCAACATATCTCGCCAAGTGCCAGTTCCAAGGTCATTCAACTCTTCTCTTCAATGTCTGCCCCCAGCTTCCTGCTAGCAAATGAGACAAACCACACTCTACTTGCGTCACTGCTGGACTTCATCAATGCGCTTCTCGAATATCACTTCACAGGTATGTGTTCTACTTTACTTTATTTCTATTATTCTATTTTTCTTTTCTTTGCGACTCTTTCTAACGTGATCCAGAAAACTCGTACCTCGTTTATGCAATCTTAAAATACAAACAGCGCTTCGAAGCAGTGCGAGAGTTCACACTGGAAAGTGGCCAGCAAGAGATCGAGCGTCAGAAGGAGAAGTGGAAGGCAGGAGCTGGTCCTCATGATACTCCTGCCAGCCCGACTCTTTCGCAATCGGAGGAGGATCTCCATCTTCCTTCGGGTGCGCGTTCACCTCTAACCCAAATTCCGGAAGAGAACAGTGCATTCGCAATCGGTGACGATGACTCTGACGATGAAGGGCAGCACACGCCGTCTCAATCTTCACCATCAGCTCAAACATCACGAAGGCCCTCGATTGCATCAACAGTTGATGAGACCAGCTCGCAATTGCGGGGAATGTCCGAAAAGGCACGTGGCAAGAAACCAGCCGGGCAGCCATCTTTCTCTCGTCAAAACAGTATGACTAGTCAAACAAGCATGTCTGCTCTATTTCTGTCCTCCGCTGTGGCTTTCACGCCCACCGTTGGCTGGGTAAGTCTCAATATTGACACAACTTGCCCGCATCTGCAACTGAATATTCGCTGACATTTTCAAAAGCTTGAATCCTGGCTTCCGGAACTCCCTTTGCACACAATACTCACCATCATCTCTGCCATCGCTCCCCATATTCCGGACGTAGCACTACAGACAACGTCCAGTCCCGAGGCCCGTACCTTGATCACCAATCTTCCATCTTTTGCCGAAGAACCTCAGGTCAAAGGTATCATCTCAGAACCGACCCCGACGCGCGTTCAATCATTTGAATGGTCCGCCCTTTCGATGGGCTGGTACGAGTCACTCTTGTGGGGGTTTATCTTCTCCAGCGAGATGGTAGTTGGCACGGCCGCTGGCGCTACACCAGGAACAGTTGGTGTATGGAATGGAACCGGAATTCGCTTGTTCAAGGTTCAAGAGGCTGCCGCTCAAGGTCCGACTCTGCTCGCTCCGAAGGGAGCGGTCGATGCTGTTGGAAGCAATCTTGTCCAACGAATCGGCAATCTGAGTTTGCGCGGCCGAAACTCGATATCTCAGGAATCGACTCAGAGCGGCTCGTCTCCAAGCGTACGAGAGGTTTAAGACGGTGCGATAAGCAACGGTTATTGATGTACATAGCGTGGCACGATATGAATTTCCACTGTATGACTTTTCTTTGTATGATGGATATAAAAGAAATGCTTCGGCTTTCAAGTTTCTCTTCTGTTTACTAGTGAATACCTCCTTCAATAGAACGTAAAAAGCAATTTCAAGAACTCACTGTCATGTACATGTATTATTACTAGTACCGAGAATACTCGTAGTTAGCACTCACTGCACTGGCAATGAGTCGTCAGAATGTCGCTGACCTCCAACTTGAAATCCGCGACTCTCCCAGTCCGGCGTGCACGTGCGGCAACCCCAACACCGCATTCCGCATCCCTTTGTGTCTTGACCACCTTTCTCTCCAATCACGATCAACAAAACCTGTGCATCCTATATGAAATTCAGCTGGGAAACATCCAATTCGATACCTGGGATCGGAATCATGATCTCCCCGCTTCTATTCGCAACGGCCGTGGCCACGGCCTTTTCGGTGGCTCCGGAACCGGTTTTCGGAACCATCACATCCAGCCTCCAGAGCATCTTGAAAAATACCCACGCGAGCACAGACTACGGATACCCGACTGATATCACTAGGGATCTGTTACCAGTATGTACAATTGTAGTAAATTTTCTACAATTCCTGTATTTCTCCTTCGTGATCGGTCCTTGGGACTAACCTCAGGCATGAATAGATCCCCGTACATTCTCACAAGTACGCCAACCCGCTCCTCTTGGGGTGATCTATGTCTCTATTATTTTCTTATTCTTGGGGCTATTTGCTTATTTTGTGACCAGCGATTACTGGAGAGATAGACCCTTCTATACAGGTAAATGCCCTTTTGTTCCAATTGTCCTCCCTCCCACTCACGCGGATTTCTAGGCCTGTCAAAGGGTTGTACGTCTACTGAAGCGGATGTCTGGCTATACAACGGCACGCTTTATGTTGGTCTTTACCTACATCTTTTACTCAGCCTGCAGAACCTGCTAATTCCCGCCAGGTGGGCCATGATGAGTCGTCACTCACATACGAGCGCACATTGGAAAATCTCTACATCAACCCAATTCTGGATGTGCTGGACCGCCAGAATCCGGACAGTCCTTTCCTAACTGCGCCAACGAAAAAGTTAGTATGTCTGCAATCATGATGCTATGTGGCTGGACTGACTCTGGCAAAAAGTGGTGTTTGGGACACTGACACCGCCCAAACCCTTTACTTCTTCATCGATGTCAAGACCTCCGGACACGAGACATTCAAAGCAGTCATCGAAGCACTAGAACCTCTGCGCAAGAAGGGCTATCTTACCACCCTGAAAGGTGGCAGCACGGTGGAGAGTGGGCCAGTGACTGTGATCGGGACGGGAGAAACCCCCCTCGACCTGGTGCTTCCCATCAAGGATAGGGATTACTTCTTTGATGCCCCTCTTGCTGATCTGAGTGAGCCTAAGTACGCAAAAGTTGATCACAGAGTCTCCCCCATCGCGTCGACAAATTTTGTCGAGGCCGTCGGCCAGGTTAGTATTGATACCGAACCTGTCCTTCGAGACGAGCAGCTCAAGGCGCTACGTGCTCAAATCTCCCTGGCGAAAGAACGTGGGATTGGTGCGAGGTACTGGAACACCCCTAACTGGCCGGTTCGTCAGCGCAACTTGGTGTGGAGGACTCTTCTGCAAGAAGGAGTTGGGCTTCTCAACGCCGATGATTTGGATGCTGTGACTTCTTTTTTCTGAATTCAAACTTGAATATTATCTTGTCTGTATCTATCAAGAGGATTTACTTTGAAATCTTTACTCGTTACCGGTGTTTAATCGATAGTGGAGATTTTCATTTAACTAGAATCTCCAAGCATTTGCAACGATGATAATTCCTCCGCTTCTTGTCGGGTACCAGGGTATCAAATCATCAAATATCGAGTGGTTCTCTCTCGATCCGAAAAAAAAAAATCTTCCAGTCATCGCCCATGAAGACGGTCGCATGTTGGAGCACAATCTAGCTGTCGGAAGTGTGCAGGCAGTTTCGGCACTTGTGGGGAGACAGCTTGGCTTCCACAAATTGGACATCGGAATCGGGACATCGCTCATCTTCAATCACAAAGTGCTTCTGGCACTTAAGAAACTCTCCACCGGTCGTGTGGCCGCAAGTGTAGCGAATTTGCATCTGAGTGCAGAAGTTCGGCCAGGTGAAATCAGTGACTTGGAACGTTACCTGTTAGCTTCTTGATGCCAAGAAGGACCAAAAACATACGATAAGGAATTCTTTTTCTTTTTATTGGCCTTTTTATCATACCTGGAGGATTGACCGGACCATTGCTTGGTCCAGCAGGGCTCTTAGGGGTTCGAGAAGGCATTGGATGATGGTTTCAAGATGAAGATTGGCAGTGAAGGACTCGGACACTTCTGGATGGCTTTTGTTAGTTACCTGCTCTGGGTATTTTGAAATGGAACACACTGTATGGGGTTGAAAGTGCGTGCGTGGGCGTGGATGTCGAAGTGAAGTGAGAATTGCAGAGGTGAGAGGTAATGGGGATTGCCTAAACTGGCAGGAGCTCACAGGCCATTGGAGTCCCCTCAGCCTCACATCAACCTTTATCAACCTAATACTAGTAATATATATTGTATATCTTGGTTTGACTAATATGAGCCATTTAGAATAATTCCAAGACCTTATTCGATTATCAGTGGCTACTAGGAGCCTTATGTACAACTTTTCCTCGCCTAATAGATATATCGGAAGCTGAAGAAAAAAAAGCAAAATTAGCACGAGTTTAAGTAAAGAGGTTTCGAAAAATAGGAAGACATACTTCAGATTCTCACGGTCAGTCAAATCCAAGAAGGCAGTTGAGTCCAAATCCCTGCCTGCAAGACCGCCCTCCATCTGGGATTGGATACGATCGCGCCTTTTGTTCTCCCAGCGCAAAAGTAAGCCCAGAATAGAGATTAATACCGCTTCAACTAAATGCGAGACAATCATGGACCAGATGCCAAGCTCATAGGTTGGCCTAGATTTCTTGTGTTAGAGGTCTCCACTGTACTCAGTTGGAATGGTAAAGACATACGATTGATCTGTCTTATAAAAGAATGGACCAGCAATATTGCCGGTACAATATCCGAGGAAAAGTACGGCATTAGTGACCACCTTTTTGGTATGACCTGCAGGGGATTTAGTATGGGCTTCTCATCTGATTATTGCTACCAAGATTAAGCCACCTACCTGCAGTGTTCGCAATTTGCATGCTCAAAACAAGGACAAAGGCAGCATTATAAGGCCCAGTTAGGTAGTAGCAGATCAGTCTACCTACTGATCGATCAACAGGCACGAACCGTAAACCAAAGGCACCAACTAGGTTCGGAATAAGGAATATGAGAACGAAAACGCAGCGGCGGTTCTCAAAGCGGTCGTTTAAGTAAACACAGGCCAAGATTGAAACGGCAATGAGAGCTCCGTATGGGATCTTGTTTTCATGTATTTATTAGCTCTTGGATCCAACGTAGGAGCTTTAAAAACTTACCTGCATAAGAGCTGTCACCAAAGTAGAATAGCCGAAGCCTTTGATGATGATCGTGCCAAAGTTGGAAATTCCGCCATTCGGGATATTGCCTGTCAGAAGGTTAAAAAGGGCCTGGAAATTTGAACTCGTCACCAAATCACGTACAGACTACACCCAAAATGAAGAACATGTAAAGCTTGTAATCCATGAAAGCCTCCAGGATCTGATACGGCTTCAGGTGCTTATTCTCCACGCCGGTTTGATTCTCTCTGATGCGATCAACGGCAATGCGTCGCTCCTTTAAAGTCAAACCACGGGCTGTCACCGGTGAATCAGGAAGAAAAATGAACATGATAATACCCCATGCAGAACATAAGGCACCACTGAATTTCATTAGTTAGGAGCAACGCAAGAGAAGAAGAACAACCCACATCACGATAAATTCGTATTTCCATGATGGTAGAGCTCCTCGGATATGTCCAATACCATATCCGAGTAGACCACCCAGAGCGATTCCCAGACCATTAGCTGTATACCAGAGACCAATCCTGACTGGTTGCTCGCGACGAGTATACCACATACTTGTGATTAGCATGAAAGCAGGGTCAGAACACGCCTCGGCGGCACCACCTAAGGCGCGAAGAACGGCAAGTGTTTCGAAACTATTACATGCAGCTTGTATCATCAGGAAAACACCCCTGGCAGATAGTCAGTCTTGATGAAGTTTCGATCATGCATGAGATAAATGCTAACCACATGAAGATATTTGCACCGAGATATTTGCCTGCGAAGGAGCATTGAGAACTACTGTTTACGTATGATAGTTTTGAGGGAAGGCGACTTACCAATCGGAAGTCGTTGCATGAGAAAATTGGTTGGGAATGCCCAAGCCAGAAAGCCAAAATAGAAAATACTGCTAAGCCAATTGTACTGAGTACCGTGTAGATTCAGGTCATCGCGAATACCGAAGATCGCGGCGTAACTCAGTGTTGTCTACCACCCAAGAGTGATGTTAATATATTACCCGAGTTAATTGATGAGAATATCTGTTACTTGCCTTGTCAATGTAGAAGAATGCATAACAGACAGCCAAGTAGGGAAGAATCATGAAATCGATTTTCCATAGTACTTTTCTTGCCTCGGCGGGATCGATCTCTTCGTGCAACTCATCTGGGTCATTGAAAAGTGCCATCGCGGTGTCGCCGTCGGCTACCTGGGCGGACTTCCATTTCGATTGGACCTGGTTGCTTTCTGAGTGGGAGATAGTTGGAATATCGGCGATATCAGCCTTTGAGCCAGATGCTGGCTCTTCAGTAGAAGAGGTGACCATTATCGACGAATGTTGGTCTCAAAACAATTGAAGTGAGGTGAAGCCCCAACGAAAGAAAGAGCAAGGGGTGACTGGCAGAGCAAACGGATTGAACGGGCGAGTCCCCTCCTAGATAAAGGGACAAAAAAAGAGACTCCAGCTAGGGCCCTGTCAAGTTTGTGCCCGCAACGTCGCACCCTGCCCGTGCTCATCTGCATCGTCTAGCTTGAGCCATCCATTATTGGAGTACATTTCCCTTCGCTCAAAGCCAAAGCTTGACCGACCCCCGTGGGGTAAGCCAACCACGGCATCAAGCAAACTGCGGGGAAAGACCCATCGGCTTGAAGTTGTCTCCACAACAACACGAAAATGTCGTATCGTAAAAGGAGTCGGGCGAAAGAATCGGTATTAAGTTGCCAAGCTGAGCCTTGGCTGACGAGCATTGCTTAGAATAAACCGGAACTGTGCCGTGGTCGCTGATAAGTTACTGCGTCGGACAGAGGCGCTGTGTTGCCAAGAGAGCTTTCGCCGCCGCGAATTCAGTTGTGTGGTGGATTGCTGATTGGAACTTTGGAATGCTATCGGAGAAAGTCCGAGTATCCGGTGACCTTCCCGATGTATATATCTGATATAAAGCCGTGGCGTCTTTGTTCGTATATTGATAGGCCGAGCTTGCCTCGGGAGTAAAGAATATCCTTTTGGTCAGTGTCGATCGTGCACGGGCAGAACTTACAGCAGCGTGGGGGCGTGGGGAATCCGGGGTGAAAGCTCGATTACCCACTCTACTTGGGACATTTCATTAAGCAAGGTGTTTATTGGATCATTTAAGAGTTTGCAGTAGGGACTACTAGGCATTAAAAAGGCATTTGGAGTGAAGAACTTTTGTATTTGTTGACATAAAATACTTTTGGCACCTCTTCAACCTTTCCGTATCTCCCTCCCCCTTTCAAGTTCCAGTCTTTCTCCTTCATATGACCACTGAATCCATGGATACAATTTAGTCGACCTTCTCTTTGTTGTGAAACCTCACCTGGGAGATTTTGTGAATCTTATTTTGATATTATCTGCGGTTGAAATTCAAGAACCGTGACTATCTGGCTTAGCATCATGAAATAGTGAGATCGACAGGGAGTTTACTTACCGCCAGGAACAATAAGATGAGATTAGAGCCAATATACGCGATGAAGATACCCAGGTCTCTCCATCGATGATCGAAGTTCATACTGAAGGTTTCATAGAACTGGTCTCCAACCTTGTATGCACAGTACTCGCAAGCCTGAGTGGCATTCTTAACGAGGTATCCAGCGCCCCCGCGATCGAAAAAGGATTGCATGTATTCGCCACACGTCTGGTTACCGGGAGCATTGAAAGTGTTGAGCTCCAGATCTGCACAAGAAACTTCACGTCCGTGGAGCTCTGTGACGACCATGCCTCCTATAAGTCTGGTGAAAGGATCGAGCTGATAGAGCCATGCACGCCAAAAGCCGGGGATTTGTGGTTTGGGAATCGCGACACCACAGAAAAGTGAGAAAATGATGACAAGGGGTGGATTCAGCTGCGACGCAATGAGACTGTTGGGTGTCAAGGCCGAGATCATTTGGCCGAGGGTCACAGCGAAAGTCTCGGTGATTAGGACCATGAAAAACTGATATCCTGCTCGGCTGCTCTCCGAATTAAAACCAGGAAGGTAGTACAATGGGAGAAAGAAGCAGACAGCACAGAGAAGACTGTAAGGCATCTCTGCTAGAACCAGAGAGAATGCGAAAGCAAATTGACTGTACGTCTTCGATGCGGATTCACGGTAGAAAATCAATCGAGATAAATCATATTTGGGCTCAACTTGTTGCAGGATGATTGCTGGAAGCACCGTCACGTTGAATATAACAAAGATACGATACTGGAGTGAGGAGCGAGAGTCATCGAGTTGAAGAAAGGCCAAGCCTGTGATGAGTGAAATCACAACGTGGGTAAAAAGCCGAGTGAAGCCGTAATTGCGCGAGCGCCAGAATGATAAATGTGTGCGTCGGCCAACTACCTTGATTTGATGCCAAAGGGGAGAGGCATATTCCCTCTCATCAATCTGCTGTTCTTGGGTCATTCCCTGGTGGGCGGCTTGTGCACGATTTGCCTTGATCTGAACAATATCCTTCTTGAGTGCTTCCAGCTCTGGAGCTGTTCGCCACACCTCGCCCCAGTCACGATCACCCAGCCGCCGTGTCTGACCTGCACCTATAGCGTCAAGCATCCACTCAGCTGGGTTCGCATCATGTGGGCAGTCTGCACCGTTGCGACGGAAATAATCTAATAGGGTGCTGGAGTCAATGCCGATTTCACCGAAATAAACACATTCGCCGCCCTTCTGCAAGAGAAGAAGTCGGTCGAAGTTTTCAAAGAGAGCAGAATTTGGCTGATGGATTGTACAAAGAATAGCCTGGCCAGCTGCAGCTAGTTTCTTCAAAAAACGAACAATGTTAAAGGCAGATTGGCTATCCAGACCAGACGTTGGCTCATCTAGGAACAAAAGCAACTCAGGTTTGGCTGCCAGTTCCACGCCGATGGTGACTCTTTTTCTTTCTTCAACCGAGAGTCCAGTTTCCGGAGTTCCGATAATTGCATCTGCTAGAGACTCAAGTTCAAGCAAACTAATGATCTCTTCAACATATTCATACTTTTCAGACCGTGGGACTTCAAAGGGCTGACGTAGATCGGCAGAGAAACGCAATGCCTCACGAACAGTAGTCATTGATTCATGTACATCCAGCTGCTCAGCATATGAAGTACTTCGCTGGAAAGAGGTGGTAGGCTTGGCTCCGTCAACTAGAATATTACCAGTTACTACACCGATGTTCTTGCGGGCTGCTAAGACATCGAGTAGGGTAGTTTTCCCGGCTCCAGATGCGCCCATCAACGCTGTCAACTTTCCAGGTTGAACATAACCGTACACAGAATTCAGGAGCCGCCGTGTGCCCGATGGCACGGGAACTTCATAAGACACATCTTCCCACGTAAAGACAGACTTTGAAGATATCTGGAGATTGGCACCGGCATCTACAGTCTTAGACTGACGGCTCGCCTTCTTCTCCTCAAGTGCTTCATTTAACTTCTTGCGTTCGTCGTTTTCTTTCTGAAAGAAGGTGACTGTTTTTCCGCCAGCATTAAACTGCAGTGCCTCGCCGAAGTACAAGTTTGTTCCAAGGAAGCCGACAATGAGGGCAAGCATTATTCCGAAATTCCTCCATAGGTCCCCCTTGTGGTAGCTAAACGTCGTGGCAAGATAACTCAACCCAGGGATGATGTCTGATCCTGGCTCGCCTCCGGCTAGAGTACATGCCTGGTGTGCGATATCGTCATATCCAGCACCACTAGGTACCAATGAATCTTGAGTGCAGGTCATTGTGAGACGGCTAAACTCGTTAACCATCAAACCCGCAAACCCAAGGCCGAATGGGTTGATGTAATAAATCCATCGCAACCAGACTTGAGAGCCAGACCACTGGATGAGATACCCAGAGGTCAGCACAAAGAGGGTGATGACAACGGCAGCGAATTTCATGGCATAGTCGAAATCAGGACAGAGGCATCCAATGGTTCTGAAAAGCACCGTCATGCAGACGTACCCAGTTAGAATCACGAGAACAAAAGTGAAGAATGCCCCAGCATCAAGGACCAAGCCACACATGAAGTAGACTATGATGCTGAAGATCAGGATACGTGCTATTGCAAATGTGGTGTCCACCAGGATCTGGCCAATGAAAAGAGCACTCGGTCTGTAGAATGTGAAGGAGCGATGTTTATTGACGATCGACCGACCCATCATAGTAGAGGCGAGCTCAGAAAAGGCCTGAAATCCATTGAAAAGCATACTGATGAACAGTAAGCCACCTCTAGTAAACGCTCCCGCGCTTGTAGCAGGCTGCTTTAGCCATACAGTTCCCAAAATGATGGCGATACCAGTTGAGGTAATCCAGGATACTGTCAAAGCAAATTTATCTTGCCACTTGATCAAGAAATGCCGCTGCATCAAGGCCCAAATTTGGAGATGAAAGGGGATAGAGTAGACAGAAGATGTCGGAGTGAATTTGCGCTTGGCTTCACGATTGGCGATCTCGAAGTCGTCATATGTTTGCTGTTGTTGTTTTACTTGCGCGCGATAAGCCTGCATTTCTTCATCAAGTTGTTTGCTGTATGCCGACTTCTCGAAGGCGTCAACCAAGGTCTGTGGTGTCGAAGGAACATCATCTGCACTTCTTCCATCCTTGAATTCCCGTTCGAAGGGATCGGTGCACCCAGTCACGTAGTCCGGGGTAGTTTGACGGGGCTTTTCTCGAAAGCCAAGTCCTTCGAAATACGATCGGGCTTCAGTTGTTGGACCGAAAAATACTTGTCGCCCACTGTCAATGACTAAAACCTTGTCAAACTGCTTGTAGATGTTCTCAGAAGCTTGGTAGAGTGAAACGAAAGTAGTTGTCTTGTAGATGTTGGTCAAGATGCGTAATGACTTAGCAAAGTCCAGGGCAGTAGAGGCGTCCAAGCCGCGGGTACTATTATCCCATGCGAGCACAGTCGCAGAGGTAACCATCATTTCGGCAATGCTAACTCGTCTTCTTTCACCACCACTGACACCACGGATAAATTGGTTTCCAATAACCGTATTGGCAGTATGCTCGATGTTAAACATTTTCAGAAGCATGTTGATAACCTTTTCCTTGAACTCAGCTTTGGAAACGCCAAACGGTCTTTTCCCAGGGGTTTTGGTATCCAAGGCAAACCCAAGAGTTTGCTTGACAGTAAGTGTGGGCTGATGAACATCGTCCTCCTGGTTGTACACAGCTTCACCGCGGAATCGTTTGGCAAATGTTTCGGATTCGAAAGGACCATACATAACCTCCCCATCTACCCCGGTATACCCAAATCTCTGGTTCGCGATCACCTTCAAGAAAGTCGTGCACCCGGAGCCTGGCCTTCCAAGCACCAGAACCATTTCACCTGGCCGGGTCAGACCACGGAACCCTTCCAAGATATTGAACTCCTTTCCCTTCTTGCCATATCCTAACATGTTCATGATCGTTTCTGGTACGTTGAAAAAGTCGATAATTGCATCGGGAAAGGTTTTGATGAAAGTCTTGACACCGCCTATTCCTCGTACGGAGAGATCGTTCCAAATGATGCCTTAAATAAACGGTCAGAAGATGACTTTCATCCGACGGACAACTGTTTCTTCTCACCAATGTGCTTGTCCTTGATACCCGCTTCCTCCTCGGCAGTTCGATTCCCTCTAAGAGTACTTTCCAAGTCCCAAGAGTCATCTGACTCCGCAGAGCTCCCTGTCTTTTCGACATCTTCGGTAGCAACGGTTGGTTTGGATGCTCGAGACGCTTGCTTGGATAAATGACGAGCCTGGTGGGAGATGCTTGAAAACTGGCGATTCAACTCTTCGAAGTCATGCTCAGCCTTTTCCACATCCACTCCTGTGAGAGTTGATGTCATTCCCTGTGGATTCGAGATGCGAAGCTCTTCAAGCCGCTGTTCGTAGTCATTACTATGAAGGGAGTCGACTTCGGAGTCGAAACTACCATCTCTTGTTTCAGACTTCTCTTTCTCTTCCATTGCAGTGACTTGGGAAGACGTTCAATGGCAAAAGTTTATCGATGCTAGATTGACGTCGTACTTGTTTTGCTCCTCTCTTCGAGACCCCCACCATGGACCCCTCGTCCCACGGTGGTATGTTTTGTCTGTGAGTGTAGATACAAATTTGATCAGGGTTGGTGGGACTGGATAGAAAACGACGGTGGGGATTCCAAGAGAACTACGGGGGAAAAAGAAGCAGGAAAGACTAGCAGGGGAAAAAAAGGACTTCGTACTTGGGCTAAGGACAAACCGATCTAAAAACACAATCCGAGAGTGGCCCCTAAGCCCAGCCGTTATTCTTACTCGTGCCCACTAGCACTGTCCCCTCGGCTCCACCTTGAACATGGGTCTCTAGCGGGTAGATCGTAGAATACATAGCATGCTAGGATATGCTTCCAAGGAAACATTGAGCGAACAAACAAGCGGTGATGAGTAAAGCTCGGAGTCGGAGTTCGTATGTGCATAGTCGCGTTGTAGCGTACTCCGTACCATGCGGCAAAACCCCGGGTGCACGCAACGTTGTGGAGTCTGGGGGGCGTGCGGAGTATGGATGAGATTCCACGGATGTATCCTTGTCCAAAACGGGGGCTTCCGGTGGGGGAAGTCCGGGTTCTCATTCGCTTTCATCTTTCATTCGATGTGACATCGGGGTCCCTTTTAGGGTAATCAACCTTATTACTCACATTGACTCAGAGGAAATCGTCAGGCGACAGGGTCTATAGTTGCCGATACTTCCTTTTAAATCCTTGAGGTCCAATTCTTTGTGGAAGTCGAGTAGGATTGAATTTCATGTGGGGAGAGACAAATCGAGACTTAAAGCGGGCTGTCGCGACAGTGTATCCCCTGCAAAGGGAGGTTTGACCGACGCTAACCTGCTAACGTGCAAGATGGTACAGATCCTGCAGGCCGATTAATAATCGGGGGGCTCGTTCCGTCGGGTTAATTCCGCCATTCGATTTGGGGATCCGATGCATTCGTGGGGAAGTAGTTACGACCCTAGAGCAGCTAGGAAAGATATGCAGCAGGCGAAGGTGACGCGCCAATATCAATGCCTACATATAGCCTCTGTGCTCTTGGGATACTCTTGGGCAACTTTTGGGCAACCATTGGCAAGTTCGGCCAGATTTATTGTCATACCGACTCATATGTCGCTGCTTGACTAGCCAGACCTTTCAAGAAAAGGATCTTCTCGAAAGTCGAAATCTGCTTAGTGTGGTCACGGTATAATCTTAAAAAAAAAAAAACAAATCACCAGACATGACCCTTGCGCTTCTGGAATCTCTTCCAGTTTTGGAATAACATCGTTAAATATGAATTTGACTGGGGCATTTTCTATGACTCTTCATTAACTCTGTTTTCCAAAATGCCCAACCCAATCGGAAGCCCTCACTGTTTATACACCATTGATTCTCATAAGTGCTCGTCTTATAGATATATACAAACACGAGCACGGTGCTCTAGGAGATTTCATCACTCATCATGACATGCTTTGCTCATTGAGTGCCAAATTGCACCCAATCTGGTTGCCAGTAGCTCACACGGCAAAGTCGGCCGTCCTGCCGCTCCGCCCATTCATCGGATCCAACAGCAGTCTTTGCGAAGAAAACATCCTTTGGGTCATACTCCGCCTTGATATTTCGCAACTTGCGATAGTTGCGCCCGTAGAAAGCTTTCTGCCAGTTGGGTTGGCGGAAGTCGGCCTCGTTCATATATGCGCCTGAGTCAGGAGCGATAGCTTCGAGCTTAGGCATGAATACATCGGTCATTTTTCGTTGTAAAGCAATCATTTCCCCGTCCTTATGCGAGCCCCATTCCCATGGAGTGGTCAGAGTTGACGCGATAAGGGTCTCTCTCCAGGCTGGAAGGACCGAGTTGTATACATCGCCAGTAACTTCACGAGACACGTTCAAGCCTACGCCAATGAATGTTCCACCATCTTCAGTAATTTCACGGTAGGCTTTCATCAATCCCTCATTGTTGTTCTCAACCACCGATCTAGGGATGAGCCAGCCACCGTATTGGGCCTCACCCACGCCAATGGCACCCTGCTCGCCCTTGAACTCGCTGTAATAGCTGTCATACTGTGAAGCTGACAGAGTATACTGGATACCAAGCCTTTTCAATGCATTCAGGAAAGGGCTGAGCAAGGAAACCAACTCTGCTTTAGGAATCTTAGGCCCGGTAAGGGGAGAGATGGCAAAGCTAGTGTTGGTGTAAAACCAGATGCTCATTGCACCAGCATCAACAAGGGCTGGCAAGTTGGTGTGGAAAATCGATATCGCTTGAAAGAAAGTGTCCTGGGTGATGTTAGTATTGGAGAAGGAAAGATGAAGGCCAGAGACCGGTGTGCCAGGGTGCGCTTTGGAGGTCATCTCGTAGACAACACCGTACGTGCCTCCTCCGCCTCCGCTGAGCGCCCAAAAAAGATCGGAATTCTCATTGTCCCGTCGAGCAGTGAGCAGCTTGCCCCGACCATCGACTACCTTCCATTCCAATACTTGATCGGCACCAAGTCCATAGCGCGAGGCGAGAGCTGAGTGTCCACCCCCCTGGCTATACCCGCCAGCCAGCCCGACCGTTGGACACTCTCCTCCGACAACCTGAAGATTGGCACGATCAGCTGCCTCGTACGCCTCGAAGCCTTGAATACCAGCGCCCATGGTCATTGCTTTCCCATTATAGTGATCGTCTTTATAATCATGGATCTTCAAATTCTTCAGATGGTGCGTCCAAATCCCAAGGGCACCAGCACCAGTTGATTTGCCATTGTAATCGTGACCCGTGTTTCTCACTACCAATCTTATATCGTACTTTGTAGCGAACTTGATGGCTTTCGAAATGTGATCAGGCTTCGTGACATTGACTGCGTAGATGACGTAGTTGCCCAGGGTACAAGGTTTCGAGACAGGATTGTAGGGATCGCAAGTCCCGTTCGCAAAAAAGGGAGCCATGACGGAAGATGATGATTCATAGCTTAAAGGGCGACCATTAGCAAATAGTTCCTCAAATTCGATCTCGATTAACATACTGCTCCTCTGGCATCTGCCAGCCGTCGCGCAACGTTGCACACTGTTTCGCATCGTAGTGGGGTGCGTGACAAGGGGCACCAAGGGGAACAGTCTTCACCAATCGGCCGTCTATAGACTGATTAAATTGAGTCCAGATATCTTGCGAAGGCCAGCATGCGTCACCCGGAAAGCAACGGCATGCGGAATCCGAGGCAAAAGCAGAAGCTGCCCATAATGATGCCGTGAGACAGGCGCTGGGAAACATGGTCTTCGAAGCTCAAAATCGCTTTAGCCCTTGGCCTGGATTGGAAAAAAGATTCAGAAAAGCAATGTCAAGAAATTGGGGTATCCTAGCTTGCTTCGCTTCGAAGAATATGCACAGCACAGTCCACCAGTGCGAACTCGAATATGAAACATGGCATGATGCAAGGCTCTGCCCTAAAAAGCATGGAAGCACCAAGTATGCAAGGCTAGCCCGAGCCTCCGAGGCGATGCTGACTCCACTATTGAAAGGTGCGAAATGGGGGCCAAACCCCACCTGAAGGGTTGACATAGTTACATCGTTAGTTATTTGATGATGGTAGAAGTTAGAAGTACCCTCGTCACGGTACTAGGATAACCCTTCATCCTCCCGTGACTACCCTAGGGTACTAAGTACTACCATCATAACATGTTTCCCAATCGGGAAGAAGAAAGACAAGGAAGAAATGGAAGAAACCCCAATGATATTCCAGAGAAGGAGCGACCCCGAATGAGGGTAGTTGGAATGCATGTGATCAGATCTACCCTAGGGTAATGATAACCTTGGGCTATATCTTCCACCTTACTTTCTCGCTCTGAAATTCAAGCGACGGGTATTCTTCCCAGGTGAAGCACGCAGATTCCAACTCTAGGAGCTCTACTTGATGAAATGTGACAGTAGCAATAAGTTCCATATTTAACACTCAAGTGATCAAGGATTGCGTATCCTGGATATCACTCTTTCCAGACCAAAGGTCAGCCTCTGTAGAACTGATGTGTTTACTCTTCGCGGCAAGTTTGTATCCCACATACAATATACAATATAAAGGAACTGCAATGTAAGCTGCCACAAAGGAACGATAATCAAACACCACTCTACTGCCCATGAACTGAATGCAGTTGAAAATCATCGTTGATGATATGAAAAGACAAAGAAAAACCCCGACCCAGCTTCCTGGGAGACCGAAGGAAGCTTTGAACACCAGGACGGAATCGGAGATCCCCTGTGCTCTTCGAGCCCGGACAAACGAGATATGAGTGAGAAGAATCGATATCCAGGTGAGAAGACCGAGCATAGTGACCATCTTGACAAAGTATCCGAATATTCGGGATGAGTCCCTCCCCACATTGGCAAAGGCAATTGTTGTTAGCGAAGCACAGAGACCGAGTGCATAGACAGGCACACCTCTCTTGTTGGTGCGTGATAAAAACTTTGGAGCACGGTGTTTCAGCGAAAGATCGCACATGGCTCTTGTGGCGAGAAATAAATCGTAATTTGCTATCGACAAAATGAAGACCAAAATGCAGGCGTTCAAAAGGTGAGGTGCAACTGCTATATGTGCAAGACATATAGCAGCAACGAACGGGGATGCCGCTGGGCTTTTTGCCTTGCCATAGTACGAAAGACTGTTGACCCACGCCGCAGATATGTACCTCCGAGGTGCCATCATACCAACAAGCGTAATCCCAAGGAGGTGGAAGACGAGTAGGCGGTAGAAGGTATGGTTTATGGCGCGGGAGATGGCCTTGCGTGTATTAGGAGCTCGTGCCACGATGCCTGATCTCTCGCTTCCGACGTAGGCAAATGTTGCCGGTGACATCGTTCCACACGCATTGAAAAATCTCTGAAGACCACGATTGCCACTGTGACTTCCAAAGTCGTCTGATTCTATGAAGTATCGAAACCCTTTGATATCTCCATTCGGGCCTCCGCCGAGAGCGATGACCAGGGATAAAATCATGAGAGCAGCCATAACAATCAATTTGAGAGACGAGACGTAGAACTCGACCTGGCTGGGTAGCCCATGATGCACAGAATTGAGAATGACCATAGTGACCAAGAAGACGATAATCCAAACTCCAGGATTCACAACATCGGTATCCACCCAAAAGGATATCACAAGAGCGGCCGCAACTAGTTGATTTGGCGTGATGATGGCGTACTTGGCCCAATATCTGCAAGACATGCTTAGTTAGTAGCCTGAGTGGAGTGAAAAATTGGGGAGGAAAGAGTTTTGCATCCTTGTACGTACATCCATCCGAGACTGAAGCCCAATGCAGGATCGCAAAACCGCACAGCTTGATCTGCGACAGTATACGGTTGTGGCAGCCATGCAGCGACTTCCCCGAGCGCTGAAAGGACCAAATACAGCGTAAAACCTACAACCGAGTATGAGATCAATAACGCTGTTGGCTGTGACCTGGTCAGCGATAAGTTTAGTAGTCAATTTCATGTCCTTCTGGAAACGCCTCACTCCACTCCTAGGAACAGTCAGCTCAGGCCAAGGGTCCAGGACATTAAAGTCTTACATCGACATTGCCAACCCACTTGTCACCATGAGTCCTGTCCCAATTGCGGATCCGATCGCTGCTCGTTGCATTAGCTTGGGTTCCAGTTCGGAGAAAGGAGATGGCGAGCAACGAACTAATGATGCTGACCTGCGTGGTTGTCAAGGAGCGATAGATGTCCGCAAATCCGGCCGCAACTCTGTCCTGGTGAGCTGGAGCAGCTGATCGGATATCCGGTATACTGGGTGGAAGTTGATGGTTTTCGGAGCCATCATTGGAACGAAGTCGTCGCCGCGGAAGTTCGATACTGTCGATATTCTCCATTGGCTCGCTAGAAGTGGGCCAAATCAGTAACCAGTCTAGTCGGGGTGTGCAAGGGAGAGGAGGTTAACATGACCGAAGAGAAGTGCAAGTCTCGATGTTAGGAATTGGGGGGGAAGGCACGTCCTACGACTAGAAAAACACACAAAAGAGAAAGAGAACGAGAGAAACAATCAAAAGGCATTTGTCATGGATATTTCCTCTATATGCAAAAGGTTAAGCGAAAATCCCCTCCGTAGAGAGGACCAAAAAACTCAGGTTATGGAGACAAGAAATGTAACACGCAAAGTTCAGGTTGGATACCGGCAACTCTTATCACTGTCATGAACGGGTCAGAGAGATGCATTTTGACGGCCCGCGAGAACGACAAAACCGAAGAAATCGCAAACTCCCATTTGAGAAAGAAAAAAAGAAAAAGAACAAGCGATATACGCCCCGAATGAACCAGCAGGGGTCCCACACTTCCAACTCAAGATTATTGAGTTAAAACGCGCAGGGAAATAAGAGAGGGGGGATGATGCTGTTGAGAGATTCTCAAAAAATGAGGTTATGGGCTGAGAAGCAGAGTAGAGAACAGCAGCGAGATGTCGCAGAGTTCTCCCAGTGGGTGAGACGAGAAAGGAAATGTATGAAGTTCATGAAATTCATCGCGACATGAGGGATTCGCTGGACTCTGTCCGCGGGAAAATGCGAGTGTACAGGGAGTCGCTGGACTCGGTACGGGGAAAGTGTCGCTGGTGCTTGCGAGAAATCACACGGTCTTGATAAACACCCTTCGCGGTTCCCCGAATGACGGACTCAAGGTACTCGCGGAAATCGGTAGGCTTGAACTCTGGGTATAATTCGGTGGTGAGGTGATAGCCAAGATACTTTGCGTACTCGGGATTGTTGTCACCCCGAATGCCCCAAGAATATTGGTATTCGGCGAGGTAGCGAGGAATGAACTTGATAGGGTCGAAAGGATAGGTTTCACTGGCTTGGCGAGCGGCCACAACTCGGCTGCAGATAGTCTCTTCGGGGACCTGTGTGATGGAGGGAGGAAATCCACAGTTAGCCACGATCCCGAGATCCTCAAGTTCGAGCAAAATCCAGTACTCCGAGCACTTACATAGTTACGATCGACCTTTTCCTCGGCAAGTTCCTCCATCAGTTGGTAGATCTGATTTTGCGTTGAGACCAGGTTGTAGGCGAGAATCTTCTTGTTGAGAGTCCGGGGGTCGGAGATGATCATAGCCATGTAGCGACCAATGTCCCGCAAGTCGGTGAGCGCCGTGGGCATATTCCCATCTCCAATAATCTCGTCGTTACCGGAAGTCATGGCATAGTCGACACGCCCGGAGGGGAGGCGAGGGTATGAAAGCTGGTACCACCAGCCCACATCGACAATGGTGTACGGAAGCCAGAGCTGGCGGATTTGGTTGTAGACAATTTCTTTCTGTGAATGGCGCATGAGTGGTCAGCTTCAGTACGACATTGCACCATGCAGGAATCCGCGGAACTCCCTGGGATTCACTCTCTCGCTTAGGGGCTTTTTTTTCTCTTCTTACCTCGTCACGTAACCACATCACACCACCGGGGGGTGCAACGGTGATGAAACCACACGGAATGAAGCGCTTGACGCCAGCTTTCTTCGCTGCCTTGGCCAGCGGGATTTGATCCTGTTGCTCGGCAGGACCAACGCAGCTGATAACGACATCAATTTCGGCCAGGGCCTCGATCAGGTGCTCCTCGGGAGCCTTTAGGTCACATTTGCGGATTTGGATGCCCTTATCCGATAGTCGCTGGATGGCAGGCTTGTGGATGGAGGCTGGGCGGACCAGGGCGATGACATCCTATATCGCACGAACGACAGGCGGTTAGTCAAATATTGGCCAGCAGACACCGAAACGACAAAGATTGAGTCAAGATGCATACAAAGCGGCCATCGTCTAGAAGTCCATTTGCGATGGAACCTCCGGTTTCACCCGCTGCTCCGACCAGCAGAACCTGGGTTTTCGACATATTGGCGGGGGGATTGGCAATTCAAAAGACGCCGTGGATGGCGGTCAGGTCGTCGATTGGAAGTCGAAAGTTGGGAGAGATGGATTTTCAGAGAAAGGCGGAAGAGAGGGAAGATGGAAAAGAAAGAAAGGGAAACGGGGGCCCAACCAGGATCGAGGAGCGACGTTATAAATTCCCAAATGTTCCCACCCAAGGTTGCTACCCACTTCTCTGCCCTCCAGAGTGGACGATGGTGGGTCGAGTGGATGTTCCTCCCCTCGTTTGAGGGGGGAGATTCAGACGGGCGTGCGAGGACGTCATGAGGGTGAGAATGATCGTCGATTTACATCTATCATATGGGCTCTAGCTAGCCGCATACACATGTATACTGTATATCTATGTAATGCATGAGCCGTACGTTCATCCTGGGGATGATTTTGCTGTCGACCTTCACGGTACTATTTCTTCAACCTCACGGGCCGGTGGCTCGGGAGCAAAACCCTTCCTGGTCGGCGCCCTTACGTCATGCTAGCACGGCTTCCCGTGAATAAGAATGATGTTTGCGGACCATCCCAGGTCGAGGGAAACATCGCGAGATTGGATGGGTATCAGTATATGGCATGGCATGGCATGGGACATTCCTCGTCTGGTCCAACCGCAGCTGTCAGGAGATCGCATCGTGAGACGGTCAACCCTACTAGTCTGAAGTAGTCGGGTGGACACATTGGGAGTAATGATGGTCCTGCACCTCGGTCCTTTTTTGTCCCTCTCCGTTCATCCTATGACAGAGCCAGGATTCAAGTACTAGTCTGGTGCATTGTGCAGACTCCCTCCGAATCCCCCCAACGTCAGTGATCTTCGGATCTGCAAAGAGGCCTTGGAAATTTGAAGCCAAGTTCTGCCCAGTTGTGACGAAATTGCGACCAGTGAGATTAGTCACGGGAATCCAACATTCTCATTGGTGGACGCCTGTCCCAAAAATCGGAGATGCCCGTCCACGGTCAGCAAATCGGGCGGCCCAAATGCACACGATGCGGCTGTGAGATTCCCCGTCGAGGGCTAACTGTTTTGAATCAAAGAGGTAGGGAATACGGGGTACAGATGAGTTGATCAACAGGAGAGAGGCAGTCCGGGTAGCTCTGGGCAAATCGGAGCGCCATCATTACGGCATATAGCCCGGGGGTGGCCAGCCACATCCGCCTCGGACACGGGAGATCGGTGCCTGGCTCGACAATCCTGGTTTGCCGTCTAGGCTTCGCGGAGTTGGTGCCTCTGCTGTCCCCGTTTTGCAACCCGGAGCACGGTAGCCCGCAAGACCGCATTGAAAGGGAGCCAACCCCATTATTGTCAGCCCTCCCGGATCTTCTCGGGCAAGATCCTCTCCCCAGGGATTGAGGGGTTGGTGGGGTTTCCGGCAATGGCTGGAATTTGCGCTGGATCAAGTAAACCCAAAGACGATCTCGGGCTTTCAGCCTGCAACCACATTGCAGGATGGGGGCCCTTGAACATAAAACCCGCATGAAAATGAGGGCTTTCTGCTTTCCCCGCGGCTCATGCGGTTGAAATCGCGGGGTATGATCGTGCCAGATCACACTCCACTGTCACCATACATTAGTTTCATGGAGTCTAAACAGGATCATGACGGAGACACTTGCAGATTGAGTATATTGTGGACTGCCAATAAGAGCTCAGGCTGAGGGGGAATTCACTGTATGCTGCTATTGCCATGGGGTGTAAATGGGCAGAGACACCAATGTGAGGTCTGGCGGGAAGCTTGAAGCTTGAAGGTGGGAAAGTGGGAAGAAGCACCTGACTGGGCCTAACTACAATCCCGTAGGGTAGGGCACGCTGGAGTTCTAACTACTGTTACTAACTAGTCACCAATGAACATACAAGTCAATTGAATTGGATTTTGTTCACAATCGATTTCATATGACCTAGTGGATTTTTCAACTGCAATTCCCTCTTTCTTTTCTGGTCTCCTCTCGCCCTTAATGTCTAATCCTTCTTTTCCTGGTCACTGTCTTCAACGTGACTCTCATAACAGCGCCCCGATTCCAAAGGCTGAGCTAGAGAAGGCCCTATTGTTAATGGCAGTATTTCCTGCATTTCTGTCATGAAAAGTGGTCATTCCGTGTCCCAATACATACGATCGACCTCTAAAAACAATAAAATATTTGATTTAGATCATATTTAGAGAGTGTGAACATAGTAAGCAGCCCATACATGGATGCATTTTCGGTTTCTCCAGATAGCAAAGTTTTTCACCCGACAACTCGCCATTGTCTTCGTTGGTGGACACGGCGCTTTCGTCGACCGGGATAGCAGCAGCAGATATCGTGCAGGAAACTACGATCATTAACCAGTAGCGCATTTTTAAATAATTCAAGGGCGACTTTTGAAGAGTATTTCAATCATATCAATTATTGACATAGGTCTGTTATCCCGAGGTCTCATAAGTTATCTACTGTATGCCAGTGTCATAGCTGCAATTGGGTAGTGTCTGATTTAAATAGTAGTACAAAATGTCACAGCGTATTATGTGTGATTCCCGTGAGAACCAAGTCTATCGAAGACTCGGGGTCACATTGATGATCTTACAGAAGAACCAAGCTTCAAAGCGAGACCTTGCCTAGCCCCTGGGCAATCTATCTAAATTTAGCAGATCAAGAGTGAAAACTCACATAACAAGAACTCCCCGTGGCGGGGGCATAGCAGCCAGGCTGGAATCCATCTATAACGAATATAGTAACTCTATGTAATGTATGAAAAAGGTTGTAATAGCCCACCTGGGCACGTCTTGCCTTCTTTATGATTGGTTTCATCGGCACACTGCAACCAGTGCCGTCTACCCTGCATAGTGAAACGCGAGCATCTAGAACAAAAACATCGAAGTTGAGATAGTTGAGTTCCACGTTCCGCTATTTTCGAAGTAGTGTCATACAGCGTGATATAATTAAGCAGAAACTTCGAGCATACGGCAAAATCGACCCCGAAAAAGCGCTATTGATATTCGGCAATGCAATCATGACCAGCACGATTCGAATTCACAATCTTCACAATCCTTATTACTCCAGTGACATGCGGTTCCTTTTACAATCCCAAGCTCTGCGTGGTTCTTCCCAGTCGCATACTAGTTCCGACTTCTACCTCCCTCTGAAGCTGTCTCACATCCCACAGCTCACCCCGACAATAAAGCCGGACAGTCACCGTAGCCCCTTGCTTCAACAACAGCATTTCTCTCTGTTTCCGCCGCTCTTCCATGATGATAGCCCACCTTGCACGCACAGCCCGAAGGCGCTTCCGACGCGCTGGCCAAGCTCGCTTCCATAGGAAAACTTGATGTGTCTTCTCCAGGTTAGGATCGCTAGGCCATCCCCACTTCCGTTCGTCTGGGAGCCATCCTTCGTCAATATCTGTGACCTCGATATCTTTTCCGGAAGTGATTCTCTCGATGGCGGCCATATCCCACTGCCATGAACGAAGCTCTTGCAAGTCGGTTGCATCCCGACAAAGACATAGCACACCTCGTCGGGAAAGATGGTGCTGACGGATATGATAGTCAACCTGGTAGTGGGCAAAGAGAACAGCAGCCTCTGGGTCTGTGTTCTTTGTCTGGTCAAGGGTTCGATTCAGATTCTCCTCGACCAGAACATAGTAGCGCTCGCGCTGTGACACGGAGATTCGACGCCACCAAGTCGGATCCTTGTGCTGTGTTTCAGTGTCGAGGGGTGATATATTTTCATCCCTAGTTCGACTGTTCACAAAGAAAGGCGGATAATGGCTAGCATTGTAGGCTCCATTATTGATATCCCCCTTCATGATTGCCTCCGTGATGGTGATCTGACATTTTGTGCAGCTGAGAGCTTCTTCCAAAGCCTCAAGCTATGAGCCAGCACAATCAGCATAACTCCTGTAGATATTCAAGTTGCACAGCTCGTACCAGGTCTGTCTCTGTAGCTTCTTCCCATGCCTTTTCCATTGCCTGGATATCTAAGACATTGTTGCTCTGTTTATTCAGGTTGCCATTCATCTCGAGAGAAGTTAATGAGTTCAACGATGCCATTCTTGTCACGGAACAATAATTTGAAGGCATAGAGTATGGGTCCGAAACTCCCAGTTCAAAATCAAGTAATACCAAAATTGAGCTGAGTTGACTTCCTCCAAACGAGCATTTTCAGAGTTTTTCTACTCTGAAGAATATGACTTTCGGGGAAATACTTCCAGACAAACGAGGGTTCTGGAGTGCGTTTGACTGAACAGACAAAGAGTGCGTCTAGATTCTATTTCCAGACTAGGAATTCTTGTCACAGATGGCGCTTTGTTTTTTGTGTGGCACCGCAACGCCCCTCGATGGGAACAAAGGGCGACCGATATTTTTTCGAATACAATGAGGTCAACGACTTTGAAAGTTGAAGCGCGCCCGCAGTTCTCACTCGCATGTTTATAATCTATCATTTTACGTGCGGTCTGTTGAGAGCCCCGCGTCAAGTGACATTCTTAGATCTGAGCGTGGCTGGTCATCCCGAAGTCCGCCGATGCGGTGAATTGCGAGCGGGGGGCGTGACGAGGTCACTAGGTTTCATTCGATCCCACGAGCGGCTTGATCGCCGCATGCCCGGTCTCAGAAGAGCAGAATCGGCTGTATAAATGGCTCTTGATCGCATCCCTGTGCTCCGCGGATGAGGGGCTGGTGGTCTCATGGCTGTTCGGGCCCGGTTTATACAACCCCGCCCTTGCTCTACTTGAGCTTGAAGCTGCCACCTGGGCACTCCCCTTGCGACCCCTAGATCATGACATCAATGGAAAGCACGTAGACTAGGTCTCAGAAGACTTGGTCATCGATCACACTCGAGATAGGACAACTCTGTTCAGGAATCTTCAAGTTGACCTGAGACTAGCTAGTAGTTAGTACACTAGTTTATACAAGTCGTCCAATCCTCCTTCCTTGTACTCTAGAGTCTACCCTCGTCTGTACAGTGGCAGAGGGGATCCGGTCCGGCTCTCAAGGTGTACTAGTACTTTATCACCGGAGATGAAGTAGTAGCCGTATTATTTCTATTATTTTAAAGCTATGCCGGGATGATTGTTCGGTCTTTAATCCGTACAAGATCATGGATCAATTATGTGTACCAGTTACTAGTTACCTACTGTAGGAGTTAAACCATCAATCACGTAGTATATTCCGGCTGGTCATACTAGTATCGATCTGGATGCGGCTGTACAGCATTCTAGAGCTTGAGAGGATCAGCACATTGTCGTTAGGCATGATAAATTCTATTATCTAGGTATTGAGTGGAATTCCTGGAGTAATACCTAAGCTTGTAACTACTAGGTAATAAGCACTAGCGGCTAGTTGTCATTCAAGAGCATTGTTCAACTGTTTTATGGCCACTGTAGCAAAGTATTACATTGCGGGTTATTTGCATCAAGATAGATCATGGGACAAAGGGACTCAATTAGTGTATTCTGCATTTCAAATTCATGAGATCTCATGTCTTCAATTTGATCAGATTACAGTATGAGCATTTTCAACGTAACTATAACTAGTTACATGTATACTAGTACCCTGCTTGATTCATGACTAGTATTTCACCGGGACGACATTTTTTGTATATATTAGTTGAATTGACTGGGGACTTAACAAGGAGTATCACTAGTACATACTGTGTAAATCCATTGAGGGGGTTTGCGCTGCTAACCATATCGGCAAACACTCCTACCTCTAATACCAGTAGACCATACCCTAGTAGGCTGTCGTGCAATCTCCAGTCCTCAATAAACCCATCAATCACTGTTTATCATCATGAATTTTTCTCCTCTTCCCACAAAACAACTAAAGCACTATTTCAATCCCTGCAAAAGACAAGGATAATGTTCCTGGCGCTCCTCTCTTGTTTCCAATCGTGTGCTTGACAGCAGCACTGGTTTTCACTATCCTACTCAATCGCAGTGAATGCAAGGCAGTTGCAAAGAAATTTACCCAAGTCAGCTACCGCTGCTACACTCGAGTCATGAGCACGATCTTTCACCCATGGGTTCGCCTTTACTATCGTCCAGCCTCCATAGACGAGTCAGAACAGCACTACGAACTCGTCACCTCGCGTGACAGTCCAACCCAGCCATGCTCTGAGGATGACTCTGAGAGCACATCCGAATATACGAACATATCATCCCCGGATGGGCAATCTGAGCGATGGGATGGAGAAGATGGAGAGGGTTGGATTGATGTTCTTGTCGACAGGTGTGTGCGACGAATACAAAGGGCTTCGAGGTTGATACCAATGAGATATTTTGACTTCAGAATGCGCTGAGGGGCATCTCCAGTGACAAAGTATTTGCGCATTAAAGGTCGACTGGGAAGCGACTGAGGTCCCTATCAGAGCGTGAATGTACACGGCCAACTAATCTCCTCAGTTCTGTTCTTTTCCTGTATCTACGAGCCTCCAACTAGCGTCCGGCATATGATATCCACATAGTGGCTTTGACTATTGAGTTAACTCTGACAAATGAAAGATCTTCTGTAATAGTTCGTGGTATTGTTCTTTTATCATAAATTTTCATCATGCCGTAATCTAAATTGCGAGGATACATTCAACCCACGCTACTTCAAGGAGCGCAGTATCCTCCATCAACAATCAGATCCGCGCCAGTAGTGTAACTGGAAGCATCAGAAGCAAGATAGAGGTATGCACCCTTCAACTCGTGGGATTCACCCTCGCGGCCCATGGGAATTTTGTCGCGCCAGACCTTCTTAGTATCATCGGCTATGAAGCTGGAGATTTCGGTCGCAATATATCCCGGAGAGACAGTGTTCGCACGAGCGAAGCGAACCCATTCGACAGAGAGAGACTTGCCTATAGACAGTGTTATTAATGCTGGGGGTGCAAAAACACGGTGGTCCACAACTTACAGAGGTGGATGACAGCGGATTTGGCAGCGTTGTAGGCAGACTGCAGCTGGGGGAAGTTCACGATGTGGCCACTCATCGAGGCAGTCGCGACGAAGCTGCCGTATGTGAAGTTGGTCAGCTGGTTACCATTGGCATCGGTACCCTCTTCCTTCTGTCGGCGCCAATGGGCGGCGGCGGCTCTAGCACAGTAAAATGTCCCATCTAGGTCAACATTGATGACATCGCGATAATGCTCAAGGGGGCCATCCACCATGGGACCTTGGGTCCAGGGGATACCAGCGTTGGCAATGAAAACATCCAAACGGCCATTGAAGTCCTTCACCACAGTATTGACGGCCTCCTCAACGGCCTTCGCATCGGTAACTTGAACCTTGTAAGCCTTGGCTGAGGGGGAAGAGATCATAGGTCAGCTAGTCTTCTCAAGTATAGATGGGAAGGTGACGTGGTATGAGACTCACCCTGGACACCGTATCTCTGGACGATTTCGCCAGCACGCTCCTCACACTTTGGGTTGTTGTTATACCACAAAGCAACGTTAGCACCAGCTTCGGCCAGACCCTGGGCGACAGCGAGACCGATGCCAGCACCAGCTCCCGAGATAATGGCAGTCTTTCCCTTCAAGGAAAACATGCTCATGAGGCTGGGGTGCTCGGGGGGAGCTGTGTTATCATGGACAAACAGTCCCTGCTTGTTGATGGGAGCCGCAGCCATTGCGAGTATGAAGTGGCAGATAGCAATGCAATCAGGTATTGAATGTCGGTAGGTGTAGGAAAACGAAGGATCGCGAGAGTGAGTGAAAGCAGATCACTTAAATAAAGGCTCGGAGAGACAATGTCCAAAAAACCCCCCACTCAACACGCTTAGACTATGTACAATGCGTTGGCCGGGGGAGCTCCGATGGTCCACCTTGAGAAATTGGCGGCGAATGGTTAATGTGCACAACACATAACGCGATACTTTCCACGATGGGAGAGTAGAGCGGGTCGCGATAAGGCCGAGGTGGGATGGAACGCAGCGCTCTGTGAGGGGCATTGAACCGTTGTGGTGGGGGGACATACTGGACCGGGCTGCGGCATCATGTTGCCAATGAGTGGTGGGTTTGCATACTGGCTTCATGAAAGCTTCAAGTTCCCGAACCTCTTTACTTTGAATGATTCCTGTCTTCTATATCTTCAGATTGCACAGCTGTCAAGACAACAAAGAATCCACAGGATGCGAGGGCGGTCAAAGGGGGACAGGCTGGGACTTTCAACAGTCCATTTCTGGGGGACAGCTTCGGACTTCTCTCACCCCAGAGCGGGTCCCTCGTTCTCGGAGGTGGATTGATGTTCCACGGGGGTTCTCAGCCGAGACCGACTCGGGAGACTAGCGGTGCTCTGCCGGAGTCATCATTCGTCGAAATAGCCGTCCTCAGCATGCTCTGCCATGATGCCATTGGTAGAGTGAAGAATATGGACGATATGGAGAAAGAGTTCGCAAATGTTTGATTTTCAACAGATTGCGTTTTCTCACAAAGATGAGCTGCTGCTAGTGTTGAGGGTTCCGCGGGATGGGGAGTGGGAGTGGGGATTGGAGATTGGATGTTTTGGCCCGGCGGAGAAGATGGAGCTCTCTCTCTCTCTCTTCTCCCGCCGGATGTCAACACAGATCCATCATCCGCCGGTAAATTGACTACCTTGGAACGCGATGCCACTGCACTTGTCACTTGCAGTATTTCTCCCAGTACAATTGTTCAAGGCGGTTTCTCCCCAACAATATGCAAAATGGAGAAGACTCAGCTCTTCTTGTGCTGGGCCTTGAAATCCAGCTTAATACGATGCCGGAGCACCCCAGTGACAGGTCTCCATTCCAAGTCACGATATGAGCCTATAATTGACAGCCTTTGAACCAACTGACGGTCTCTTTAAGCTTCAACTGCCATGGTCCACCGCAGAAAGGGTGCTAGATGGTGTGGCCGCCAACATTCTTCACGGTGCCGGGGGTGATGCAGCCACATTCTTCGGCATATCGGCCAGGGCTCTCATAACAACAAAGCACCCCCCAGCAAGAATGTTGACGATGAGTCTCTGCAATTACCTCCTCGCTTGTGAAAGCCCGTTCTCTTTTTGCTCCTGAATGGTTCGCGGTCCTGCTGCTTCATTTGAGCCTGTCGTTGAGCCAAGTTGATATAGATCGCTACAGAACGACCTCGCAAAGGAAGAGACCAAGAATTCTCAACGAATGAAAGGCTGCACTGGAATCGCCTCGCGGACCTCGCGCGCTTTGCTTAGGAAACGCCCCATTGGTTGTTGGTCAGCTAGACGGCTATGGTGAGCTTGAGCGGTGTTGTTGCCATCGCCGCTTCTGGCGCGGCTATCTTCGTCGTCTTCTCGGTCGTTTCGATTGTGGTCTGGGTTCGAGTTCGAAAAGAACGCCATGCATTGAGAGTCCTGGGGCTTAAACAGGGGGAGTACTCCCGAAGCCTTCAAACTTTCACTGGGAATACCTTGACGGAACTCTCTCACGAAGAGGGAACAGCGCTCCGGGCACACGGCCAGTTACCCTATGGAAAACCGACAGAATGGGGCCAGTTGGCTTCACGAGAGACCTTGCTTAGGCCCAAAATCAGCTCCGACTCGTCATTTCCATTAGTCGACAAAGCCCGGTCTCTCCGGAATTCCCTTCGCCGAACCAGATCCAAGCGGTTGTCCAGGTCCTCACACAAGCGTATGAGTTCCATGGCTACTGTTAGTGAGATTCAGTATCCTAGTCCCCCGAGGGCTTCCATTTCAAAAGAAGATATTCCACTTTCCGCCATCGAAGGAGTCCTCGAGTTACCAGCCGAGCGAACCCCCAATCAAACACCGGAGATGAACCAAGGGGAGGAAGAAGGATTCATTTTGGGCATGCGGCCTGTCTCCCCCGGTTGGCCGCTACCGATCCAGAAGGATCGGTCCGGTTTATTTCCAGTACCCGAAAACCGCAACTCCCAGGATATGTTTGACCCTTCTCCCCGAATCTACGAACAGTCTCCGCAGCGGCTCCGAGGAGGAAGTATCACCAGCCAAAGAGCTGGAACTATTCCTGACGATATCCCCCCTCCGCCACCACCAGCCGCGTGGCCACCTGACCGACTCAGCTATGCAAGAAATGATTCGGCTATGAGGTTATCCTCCATGAGCCTGGATACCTGCAACAGCTCCATCCTGGACGATGCCAGATTTCTTCCTAGGTCTGCTGATACTGAGCTCACTTCGCCAATCTTCTCATCTGGCGGTACCTTTGTTCCATTCAGCGCGAGCGATGTAGGAGTAAAGAATGGACGCAGGAGCTTCATCGCTGCGAATACTTCACAGGGCATGCCGCCATTGCACAATTTCCCTGTCCGCTCTTCTTCAACAGCTGAGACTCGTCGGAGATCATCGATGGAACCCATGGAGCCTCGTCGAAGCATGACGACGACTTCTCGGAATCCTAGCAACTCAAGTGATCGATTTGGTGCTCCTCATCGAAGTGACTCACTGTCATCCAATATACCACAGAGGAACTCTTCGTTCCGCAGTGGAACACCTATATCCATGGCCAGCTTTCACAATGCCAATACCCCCGATTGGCGTTCGCCCACATCTCAGATGGCATATGTACCTCATTTCAGTCAGTTCCAGCGCTCAAATATCTACGACGAGCAGCGTGAAAACGACCCCTTCTACGGCGGATCGCCGCATTCCAATGGTACCCTCTTCTCCATGGGGTCACCTGGTCAAGGCACTGGCTCCATGCCGCCAAGCCCAGTTCAAAGATCGAGTCTATCTCAGCGAGGTGCTTTGCCATCCGCTTTGAAGGGCGGTAACTCGCAGCGCAAGGGTCATCGTCGACAGAATTGTGTTCGTATATCGATCCATCCGCCCATGACTTTCGGTGGATCAACGTTTTCTCCTACTGTTGAGGAAGAGCCCGAAGATCTTGATGCGATGGAAGAATTGGACTTGCGTGAAAGTGCCATTAATGGACTCCCGAAGCCCCAGCCTGTTTTGTCGACCAACGTCTCTCCCATGACAATATCCAAGCGTGGTAGCCGGCGGACCAAACCAGCTGTCAGCACCCTTGGTCCTCTCGCTGAAGAACCGCAGTCGATGCAGAATATCACGCCTTCAAAGAAGCGGAATAACAACTATGGTGATAAGCAAACTGGGCCAAACCCATTTGACAAAACCCATAATTTGCCTGAGCTTTTCACTGCCCTGCCACCATCCACGGGACTGAGCTTGTCACACACGCCTTCGCCTGATCGAACTCCAGCCGTCTGGTCAATACCCGAAGTCCCCTCGCCAATATATGATGACTCCCCTGGGACTGGTAGCCCACGACGTACCGCAGTCAAGGGACCGCGGCGGCAGCCTGGTAAACCCGTCCCCAGCAACTCCACTGACATCAAATCCCAGCCATTGAAACCTCTCATGGGAGTCGGGTCACCTACCGGTCTCCCACTTATTACAGGAACCCAAGGGAGCGATTGGCGAAAATCCACCGATTCACTATTCCGAACAAATACGGACGCGGGCGATGGGTCGTCCCGTCGATCACGCGACCTCCGCGGATCTCCAACAAATGCAAGCGGCACGGTGATAGATCCTACGTCACCAAGCTATGGGAAGAGGGGAAGAAGCAACACTGTACGGGACCGCGTCACAATATGGGAAGATGCCAATCGCAGTGCCTCTCCACCAAAGCCTCCCGCTGCACATTTCCCGGGTCTCTATTGCTACTCGGAGATGTCGCCACCACGCAAGAATCACAACAATAACACCACCAATGCCATTCCACGCTCGATGTCTCGAAATGAGAATTCCCCTCCGCGCAATGAGAATCAGCGTATGCCACCGACACCCACCTCTGCTCGACGGGGCTTGACAACGCCTATTGGTAAGGCACTTGGACTTGGGATTGGGGGTACTCCAGCCAGCTTGTACGATGGTGACGGCTTCTTGAGAGAGTGATAGCGTTTCATTCCCTGCTCCTGTGTGTTTTGGTTGCATTGGGTTGTGTTTTTTTTCGGGCGGTCATTTCTGTTCAAAAGCCTTATACCTTTTCTTTTTCGTCTCCTGGTGCACTTGCGCCTGTTTTATTTTACATTTCCCCTGATGTGAAACGTTTGTTTTGATATCCACGGTCTAGGTAGTAGTAATTATAAATGAACAACTCTATGATAGTCAGATCTATAACCCGAGTCCTGTTTAAAATAGGCAATGACTTGCATATAATAGTAGTAACCTTGGAATGGATAGTATTAAAGTCAAGCTCAACATCCATGGATTCAACTTCAAGTTCAAGTCGCTCTGCCTCCGAGTCCTTACATGTACTAGTGGGTATCAGATGAGTTACTAGTTAGTGTCACATACTTCAACTTGAATTTGTAGGTGTCAGGTATATGCTCTTAATGTATGGTGCTAGAGGTATGCACTACTAGTAAATCAGTGCTGTTGATGCAATTTTAGTATGTAGTCATGCGGCGGAGAAATACTTACACCTAGTATCATTCAAGTTCAAGTTGTAAAATTACTAGCACACACAAGTGCACAATTAAACTAGTTATCACTAATACCCGTGACTAGTATGACCATACTACTTAGTACTAGTGCTAGTTTCAAAAGCTGGGCAGCAAATATCCAGCTATCCATACAAGCAGTATTAGTGTACCCCAAGTAAGCTACAAGCTCAAGTGGGAATCGCGTTCCGCCCGGAGCTGCCGCAACCAGCTTTTTCCAAGCAGCTAACCTCATCTTCACCTTCCTCCGTTCTATCCCTACCCTACTAGTGATTAGCACCAATCCAAACCATCATGGAGGTACTTCGCACAGCCCCTGATGCATCAGCCTTCATCCCTATCGCCGAACACCAGTCGCGCACCCCCGCTTCGTTCCACGATGGTCCTACAGTCCTACACTACCACAGCCACCGCTGCAAAGTCGTGATTCTCGAGCGCGACCTAGTCGCCACCCCTGCTTTGAACGGTCTGCGCGGCCAGAATTCCTCGAATGGCGAGACCTCAGCACCAGACGAGGAGGGCGAGGGCAACGAGATTGCCATTGATGATGTTGAGACATGGGTGACATCCGAGTAAGTCAAATCCTCTCCAGATACAGAATGCGCGTGATCGCATAGTGCCGGCGCAATCATCTCAGATCCCCCATCTGCTGCCTCTCAACCCATTAAATCAGCGCAGCTAATGATCCCGCAGTAAATTCCTCCTCTTTTCCCCTTCCACCTCCACGGGCGTATCGATCCCTTACCCATCAATTTCCCTCCATGCGATTCAACGCCTGCGTGTACCAGGTGGCCCCGAGAGCGAGGTCCAAGGGCTGTACATGCAGATCGCGACGCCGAGCGCACCCTCCGAAGACGATGAAGAGCAATGTATTACAATGACTGTTGTGCCGCCCTCCGAGCCGGGTGTCGTGGGCGGTAGCACCGCTTCTGCTGAAGCGACGACAAGCACAACCTCCGAACGCGCGACGCAAGATCTTGCAGACGATTCTGAAGAAAGCCCCATCCAGATGTTGTACAATGCTGTATCGGCCTGCTCGAATCTACACCCCGACCCCGTCGAGCCGGGCGACGAGGACGATGACGAAGGAGGGAAGTTCTTCACGGCCGATGGTGCCCAAGCTTCGTTTTTCCAGCTTGGAGAGGGAATGACTGGTTCCGAGAATGGGGGACTGCCACCTCCTGTGGATGGAAGCTCTGGGTGGATTACGGCGGACAACATGGATCAATTTTTTGATGAGGAAGGGAACTGGATTGCAGAGGGTGAACCGCCCTCTTTCCCGCTTGGCCCTGGGGCTGGCAATGTCCATGCTCGAGAGAATGGGGAGCAGGATGGGGAAGACGAAGGGGACGGTGATGAGACCAAGTGGCGGAGAACTGAGTGATTGTACAGGACGCTGTCTGAAATATAGAATATGAAAAAGAACGACAAAAGAATATTGGCTTGTCACGCTCATTGATTTAGCGGTCATCGGTAGCGCAGAAGTAGCGCAGAAGACTACCGATGTCTATATCATCTATACCAAAACCCGGTTCAAAAAATTTATGGCTCGACAGTGGCTGAGTCAATAGGCTGAGGACCGATGGCGATGTAGACAAAGAAATCTCATTGAATCTCCAAAGCCAAGAGAGTGGGTATTACGGAGGAGTGTCCTCAGAGGACCCCTCTGTTCATTTCTCTAGAGATACCTCACCGAATTTCGTGCATCAAGACGAGAAATGGCCGCCTAGGTGCTGACCATAAAGAATGCAACGAATATCTTGTTTAGTAGAACCCTGTTGTAGAAGTTCTCTTGACGAGGAAAGCTGCGAAGATTTTCATGTCCAGAAGGCGTGGCATCAATCCGACAAGAGGTAGTTTTCGAGGCAAGAGACTGCCCCAAGAAACGATGAGGGTGCAGTGTTGACATGGCAGTTATGGGGTTTCCAGTTGCCGGCGCTATCAACGAACATGAACATATTTTTGATGACTTCGTAACCGATTTCAGACTGGTAGGCTCCCAAATTTTATGTTTTCACGACCGGGCGCCGCGCCGCGTAAATGTAGTGCGATCGAAACCAAGCGGAGCTTTAAAGACTTTCGAAAGCAGTCGTACTATCCAATCAACATTCGATATCTCAATTTCATTTCACACCCAGACCACCAAAGGCCCTATCAAGCTCCTCCCCTTCATTATGGGGCACCATAGAAGGCATAGATGATCCTTGGTCGCTTGAAGAGCTGTCTAACAAACTCTCTCCCTTTGCTTCTGGCGAGGCCCCTGGTCGACTAGGTTGGAGTATTTTCTCATCTCGGTCCAGCCATCCGGGTGCGACACGGCGCTTCTCTGCCAGCTCACGCTGCTGAATCGATATCTCCCAAGCTTTGATCGCGGCATCGGAATCATTATGAGTCTTCTTTAGGTGCTGCTCGAGAGACTGACAGGCCGCAAGGATCTCATCTGGGTGAGCTGCATGTTCCCCACTGGAAGAGACAACATAGCGAGCCTTTGCATCCGGGTTCAGAGAGTCGACAGTGACTGAAGGAGGAAGGGTTGAGGCAACGGATTTGTAGGTGTAAGGTAAGGTGACTGAAGTGGGGAGGTTGATGAAAGGCGACACAGTTAGTGGCACTTGGGCCAGGAGGGGATGAGGCCCTGGTGGTTTGTCAGTGGAACCGCAGAGAAACAAGAATGGCAACGTGGTGGAAACTCACGGTTTGAGTCGTACATGGTCAGTGTTCAAGTCGTTGACAGTGCTGAGTGCGGAGTGAAGTGCGGAGATGATGACTACCGCTAGTCCAAAGTGTCACGAGTTGCCAAGTCCGCGGTGGGGACCCAGGTGGTACTCATCAACTGTACACATTTGCAGGAAATTGGAAATCAAAAAAGAGAACATTTGGTATGCTATAAATGAAAGGACAAGAATCTAATTCTCCCATCTCCACCCCTGAATTGTTTTCGAGGAACATCACCAAAGATTAGTAACCAACAACGACGGATGATCTCGCCTGCAGGCTGTAGAAACCCCTCTGTAGCCTCTCAATGCGTCGAATAACTTCTTTTGTAAAACCCTAGGAAATGACTGTCCTAAACTCACTTCCCATGAAAGTGGTAGCCAAGCATGGAATATTTTCAAAAAAAAAAATTTAAATTTCAGCAATTTCAACTTTTGTCACCAGAGAGAGCAATTTGATGGCTGGCTGCAAAAAGGACAAAATCAAGCTTGCCAGGGCTTACATCAAAACGTATTTCAGCTCGATTTAAGGAATGGCTAGCTGCGAAAAATTTATACATACGTCCATACCCCCGATATGGCAGCTACCATGAGTAATAAGCTAGAAAAAACTCCGATAAACCTCCACGACTAAAGAATTCGCCTCAAATTGCCCCCACAGAGAATATAAATCATGTTATCTCTCAGGTGTTCTTGTCCAAATGCCTATCCCCTGAGAAGCAATAACCACAATGCAGCTAAGACCATGGGAATTAATACAGCCAGCCACGGCTTTAACAGCCCGATTAGTATCGCTGTATTTTCTTCGCTGGCTCCCAGGTTGAATGCATCCGTGTTGTTTATCCTGGGGTATGGCTTATTTGGTACAGGAACGCCGAGAAACGCGCAGAGTGGCTCCCAACCATCACCCAGTCGCATTTCGAGAAACCTTTCCGGTGCAACACCTTTGCGAACCCGATCGTTGTGTTGTAAAAATCGATCCTTGACTATGTGGCTGTGGTAGTTGTTCTTGCAGACGACATTGTAGGCTATTTTGACCATACGCATTTCGGGCCCTAGCCGTTTGCTATCGAAGTGTTGAAGGATATTCAGGAGAGGTCTCTCTAGCCATGGGATGATGGTATTATGGATAGATTTGAACCATGAATCGGCAGAGCGGGTTGTGAGGATAATCTTGACTTCTGGGTACAGTTCGTGAAACTCATCCCAGAATAGACATGCCGGAATGTCTAATAGTGCATCGTATGGTCCTCGTAGCTTATCAAAGTCCCGTCGATCGTATGGTCGGCCTTCACCAAAGAACCTGCATCTCATGGCTTCCGTCCATTGATTATACATCCGGCTAGGGTTGTCGATCGGTTCGCACATATGCCAGGGAGTGTACCCAAGTTCTTGTAAGGCCATGTACAAGGCTACAGAATGAGTAATCAGCTAACAAATAGACAGACGAGCACTTACACGTTGTTCCAGTGCGCGAAAGTCCCGCAACAACTAGCCTTAAAGGGACCTCGGGCTCGTATGGCACCTCTTTGTCGATTAGGCGGGCCATGGAATCGGTTACGATATTCGTTAAAACGATGTTGAAAGGAGGAGTTTCCAAGATCAAAGGCACCAAACGAGATCAGATCAGAAATCGTCATGCTAGAGTCGGCGGCGCCGGCTAAAGAGCGGGACAGAGGCCCTAGGCATCAATAAATTCACGGGCTGGTGATATCCACCATCCCCACCTGCAGCGGGTAGGGCGACCAATGGCCTCCAGGCGATTTCCTTGACGAACTGCAAGACTGCCCCAGGGTGAGGGGCAAGTTGGAGCAGCTGAGAAATTATCAAGGTTCAGCACTAGCAATCCAACTGAGTTCGTGTTATCCTGTATAATTGTCCCTCGCAAATTGATGTGGAGACGGACCCCAATCTCGCGGTGAAGCCCAGCGCTCGTATCCCGAACAGGGTATACATAATCCAGTCTCAGGTGTAGTAGCTTCAACCACGCAATTTTGTGTTCATTCGTGAATGGGGTTCATTATCGCCGGAGTGGGATGATCCACGATGAAAAATACTTTGCGACTCTTGGGGCTCGGCTAACTAACCTTGGAACCCTCGAAAGCTGCCATCCAGGAAGCTTTTCGGATCCACCCATCTGTTCCAGTAGGACTCCCGCATCGAGTCACTCCGAGGGCTGACGGGTACACTGGGAATACCTGGTATTCGATGTGTGTTCAAGTATTCAACAGCTTGAAGACAAATACTTATTGACAACTTCCCCGCCGAGGATTGTTCATGTGAATACATTCACTGGGCTCATGACTGGGACCAAAATGCCAGTGATCAATCAGGATGAGCCTCTCCTCAAACATGTTGACGCAGTTGAATTTATCATTCTTCAAATATTACACTTGTTTCGGGCTTAATGGATCACCGAGGACTTGCTGAGACGACCACGGACCGCAATTTCCCCATCGCTATGTGTCGCCCTGGCTTCATACTAGTATGGGTCATAGCCAAGTCACAGCCCGCAACTTGAACCCTGATGATTTTGTCAGTGGCCTCATCCCCTCTTGTTTTCAGATCGATCACACTCCTCCTAATTCAAAAAGAAGAGTTTTGTCCCTATAGATTATGTCGATGCTATAATATTTTGCATATCGCTTCAGCGGCAGCATCGACGTCACTCGACCACGCCTACTAACTATACCATGCCACCAAGTCAGACTGTCTCCTGATATCAACGAAGTAATAATGAATATTGCAGGGATTGCATCAAATAAGCCGGCTTAAGTTATCCTATATCATGATTTCCAGGTTAGCTTACTAGAAAACTGTTCATTGGTGTCGTAACTGGTCCGTCTTATGCTAGTTAGCTGAAAGGGCACATCGGGATCTACTAGATGGGAGTTGTACTAAGACATGATGGCATATGGCTTCATAAATATTACTCTCACGGTGAGGAAAAAAGGATGGAGCTCTTCATTTCCCAGTTCTTGATAGAGATTTTATGAGATTATACTTGCGCTTTCTTTCGATCACCAGGCTTTTGTATAGCTTCAAATACATCATCAAATAGATGGTTCGGTATATTGCTCATTGTCGCATAATCATAACAGTCGTAACTTCATACCATCTCGACTTCTAGGTCATATATGCATAGTGAATTTAGTGATCATTGACGGGCAGAAACACCAGGTATCGCTTCACTTGAACCATTCCACTTTTTCTTGCACCAGCCTCTAAATGAGTTTATCCGCCTGGTTTGACTTTGACTCTCCCATCGATTGCTCGGGGATATAGCGGGGAATTCTTTTTGACGATCTTGTCGTAGGTTGTAGAAAGCCTTTCTGCAAAGAGGGCATGTTGTGTCCCTGTTACAGATCCAGTCGTCAATGCACGGTTGGTGAAACATGTGTTCACATGGAAGTTGTCGAAAGGAATCCATATTGCCCATTTCTTCTAAACACATTATACATGTATCTGGAGTTAAAGCACCTCCTTTGTTTTGTCAGTGTGATGAACAGTGCCTAGAAATCCTTGAATGGCCTCACAACTCACCGGATATTTGGCCCGCACTATGCAAGGGCATCTGCTTGAGGTCTACATCGTACTTTGAGGCATAAGCGGTCGTCATGGTGCTTTGGAACCAACAAGAATGAATGACTTTGTTTTCAAGATTCAAATATCATGAGTATTCAGAGTAGAGTTTACGGACATGTCAACACACGATAAATCCGGGGTTTAATAATTGATCACTCTTCTGAAGTCATCGCGCCGATCGTTGCGTCAGTCCACGATAACAAGGCTAGCCGCCCCACACGCGTACCCTAGGATAGGCCCAGAAACATGAAATCAGCCACGCCCCCAACCAAGGTGGAGAAGACGCCTGTAGATTGTAATTTCCGGGACTTTTCTGAAGCAAAACATGGCATTCTATGCGCAGCTATCTTGCAAATTCCAAGTTTGCTTTATATGAAACAGCCATTCACTCGCGAAGTCATCCTTCAGGGGAAAGACCAGAGAATAGCGATTCGGCTGCCTTGCTTGGTGAACAAGATGAACAGGCCAGGGTGTACGTAAGGAATCTCATGCATCTTTTTTCGGGTTCAAATTCCTGTTTCAAGTGTAAACCAATTATGATACGACAGATCGCTGAGCAATTCGGTTGCCTATCATGGCAAGTGTGGAAGCCCTCATAGAAATTTTCCGATGAATTTTTGATGGTCCATTATTGTTCTGGATATACTTCTTGATCAGCTAACGGCGCTTTCCGTGATAGTACTCCCGAGTCTTATGAATACTAGCCTAATTATCTAGAATTATACAAGTGACCGTCCTATGCGTATTTGACCATATGAGGCCTCTGAGCCCCATCTTCACCTTGTTTGTCAATACTCCAAGATTAATAAAAGGTAAGTCTGTGTCCCTGTTCCCACCCGTCTAAAATTGGTTGGTCAAATAAACAATCCAAGAATTCGGAGTGTTAAATAAAGTACAAGGTTGATATGAATATTGACACATTTGTAGTGAGACTGTGTGATCAACATTGGGAATTACCCCTAGTCCAGTTAGGACTTACTATTCATTGGTACCCTAGGGCTTGCTTGCTACGTTCCATAAAAGACCAGTCATACTTCAGTATCTTAGTAGGTATAACTACTGTCAGATAGAAAGCATCGTCAACCTATGCCATCGAGTATATACCATCACGGCTTCGATATCAGTCCCCCAGAAGCACTTTTCAACGCTGCATAGTTCGATTTACCATGTTCGATGTTCGTATTGCGGCCCGAGCTGCGACAGCTAATTGATACTACTATAACTTCGAGGGGGAAGACCTGGCAGATTTTCGTTGGTATTTTCCCATATAGAAAGGCTCAACTCGTTAGGCGGACGACGATGACCTCGGGAGTACCCATTTTAGTATTTCCTGTCAGGCTGTATCCAGAAACTTATCTATGCTGTGCCGCGATCTTTGACTGGCTATAGCCCTGTCGAAGCTTTAGCCGTCACAGGGCCACTCTCACTCAGTCCCAAGACATCTCAGAGGGTGATATTTTAATGTTTCCAGGTTTTAAAGTAGAATATACTGTTCCTGTCGTGTTTCTTTTCGGTTCCTGGAACAAGAGCTAGTACATCTCCAACCCTATGCATACCACACTATGTATGACAAAGGTTGATTTGGCGGGGGCCGGGGTCAAGTACCGGCGCCATCCCCACCACAGGCCAATAAACTTGAAGCTGCTGTTTGCCCAGGTGACGAGTAACTGAATTGGTTATTTAATCTCCTTTCTGATTTTTTCTAATAGTGCGAAGGGTTATCGGCAAACAGCGCCCACAATCACAAGACACTAAATTCCAGAATATAACAGACTACTACGCTTGTCTAGACGAGTAGTTATTATGTCGAGCTCCGAGTCAATGCAGCTTCACTTGAATGCGGAAGCCCAACAGCTTGGGTGATGCGTAAATTTCAGTGTCCTACACATAGAATGCAACCCTCGAGACTTTATTTGGCCACAATGCTGCCCTTGTAATAACTGAAAGATATCGCCCTGCCGGAAGCTAGTTTTCCAGGTGCCACAACAGATTGCCGTTTTCGAGTCAACATGTAGTGTTTCCTACCCCCAATTCCAGACCACATTGGATATCGGCTTCTGTAATGTCGGCTAGGACTGCAATGAGCTTGTCCCACCTGTTCAAAAATGGCCCATCGGGGCCAAGCTAGTTAGTTGTGATCCTCTAGTTAACTACCGAGCCACCCGGTCGTAGATTATAAACATAAGGCTAGTGTCGTTCAGTGTATCACAGTCTATGTATCTCGGGAAAAGAGAAGGGAAAGATTAGAACTCAGGGGTCGCTTCGCATCGACAGTGACCGCATCGACAGTGATCGCATCGACAGTGATCGTGGAGCGAGATGTAAGTACTTTTGCCTGTTCACCGCTGCAAATCGCCGAGTCGATCGTCGATTCCGCATTGTCCGACTCCATTCTAGCACCGATTAGGTCTAGTTTCCTAATGTCTCTGAACATTGGCAGGAGTGGCGCGACCGAAAAGTGGCTGGATGGAGAGAAGATCGAAGCCGTTAGACCACCGATAGACCTTTTTTTGCTGCAAGTAATTGCCAGTACGGAATCTTCCAACCCCAGATATGATTCACTGTCATTGGTACATTGCAAATCCACGATGCTCAAGTGGATCAGACCCTTTCAGCCTGAGGCAGTGCTTGGATCGCGGGCTGAGGCTGAGGCGACTGCACACATGCTTTTCTTCATTGGCAGCGGGAAGACAGCAGATCGATCAGAGAAGAAACTGGTCACGGAGTTCCAATGGTGATTGTCAGAGATCTCTTTTTGGGGGCATACAGACCGAGAAAAGAAGAGGGAGTGAAGGAGGAGGAGGAGGAGTTGGAAAGTGGAATGAGTGTTCCACTTGGCGGCTAAGACGCCGCTTAATTTGTTTCTCTTTTTCCTCAGCTGCGCTTCCTCTTCTTCCTTCCCCGCGACAACTTCCTCTCATCTTCCCCATCCCACCCTCTTAGAGATTTCCCTTCAACATTCCCTAGGGGATTCATCGATCCGGTCCTTGCCTTCACTGGGATCCTTTTGTCCCGCGCTTGAACCCGCTTCGCCTTCCCCCGCCTCCGCGCGGTCTCGTTCCCCTCCAACAACCCCCCCCCCCCTTGGCTCCTATCTCCCGATATACAACCTATCTCCGACCCATCGAAGTGAAAAAAGATCAAGATGGACGGTAACCTTGCGCGCGCAGTCAGGGAGAAACAGCCCGTCCCCGAGATCGACTTCTCCCTCCATCAGATGGAAGATGGCTCGCAGGTGTCAACACAGGAGAGAGTGGTGAAAGGTAAATTGCGGAATACCTCGATCGACCCCCTCCTTGTCCACTTTTGCCATTTGCGATCTGATATAGCTAACTTCTCGGTATCTGAGAATGATAGAGGTCCAAGCGCCGGCTCTAACCACCCCTCCCGATGATATGTTTTGGTCTCCCGAAGACCCCTCGAAGCCGAATCTCCAGTATCTCAAGCAGCATCTGTATCGTGAAGGTCGCCTCACTGAGGAACAGGCACTATGGATCATTCACGCCGGTTCCGAGATCCTCAAGTCGGAGCCCAATCTGTTGGAAATGGATGCACCCATCACTGTGTGTGGTGATGTCCATGGCCAGTACTACGATCTCATGAAGCTTTTCGAGGTTGGCGGAGACCCTTCGGAGACCAGATACTTATTCCTGGGTGACTATGTTGATCGTGGTTACTTCAGTATTGAGGTAAGTACCGCCTATACGTAGACTGTTTGGGTCATCTCGTCTCCCCTGGCACACATGTGATTCTCACATTTCTTTCCTATATAGTGCGTTCTATACCTCTGGGCGTTAAAGATCTGGTATCCGAACTCTCTATGGCTTTTGCGAGGCAACCACGAATGTCGCCACTTGACGGACTACTTTACCTTCAAGTTGGAGTGCAAGCACAAGTATAGCGAACGGATCTACGACGCCTGCATTGAGTCTTTCTGTTGTCTGCCGCTGGCGGCGGTCATGAATAAACAGTTCCTCTGTATACACGGTGGTCTCAGCCCGGAGCTGCATACCCTCGAGGACATCAAAGCTGTATGTACCCATCCGGTCAACCTGTCTTCCCCCGCATCTTCGGTTGCTAACCTGAGGGGCAGATTGATCGTTTCCGAGAACCCCCCACTCACGGTCTGATGTGCGATATCCTCTGGGCCGATCCTCTAGAAGAATTTGGCCAAGAGAAGACAGGCGATTACTTTATTCACAACAGCGTCCGTGGTTGTTCATACTTCTTCTCTTACCCAGCCGCTTGTGCCTTCTTGGAGAAGAACAACCTCCTTTCCATCATTCGAGCACACGAGGCCCAGGATGCCGGGTACCGCATGTACAGGAAGACCCGGACCACTGGTTTCCCCAGTGTCATGACGATTTTTAGCGCCCCCAACTACCTGGATGTCTACAACAACAAGGCCGCAGTACTTAAGTACGAGAATAACGTGATGAATATCCGCCAGTTCAACTGCACGCCGCACCCTTACTGGCTACCGAACTTTATGGATGTCTTCACTTGGTCGCTGCCTTTCGTTGGTGAGAAGATCACCGACATGCTCATCGCTATCCTCAATACCTGCTCCAAGGAAGAGCTTGAGGAGGATGACACCCCAAGTTCCGCTACCGTCCCTGCCGGACCATCATCTCCGCCTCTGCCTATGGATACTACCGATGCTAGTGAATTGAAGAGACGGGCCATTAAGAACAAGATCCTGGCCATCGGTCGCCTTTCCCGTGTCTTCCAGGTGCTGCGCGAGCAATCTGAGAGTGTCACGGAGCTGAAGACGGCGGCTGGCGGTCGTCTCCCCCCAGGAACTCTCATGCTCGGTGCAGAGGGTATCAAACAAGCCATTCACAACTTTGAAGACGCTCGCAAGGTCGATTTGCAGAACGAACGACTGCCTCCTAGCCAAGAAGAGGTGTATCAAAAGAGTGAAGCAGACCGAAAAGCCGCGTTGAAGCGTGCGGAGGACGAAGCCGCCAACGATGCTGGGCTCGCCACAGTCGCACGACGCATCAGCATGTAAGTGGTTTTTCTATCCCGATGATGAAGCACGTAAAGGATCCGCCGTAACTAATTGAACTCGATAGGTCCGCGGGCTCTGGTCGCAGCCGTCGCCAACGCGATGCCAACCGGGATTCTCAGGATGCCTAGGCTATCACCCATAAAGTTGGGTGAGCCGATATTACGACGATCCATGCATTTCCTCTTCTTGCCCCTCCAGCGCACATGCCTTTCTGCCACGTCATGATCGATACGATACCCTATCTATCTGCTTGATCCCATCCCTTTGCCTTACTGTTAGTGGAACTTGTACGACCGGTCCTTTGGGGGACACCTCAACATATCCATCTATGCACATCGCTCTCATACCTTGAATCGAGAGCTTTGTAGATCTACGGTGATGTTATAGTTGGTTATGGGTCACAGGCGAAAAAGCATATCATGTAATGATGGCTTAATTTACACAATGAATTTTGATCGTTCCTGATTCATCCATTCCTGTTTACCTTTGCCTAGATATAGATGTACCAATCGTACTACTCACCTGGGCAGTACCTGGGTAGTTATTCTGTAAAGGTACCAAGTGATGAGTAGTACCCACCGGGTACCGATGGGTCTATGGATGGTGGTAGCCGGGCTCCGTATCCAGGGCTCTTATTAGTTAGGTAGTTACCAGTGCTAGTGGTAGGTACTATTGGGATCGTTTCAAGTTGAAGGGGCGTCCCGAACCTCCTGTTCTCGACCATGGAATTTCGCAGGTGTTAGATCCTGGTAAACCTAGAGTTCAAGATGGGCATTATATATAACCTTGAAATATAATTTCAGCTGGCTGCAACACTGTTCCATGCAAGCAAGACAGAATAAACCTGGAAGGAGACCCGTTGATTGTTTGTCTCTCTCTATACTACGTATTTTTGAAACCACGCGGCAAGTTAAAGTTGAGGCAAAAACCATAGTAGCCGACTCAAGTAGAGTGAACATGGCCAAGAAATAGCTTAATTGTTTGTGTTTTAATCAGAACAAGGCCTTGGCTATATAGACAAAAACTGGGCCGAAAACCATCTATCTGCGGGGATAGCTCAGCTGGGAGAGCGCCAGACTGAAGTACACTTTAGTCCGATATCTGGAGGTCGTGTGTTCGATCCACACTCACCGCAATTTTTTGACGTTTTCATCTTTTTGCCCTCTAATCGCGAAGCCCGGATAGCGGTTACAGAGGGGCCTGAGGGGCACTGTTAGAAATTTTATGCTAGGCCCTTCACACGTGGATTATATTATAGCAGCAAAATCTGGTATTACTTCAACATCTCGCGGGGATAGCTCAGCTGGGAGAGCGCCAGACTGAAGTGCACTTTAGTCCGATATCTGGAGGTCGTGTGTTCGATCCACACTCACCGCATAACTTCTTGCAATAATTTTTTTTTCTCTCCGTGACCTACTATTGCTCAGTATAGCGCAATCAATCACATATGTTGAGTTTTTCTACGGAGAAATGCCCTTTTGGGTTTCCTGATCACAGTGGTACTAGACCAAATAAACAGCGAGAGAAAATACCTCTCCTAGAAACCTCTATTCTACCACACGCAGCACCAGGCTAGGTACAACTAGCCGATTCAGGTCCCTCAGGCAATCAGTGCTTTCAAAAGTTTGTCATAATTGTGAAACGCCACGGTCTTCTCACACGAGGAAGTACCGCCTGTATCCTAGCTGTTAAAGTGCGCATAGCTGGCCAATACAATAAACTCGAAAACCTCTCTCATCCACGGAACGGCATTTGCTCTCTTTTCGAGTCTTCCTGTCAGATCTGTCAATCGTGATACTATGCGTCTTTCGTCGGAAGTTCCCCTACTCGGGAATGTTTAACTGAAGAGCCAACCACCGAGGAGTTCGAGAAGGGTTCACAATTCCTTCCACTATTGAAAGCTTTCGAGTCGTCAATCAAGAGCCGTGAGTGATTGCCGCTCATGACCATCCCTGTCTATCTATAGAAGCCAATACATAAATAGGAATGGCAGAAGAATGGCATTATGGCCCTGCATTTGATGAGTCGATTGAGCAAGATACCGCGATTTGGAAGGGATTAGGTGTAGAACGACTGCCTCTGTTTGTGCGACCAAGTGGTTGCATTAAATCACCTCTTGCCATACACCTTCTCAACCCAACTTTCTATGTTGCAGATTCACAAAGTGCCCTCACCGATGACCCCACCAATCCGACAATCGCCTTGCTGCACCAGTTTTGTATATCATCCGAGCGGTGCTTTATGTTCGATGAAATCTGTCGCCGAGACCGAACTGATGATTGCCTCCACTTCTATACGGCAGATATCCGACGCATCCACCGGGAGTTCATCCGAAAGCTTCGTCAAAATATGTTTGCATTTGTGGAGATTTGCTTTGGGGAAGAGGTATTCAAGGCTTTGTCACAGACGGCTCATCTCGTCAAATGTCCCCTGTGGGGAATTCTCAAGTCCATAAGGCTTTGGCTCGAGTTAAGCGAGTCAGGTCCAACTTCCATCCAAAGACTTATTATCCAGGCCTATCACCCGCAATTCCTTATTCGGCCTGGCAAATTCATGAAAAGCGGTTCTGACTTTCTTGAGACCTATGGGAGGCAGCAGGATCTCGCAATTTCGACGGCTATGCGAATCGCTGGATTTCATCAGACTGAGACCAATCGTCGCGTCTTTGGCTCCGACTTTACTCGTGGTAACTATGTTCGATTGAACTCTCAGCAAAATGCCGAAAGGGAGGAACATAAGAAAGGCCCTTGACGCCTTTCAAGTGGCATTCCCGATGAAATCCAAAGAATATGAGGTCAGAAAAATGCGACGGAAAGAACAGAAGGACCTGTTTCATGGACTAACAGAAATAAACACTGGATTTCTGGTGCCGATGTACACGCTCCAAAATGGACCAGTGTCTGAAGAGGAACAGGTAAGAGATTTTCTGAACCCGGACGGCCTACTAAGAGCTAATGAGTATGCAGATATCTCGCCTCAATACGAGAAATATCAGCCTGCGATCTACCGTCGAGCCCTTCTGCCATATATTAGAAGAACTCAATTCTTTAGCCGAGGAGGACGATGACTGTTTCAAGCAGCCCGAGATTCTTAGTTTCGAGGATTTACCAACTAGAGTTCGCTCGTGGATTGACCTCCAAGCTGGTCTCAAGCTTCATGGAGCATCTTTGAACTCACGCGAGACACTAGAGCTGGCATTTTCCCTCCTTCGAAGACGTCCTGTGCTACAATCCGAGAATTTATCGATTGAACATATTGCGTGGATGATCGGGTTTCTATACACCAAGAAGATTACTCGGGGCCAGTCAGAATTCAAAAAGGCCAAAGCAATCCCGGCAGAGCCCAATAAGGTGGTGTATTTGAAATGCAATTGCTGCCAACGGCCTGTTCTAGACGACGCTTTCCCTTTCGTTGCTGCAGAATCGCCTGGTCACTATATCATAGAAGTTGCTCGAAGTAGCCAGACAAGCGGCAATGGCTGTGGGCAAGATGGTTGCAAAGGAAAACCAAGCCTTATTCCAATGGGGCGTATTGTACAGTGCTATACTCGCCTAGAAACGAGAGCCCTATCTCAGACTGCACGCCGCAAGATATGCTGGAAAACTCCTATGTGCCGGTTTGGTGAAGATCTGAATGATTGTGCGAAAGTCGTGCGTGTGCGCTGTAGAGGCTCTGGAAAGGGGAGCCAGAAGGTACTATGTGGGCGTGAGAAGGATTACGACACACCGGAGTGGACAATTCATTCACCCCCCACGGCTTGTCCAGCCTCGACTTGAATGTGAATGTGATGGAAAAGTCAAAGACCACTACTTTGAACCGGTAGAGAAGGGTGTACCGATGATCATCCTCGCGAACCTCCGAAGAATTCACGAGGGCTTTCTGGGTGTAGGTTGCAATCTGGCCGACTATCCGAAGCTTCCAAATATTATATTCGATCTCCGTAGGAATCTACACCGCGGAACTAGCGAACTCTCGCGTATGATGAGTGCCTCCCTTAGCTTCCATGGAACGTACGAAGAGGCCAAACGGAGAAGCTCGAGAGAAACAAAGGACGTAGCGGGAGAGATTTGAGGAATTAAAAAGGGCCAAACTAGTTCTCAATAAATCTCAGTGATAAGGATATCCAGGCTCGTAGTGAGAATACCATTATCTTAAACCATAAGATTGGCCCAAAATGAAGTGCTTAAGTGGTTGATGGCGTGCGGCTCCTAAAGTAAATTCAAGTCCGGGCCATCAGCCAGCACAGCTAAGTTGCAATACACCAGCAGAGTCTATGAATTACCTCAACTTGAAGGTGGCACATAAAAAAAGGGCTCCGCTCCATCTTGACAGAAGAGATGGAAGCAAAAAGTTATGCGGTGAGTGTGGATCGAACACACGACCTCCAGATATCGGACTAAAGTGCACTTCAGTCTGGCGCTCTCCCAGCTGAGCTATCCCCGCTATTGATTGCCTTTTTAGGAAATATTTGGTACTATGTATAAGAATTGATTTCTTGACTATTCAAGATCCTATAACGAACTGACTTTATATCGAACTAAATCTTCTAGATATTATTTACACCTCTAACTGATATAAACTCTTTAATGTATAAATATATACTATTAGAAATACAGACTTAAGCAAGAGGAATATCCAACGACTGAACAGAGCCTCAACGCAACCAATAATTATAATACAGCATAACCGTATAAGTTTAGCGTTTTGACCTGCATAAGGCTGAAAATTGAACGTCACATCACTCCATCTTGATACATTCACATACCCTGAAAGCTTCTCAGGCAAAAATGAGTCAACAGGATAAAATCCGCAAATGGCTTCGCTCCCGTCTTGATATGAATCGGAATTGTAGCACGATTTCTCCCGCACTCCATCTATCCCAAGCCGTGAAGAAGTCCATTTTATCGTCTTCCACCAGAATTACGACTCCATATCCTCCGTCTTGCATTCGGTGACAATACCATCCACCTTGGGCTTGAGAACCCAGCCAAAGGAAATTCTTTGTACCGCCAGGGAAGAAAAGATATTGAGCTTCATGACCTTCGTTGGTACGGCCGGCTCTGCTTATCTCGCAGTCTGAAGAACCGCCAGCCTTGGACTGCTGTACCTCTAATTCAAGTTTTCCTCACTTGGAAAGTATTGGAATATGGGGCTGGCTAAATAGTTGCCATTTGGGGTGAGATTCCTTCTAGCCTCGGACACCCTTATCCAGCCTTCAAGGTTAACCTAGGATTTTTAAAGGCATCGAGAAGCTGTGGAGATTCTTTATTCGACCAATATGTTCTTCATCGACTGTACAGACCTAGTCTATAACTTGGACTCGATTCTACCCTCAGAGCACTTGTCTAAGATATCTGCCCTGACGCTTGCGGGTAACTATTGTTTTTTCGAACCCTTTGTAGGCATTCGGGAAAAGCTTCAAGAAACACTCAACACCGTAAGGGATGATTTCCCGTCACTGAAAAGGCTACGTCTTGTCTTGGGTGACTGTCCTGATCGTGATGCCGGGATGCGTAAGGGGGAAGATAATGCCTATGATATGGAGAGAATGTTCTGTTTAGTCGACGAGATACTTGCTGGCAAGCAAGAGCTTGATATTGAAGCCTCTGTCCCTGGAAGCTGCCAAGGGGGGACCTGGGGCTTCTATCTAGCTTATCTATACAGCCGAGCAGACGACGAGACAGATTTACTATATTCAAGGATAGATGGTAGCAACAATCTGTGGAGAAATGGTTCCAAGGGGCAGGGGTTCTTGGCTTTGAAAGCCATTTCGTTCTCCACTGGTGATGACTGAATCTGTTGCACGAAAGACATGGTGGTGCCCATGTACTATAGCAGTACTTTTATAAAATAAACCACTGGTAGTAGTAGTAAGGCCAATGCCAGCGCAAGAGTGTGATCGAAAAGTGTCTAGATCTCAAGATCAAGTCTACTCAGCGGAGGGTATCTTGCCTACATTGGCAGTTGATTATTTCCACTACTTAATAAAACCAAGGAAAACTACCAGTGAATATTTTACAACATATCTGAAAAAAGGGGTATCATAAAAGTCCTCACAAAACTAAATCCAACCCACGGGCAGCATTGTGACTCTCCGGTCCACGGTGAGCGATGTCAAGCCCCACCGCCCTCACTTTCTCGCAAACCTGCCCTCCGTCCACTTCCCCAATCTCAACGACGAGCCTATACCTTCCACCAAATGCCCTCCAGATTGCGCAGTGCGCTCCCAAGGAGCCTATCGCGGCCCCTGGATCCTGGCGGGGCCTATTACTGCCCTTCCTGCGCAACCCGACGACGGACACTGACAACGCGTAGCGGGCTGAGCACCACTATTAACAGATACGACCGCGCGCGTCGGGAATGTCGCCTTTTGGAATCGACATCGACTACCAATCCGCGCTATTTTACGACATCGCCCGCTATCAACCCTGGCAAGACCGTTCCGCCTCGATTCAAAGAGTTATATGATGCCCTAAATGGTGTCAAGGATGCGGCCATTGAGCAAGTCAGCATCAGTCGATTGCAGCTTGCCTTGCGAGGATTGGAGTCGGAGACACCACTCGTTAGAATATCCGGTATGTCTCTTCAATGGAAATTGGGATGAGCTGTACGGTGCTTCTATTCCGACTCGTAACTAATTAATTTCGCGTCTAGTGCTCGGGCTCGATAATGCCGCATCTGCGCGCAAGCTAGTTCGTCTACTGCTAGCTGACCCCTTAGGTCCCCGCGAGGACTGGGAGGATATATTGGAAGGATATGGTTCCGATCCTACACATGGTGTGCTGATTCGGTATGGCCTCCAAACCACCCTGTAGCGTTATAGCAGGAACAGCATGAACTAATCCTCTTACGCGGTGCTCAGATATGGCGATGTCTCCGAAACCATTCCCAATGGCTTACTTCCAACAATCACTATCCGATCGCCTATTCTCAAAAAAAGCAACATGGAAATTCTCGTCAGCTCGTTGGGCTCCGATTCAGGCTCATGCGGCAACACCCTTTCCGCCGATACCTTCCTGGTTCCAAATGTCACAATTCAAACATCTCACTCAGGCAGACAGAATGCTGTGCGTTATCCCGTCCATCGGAGCATCGTTTGTGGAGAGGGAGTTGATGGACTCTTGGCGTTCAGCACACTCATGGGCCGGTCGAACCTCAAAAACGAAGTGGAATCGGTTCGCGGCGCGATTGAGCTCTCCGTATCAGACCAAAAGAACAGCAGTAGCCACCTGTCATTTGTGGATATCGCAAAAGCCACAACAGCCTTGGACAAAATTCGTGAGACCGTTCAGAATGCTACAGAGTACGAACGGGGGTGGAATGCCAGTGGTGTACAACCTGTTATTGATTGGTTATCTGCTTCTGCCCAGAGTACCAGAGAAGACGCGCTAAACCCAGCCCTGGTTCCCCTCATTGAATCGCTCCTCGACGCTGCCGAAGAGGGGTCCAATGCCCAAGATGCCAAGGCGCTCTACGACCAAACTATTGGCATCGCTTCGAAGGAGGTGCGCTCCGAGATGGAGGGTGGTGTTACTGAATGGGCGGAGCGTGCCCACTCAGAACTCCGCAGCTCTCTCGAGGCGGGATTTGCTAGTCCACGATGGCGCGGCCTAGCTTGGTGGAAACTATTCTGGCGCGTGGACGACGTGAGTATGATCACGTCGGAGATTCTCGAGAAACGGTTCCTCCGCCGCGCAGAGAGGGAAGTCATCTGGACTTCTGGCAAATACCAGCAGGCTGGCCTGTTGAACGAACTCTCTGCATCCGCCGAGTCCACCTCGGACACTGCCCCTGCCAAGTCTACTCCACCCCCTTGGCCAACCCAGATCACTGATATCCGTACCAAACTGCTCACCACTACCGTTCCCTCTCTCCAAGCCTTAGCCCAGAGCCTGGTGCTCTTCAGCGTCTCTACTACTACACTCACATCTGCCCTCTCTGCCCTCACTTATGTCTCCATTCCCGCGGCCTCGGTTTACGAGTCATGTACTTTAGGTGCAGTCGGCCTGATATACTCTCTAAGACGCCAACAGAAGAAGTGGGATGTGGCTCGTGGCTTCTGGGAGGATGAAGTTCGTGAAGAAGGTCGGAACTCACTACTCGAGACAGAGGCCCATATGCGGAACATTGTTCGCGACGGTGGCAAGCAGACCGAGATTGTGACTACGCACGGGGCTCGAGACGCGATTGTTCGTGCCCGCAAGGCCCTAGAAGATGTCAAGGCTTGATAGAACACTTGTTCTGCCTTGTGCACTGTATATGTACTATGATCTTAGAATAGACGTCGACTGGATGTACAACCTGTACAATCTACTATGTTATGTATCACCAACCGATTGACCAGCAAACTCAGTCTTCCCCGGCCATTCAATACGGCATCCCTACACTAGTAACTAGTAGCGATGCTATTCCATTTCCTTTATTCTTCCAAGGGTTCGGGTCGGTGGTATACCTGGGCAGGTCTTCTAAGTTCTTCGTTTGATTCAGGCAGACAAGATCAGCCTAGCCTTGGAAGTACAGCGTCGAGAGTCAAGATCCTTCCCCGAATATTGATGACGATTCATGATTTGATATAACCCAATTCCTGGTCCTTCGTCGAGATCATTATACTAGGAAGCTGAACTCGAAGGCACCGACCGACAAGCTTTGCACTCCACCAACTATTGTTTCAATATTATTGAGGAAGATCCCCGTGCCTGTTCGAGTTCCGACGGAATCCACTGGCACCCACCATCCCGCAAGTCCTGGTAGCATGATACCCCATTTGATTTCAGAATCTAAAACCGTGGCTGTGTGGGATCCTTCGAGTCGCAACCAGGGCGATTTGGCCCAGGGCTGTTCTGCCTACTACTGGTATGGTTGTTGACTCGTGATATATACCTATGAATCCGGACTGTGACTCGGACAGATCCGAGCCGGTCATCAACCGAACTAGTATGCCTCGATATATCTGCACTCATTCATTCAATTCGATGAGCCGAAATAAACAATCACCTGGGGGTTATCCATCAAACTTGAACCGTGCAAATATGTATCACCTCGATCACTGGCACCCCCAAGACCCCGTTAATATCACGAGTGGTTTCATCATGCGCCCGTGCAGCCAATCCAACCGCATAGCGTGGGGCAATCCGAGACGGTGGAGATCAGCTTGGTGGAGGTCACTGGCCAGGAACAAGTTCGTTTCTAACGTTCTGACTCGAAGAACAGCAAACGGTGGGCAACTGATAATGCCCGGGAGTTAGAGATTCTGACTAGTCTCTTCCAGAGCTCGACCATAATTCCCGTCACCCCCCTTTCCCTCTTCAATGGCCACAGCTGTCCACCCATCATGTTCACCCTAGTGGATCGTCACCGGGGTCGGCTACTCATTTCGATCCTAATTCCCGAATGAACCCAATCGCCATCGTGATGCGATGGGTCCCCGACTCAGTCCAACGGGCGGGCCTTGAGGAGGGGCAGAGTGCCCTGCCTAATATCTGAGTCCCGAAGGGATTGGTCGACCAAGACAAAGCGTCGTGAGTAGGGGGCTGGCGGAGTCGCCTAGTGCCTTGTCAAGCCCTGAAGTACTCGTAGTACTTGATGTCCTTGATCTGCCAGTGGATGAAGGAACCTTTTCTTTAAGCCCTTTGCCTTTCGTTTCCTTTTTTACTACGTTCCCTTCTCTAGCCCTATCCCAGGGCAGTCCTTGTCGCTCGTTTACCCCTACGGATTTCTCAACCCTCCTTTTTTTGATCTTCGAATTCTATTACACTCTCCCTTGAAAAAGGCAGCGTTTCTTCATTTTCTCTGTCGAGGTTGGTCTAATCTATTTGATTTCTTCTTCCGACTGCAAGGTTGGGTGAGGGTGTATGGATCTGACCAGTCTGATGTATAGGAACCGATATCCACTTCAACGGCCGACTGTGTTTATTTATCTACGTCACGGAGAACGCGTTTGTAGATTAAACGGTAAGCTACATGCCTCAGTACTCTATCTCGCACTGCCACCTTTTTTTCTTCTGGTGGCGTATCCCCAAGGGTGGCCACCCCGAAGCAAGGGATCAATCATTCTTGGCTCCCCCGAAGGGAGCATCCCCATCGATCGACCGTTCTCTCGAATGGGATAATTTTAATGACGCATGATAAATGGCGCGAAATGCCATTTTACGACGTCGTGGACCCTCGTCGAAGGGCTTGCCTCTTGACCCAAAATCATACGTGGCTTCCCTCTGGCAACTTGACTAACATGATACATGATATCTAGCGACAATATCTCCCATTTCATATACGCCTCATTCTTTGCCGTTTGAAACGCGCCTTTCGCGCCTGTCCGGTTGACTCGGTACTCCTGGCGAGTTATCTATTCTGCCTTTCTTGATTGAAGGCGCCACTCTTTTATCGATTTTCGAGCCCATCAACGCGGCTCAACCTACCATCGCGATATGCAGGATATTCGTCGTATGGCAGTTTTCCTGGCCGCATTGGCTGCTTTCCCTACCGCCGCTGATGCGTTCTGGCGTCTTCCCTGCCGTGGGCGAACTGGCGTCGCTCGGCTAGACCCCATTGTTGACCCTGGGGAAATATCGGGCCACATTCACGCTATCCACGGAGGTGGAAGTGAGTTGAACGCGAACTGCTGTTGAAAGTCCTATGCTAATGAATGATGAAGACTTTGGAATGTCGGCTACCCCCGCGACCCTTCGTGAATCTGACTGTACCTCTTGTGGTGTGACCCAGGATAAGTCGGCCTATTGGACTCCAGCTCTATATTTCATGCACCCGGATGGCAGCGCCGAATTGGTTGATCAGGTTGGAGGAATGCTTGCGTAAGTAAAATACTTTGTTCCGTTCTGATCTCATATCATGCGCTAACAAGCTGTAATCTTAAGCTATTACTTCAATGACAAGGCCCCCAACGAGAAGGTCCATGCTTTCCCGGATGGATTCCGGATGCTTGCAGGCGACCCTTTTCAACGAAACTTCACGTGGCCCGTCCCCGATCCTCCCAAGTCCAACTGGGCGGGCGCGGAGGTCTCGCAGGCGGCTCTTCGCCAGAAAGCTCTTGGCTTCAACTGCCTCAACTATGCCACCACGGCCGAAGGGACGCTTGACCGTCATTTCTTGCCGAACAAAACCTATCTTGATGAACATTGTACCGATGGTATTCGATTGGAACTGATGTTCCCTCAATGCTGGAATGGCAAAGACGTGGACTCGGATGACCACAAGTCTCACGTTGCATATCCCTCTCTCGTTATGGAAGGCGATTGCCCGACCGGATACGAGAAGCGCCTTGTCGGACTCATGTATGAGACTATTTGGAATACATATGCCTTCAAGGACAAGGAGGGTTATTTTGCCCTTGCTAATGGTGATCCCACTGGATATGGTTATCACGGCGATTTCATGACAGGTTGGGAGTCCGGTGTGCTGCAGCAAGCGATCAATTCTTGCACGAATGAAGATGGCAACGTCGAAGACTGCGCTGTTTTTGATCTCCAGACCCAGACCAAGCAACAACAGTGCTCCTTTGACATGCCCGCAGCGCTCAAGAGCGAAAATATTCAGCTACATGCCGATGGACTCCCGGGCGGTATGGCCATCCAATGGGGCCCTGCGTACGCTTCAATGTCGATGGGATCGGGATCCCCGACGACTACTGCAGTGCCTGATATTCCTATCTTGAGTATCCCATCTCTTACTCTTTCGCTTGGCATCTCTGCCGATGCTGGAAACTTGCTCGGCAATGTGGCCGCCATGGCTACCGCCGAGTCGGCTACAATTACATCTACCACTAGCTCTACTACGTCCACATCGACACCAACCCCAACTCCTACTACTTCCATTTCGATCGATCCAATCACTGAAGAGATTGTGTACCTTCAGCGAGAAATCAAAGTCCTGATTGATGGCAAGGGTGTGCCTTATACCACAATAACTGGAACACCAACCACTGTTTCCACTGCCATGTCAACCATGACTGAGACATCTACTATCGTCTCGTATGTCGAGAGAGACACTGTCCCAGAGGAGCAGCCCGGAGAGCAGGAAGAGATTGCTGAACGTGCACGACGTCACTTGCACCATCACCATGGTCGTCTGCACAGAAAACATGGATTTTGAAATGTGAATACAACATCGGTAAGGAACGGTCCACGTTGAACGTGTCGTCTATTACCATATTCTCGGGACCCCAGATACATTTTGAAACTCACCAGAGCCACTACTGGATGAAACTCGACTGTATCCCGGGTACATTTTTATTCGTGTACATGTTTTCTCTCCCGTCGCTCGGCGGTGACCACTTTACTCTTCTTGTTCAAAGTTTGACTCTGTCCTGGCCGTAAGCAAATACATTTTTTGGTTTCCTGACACAATAAATACAGCCGTAACTATGCTCCATTGCGGTTTTTTCATCCAACTTTACCCCATGTATCCTCCGAGAGCCTAGACCGTCACAGAGGCAAATGAGAGGCAAATGAAACTCATAAATTGCTTGAGGAGCCAATAAGTTCCTATCAATAAATAAGCTGTATCTTAAAATAAAATGAGATAGTCGCTAGTTAACGTCGCTGAACCTATTAGGTTTGTCTCATATGCGAGTATTGTGCTCTGTATCCTTATCGTGCGACCTCTCCGCGGGTTTGACGAGACACGGAACTTGAGCTAGCATGCAGTGAAATGAGCGAATTGCAAGGTCCTCAGCTCACAAAATCCAGCTCGAGTTGGTATAGCCAAAGGTGGTTTACTTACGCGACATTCCCTTCGCTCCCCTTCCAAGCAGCAAACCAGAGGAGGTAGTAAAGCAGCATGCTTACAGTGCTCGCCCAGGTCAATCGCTCGGGTGTTGACTCCGGGTACGTACAGATTCACGACTATAAATCCCACAATGATTTTGTTTTCTTTCAATTCTGTCCCCAGAGGCTCAATTAATTATTCAAAATCTAGCCTCGTCAACAGGGGTAATCGTAGCAGTGCCGATGAAACCTTCTTTTTCTGTTTGAGACAAGATGTGGCCTAGATATTCCTTACGGAATGCTATTTTTGCCGCGAACCGGTTCTGACAGCATCCGAAGCTCAGAATACTCATTCGAAGGAATGGTTACATGCATCAAATTACTACGCGGTGCAATGAGGTTTTGCGGTGTAGCTTCATGGCTCTAGCTCCATTGCTGGATCAATCGTTAAAGATGAGACAGCTTTTTATTTTTATTTAATTTTTTTTTACGATTTGTCATTTCTGATGAGCCATGACTTTTTTTAGTTACTCATTGACTATGTATGTATCATAACTGAGTTTCTGGTGGACATAAATAAACGGTCATGGAATCTCATCGGAAACTATGCTGAAGCCATTCCCAGCGTGCCTCTTTTATAGGATTCCACATGTGCAGTCCACTCTATCAGAATTATTCATCAAACTTAATTATGTGTATCAATTTCTTTCATATCCTTTTGTGGCCTACTTTGCTTCTCACCACAAATGCATTCCCTCGCGAAACCGTCAAAGACGACACACCAGTGGTGCCAGTGACAGCAGCCCCCGCACAGCCACTGGTAACCGAAGCAGCTCATCTCCGCTGCACAGATGGCTCAACAATTCTACACACAACGGACTGTACGATGGGAACGCCTTTGTCCTATTGCTACAAACCGAAGCCTCCCATAACCTGCGAGAATGGTTTTTTCCCTTCTGTCTGGCATCCTGATCATTGTTTGGAGGAACAAACCTGTTTTCCCCTTGATGCAGACTGGATCAAAACGGAGTGCTCGAACGGTGCCTTCCCGTTTACAACCACCACACTTTACGAAGGGACTCTGGCGGATGGAGAGTGGACAGCAGTTAGCGGTAAGAGAGTACCTCTTGAAGCGTGACATCAAGCAGCTCTTTACACGCCAACAATATTTCAATTTCAATGAAGATATGGAGGGCTAACTACATAAACTCGCCTTCTTAGCCGTATCTTGTGCTTGCGCCACAGATCAGTGGTATAGCATAACAACCCTTCACGGCGGTTCCGGTTTGGATATGTTCTGCATGCCCTATAAATCTTGTCCTCCTGGCATGACAACCTCTATCAGTACCAACGCGTACTGTGCTACGGCCCCATCAGGTGTCTGTTTGGATACGCAATACAAGACTGAATTTTGTGAGTGCGCGGATCCTATGCAAACTCCAGTGTACGCCGATGATCCCGAGGAGGGGGCCATTGGTTGCGAGTAGCAGGGGTATTGAAATCATGATATGATCGTGAACTTGCAGCCGAGAAGGTCTAATTGATTCATTGTGTCTCAAACGCTTAACATTTAATTGCACGCTTCTTCATCTATCGTCACTAGTATACTTATCAAACACGTCACTATAAAACTTTCGTCCCACATCACGATGACTGCGGATTTTAGTTCTTAGCTGAGACTCTCCCCACGTATCATAAATGCCTCGGAGAAAAGCAGAATCAATGTTTGCCCCAACGTCTCTATCTATGGATGAATTTGTAGCAGAAAAATAGCTCTGCAGTGTGCCGAGGGCTTCTGCTTTAGTGAGATTGCCTCGAACGCCCTGGAAAAATGGCACACTATATCTCTCAAGAGGCCCAGAGAGAACTCGATGAGTCGTAGCTTTGCAGATACCATGGGTAACAACTTCAAAAGCTTGTCCAATATTGACAACGAACGTATCCTGGATTACTGGTATGTCGATCCAGTCACCGCTTTTGTTAAGTACCTGTAAGCCCTTCACATTTGGAGGAGATGCCTGCAGTAGGAATGTCCACCAGCCGGATGAATCTTTATGAGGGCCAACGCCTTGATTGATAGAATCCGCGGATTGATCAGAGGGTGGATAGTGCACAAGCTTGAGACGATGCTGATCGGATAAGAACGAATATAACAGCTTGGGTGGTATGGAAAGAGCTTCAGCGACCAAGAGTAAAAACCTCTCGCCCAGCTTTGTGAGCTCTTCGATATATCTCTCAACTTTCAATCGGATATCTGGTTCGCCCGGTGGCCACTAGAGGATCATGACGATTATTTCCATGTTTAAGATAATCACCCAATGGTCATACATACTTGATTAGGTCCCTTTAATCTTTCATGCAGGGGCTTTCCCTCGCACCAAGAATCCGGGAGTTCAGTTGCAAATTCAAACTGCTCGCGTAGATCTTGTACCCCAGCCGTTGTTTCCGAACCAACTTGACTGTAGCCCAAGAAGTGGGGAGAGTGGTGCAGATCCACTTTTTCCTTGCACTCCTGGCTCAGTTTGAATAGCCGAGGGAGAACTCCTTTCAGGTCGGACACGACGTTCTGTGGAACCTCGTGATTGGAGACGTACAGAAACCCGACTTGGATAAGAGCCTGGTGGAGCTGTTGCAGGAGTCCTGGACGGGTAGTGGGGGAGTTGGCCAGAGATAAGTCGACGATGGGGATAGATTGAAAGCTGGAAGACATTGTTTCGTGAGGCGATCCGCCTGCTTTGCACAGTTCTCTATGGCTTTCAAGGAGATTTTGTAACTGTCTGAGTTGGATGGCGTAATTCGGGTGTGGCATTTGCCATTTCCCCGATGACTTCAAGTTTATCGGTGCTGCTCCGGGGTGCTCTGTGCCCTGCATGACTCCTATTGACCCACTTTTGCTAGTTAGCTAGTATGTTCTGTCTACTCCCCAGTTTGTAAACCAAACAGCATTACAGCCAGGAATATAAACTTGAATTAATTGTCGCCTTAACATTCTATTATAGCCCCGAGTCTTTACCTGGGAGCTTGTCAAGTTTCAAATTATGTTGAAAAATGCGCGTAAATAATAAAGGCACAAAGTTCTACTCTAGTGTAGATTTCCCATTGACACTGGCTGTAAGGAGGGACTCGGATCGGTCAAGCAATAATCACTGCTACTAGCACGCTGTGACTATTGTGTGTTGATTGTGCATGGACGCTAATTGACTAATGATCGTTTCAGAGAAGATCAAGTTTAAATACACTTTCCACCATCAACTACCATCTCCGTGCCATTGATAAAGCTGCCTTCGTCGCTAGCAAGGTAGAGACACATATTGGCGATATCATCCGCTTCGGTCAATCGACCCAGAGGCACATTACCCAGGAATTTCGCACGGTTCTCGGGCGTATCCTCCATACCTGTGAACATGGAGAATAATCCGGTGCCTGAAAGCAAAGGAGCCACGCTATTCACGCGAATATTTTGAGGGCCATACTCTGCGGCAAGCCCTTTAGTGGCCTAGTGGACATATTTGGTTAAAAGTTAAATCTTTATAGACTTTATGACAGGGTTCACTCACATTTGTAACTGCTCCCTTGGAGGCGTTATACCAGACAAGGCCTGGTCTTGGGCGTGCTGCACCAGTCGACGAGATATTGATGATCGAACCGCCCTGACCCTGCTCGATCATGCGGGGGATGACTACCGTGCCAGCCAAGTAGATACTCTTTACATTGACCTTAAATACGCGTTCCCACTCATCCTCGGTGACTTCAACGGTGGGCTGTCCAAGTGTCAGGTTTCTGCATTGCCAATCCTTCGAGTGGGTCAATGGGGTGGGGGTTCACCAACCTTGTTGCGATAGGTGGTTCCAGCATTGTTAACCAAAATGTCCAGTCTGCCGAACTTAGAGAATGCCAGGTCTGTCACTGTCTTCCATTCATCTGCCTGTGTGACATCCACGCGTTGGAACACCAGATTGGCGGGGTTCTGGGCAGCCACCTTCTCGCCCCCGTCGGTGTTGATATCAGCGACAATCACCTTGGCACCCTCTTCGCCAAAGCGACGAGCAATCGCAGCGCCGAAGCCAGATCCTCCTCCTAAAAAGAAATAGAAATTAGTTATCTGTGTCCTGAGGGAGGTTTAGTATAGAGCAGCTTAGACTAACCTGTGACGATGGCGACTTTGCCTTGCAACCTCGAACCCTGAGAAGACATTGTACCGATTTGAACCGTGAGAATAAAATATTGAGTAGACCGGAAACCACCACTTGATAGCCTTTTAAAGGGGCACCTGTGAAGAGGGGCAGTCGGCGATCGGCATGAATTCCGTGGTTTCCCCGCAGCAGCAAGCCACCGTCTCCAAGGGCTCTCCCGATAAAGCCGTTATGGCCCAATAAAGATTGGCGTTACATGAGAAGAACTCAATTTGGACCGGACTCCACCAGAATTGGGTCTTTGACTTTGAGGTAACACAGCTCTCTTTCGAATGCTTTCTATTCTTGCTAAGGTATACTCGCAACTACTAGTAGACATTAACACTTGGAGATTAACATCCACATATTTCAATCATGATACTACATAGTATTCATTAAACTCGGACTTGAATTACTTATATGCCGAAATATGAGTTTTCGAATATAGAAACGATATGAATAAGATAGTTAATTCATTGTCCAGCAAAGGGACCGGTGATGAAGCTGAGCTTGGGTTGTTGTGAGTCCAAAAGAAGACAAAACGATCATATGATTTTGGCATATGCATGAGCTGCATAACTACATAAACGCTTCACATTTCAGCTGCCATTGGGCCATAAGGAGGCAATATATCTACTCCTCGAGAAAGAGATGAGGATATAGAAAGCCTTCTATCTCTACCCTCGCCTACTAATCGAGACGATCAGACTGCCGTCAGAGAGTGAGCGGGAGAGTTATGCGGCCGCAAAGGCGTACCATCCAATGGACAGTCAATTTGCAAATATTTCAGTCAAAAGGGCATCGAGCTTCCTTGTGCTCACGGAGCGCAATGGGAGGCAATGGCATGGATGTGGCATTGATGATCCAGCGAAGGTGAGACTACAGAGGGTCAGACACATCCTTGAGGCCGTCTGTCTCCATGAATCCCATGATTTATTTCGAAATTATCAATATGAAGGTGCATATGAGACAACTTTACGTTTATTCTGCGCTCTTAAATTGCAAAGTACTGTGCCTAGATTGTTATATCTTCAATTTGCCACTTACACCAAAAAATGATTATTTCAAAGATCCAAAAAGCATTCTTTTATTCCAAGTCCCAATGAATTAAAATTTTGGTTCAAGACTTCACCTTCAATGTGTCTTCCTGCCCAAGTTTTTCCCACAACCTTTCTAGCGCGTCTCGATCCTCTTTGTCGCAGCTTGGTCTGATAGCCCTTAAGCCACACTGACCACAATCATTATCTGCTATATTGGCAACGAACTGCCAAGGTCCTACTCCTGCATCGAACGCATAGTAACGGCTTTTTTTGAGCTTTAGAACAATCTTTCTTTCATGCTCGAAGGGCATTATGTCTTCTTTCCATGAAGCACTGCGACCGAATTCGAACCGCTTCAAACGAGGCAGACCATTTTCGAAGGCTGCAAAATAGTCATGCCATCTAGTCGCGTAGTCATAGTGCAAGGACCAGTCATCCACTGATGATCGTTTCATAGCAGACTTTTCTATCTGGCAGCCGAACTTATCGATGTCGTCATCAAGGATCCGAGTATGGAACAGAATAGTGCAGTCATCAAGGTAGAGCTCCTGTAGTGTGGAACGATGAGAAATAATCCACTGCAGGTGTTTGTCTTCAGCGAAGGAAAATCTGCCGAGGGCTAGGGATTCCAAGCATGGAAAGTAAATCCCGTCCAAGCAGACCTTAGGAAAAAATCCATAATAAAAGTCCGAATAGAGGCATAGATTTCGCAAGTTATTCATTGTCGGATGGAGCCATTTTGAAGGCAAAATCCGGGCAAAGCAGTCGTGCACATCCCTATTCTGGTGTATTTTAGTATACGAGGCAATCTTTCCTTTTGGTCTTCGGGGCGTAATTCAAATGACGCTTACCATAAGCTCCGACTCTGGGGCAGCAGTTTCTAACTGATGGATGACATTCAATCGCAGAGAATCCAGGCCCTGCAGAACTTACTGCATCTTAGGCAAGCATCCTTCCTGTATCGGGGTAATATTTTGATAGTTTTGGATTGCAAGCTCCTTGACCGGCTGATCTAGAAGTGCCAAATTTTCATACAGCCAGTTCATAATGGTGGCTCTGTATTGCGGAGATTCACTTGTGCCATCTTTAATGTCCCCGTAACGGGTCCTCGAGCACGTTTTGTCAAAGCGAAGAGCAACACTCTGCAGGTTTGAGATATCTTTCAATGTGCTCAGGGGCTGTTCCCAACGTGGTGTCTCTTTACCTTCCTCCCAATTATCATAGGTCTATTTACATTCGCATTAGCAGAAGCTTACTAGTAAGAAGTCTGATCTGCACAGCAAAGTGATTCCGAATCACCCTAGGTTCTCACTCACATGGTCTTCTTCAACGGTATTGAGATAAGCCTTGCGGACCATTTTTCTATATTTCGTATGGGAAGTTACAGAATTAAACCTTCTCAGCTATCTTCATCATCGTATAAAAATATTGACTGGAACAGATTTGGAGCTGTATAGTTGCATAATACGCGACATGGCAGTCTCAATGCGTAGAGAGATTTCCTATCCACTAGAGAAGTGATAGACACCAATAGCTTGGGTGGAAGGTGGGTAAAAGTATTTCTCGACATTCTCTTTGAAATTTATGGGTTGGAAAAAATCATTAGAAATTGCAATGACAGCTCCTCAGCATACTTTATGAGCCTCGCTAGTCTTTAATGGGCGGGGTGGTAGGATAGCCGGCCCCCAAGGGAGCCTGAAAGCGGGCACCACTAAAACCGAACTAAAAATTGGCAAACTCGTATTTTCATCCTCCAGTCAACTTTATAAGCTTGGTGTGAAGCCATCCACTTTCACATTCCAGGCTAACGGGAAGTGTGGGCCCTCGTCTCCATCCCAGCCACCGGCCATCATAGCAACGGCAAGCAACAAGCTGCCAGTATTAGGCATATAGGGAGTAGGAACTCGGCTTCCTCCCTCGGGGTATCCCGCATCGTCAAAGGAAAACAAAGGATCCAAGAGGTAGGCAGTTGCCTGTTCTGCATCACCCAAGCGTAAGCTATTCATTGCTAGCATGCTAAAGTCCCAACCATAGGAGTCAGTCAAGTTCCACTTGCCCTTGATAAGCTTAGCCGTGTTCTGCATGACAGTCAAGTTGAATGATGACTTATTTGATGGTGGTGGAAGTAAGCCATAGATACCAGCCATAGCTGGATGGTCTTGCAGTGTTGTACTCCCATTTTTCCACATGTCAGGAGTTCCCTCATAAACGGCATACGCATCATCAATAATGGGGAGTGAAGCAAGGTTATCCCTCACCATGGACCACTTTTTGGAGGCCGGGAGACCTTGGCGCTCTTTCCATTGGCATGCGACGTCCAGGCCGAAACGCCAGTATGCAAGCTCGAAAGTTGGATTCAGAGTTGCGTTCGGGTTTGTATTTTCACTGACTGGGTACATAGGAGGCCCCAGGTCGTAAACTCTCGTTGTCTCATTCCACCAGGCGTATGATGCCATGAAGTCTGCAGAGGCAGTTATCACTTCATCCCAATCTTCTAGAGTCTTTCGCTGAGAATATTCTCGATAGAAGTATTCCGCAAAATGCATCACATGCGGCTGCTGCCAGATCAGGAGAGCATTGATTTCACCAGGAGCACTGCGTCCTGTAGGGTCTGTCATCTTTCCCCATCGTGCGCCTTTGTACCCTTGAGCAGCAGCTCGTTCGATGCTAGATTGCAAGAACCGCTGGTAAGTGCTAGGGGCACTTCTTGCAAGCAGGTCCAGGTGTCCCCACCGTGCAAACTGCAGGGAATGCCATAGAAACATCTCAAGCTGAGACAACGTTTAGTTAAATCAATCAGCTCACAATGAAACTCGTCCAAATAGCGAAAGATTATTTGTAAAAATACTCACATGGAATTTGCCATACCACCCATTGTTTACAAGTCCTAAGCGGAAGACTTAGTTTAGCACTGTATTCATATAGCAAGCCGAAAAAGGGCGTAGTCTACCTGACTCTGTATTCCGAATCAGCAATATTCTCTAGATGAAAAGGCTTGCCTTGGGCTCGATTGAAAGGATAAGTTCTCTGTCAAACTTCAACTCACCTTGCGGGGGATTGTATGAAGCCTCATTGACAGCCACCAAATACTGCGAAAGAATGATCCTTCGCTGCAGCTCCCTCGCACTTGCATTTTGAGTAGCCGAGAGATCGATAAATGCACCAGAGGTCCAATAATTCCTCCACCACCTCTGCGATGCAGTAACAATAGTTTGATACTCTGGCACGACTTGGTGCACCTTTTCTGCAGGGGAGAAATCGACCACAAATTGCAAGCTGTTGGACCTATTAGGTCGCAAGGCATACTTGTTAGTTCCATTCAAGGGCCCCGAAAAGGTGGCATTGGAATTCCATGTTGTTAATGCCCGGTTGATGTTATTGTCAATTGTGTGCGCGAACGAGGCAGTGTTCAGGGTGGTGTTCATATCCACTGTACTATTTGAGGTTTCGTTCCACACGCCAACATAGGGTGCGTCAAATTTATTAGTATCAGAGTAAGGGAATCGCAAGAACACTCCTAATTTCCCAGAATACATGAGATCGGATTTTATCTCGATTCCTACCACGGGCTCAGCAGGATGACACCAGGCTTGCACGGACACATTAGATCCATTATAGCGGAAATTTGATATTATGGTACCCTCCCAGAGATCAAGGTATTGGGATTTTTCAAGAAGCTTCTCTTCTGTTACCTGATCTTCAAAGAAATGCAAGCCGACGTTTGCCATATTTAATCTCTGCGGATTCTGAATCAACCAGTTTGAAATGTCAGGTTCTGACGGGTTCGGTAATATCATAGTTCACAAGCCGATCGTGTGTCTGCCAGTCCACCCCAGTAAAGTCTACCAACGTGGAAAAGAAGTACTGAGTATATATTCAATTCACAGAAGCATAATACTAACGTACCAGAAGGCGAGGCCTGGCCTATGACTGTCGGCAGGCTAAAATTATGCCATGCCCAAGAGCTTTCAATGGCAAAAGGGGCAAATGTTTGCAGTCCCGTTATATCCGCACCAAAGGCAAAATTGCCATTTCCAATCTGTAGTGGTGTTTTCGAAGAGCTGGCATTCCGACGAGGGTTGAAGGACCTTATGATTTCTCGTCGTTCGGAAGGGGTTATGCTAGCCACGACCCCTAGCACAACGCAAGAGAATAGCCAAAGATTACTGTATACTTGTGAGGATAGCATGTTCAACAAATGTGAGAGGCCACAAGATGTCTTGAAACACTTGCAACTGCGTTGGATAAATAGGTGAGAATTTGACGATACCCGAGTCGGTCGAAATAACTGCTATAACTGGTGGAAATCATGCGAGTCCGATTCTCCACATCTTGTTGCACCCAAACTGGAGAGGATCCGAGCCTTGTGCTCCTCTCACTTTGCGGGGAAATCTCGGGTACTCTGATTTGGTCCATTCAGCCTAAAGAAAAATTCATATGCTGCTTTGACTCATCATCGACGTGTGGTGAACCTCCTATGTTACTCTTACACTAGCAGTAGTTAGTAGTATTCAGTATGGTAGAGGATATACGGGAAAAGTTTGTTTAACAATTGATCATAAATTCGATGCACTACATTTTATCATATTTTACAATTCCCGGCTCCGCGCATATTGTATCCCAGAGCGCTTTTGCGGGATCATTTCTTCGTCGAGCCACAAAGAAATATTTCTCTAACATCAACACCGCGTCTTCCCACTTTTTGATAGATAGTTGTGCTGTGGAAATTCTGAGATTTTCAACACACCACAGGTGGCATTGAAATCCCTGAGAGGCAATTCCGCTGATAAATAGCATCCAAAAAAGAAGATCAGGGGCTACCGTGGTGAGAATTGGTAGACTATATTCGAAGTTTTGACCCAGGGCGAGAATGAGGTTCTCGACACAAGGATTACCTTCGAATCTCATAACTCGTACTGTCAAATAACTCAAGGTACCAAGGCGAATTGCGTCTTGGAAGGGTGTCAAAATATATTCGCGAGGCAAGGAGTGTAGTCGGTTGGTTAAAAGAAGTAGGTGGTCATTTTCAAGGGGAAGTGCTCGACAATCTGAATCTTCAATTTGTTCGAAGCGTACAATGAGTCGTTGCAGGGACTGGAGGATCGACCACAGTTGGGAAGGTAGGTGATGAGACCATGGAGAGTCAAAGAAACCGATCCCAATCGAGGGGTGGCCAGTCAAAATAGGTTGCATGATAGTGGATTCGCATTCGGATTCGATCCTGGATACCCACTTGTTAGAAAGCTCAAATGCCGGAGGTGAGCTGCTTTGAAGTCCTCTCAAGAGGTCGCAACTTGATAGACGATATGTTAGCGGCAGTGCTACGTGCTTGAGTATCTCGCAGGCCAGCCTACTAATATACGAGAGAGAGGGTTTGCTCGCTCAATGTGTCCAATCCTCCCACTTCATAGATCATCCTTTGAAGACCAATCAGATGCGTTTCCACGGCCCTGGAATCAGCGCGTGCGGCCTAGGATTGCTTTTTAGGTTCCAAGTTTCAATAGTACCTTTATGTGACAGGCTTGCAGGGCACTAACCTCCACACAAAATACGATAGTAATGAGAATGATGGTTGACTCGGCACGAATTCCAGATGGACTCTTTAAAATCTGTTGTAATGATTCTACCATTCGAGCGCGTAAGACAAGGAGGTCTCTTATCGATCGATTTAACTCTCGTGCTCCCTCGCGGCGCGAGAAGAGACTTGCTGTGCGAGTTAACGCACTGAGGAGAAGCACGGCCTCTGCAAGGACCGGATGTTCCAAGGCTTGCTTAAATATCCAATCGGACATTGTCGTTGCACTAAATGGAAAGGCCGCTTTGGAAACATAATATTTGTCTGCCAGGGTAGGGGAGGGACATGGTTACCAATTGTTTGGGATGCTGAAAAAGGATTAGCATGCCGATTTGATAGAACTTACAGATATGAAAATAAAAATCTTGGCTAGTATTGAGGGACAAAGACTGCAAGGATGGGAAGCAATCTGCGACATCAACCTGTGGGGATTGATAAAACGGGAGGGGAGCCAGGGTCTTGAGCACCAAGGACGAATCAACTGGTCTATAGCCTTCGCAAACCCGGCCTGAGGCTCTACAGCGATTGCAGGCAGGTTTACTTTCGTCGCATTTGATTCGCCGAGACCTGCATGGAGTAATGTCGGTGTGAGGAGGGGGGAACTTCGACGAACAAAGAACTGGAGACTGGGGCTGGGACTAACTTGCAGGTAATGCACCCCGTTCGCACTTTGGGCTTACTGGAGCGCTTGACCCTGGAGGCTGAGAGACCAGGCTCGGAACCCATGTCGAACCCCTGTTGAACCTGTTCTCATCGAAAGCGGGTGTGACCCAACCATCCGGTGTAGAGTCAACCTGCCAAGCAGCTGCTGAGGGGCGCCCAAACCCCAAAGAGAAGCATAAAATTGTTTGCTTGTTTGTTGTTTCGAGCTGCACAGCTTGATGATATCACATGACCCGACTATCCATCGAGTCTGGAGCTAGGATACAGCGAATCTGGCGAATGTGGTTGGGGTGTCTTCTTTGCCAGGTGGTCGAGGGTCGGATCAGGATCAGGCCAGGGAACTCCACTCTCCGTTCGTGAGTGGAAGAGAAATGGGCGAGAGTGGAGGATCACCGAGGAACTAACCGCGACAGGCGATCCTCTCAACTGCGGCACCGCGCACGCGCTAAGAAGACCTCACACTCACAGCCTTGCCCTTGAGTTGCATGCTCAACTTCCTTTTCTGTCCTTTTTCCCTCTCTCTTCGTGCACCATGACTGACCCCCACGCCCTCACGACTTGATGTCGATCCGTTTTGCCTTCAATTTTCTCTCGTCGAGATGCGCAGCGGCACTCCGTTGACGGCCGAGTCGCCCGAGTCGCCCGAGTCGCCCGAGCCATCCTCCGCCCCGCCCCGAAAACGCGTTCGTCGCTGGCATCATCGAGGGTTTACTGGTTGTTCGACCTGTCGTCGTCGCCATGTTCGCTGCGATGAGGCCTCACCCACATGTAACAACTGCGTGCGGCTCGGACTGGAGTGTGACGGCACCCAGGGCCGTATGACCTTTAAGGTGTACGGTCCATCGAACCAGGAACAGGATGCCTCATCATCACAGTCACAACCTAAACCTCCGAGGAAGCGGAGGAAGATGGTAACCAGCCCGGATTCCTCCAGCGAATCTTCGACAGGGAGTCTCGTGGTCAAGCGAGGGAGGAAGATGGAAGAGACATCCGCGGCATGCGAGGGGCTTGTTGTATCGCCAACAACAGTGCCGCAGGCTCAATTTCAATTTCAATTTCAGTTTCGGTTCCAGGAACCCCTCATGCCCGCCACCGTCAATCTTATGGGCTCATCTCTTAATTTTACCGACGACCGATACTTCACTCATTTCATCGACCAAGTGTCCACGCTCCTCTTAATCTACGACAATGCCATGAATACCAACCCTTACCGGAGTAACTTCCCGGATCTCGCACGCTCATCTCCATCCATGGTCGGTGCCATGCAGGCCCTCGGCGCATTACATCTCGCCAACACCTCCGTAGGGTCCTCGCGCAATCAACATTTTCAGCATGCCATGAGTAAATATGGAGATGTGGTCAAAATGTTTCGGGATCGATATACCCAACCGAGTGAACAGTTGGGGATGACGGACTTCGCGACATGTCTGTTGCTCTGTCTTTTCGAGGTGAGCCACCGCATGGAGATCTCAGGTGCTAGAATTAGAAGTTCTTTTTTCACTGACACGTTCTACAGATGATGGACTCGCAGCAACAGAACTGGAAAGTACATCTCAAGGGCGCTCATGCTATCTACAACCTCATCTTCTTTCCGCGCCACGACGATCCTGTTCGCGAGGAGAAACGACTTGCGGAGACTAATCACCCTCTCCGATCATTCCTAGTATCATTATTATCATATCTTGATGTGGCTGGTGCCTGTGCGACATCTGGTGGGACAGTGGTGAAAGGCAACTATTGGAAAACCCTAGGCGGCGGGTGGGAATACAATCTCGGAATTCCAAGCTTGTCTGCCGGGTCAATGCCGGATAATCCGCGGTTAATTGAACTTCGGTCCGCATGGTCTGGGATGATGGAGGTGCAAGCTGAGATCAGTACCTTTGCGCGGGATAAACAGTGGATGTCACCAGATCATCAAGATTCAGTCTACAAGGATATTTTCCAGCGACTGGTGATCTGGCGAGCCAGTACACCGATCAGCCTTCAGCTCCTAGGGGATATGGAGTTGGACGACGATGAATTGAGTCGTTACCCTTATCCGGACATGTTGGAATACGTCGGGTGCATCGAAGCCTACGAGAAGGCAACGTTTGTACACCTGCACCAAGTCGGTGGAGCCGATCGACCGGGCTGGATCTCTGACCGAAGCTACTTAAACATGCTCGTGACTCGTATCGTGACTCTGATCCGCAAGTTGTCTAAGAATGTCGGCCAGTTGGCGGTTTTGTGGCCGCTCTTCATCGCAGGCCAGGAGACTCGACGAGATGACGAACAGCAATATGTGCGACAGACCATGATAGACCTTCAACGCTACGGCTTTCGGAATGTGGACAAGGCACTTGAACTGCTTGAGAATCTGTGGTTCAAGCGACGCGCTTTTCCGGAAGGGTGGACTGAAACGCTGGACGAGATCCAGTCGAACATTCTGCTCCCTTGAACCTTTACAGCTTTCTTTTCTTTTCTTTTCTTTTTCTTTTTGATATACCATTTTCTATCTCTTCACTTTTCATCTACGCATCACGTCCCTCTTCAGCCAGACTACTGCATCTCTGGCATATGTATACAGGCATCTCATGAGCTAGCTCTTCGATATTTACTGTATAGCACAACCGCATTTGTTGATACCAATATACTACACTCCGGCTACACCAGAGATTGAGTCATTACTACTACCTTCGAGTCACTCTGTTCAGCTATTACCTAGGCACTCTATATGTACCCGATTACGAGGCTCGCGGGGCAAAAAGTGACAGAGTGGGTCACAACTTGAACCAGGTTGAGGCTGCCAGTTCCCTAGTCAAGTAATGGTCAAGTTGGCGCATCTCATGATAAGATGTAAATATCAACTTGAAGAACCAAATACAATGATCTTTGAGCTAATGTATATTCCGATGCTTTCCGATGCTCCCATGCATTTTCTTGCCATTCATATACTAATAGCTGGGAATACCCTTGCATTTCATGACTGCGTGGGTCTTTCAGCGAAACAAGTCTTCCCGCGGACCAGACACCTCCGGTAGTGCTAGGACGGAGTAGAAACCGGAGATTCATTTAAACTAGATTTGGCTTTCGTTGTTGTTTTGGTCTATAATTTATGTATTTCTTTCTTTCTTTCTTTCTTTCTTTCTTTTTTTTTTTTCTTCTCCCTCTGCATCGATTGCGTGCTTTCAAGTTGCGTATCTTCCGTATTATTGCAGTAGAATATACCCCTAAGGCCTAGGGTATACCCGAAGTGTTTTCACTTCCCCTCGGGGCCTCACCTGACTTGATGGAACCATTTCTCCTAAATAAGCTCTAAGCTCTAAGCTCTCCTTCTCTCCTGACCGGATAAGCCAGCACTAGCGCAGTGGGCCAACTTGGAACGTTCATTTTCCCTGGTGGGGTTGAAAGGTGATTTCTGGTTCCTGAGAACGGCGAGACCTTTCGGGGCCAAAGTTTATCGGGGAAATTTTTCACCAGCCTTTTTGTCCTCTTTCCAAACTGCTCTACACTCGTCCAAAAAGAGCTCTCCGTTCGTTTCTTGGTCCTTCTTTTTGTTTGGACCTTGTTAGAGATGGCGCACGAACACGAGGATCTGGTCGTCGGTCGCGATGATCTGGTTGCGGGCGAGACCGATCGGAATGAGACCGAGTCCAAAGATGATGCGGCGCTCTTGGTGAGTCCATGAGTTCACGAAGACATGAGTGTTCGAAGTCTGGAACTAATTAGATATGATATATAGCGGACAATGGGATACAAGCCGGTATGTACAGCAGCAACAGCACTGGCAACAGCAAGAATGTCTTGTGCCAATGCCGAACTCCCTATGCATCGTTGATGGTATGATGATTTAAAGATCGGCAAATCTGATTGATTTTTCCCATAGGTACTGCACCGAACATACACATTGTTCGAGAACTTTGCCACAACTTTTGGTGTGTTTATCATAGATCATATAACTATATCGTCCCTCTGCCTGTTGAATCCCGCTGACTATCCCCCATAGCGGCGCTGTACTTTGTCGGTGGAGTGCGCGTGACGTTCAGCACTGGCATCGCCGCTGGCGGAAACCTGGCATACTGGACCAGTTACCTGGTCACCATGGTTTTCACCTTCATTACTGCCGCCGTCATCGCGGAGGTGTGTTCGGCATCCCCGTCAGCCGGTTCCATCTACCTCTGGGCCGCTGAAGCCGGTGGTCCTCGATTTGGCCGACTGCTCGGCTTCATCGTGGCATGGTGGAGTACCACCGCTTGGACGACATTCTGTGCCAGCAACACCCAATCAGCCGTCAACTATATGCTTGCTGAACTTACCGTCTTCAATGTCGATTTCCCCAAGGACACTGATGATGTCAAGTTCCGCGCCGTTCAGTGGATCTGCACCGAGATCTTGCTGGCCCTGGCTGCTTTGCTCAACTTCATGCCGCCTCGCTACTTCAAAGGTGTTTTCTGGCTCTCGGCTGGTATCGTAATGCTGGACTTTTTCCTCAATCTTATCTGGCTTCCCATCGGAACTGCGCAGACCTGGGGCTTCCGAACTACACACGAGGCTTTCATGACCACCTACAACGGCACCGGTGCTCCCGCTGGTTGGAACTGGTGTCTTTCTTACCTGGCCACGGCCGGTATTTTGATCGGTTTTGATGCATCTGGCCATGTTGCTGAAGAGACCAAGAACGCCTCGGTGACCGCTGCCCGCGGTATCTTTTGGAGTACCGTTGCCAGTGGGTTCGGTGGCCTTGCGACCATCATCTTATTCCTGTTCTGCGCGGTATGCTAGAACTCCCTGCTTACATTCAAATCTCACTAATTGGTAAACACTTTACTGACTTGAAATTCATCTGTAGCCTGATGCGGACACGCTGTTGGGCTTCGGTTCCCCTCAGCCATTCGTCCCCCTCTACGATGTCGTACTTGGCAGAGGTGGTCATATTCCCATGAATATCGTCTGCGTTGTTGCCTTGTGGCTGGTAAGCAAGAGTCACTCCATCATCCATTTTCACTCGTGGTCAACGACTTAACTTTTATGCTCCAGAACACTGCGATTGCCATCATCGCCGCGTCTCGCCTAGTCTTTGCCGTTGCCCGTGATGGTGTACTCCCCTTCTCTGGCTGGGTCTCCAAGGTCCACAACGGTCAACCCCGAAATGCGGTCATCGTCGTCTGGGCCGTGGGTGCGCTTATCACCTGTACAATTCTTCCATCGAATGTGGCATTCACATCTCTTGTCTCCGCGGCGGGTGTTCCGAGTGCGGCTGCGTACGGCCTCATCTGTCTGGGCCGACTGCTCTGTACTCCAAAGCGTTTCCCCAAGCCCGCCTGGAGCCTGGGCCGATGGAGCAAGCCGTTCCAGTTCATCGGTGTATTCTGGAATGGATGGGTTGTGGCTGTTCTGTTCTCTCCCTATGCCTGGCCAGTCACCGGCGAGAATTTGAACTGTGAGCTATTTTCCTTTTCGATTTGTTTTTGATGTTTCGCTCCACAGTACTGGTTTGTTGTGGAATCCCCGACTGACTTGTTATCTATTAGATGCACCCATTATTATGGCTGGTGTCACTATCCTCGCTCTGATCTCGTACTTCACCATGCCCGAGAGTGCCTGGCTTCCCCGAAACCGCATCACGCATTTCATCGACAGTAAGGGTGCGGTCGAGACTGTGGAGGAGATTCACCCCCCTACTCATGGTGAAGCGAGCGGAAGCCAATAATGGCTCTCCAGGTCTGCTTGGGGGCGATAATTTAAAAACGAACAGATTCCAGGGAGAAAGTCCCGCTAGCATCTAGTAGTGTGACACTACTATCAACTTGAACATATTGGCGATATCCCTCTAGCTAGAACTCGGTAGATCTTCTTTGCTCGATTTTGCTACATCCACCCACGTACATAGTCGTCAGCCTAATGCATACATACTACATTCATCCTACTAGTACATTCCCATCCTTGAAACCTCCGGAGGCCGGCACTTATTCTCCCAGCATTGACCACCGTCTGTTCTCGGCGCGAACCTAGCACAAGCACAGGCAGCTGATGCAATGCGGATGCAGCGACAGTTAGCACCAAAACAGCACCAACACCACACTAACACCAGCATGAGCATGAGCATGAGCATGAGCATGAGCATGAGCATGAGTACCTATATATGAGCATGGACTAATATTTGCAAAGTATGTCTGAAATGAGTATTTCTCACCTTTCCCCTCTCTACTGTTAGTATCATCCCTAAACGTCACGGTGGAGAATCCGGGTGATCCGACCTCCCCACAAAACGCGGGGATGAAGTGTGGAGAGTCCGTCCAATCTGATTGAATGGGATACACAGGGTTACAAGGTACATACTGTAAGACTGTAGGTACCAAGGTAGGTACAAACCCAGATTCGGCGCGTACCGTTTCATCGCAAGGTGGGACTTGCGACTTCTTTGATTTGATCTTCTTCTTTTTCGCATCTCCGATCTTCGCTGTTTAATGCTCCACTCCCCTACTCTAGGGTACACCTCCTCTTCTCTCCACTCCCTCTTCCCTTCTCCGCTCTCCTCTCTTTCTCCCCTCTCCACTCTTCTCTCCCTCACGAGGTCGTCAAATGCGTGCTTGAACCTCGGTCACTTCTGGCACCATCATGAGTGTCGCGCTACCCCTGCGGTCGCTGGGACCCTGCCTCGTCCCCGGAGCACGCGCAGGGAAGTCGTTGTCGACGCACGGTGAGTCACCCGATATGTAAACTGTGCAAGGAACAATGCACGGCAAAGCAATCCCAGTCTAAATGCTAATTCTTTGAGAACAGTCCCCCAGTTCCGGCAGTCTGGTTTTCTTTCGTCTTCGTTGAAGAAACACCCGCTCCCTCCACTGCAATGGGCTCTCTCAAAACGCTCCAGCTCAACTTCGACTTCAACCTCCAACTCACCTACTCCTCCGGACTCGGATCCCGTATCGACCACTCCGTACAGCTCCTTGACTGTGGGCGTGCCTCGCGAGACTCATGAGAATGAACGACGTGTCGCCGTGACCCCTCAGAATGTGGCCATGCTCCTCAAGAAGGGCTTCTCCCGCGTCCTTGTCGAACGCGGTGCAGGCGAAGCTGCACAACTACTGGATGGTGCCTACGAAAAAGCCGGAGCGACCCTAGTTGATCGCGACGCTATCTACTCCCAGAGTGACATTGTTATGAAAGTTCGGAACCCTCAGATCGACGGCCCCTTCAATGAGGTGCAGGCTCTTCGCAAAGGCTCAACGGTTATTTCTTTCTTGTACCCGGCTCAGAATAAACCCGTCGTGGACGCGCTGGCTGCTCAGGGTGTGACTTCGTTTGCTATGGACAAAATTCCCCGGATCTCGCGAGCTCAGGTCTTCGATGCCCTGAGCTCAATGGCCAATATCGCCGGCTACAAGGCTGTTCTCGAGGCATCAAACCACTTTGGGCGCTTCTTGACTGGTCAGGTTACCGCTGCTGGAAAAATCCCCCCAAGCAAAGTTCTCGTGATCGGCGCGGGTGTGGCCGGGCTGAGTGCGATTGCCTCGGCCCGGAGAATGGGAGCTATTGTCCGTGGCTTTGATACTCGTCCGGCTGTGCGCGAACAGGTTCAATCGCTTGGTGCTGAATTCATCGAGGTCGATTTCCAGGAAGATGGCGCCGGCCAAGGCGGCTACGCCAAGGAAATGTCCAAGGAATTCATTGAGGCTGAGATGAAGCTTTTCATGGAACAGGCCCGCGATGTCGATATCATCATCACTACTGCTCTCATTCCTGGAAAACCTGCCCCGAAGCTGATCACGAAGGAGATGGTGGCTGCCATGAAACCTGGTTCAGTCATTGTTGACCTTGCAGCGGAGGCGGGTGGTAACTGCGAAGCAACGGTTCCCGGCCAACTTGCAAGCTATAAGGATGTTACGATCATTGGCTATACCGACCTGCCCTCGAGACTGCCGACCCAGGCATCGACTCTGTATTCGAATAATATTACCAAATTGCTTTTGTCCATGGCTCCGAAAGAGAAATCGTTTGGAATTGACTTCAACGATGAAGTGGTCCGCGGATCTATCATCACCCGGGACGGTGAGGTGATTCCACCGGCTGCTCCTCCCGCTCCTCCACCAGCTCCGAAGCCGGAGGCCTCAGCTGCTGCCGCAAAGGAAGAGGAGAAGCTTGCATTAACTCCTTGGCAGAAGGTAACTCGAGAGGTCGCGACCGTTACGGGGGCGATGGGTACCACCCTGGCCCTCGGAAAGGCTACCGGTCCCGTGTTCATGAGCAACATGATGACATTCGGTCTCTCTGGTCTGGTTGGCTACCGTGCCGTGTGGGGTGTAGCTCCAGCTCTCCACTCGCCGCTGATGAGCGTGACCAATGCGATCTCTGGTATGGTCGGTATTGGTGGACTGTTCATCATGGGCGGTGGCTTTGTCCCAACCACCATTCCCGAGTATCTTGGAGCTGCTTCGGTGCTTCTAGCTTTCGTTAATGTATCGGGAGGATTTGTGGTTTCCAAGCGCATGCTGGACATGTTCAAGCGGCCCACTGATCCCCCCGAATACCCATGGCTCTACGCTGTCCCGGGACTCGTATTTGGTGGTGGTTTTATTGCAGCGGCAAGCACGGGCATGGCTGGTATCGTTCAGGCCGGATATCTCGTCAGCTCTGTCCTCTGCATGAGCTCTATTTCTGCGCTCGCCTCGCAAACAACCGCTCGACGTGGAAACATCTTCGGTATTCTTGGCGTGGTCTCTGGTATTCTCGCCTCACTGGCCGCAGTGGGCTTTGACACCGAGACCCTCACTCAATTCGCTGTCGTTGCAGGCACAGGAGCTGTGGTTGGAGGGCTGATTGGTCGCCGTATCACCCCCACCGGACTTCCCCAGACTGTAGCCGCCTTGCACTCCGTGGTTGGTCTCGCGGCCGTCCTCACCAGTATCGGAAGTGTGCTGCTCGATATTGAAGATATCACGACCCTACACATGGTCACGGCGTATATGGGTGTTCTCATTGGCGGTGTCACATTCACTGGTTCTCTTGTCGCGTTCATGAAGCTCGCCGGGCGCATGTCTTCCAGTCCGAAAATCCTCCCCGGTCGACATGTCATCAACTCGACTCTTCTGGCCAGCAATGTTGCCACGATGGGAACATTCTTGACGATGGCCCCTGCAAATGTTGGTATCGCAGCTGCTTGCCTCGGTGCCAACACTCTTCTTAGTTTCTTGAAAGGTTATACAACAACTGCTGCCATCGGTGGCGCTGATATGCCTGTGGTCATCACTGTTCTGAATGCCTATTCCGGTTTCGCGCTCGTTGCCGAAGGTCTGATGCTTGATAATCCTCTTCTCACCAGTGTCGGCTCGTTGATCGGTGTGAGCGGTTCTATTCTTTCTTACATCATGTGCGTGGCCATGAACCGCTCGCTCACCAACGTCCTTTTCGGTGGTATCGCCCCAACCACGCAAACACAGAAGAAAATCGAGGGAGAAGTCACACAGACCAGCATCGATGATACTGTGGAAGCTCTCTCTGGGGCTGAAAATGTAATCATCATCGTCGGTTATGGAATGGCGGTCGCCAAAGCACAGTACGCACTCGCTGAGATCGTCAGAATGCTGCGCGCCCGGGGTGTCAATGTTCGGTTCGCCATCCACCCGGTGGCTGGTCGTATGCCTGGTCAGTGCAACGTACTGCTAGCCGAAGCGTCCGTACCTTATGATAGTAAGTCCTACTCCACGTCATGTAAGACATCGACTAATCCATTTGCAGTTGTGTTGGAGATGGACGAGATCAACGAAGACTTCCCCGACACAGACGTTACGCTAGTCATTGGGGCAAACGACACTGTCAACCCCATCGCGATGGAGCCCGACTCCTCCATTTCGGGAATGCCCGTTCTGCACGCGTGGAAGAGTAAAGAAGTGATTGTCATGAAGCGGGGCATGTCAAGTGGATACGGTAAGTCCCCTTCATTTAGTTTATATTAATCATTAGACTATTTCCCGTACTGCTGACTAACGCAAATCCCACCTGATCAGCCGATGTACCTAACCCGATGTTCTTCATGCCCGGGACGAGAATGCTGTTCGGCGATGCTAAGACCTCATGCGATGCTATCAAGTCTGCCCTAGAGGCACGAAAGTAAGCAAAGCTTGTTTATGCCGAGTGCGCTGGTGCACTTCAGTTTAGACAACCCCGGTTTCTCCCAGCCACTCGCAAGATCATGGCTGTGTTTGTTTTTTGTAAGCTCTGGCTAGCAATATCTATTAAAGTCTAGCGCTACAGCGTTTGTCATTTGCTGTACCGCATCCAATGTTCCTAGCCTGGGAAAAGTTATCCTAAGATTTCCAACGTAGAGTAGATGGCCCAGACTTCCTGCGAGGGCGACAAATTAATAGCCGTTATTATATGATGGTTGCAAACATGCAAGATGCAGAGTTCAAGAAATACCAAATACACAATCTAAGAGTAATCAGGACCATCTTTGAAGGGCTCGGGCTTCCGCCCATGAGTAGATGGGAATAGATCTGCAAAACACGTAAGTGCAGGAAGATCGATCAATATCCATTCATTAGTTCCGACAGGAATTGGAATTGGAATACTCGCGGTGCAGAGATTGATGATTCAAATGCAACTCTTACAATCCCTACGCTTCGCTTCTTGCTCATTTCCCTAAATTTCACTTACCATGGTATTACTATCATTGTGTAGGGTGATCAGAAATCCAAAATTTGGATTGGCAGCCAGAAAACTTTATTCAGCCCTAGTCAGCTTGAAATATAGACCCTAATCTTGTTTAGGTTCTTAGCCAAGCTTGTAAATGAAAACCAAAAAGAAAGAAAAAAAAAACAATTCCCTCGTAATGAGAAAAATCAAGCAGCCAATACAATGGCATGACAAGGCCGGGATCCACCATGAGGAATTTTGAACACGGCCGTATAGCAGAAGAAAAGCACGAGAGAGACGATCAAAACAAAATAAAAATAGAAGTAATAATCGAAGAAAATAGCAACGGAATCAGATTCAAATTGAGAGTCAAAATGATAGAAGCAACAAAACACAAAAGCCGCCAGATGGAAAAAAAAAAAACAAAAACAAAAACCGCCCAACAAATCACTAAACCCAATGCCGACCCAATCCAATCCGAAAACATAATCCCATAACCCCATTAATTGAAAGACAAGATCCGCTCCGTAGAAAACATTACTAAATTAATATACTTCGAACGTAGAGTGTGTGGTCCGTGGGTGATAAGGTAGAGAGGAGTGTAAGATAGGATAGAAGAGAATTATAGTGTAGAGATGGGAACTCAGGCCTTAGTGAAAGCCCTCTTCCCAAACTTCAGTCCCATAAAGCCTTTCCCGGTATGTGCAGAACTATTATGTCGGCCATGACGGCGCTGGCTCGGTTTCCGCACGACGTGTGAATCGTAAGACATTGCGCCGAGAGCGGGCTGGCTGGATGAAGCCAAGGCCGCTGTGGATGCGGATGTTGGCATTGATGGCGTAGTAGTGGAGGTCGGGGGTGTATCCATTTCGGAGCGAAGACTGCTCATGGAGATGCTCGAGGACGCGGAGTGTTTCCGGGTCATGCGTCGCATCATTGGGGAGCGGTGGGCTAGGATATTGGAGACACTGTGCTTGGAAACATGGCTGTGGCTGCGTTGAGTAGTTGGTGGAGACGAGGCTATTGAGACAGGACTGCAGGTGCGGGTGAGAGAGCCTGCATCTGAATGATCTGCAATGTAGCCGGGGCGTATATCATCGCGAAAGGGTGATCCCGGCCGAGAATATGTGGGTACGCTGCTGTTGCTATTGCTGCGGATTGAGGCGGGGCGTCGGCTGGATTCTGTTTGGTGTCGTTGACGGGTTGAAGGTGGTGGAAAGGATTTTTCGGAGGCTGAGGTTCGTGGTCGTGGACGATACATTGATTGAGGTCGTACGCGTGGTGAGGGTGGGATGTATGGAAGGGTGGGAATTTCTGATACTAGGCCGATTGTGGCTCCAGGTGTTGCTTCGTCTTCCACCAGGGGGGTCATACATGGTGTCGAGCTGGCAGATTCGCCTCGCTCTGAGAACGACCTGCTCTCCAGTTCTCGTGGTGATGGATAGGCGTCCAACAGACGGGGTACTTCCAGAGTGCTGTCGGTTCTCGGCAGAAAGATGCGAGACTCACGATCACGAGGGTTTCCTCTGGGGCGAAGATGGGCAGGCCGTGGTTTAGAAGCCTTGGGGCGAGTTCCCAGAGAGTTGATGAAGACTAGGGTTGGGCGAGTGGGTGGCTCCATCATGGTCACCTTTTTGGCTGTCTGGACCTCAGAATATTCCAATGAGAAAATCGATGACGGGGATTGGGAACGAGATCGAGATCTAGATTGAGAGCGAGATTTGAGGTCTGGTGATGGTGATGTTGGTGCAACATAGATCGATGGCTGTAAGAAGAGACTGGACGCGAGAGCAGGCGTACTATCTGGCGAGGGCAACTCTAGGACCATTTCATCTTCAGGATCGAAGACGTAGGCATTGTCTCCAAAAGTAGACTGGCTGTTACGCTTGAGCGTGTCCATCGACACCGGACGTTGTCTTTTGGCCGTTGAGAGAGACTCCGGAACCAGCAAGTGTTCTTCTCTGTCTGAATCAGGATCCATATGAGAAGTATCGTCGGCACTGAGGTCGGAATCGAATGTTTCGGCTCTCTGGGAGCCTACGAGCGAGGGTGAAAAGTCGTTGCCACCAGCATCGGATTCAGAGACATCCTCTTCGTCAGACTCGTAGCGTTTCTGGAGGCTCTGCCTGCTCAGACGGTGAAGACCCAACGAGGGAGTGGGTTCGTACATATTGCCAGCAATGGGATGGCACAATGATCACGCTAGGGTGGTCATTCATATACGCCGGTTTAAATATCAAAACGGCAGAGCAGATATGGCGAGAGCCAGCCCGTCAACTCAAGTAGTAAATAGAAACAGAAACGACAACAATCGAAGTAGGAAATGGGAAAAAAAAACAGCCAGGAGATGACCAGTCCCCGGGATTAATATGAGGCACGGGTGTTAAATGCAACGAAGATCCCGTCTGCTGCACGACACGGGCGAGGAAAGGTCTTTAAGAACAAGTGGAACCAGGGTTAGATGGAGTAACAGGGGAGCCGCCCTCGATGTCATCAACAGGAACCTTTGGAACCAACGGATAGAAGGGTTAGAGAAAAGGCGTGAAGAACTAGGTCCCACTCCGAATCCACTGGAGCGCCAGGGCCCTTTTTAGGAGAGCGCGTTGGGATTAAAAATAAAATACAAACATGAGAACCGATAACCGAAAGGGAACAGGGGAAAAAAATAGAAAATCAGAAAAGGGTAAAGGGAAAAGAGGGGAGAAATCCCTGTCCACGTGTAGAAGGCAGTCGTCCCTGGCTCAATTTGCTATTCTTTTTGCTGGCCTGTCTCCTGCTTTTCCTATTCTTGCAATCCCTCCTGCACCTCCTGCATGGCTAAAGGATGGCGCGCGGTCCTAAGGGGCCCATGATAGATGTGATTAGTCGAAGGGAAGGGGGAGGCCAACCCCTCTAGTGCCCTTGCATCAGAACCCTAAAGCTGGATAGGATAGAAGGAGTTTCAACCCCCGACGACGCGCACCCTCTCGTGGCGCGAGGCTGGAGTCGACGAAACCTAAATCGAGGAGGGTGACGGTCGGGAAAAAATCAGATAGATCAACGTGAGCTGTCGTTGGTCATGGCCCATGCGGCTAACGCTGGGGCTGCACCTCCAAGTGGAGTCTGAGCAGCCATCATTGGATCACATTTGTTGGACTTCGAATGAGGAAAGAACTGGCGGCGAGAATTAGACTGGAAAAGAAAAAAAAAGAGGATATTTGAGAATTTCATGATGGGGCAGACGGGACAGGGTTGCAAAAAGGGACAGGGGCGATCATACTGAGTCGGAAGATAATAGAGTACTCGTAAACACTATAGATTGAAGCGCCGTGGGTGGAGATCGGATTGCCATTGAGCCCATGGATGAGCCCAGCAAGCAGATTGCCAAGTTAGCCGCCGTGCCATCCCGGTGGGGCCGAGTATAGTTCAAACACGCTAAGCACGAACTCCTTGGGGCCTGACCCGGGGGATGCGCTGGAAATTGGCACTAGGCTCACTTCGAAACACACTTGTATGGGGGGTCCGGCAACACGCGAGCCGGATTGAGCCGGATTTCTTTTTGCAAGATACGAGTTTTTCTACGGAAGTAAGTACATACAGTACTCACGTACATTTACTGTGGAGCAGCTCATACAATGTCCCCGAGTGGCCTCCCCCCCTTCAACCCTAATACAGTAGGCCCAGGGAGGTAAGCTATGCAATCAATGTGACCGAAGGGGAGATGGAAAGCCCTCCAGGATCGGTATACTAGGACAGGGTAGGCGGAATGAAGGATGAGTACTGCACCCTTTCTCAGGAGGATGTACTCCTGGGTATGGCCAGGGTACGAACACAGGATCTCAGCCCTCCATTCCAAGTCCCTCCATCCCTCCAAATGTACAGCAACAATCCATAGCACAAAGAAGTATTACTGCACTTGCTGCAAAAAATATGTACTAGTTAGTAACATGTAGTGCAGTCCATCATCAAACCACTGCTTCCACTAATGCATTTCCAGCAATGACCATGAGCTCCTCCTTGCATGGGCCAACCTCGGCGAATTCCCTTCTCCACAATTGTCGGAGCTTCGCATGACCGTTTCGCATATTTATAGGACACATGTCACATCTTGTGTGCACAAGCTGCAGATACTCCATCCACCAATCCAATAGATAACGCCGTGGCACCCACCATTGCAAACCATTTCCCCCCGTTACGCCGCTTCAGGCAAGGAACACCGGCCCTAACTCTCCTTCTCCCAGTAGCTTAACGCTCAAGCTCCTGACAGCTTGGCATAGATCCCCATCCCAAGAAAGGAATGACGACAAGTTGCATGTCGAGAATGGAGGATCTAACTTCTTTCCACCGCCAGTGCTCTGCACGGTAGTCAACTCCGTTCGGGCTTGTTCCGTATAGAACCTTACTAACTACTCCTGGTCCTGGGCTATACGATCGACAAATTTTCCTATAGGTACGGACTATTTCCACCGTGTGCTGACCAGTAGGCACCGAGCCAAGGCCATTTGAAAATCCGACCAGTCCGCACACAAAGAGAAAAAAGAAACTTCCTGAGCATGGCAATGGCCGTGGCCATGCCGAGGCGAGACGCCCACGCTGTCTGTAACTCAACTGGGTTGCCGTCCGTCCATTAACTTATGTCTGTGCTCTTCGAGAAACAACCGCAGGGCTATGATAAGAATGACTAAAAGGAAAAAAGAAATTGATTGATGCTCGGATTCTAAGTTGAGCGTGTCCGGTTGCCTTTGTCATCGCGTACAAGCAAGGCGCTTGTTCAACCACCGAAGGTGACAGCCGATAGATCAGATTCTACTCTCCAAATTTCAGTCTATTGAAAATCTCCCGGCCACGCTGGACCACTGGAGAACTGATCGACCGATCGACCCTGATAGTCCACCGGTCGGCCGACGGAGGCTGAAGAGATGGTTATTACTGCGTACTCGGGTAATTGAAGGATAATTTCCTCCACGGTGCCTCTCTGCCTCCGCAGTCTGCAGGACCGACAGGATGGCTGGTGAGGCTGGTTTCAAATAATGTCTACCTGGATTGATGCAAAGACGCCCCCACATCTTGATGACCAATCTTGCGTTTCTCCGTCCTTTATGACGATCGTCGCTTGGTGACATGCTTGTGCTATGCCGAGTCTGGACCTGTCAATTCGTGGCGTTGTTTGCCCCCCATTTCACAAGCAGGGATCAGCATCCAGCACAGTTCCTGCATTTACAGGACCGACTAAACTATATTTTGGCTTGAGAGCTTACAAGAAAATAGGTTACCCCATCAACGCAGATTGTTTTTGTTGGCGCAATGCTGATATGTACCAGAAGCAACGCGATGGACAGATGGTTAGTCTGAGCGTTTCTTTGCGTTCGAATCTCTTATGCTGTCCACTGATGATGATGATGATGATGCAGGGACTGTCGTATGCAGGAAACTATCGAATAGCACCTGCAAAATGTACATTGATTCCCATGCGCACATGAAGATATGGGCTGGGGCAGGACGGACGGTCCTTGCTTTCCTTCACCAACTCGACTACTCGTGTACAAGTTGGTATCTTTGCAGAAGACATTTACATTGCATCTCTCTGGATTTTGCGGGCCTTGCCGAGGTATACAAACAAAGCAGGTCCGCAATATCTAATAAATTCGTCTACACACCCTGCAGTGAGGCTGGCCTGCGGAGGGGCTGGTTGACATCAGGGTTCCCCGAGAGGGCTCAAGTACTAGCATACTATCCAGTGTTTTCTGTGCCCCCCAGAGCATCATGAACTTCCTCATTCCAAGTTATGAACCCGCCACTATTACTATTCCGTAGCGGTAGGTATTATGGCCCAGATGTCGTTATAGCTGCATACTATGAACCGACGTTCTAGCCACTGACCTATAAGGGCAGGATTAAGGAAATAATTATCTGTTCTCCTCTCACAATCTAACCTCATTGTATATGGAGCCGAAACACAGAAACTTCAAGTTCAAACTATAACCTTGTACAAGACCGACAAATGCCAATGTGAACAATCACAAGTACAACAATACATTGAAGTGATTAAATATAAAGGGAAAGAGGTAACTGTGAAGGAGGGAATGAAGCTATTCACACATAGACAGTGAGATCACATAATACACCTAATATAATGCGCTTTATTATAGTTCGGGGCTTAGAGGATCGGTGTGGTACCAATATACCTGTTGACTGATTCTCTGTGACAGATAAGTTGGTCTTATAGGATATGCGATCGCGATTATAATCTGGTCTGGTCTTAGATTATACTAGGCGGAGTTAACAGAGAAGCTAGTGTAATAATAAGACTAGATATTATAATTTTTTAATTATTAACTAATTAAAAACAGCTAGTTACTAAATATTTATATGATATTATAATCTAGTCTCTTATAACTAATATAAAACCGATAGATAACTTATATAATTGTTTTCTATAGGTTAGTATCCAGAATGGCTGCCAAGTGTCCTAGGATTACAAGTTGAATACTTGCACAAGGTCCGCTCCCTAAAGAGCAACACTAGCAAGGTATGTATGCTTAACCTTGGGATATACTAACTTGCTATTGTCAATTTCAAGATAGGGCCTCGACAAAATTTGATAGGCGCCAAGGTTGGGAGCCCTAATGACTATAGTAAGCATTGAGTACCCAATCAGATCACCTTGTAAACTAATCCGTGGATTTCTACTAATAGTAATAATCTAGGATCAGGTATTGTTTTCATGATACAACTGAAGAGAATCTTGCGTAAGTGATTACATTTAGCATGGTATGTGAACTAGCATCTATAAGTACCTTGCTAACAATAAAGGTAATGATGCAATGGAAAGTGTCCGCCACCGGCAGACTAGGGGTGATAACGACAAACATGAACTGAAGAAGATCAAAATATAGAATACAACCAGGAAGCCGTCCGACAGCCCACCCGGATGAAAGAAAATGAAGAAATGCCTTCATGTCGGGAACATCTCGCCTTCCGACCACCTACCCTTGACCATCGTCCTTCAGAGCCCAGAACATGCCGCATAGACCACCATAAATTTGAGCCTGGTCTCGTGAAAGGTCATTCATTAAAACAGTATAAATTGAATCACCGAAAGAGCCGCCGTGTCCTACTCCGCACTGGCTCTGCGTTGGAAGCGCAATATGTTCGAAGAATTTTTATCGAAGTCTCATATCAGAGAAGACGATGCAATACACCACTATCAGAAATATGACTTATCGCACGAGTTTGCGCACGCGCGAGGGTCCAACTGGTTGTGCTGCGTCCGCTTAAGCCTTGCGGGAGCGGGTGACAGGGCCGTTGGAGCGGCCAGTGGAGGCAGCACCGTTGGAGGTCTTGGGGCTGCCGTTGCCCTGGGCACCAGCAGGGGAGGGGATCTCGAAGTTGCGCATGTCGATCAGGGACTTCTTGCCAGTGTTGCGACGGGGACGGCCGACCTTGGTCTCCTTCTTGTAGGTGGCGATGTAGAAAGAAATGAACAGAAGCAGATACGAGGTGATGATACCAATGCCAGCGAAGGCAGCGAACTCCTCACCGGCACACTGGCCCATGTTGGGGGCCCAAGGGAAATAGGAGGAGGAGAAGTAGGTGTAGGAAGCGAAGTAGATGAAGCCTGTCGATACTATTAGCGTGTGCCAACCGAGTGATCCATATGCGCACGACTTACCCAGATCAATGACAAACTGCACAATCTGCAGCATGGTAATATACTTCTTCCACCAGATACGGATACCACGGGCGCTCTGGAAGTAGTACCAGTACATGACGACGTGGACAAGCAGGTTGATGGTAATGGGCACCCATTGCACAGCAGTCAGACCAATCAGCTGGGTATAGCAGAGAAGAGCGGTAGCACCGTGGTGGTAAGTGTGAAGGAAGGTCAAGGGCTTCTTCTTAAGGACCAGGAAAACGGTGTCCAGGAGTTCGACGTATTTGTTGATGTAGTTGAGCTGTGGTGAGGTGATGTTAGCCTTGCAAATCGCAGATCGCAGGTTTTTGCGCAGACATTGGAAAACATACGTAGTACAGGATGATGAGAGGCTGAGTCCATCCACCGCGGTGATCGCAAATGGTGTAGAAGACGCCGTTGCGGACCAGGGTAGGAAGGAGCTGCTCAACAAACAGGGCCAAGAGGATAGCACTGATGGCGGTCAGGAGGAAGTTGTGGATCATGAAGAGGGCATTGAGCTTGAAGGCAGGCAGCTTCTTCATAACCTCACGACCACCGAAGATGACCACGTAGTAGGTAACCAGGATGGTGGCGGTCTCCTTGAAGGTGGAGAAGGGAGTGACGCCCTCTGTGAACTTGAACTCGCTGGCGGGATATCCCATGACCATCTCGTAGGCCTGATCAAACAGAGGCCACAAGTGGACGCCAAAGGGTCGGTCCAGGGTCGGGATGGGAATGTTCTGAAGAAGTTCGGCCATGATGACGGGGGGGAGGGCTGAAGCCTAGAGGTGTAAGTCGCGACTACAAGGCGAGAAAAAGGAAAAAAGAAAAAAGACCCCGAGACCAAGCGACTTGGAATTGACAAAGATCGCAGGCAGTCGCGACGAGGAAAGGGAAAAGGAGCGAACAGATGGGAGGAGGGAGAGGAGTTGAGTTCACCAAAGGGTCCTTTTTTTCATTTCCAACCCGGCGCGTCCGTCGACTAAAGCGGACTAGCGTGGCATAAAAGGGGCAGCCGCAGCTTCCGAGGTAGTTGTATATACTTAGTATTTAGATATAAATATTAGTATCTTTATAGTATATTATATATAGATATATAGATATATAGAATTCAAGTAAATATTAGTATATGGGTATATAGACTATACATATATAGTTCTACTCTGCTGCATTGTGGATGATTGCAGGTACGGAGTACACTCAATTCACATGCCGTTTTCAGCCAGGCACACCCGCTTTCCAAGGTAAATAATAAGTGGCCCCCTAACACGCACAAGCAGATGTTTCCTCAACATCAAAATCAACCGATTGATCTCCGATATAGGGTTGCAGCGGAATGCGACTGCAGGCCAACGTATCATTCACAAGCAGTGGGCATCGTGAGGCCGAGGCTGTACTACTATCATCCTACAGGGGTTCGTTAGCGTTGCGCTTATTCATGGGTTCATAGTACATAGTAGTAGGAGTAAGGTCTATTTCTCTGCCATATAGTAAGCAAAGCAAATAGGCGATACCATCGGAATCAAATAAATGCCATGCTAATACCTACTACTAGTAAGTTAGGTACTATACTGTATAACTGATGCTACCTTGAGGGCATATCTTGATATTCATTGAAATCCAGAGTAACTCCGAGTCCAGAGCTCCGTGTTCCGATTACACACTGGCATTGAGTTGGTCACTTTGAAAAGTACTACTAGTAATGCTACTTATACAATGATATATATACATGTCAACGTCCACGGGTGTCTCCGTATATTTGGGCTGAACCTTCAATCAAACCTTCAGGATATATATCATCACTCACCCCATTGGATGGCAGTTCGGGTATAATTTGCCATTTCCTCGAGCACCCGACTGGCTTGACCGAACATCTTTGTTTGTGTTGCAATATAAACTCCTCATGCTGGCATATACTAGATCTTATCACGACCCAAGCGATCTAGGAATGGAATACTCCCACCTGTCATGACACGCACTCGACGCCAACACCCGGTTCGGCCAATCACGGGGAAGTGTTTGCGATCAACGGGCCACATCGGGTGATGACTCAGCTTGGCCTATCGACACCTGAGGCGGCGACACCACACCACCCGCAAAATCCAGCCGACTACACGACACTTCGTTCTCCCTTCCCCCCCCAATCGACTCTCCCCTCACCACTCCCCCCCCATTGACTCCGGTCCCATAAACACATCCGACATGTCGTCCCTGTCTATCTTCCGTGTCGCGACACGCGCCGTCCGCCCTGCCAGCTTCGTCCGAGCTCCGATCGTCCGCTCCCGGGTGCAGACCCCGGTGACTCTGGCCGCTACCCGCGCCCGGTTCTTCGGCATCACCCCCAAGCGCATGTCCGGCCACGAGGACGAGACATACGAGGAGTTCTCTGCCCGGTAGGATCACACCTGCGATCCAATGGCTTCGGCGATAGTCGGAGTAGATGGGGTCGGATACTGCGCTTAGAGAGATCGTTTTCTCCAAGTGTTAGCCGACAGCCCGCTTCGATATCCCCTTAAGCTTTATTCGAACCTATTATACTGACTAAACATTTCAATCGCAGTTTTGAGAAGGAATTCGACGGTGTGCAGGATGTCTTCGAGCTCCAGGTACGATTACCATCTCAGAACACCCCCTCCCAATCTCCGAGATGACGGCTGTACAATACGACATATATCGTCAATTGCATACCCAGTCTCGTCGGGAATCTTTACTTCAACTTCTCACCGAGCATTCATGACTGACCCGCCCGCGCAGCGCAACCTGAACAACTGCTTCGCCTACGATCTCGTCCCCTCCGTCGAGGTCCTCACTGCTGCCCTGAAGGCCGCCCGCCGTGTCAACGACTTCCCCACTGCCGTCCGTGTTTTCGAGGGTACGCACCTACTATAATGTCACGGGCTCTAATTGAATATAATGCATTGCTAACCCACCCGTGCAACAGGAATCAAGGCCAAGGTCGAGAACCAGGAGCAGTACAAGCAATACCTCGAGGCTCTCGAGAGCCTCCGCCAAGAGCTGGGTGTTGCTCTCCGGGAGGAGCTGTACCCCCAGGAGGAGTAAATTAGCGTGTCACAATTTGTGTTTTCCCTTCCCCATCACCTCTCTCTCACGAAGTTTACCCACAAACCCACATGTCGCCCTTGGCCAAGCACATGTCTCCCTTTGGCCGCGCCGAGCGGAGGGTAGGAGAGAAAGCTGTATACATACTTTAGAGATCTCCTGTGTTGTTAGTCCCGTCTGGAAAAAAGTCCAATCTTGTTGTCTCGATTGGTACTTAATCTACTTTTCTGTTCACAACTACCATACTCGCCGCAAGGCATTCGACAAACCTCCCTTGTCCCTTAATCTTCATCTACCACAATAGTACCTGACAAGCAAGTCTAAGCGCGCAGTGGAAATATAGTTTACGGAGTAAATACTCATAACGTCTGATATCCCAAGTAAAATTATGGTCTATCAATTGTCTTTTGATCGTGGGGTGAAGACAAATCTAACCAACCATAACATTGGAGACGAAAGTAAAACGCCCACAAATTGTTAATGTGCAATCAATATAAGTACAGAGAATTCTGAGCCCACGAAAACTCGGAATGAGACTCATGGCCAGGAACGTAATTTGTGTGGAAAGCAAGGAAAAAAAAAAGAACAGGAATCAAACATGAAGTGGGAAAGGGACGGAAGTCATCAATAGGTATGTTGTCCGCTCTAAACGCCAGGTACCAAACCACCGAATTGAAGAGAAACAAAGTTTATATATTCATCGGATAAGCAAGGCGATGCAAAGTGTCGTCAAATGACAAGTATGTCATTGGTTTGTCACTCAGTGTGTTCCGACGTACTTGAAATAGGTCGGGCGACAGTCCTCTTTCTGGAGCCAGTCCGCGCCAGCGTAGGACTTGCCCGGAGTACAGCCGGAACACTTGGGAGAATTGGGACAATTGAAGTAGGGGATATGGTTGTAGCCAATATCGCGGAACCTATTGAAAAGCAATGATTAGTGGGTGTGGGTCAGGTGTGAAGGAGCATGGGGGTGAAACACACCAATGCACGTTGGCGGCGTCAGCAAACAGACCAACTCCCAGCGAGTGAACGGGGGCATCGCCCCAGCGCTCGTAGAAGAATCCGCCAGCACGGTCCAGGAACTGGAAGTAGTTATCGTACTTCTCGCCACGGAAGAAGTCCAGGTCGCCAATCTCAAAGTTGGACCAGAAGTGGCAAGTGGAGTAGCCGTTGGCAATTTTGTTGTGCTCAGGGCGGATCACGTCGTCCGTGATCCAATCCATCATGTTGTTCTTACTCAAATAACTCGGGTTCGCGGCAAGGAACTTCTTGGTCTCGGGCCAGAGGGTTTTGATGGTCTGGGGCGCATCGTAGAGGTTGATGGTGAAACCGTAGGTCTTGTTGTTATCCTCCATATAACGGAACACGTCGTAATCAACACTGCAGAAGAACTGAACCTTGGGCTCGATGCGCCAGTAGTAGCGATAGCCTTCCAGTGCAGGGTGCTTATAGAACATGCCACTGTTCCAGCGGCACATCTGGTGATAGGAAATTTTGTCGGCATATTGGATATTCTCCTCCAACAGGATCTGAGCAGATTCCTTAAAAAGCTCATCATCGATCCACTTGGGAACATCCCAATGTTCCTTGGGCACCAACTCTGCAAAGCCCTCGGTTAGCCATCATCGTGTGCTGGGTGGGTGAGATGGGACTATGAGGTCCATAATCGGGATGACCGTACCGTACTGGCATTTGGCATTGGTCATTGCCTGCGTCCGTTGTTTGAACTCGTCGGAGAAAGGTTTGTCATTGAAGAAGATATAGGGATAGTTGAACTTGTTGTTCCAGGTGCGCTCGAGGTCACGCATAGTGCTGAGCATGTCGTTGAGCTCCTCGTTGCGGACGAGGGAGATGAGAGCGGCATTGGTGCGGGCGGACTTTTCGCTATTGGGGGCGTAATCGTGATCCTCTGCCCTCCATAAATTTCCAGCCGGTTCGCCGGTAGCTGTTTGTACCGAGTGATTAGTCCTGTTGGCCAAGGCGAGATATATGGGAGAAGCGGGAGTGGCAACGCACGATCTAGAAGAGGGTCTCTGGCCATGCCATGGGTGAGTTTGGATGTGGGGTTATCGGGTTCCTTGTGTAGTTGGAAGACCAGGAAGAGAGTTAGGAGGATGCATGCTGCACCCAGCATGCGAATCGGTCGTGCGATCGCCATGATTGCGGATGATGTGAAAGGGGGGAGATCGCAAGGCAAAGTAAAGCAAAGCCCAGCCCAGCCAAACTTGCGGACGGCCCAGACTATCCCTTTTTGGGACTAGCGCCCGCAACCCGCGCGTAAAATGATAACTACACGCGCCAAGACTCACTGCCAACACTCCCAGCACTCACATACATCAACTGCCCAACTGACCAACTCATCCGTGGGAGACATCAGAGACATCGGAGATGGCACTCGCCATTGGCGAGCTGATCAACCAGCTGGTAGTGACAGTAGCCAAGATCTCACCTGGAAAAGTACTGACATACCCAGTGAATCGATCTCCAATCTGAAGACCGCTTGCTGATCCGATATAGGACTCGCCGCGCGTTCAGAATCTCCACCGTCGCGTGGAAAGAACTCTACGCCCTGGCCCCCATGGACGAGTGGATCAATTCGCCGTCGCGCGCCAGCTGGAGGGCCTACAGGAGAAATTCGAGGTCGTTGATCGACCCGAATTGGCCGATGCCCTACGCCGTCGTCTCTCGGAATTAGAGAGTTATTCTGATGCTTGGCATCCCGAGATCCTGAGCCTGCTGCTTCAGCTATCAAGCCGCCCAGCACTCTTGTCCAAGATCGAGAATTTACCAGCGCGTGAAACTCTTCCTTCTGAAGATGATGGTCCTTTATCCTGGTCAAAATTGGATGTGGATCCCCAGGGTGCAGCCTTCAATGACGAAAATATCTGGGAAGAAGTCGACTTTGCAGCCGGTTCATCAGATGATGACTTTTCGTCTATCGCCAGTGATATTTCAGGTCCCCGGAATGTTCCAAACCTGGCGAGTGAACCGGAATCTGAATATGACATCCCGGACGATGTCTTTATATCCGCTGACGACCATGATCTGCTTATTTCCATAGAGAAAGCCCAATTCTGGAGGCCAGAGAACAAATTATCATTCTCTAGCGGAAAAAAAAATGCCCCTCAAATCATCACAGAGTTGCAGCTGGCGCGAGAGACGATTTTCATGCTTCAAGGCCTGCCCACATCGATCTTTTGGCGCCTTGACGAAGAAGTCGTGATGGACCGCAGCTATATCTTGAAAAATTCATCAAGTCAAGCCCTTTTCTCATTGCTTCAGTCATTTGTGGAGATTGGCACTAATCTGGATGCTTTACGGCGCTTCACCAAGACCCAGCAGACCGTTCCTTATATTCAAACGTTCTGCCGGGCTATAGAGGTGCACTTGCTTGAATTTGACGGGCGTCTTTCCCAGATACAGGTGCAATATCTCTCCCCTGGGTCTACAGTCAGCTTACTCCAACTACTCAACGATATTCGCCAATACGCCCACCACTTACTGCTGCTGTCGGACCTGGTATCCAAACTAGGAAAGAATTCAGATGCCCAGCCAATGCGTTGTCTTGACCTGCTCTATGACTTGATTTGTATGCGAGAAGCTTTGGGCGACGAAAGAACAACCCTATCTGTTCTCTTCTTTTCCTGTTTCAAGACATATACTAGATCCATCAAACGTTGGATGGAGACTGGGCATCTTGATGTCCATGAGGGCGCCTTTTTCGTGCGAAGAAATCCCGAAAATTGCGATTATAAAACTATCTGGCATGATTGGTATACCCTAGACGATGAAATTCGACCGCAGAATATCCCAGCCTTCCTTGAAGCAGGCATCCACAGAGTCTTCGTTGCTGGCAAGAGCATGGTTTTCCTTCGACATCTCAACGCGCTGCCAGACATTTCCGACTCCTCACATTCGGATCTGATGCCTGATGACACTGATACCCTCCACCCGCCTCCACTATCCCTTCCTTTTTCCTCTCTGGTGGAGTCTGCCTTCGATCGCATAGTGGATGCCAGCTATTCTATAAGCGCCGGCCTTTTGCGGAAAGAGCTCGACGAGCAGTGCGACCTATGGAATTCCCTCGATGCCTTGCAACATGTTTATCTAGGCAGGGATTTGAGCATTCTCGGCACAATCGATGCTAAGATCTTCGAACTCATGGATCGGGGCCGTTCGTGGGACGACAAATTTCTCCTCATGGAGACTACAAGGTCGGCATTTAGTGTCATGCCTACTATCGACCCTTCTAGGCTTGTTGTGCGATCAGCTGGATCTTCAACCAACGAGTTCCAAAGTCCTAACCGAAGCGTCCGGATTCTGGAATCAATCTCCATCGACTACGTACTTCCCTGGCCAGTCGCCAATATCATCACTCAAGATGCGATAGCGTCCTACCAGCGTATATCGACATTCCTTATTCAGATCCGACGCTCAAAATATGCGTTGGTCAGACAACGCGCGCGAGAGGCACGCAGGAATCGGGAAGACAGCGGGAATGAGAAACTCATTAATGCTCTCCACCATAACCTCTTGTGGTTCCTCGATTCCCTCTACTCGCATCTAACTTACTTTGTCATCGCTACCTCAAATCAATCCCTTCGCTCGGCCCTCTCGAATGCCGAAGACGTTGACGCTATGATTGCTGTCCACCAGTCATACATGGCCGCCCTCGAAGAGGAATGCCTCCTCACTAAAAATCTCTCGCCGATACACGAAGCAATCATCAATCTACTGGATCTTTCCATACATTTCGCAGATTTGCAAACTGTTCGCGCAGCTGAAGATGGTCTTATTAACCATGATGATACCTGTAATTTGGAAACATTGCGTCGCAATCGAGTTGCAGAAGATGACTCTGATTCGGACTCAGACGAGGAGAACGATGAGATCGGTCATGAGCAAACGCTCACAATATCATTCCGCGATTCCCCCTATGACCAACAGATGCAGAATGTGAAACAACAATTTGATTATCTAGCCAGTTTCATCGCCGACGGATTGAAGGGTGTGGCTCGTGCTGATGGCATGCCGAGTTGGAATATCCTGGCAGAGAGACTGGAGTGGCAGAAAGGCTGGCTCAGGCCATAGGAGCTTAGCCAAGTTCGATGGATCGGATCGTGCCTTATCTTTGGCATGTGCTTTAATGTTATTGCTATGAACTGTGATGACCCTCCGCCGCTGATTCCCTCTTGATAAAGGGCGGTATAATGATGTGTTTTGACGAAAAAAATCATCAAAATCAAAGAATCCCAGAATAGAAACTATCTTGAGAAATATTTGATTCATTTGCATGCCATTTTGATATGAAGGCTTCAACTTGTCTTCCCAGCCCCAAAAACCATACTTTTCAGTTGGGCTAGTACAACAGCAACCTTGGAGGGAAGACTGGCTGTTCTAGATCCTAGTAGCATTTAGTTATTGTCATAGCTGTGAAATCCATTAGTACACTACTAATTAAAATTGATGTTTTCGGAAAAGAATTTATTTTCTAAGTGCTATACTTTTCATTCTTTGTTTCATAAATGCTTTTAAACATGACAGTGTTCCTCACACTCCAGAATGGCCGAAATCAACCGAACTATAGACAAGAGAACGTGTAAAACATGAGATGAGACCCTCAAATGTATATCCCCTGAGATTTTAACCAACCCAGCGTCTAGCGCTGAAGAAGATGCGACCCCAAGGACCAATGTCACCCCATTGTTCGGCATTGGGAGAAACGTAGCTGGCAATGCCGTTCATGACGGTACGCTCAGGGTGAGGCATGATGGCCAACACGCGGCCATCGGGACTGCGCACACCGGCAATACCCTCGGGACTGCCGTTAGGGTTGAAGGGGTAGCGCATGGTAGGCTTGAGGCTTGCGTTATCGACGTAGCGGACAGGAGCCAAATCCTCGCGGACAAAGTCGCGAGCAGTCATACCAGGGGTGCCGGCAAATGAGGCGCGACCTTCTCCGTGGGCAACAGCGATGGGAAGGGAAGTGCCGTCCATGCCGTGGAAGAATACGCCAGGACGCGAGGGATCTGGGTCTGAAATGCGGACCATGCAGACACGGCCCTCGTACTGCTCGCTGGTGTTGCGCTCGAAGCTGGGCCAGTTGCCAGCACCGGGAATAAGCTCCTTCACGCGGGACAGGAATTGACAGCCGTTGCAAACACCCAGAGCGAAGGTATCGGGACGCTCGAAGAAGGATTGGAACTCCTTGCGAGTGTTCTCGTGCAGCAGAACGGACTTGGCCCAGCCTTGACCAGCTCCCAGAACATCTCCGTAAGAGAAACCACCACAGGCAGCGAGACCGGCGAAGCTGGCCAGGGAAACGCGGCCAGAGATGATGTCGGTCATGTGCACATCAACGGCGGAAAAGCCAGCAGTGTTGAAGGCGAAGGCCATCTCAGCCTGGCTATTGACACCCTGCTCACGGAGAATGGCAACGCGAGGCTTGTTGGCGAGAGGATTGTACTGGGAGAGACTGGTCATTACGGGCAGACCCCGATCCTTAGGGTCGAAGGTAGGGTTCCATGACAGACCGGGGTTCTTGTCATCGATGATGTTCTCGAACTCCTGCTCGGCACAATCGGCGTTATCGCGGATCTTTTGCATGTGGTAGGAGGTCTTGGCCCAGGTTTGCTGGAGCTTGGATCGTGTCTCACGGAAGATCAGGGAAGCCTTGTGGTAGATAGTCAGGTTCTGCTTAGGTTTCTCGGAGACGCGACCAATCTTATGGATCAGACCAGCGGGAGGACCGCAAGTAGCGAAGCAAGACCGGAACTGGATTTCGTGCTCCTTGCGAACCTGGAAGACGGCACCCAGTTCCTCATTGAAGAGAGCCTCAACGACATCTGGGGTGTTAAACGAGGAGCAGATGTTGTCAGTCATGATCTCGACACCACAGCGACCGGCAAACATCATCTCGGCCAAAGTAGTGAGAAGACCACCATCGGAGCGGTCGTGGTAGGCGAGGACAACTCCAGACTCCTGAAGCTGCTGGGTGGCATCGAAGAAGTCACGGAAGATATCCATATCGCGGACATCGGGGCACTCGGTGCCAACTTCACCGAAGACCTGGGCAAGAGCAGATCCACCAAGCGCCTTACGGCCAAAGGCGAGATCAACAAACATTAGGACAGTCTCTCCCACATCCTCGAAGCTACGAAGAGCAGGGGTCCAGGTCTTGCGGTAATCGCCAACGGGGGCGAAGGAGGTAATTACCAGTGACATGGGTGCAGTAACCTCCTTGGCTTCGTTTGACTCCTCGTCCTTCCACTTCATCTTCATGGACATAGAGTCCTTTCCAACAGGAATACTAATGCCGAGCTTGGGGCACATGTCTAAGCCAATCGCTTCAACAGCCTCATAGATAGCAGCACCCTCACCAGGGTGACTGCTGGCAGACATCCAGTTTGCGGACAGCTTCACCTGGGAGAGACGGTCCACCAGATCGGACGCCGCGATGTTCATGAGAGACTCAGCCACAGCCATACGAGCGGAAGCCCCAGAAGAGATAAGAGCAAGGGTAGGCTTCTCACCCATGGCCATGGCCTCACCGGTCTTAACGCCTTGAAGCAATGAAGTAGCGGTAACGGAGACATCAGAGACGGGAGTCTGCCAGGGGCCAACCATTTGGTCACGAGCAGTCAAACCACCAACAGTTCGGTCACCAATGGTGATAAGGAAGGACTTTGAGCCGACAGCGGGTAGGGAGAGAACTCTGTTAACGGCTTCGCCCACCAGCTCGACCTTGGAAGTGAGCGAAGGTAGATACTTGGTGAGACTAGAGTCCACAGCAGGGAGTGTCAGTTTGCGCGAGTCGACAGTCCGGGTCATGCGAGGCGGCTTTCCGAAGAGAACCGACAAGGGCAGGTCGATAGGAGCTGGGTAATCCTTGGATTCGCGGTCTAGCAAGATGAGACGCTTCTCTTCCTCAGAAGTACCGCCTCCGCGACCAACAACCGAGAAACCGCACCGTTCACGCTGAGCAATGGCAGTGAACTTGTTCATTCCGTCCTCTCCAACAGCCAGGACGTAACGCTCCTGAGCCTCACAGCACCAGATTTGCATAGGGCTCATGCTTCGATCAGCGCTGTCAACTTCACGAAGCTCGAATTTGGCTCCCAAGCCGGAATCGTGAATGAGCTCGGGAAGGGCATTAGAGAGACCACCAGCACCAACATCGTGAATGAATTTGATAGGATTGTTGTTATCCATCGCCACACAGGCGTTGATAACTTCCTGAGCCCTACGTTGAACCTCAGCGTTACCTCTCTGGACACTGGCGAAGTCAAGATCGGCAGAGCCTTCGCCGGAGGTAATACTGGAGGCAGCACCGCCTCCAAGACCAATGAGCATGGCGGGACCACCCAAGACAACAAGGAAGGAACCAGGCTTCACGACGTCTGGGTTCTTCAGAGCATGCTGGGGACGGACGGTACCGACACCACCAGCAATCATGATGGGCTTATGGTAACCACGGAGCTCTTTCTGACCATTACCGATATCAATCTCGGTGAGAAGGGTACGAAAATATCCGGCAGTACAAGGACGGCCGAACTCATTGTTGAAAGCAGCACTGCCGATAGGAGCCTCTAACATGATGTCCAAGCTGCTCGCGATGTGGTTCGGTCTGCCAACATCAAGCTCCCAAGGTTGTTTGTGTCCAGGAATCAAGAGATCAGACACGCAAAAACCGGAAAGACCGGCCTTAGGACGGGAGCCGCGGCCGACTGCACCCTCATCACGGATCTCACCACCGGAGCCAGTGGCGGCACCTGGGTAGGGGGAGACAGCAGTTGGATGGTTGTGCGTCTCAACCTTGGCCAGGAAGTGCACGAGCTCCTTGGTGTGATTCCACTCGCCAGTGGTTGGATCAGGGGCCCAGAAGGCAGCCTCGCTACCTTCCAACACAGCAGCGTTGTCGCTATAGGCACTGACGGTATGCTCGGGGTGTTTCTTGTGGGTGTTGCGGATCATAGAAAACAGGCTGTTGGGCATGGGCTTGCCATCGATGACCCAGGATGCGTTGAACTGTTTGTGACGACAATGCTCAGAGTTAACTTGAGCAAACATGAAAAGCTCAACATCAGTGGGATCGCGAGCGATGGCACCGTTAGGTCCATAGGCCTCGGCGAGGTAGTCGATTTCAGAATCGTCCAGAGCCAGGCCTAGCTCCTTGTTTGCTTCCTGGAGGATCTCCTTGGGGGACTTGGCACCGCCTTGGAGGGAGATTGTCTTCAGAGGCTGAGGGGCGTGCTCGGAGAACATCAATTGCAGCTCAGGCTCATCGTTGCTGATGATCTGGGTCATCCGGTCGTGCAGCAGATCCAGGTATCCAGTTTTATAGTCTTCAGCCCCATTGCGGAGGCAGGAAACCTTCATACCGCGCTCGATGCGCTTCACAGAGTTACGCAGACCACAGACGTGTGAGATACCGGTAGCTTGGGAGCTCCATGGCGAGATGGTACCGGTTCGGGGAAAGACGTAAAATGTATCGAATTGGCCGTCATCGGAGGTGAAGGTAGGGGGAACGTCGTTGATGTCGCCATAACGAAGCAATTGCTCCAGAATAGCACGCTGAGAGTCGTCAAGTGGTTGAGAGGTGTGGACATAGTGAATCCACTGGGCTCTGACATCTTGCACACCTAGGCTTGCAGCGATGGCCTGTCCGCGAGAGCGGGAGAACGCCACCGAGCCCGGGATGGCAAGGTAGGAGTCGGAGGACATGTTGAAGATGTGATTTGGGGTATAACCAATCCTCCCTCTTGGGAAAAGGAGGTGGAACGGCTCAGGTGCCTCTCAAAATGAGCTTGAGCTTGAGCAGAAACCCCGCGATGACTCCCAAAAAAAAAAGTTGAGGACTGAGTGGCCCCGCCCTAAGCCCGTTGCGTCCAATTGCGGCGGGGGCTTATCTGAGATCACGTGCTGATTAACTTTTCATCCCGGTGTCGGGCCTGCCATTTGTACTACAACATACGTTGTATTGTAGTACACCGTATAATTATAATTATTGTACCCTAAGTAGGCATATACCAGGGTAATGGTACGAGAGGAGGAGATGAATGTGTGTAAGATATGGAATTGGGCGGGAGCCGTAGTATGTCAGGTGACTGCCCGGCATCTATACAGTCATACGGCCTAGAAGGCCTATGTTCAAAAGAATAGGATATCCAAGGATAGAGAACCAGTCAGAGATAATTATCGTTTCTCAGCATACTTAGAATCAATGACACGATTCTATTGCGCACAATGGGATAGGATGGTGCGCAGAAATACTTAGAGTGGGACACGTGATATTCTGATTAACCAATGAGAGGGCTTAAGGGTGTTGGATATTGTAGTACAACTTTTAAAAGATAATATTTGATAATTATGGACTGATGGTTATCGAGAATGAAGGGAGTCATTACTTAGGCATTTAACAAAGGGTCACCGAGTCACAGAAAAACAGGAAGAATCCGAAGTATCTCACAGGGCATTATCGGGATATTCTGTCCAGACCGTCCGTGCTGAGGTTACCTGTTTTTAAGTCAACAATTACGTGGAGAGAGCCCTGCGGATTTCATATAATGGGATCAAGGTATCTTAATCTATAATCTATGAATAAAAAAAATCCATCTAACCCCGTAGAGCGGATAGATATTGATTGCGGAATCTCCATGGCTGGGACTCTCATTGATCCTAAATTATTCCCAAGAAAGGGTGATAATCTGTGGTCGGTTCGATCATGTTTAAGTAATGTTAAGAACATTACATATACTGTCGCTCATCAAAACGACGTTTACTTTCCAAGGCTTATTGTGATATGTCAACAAAGGGGTGTCCCGATTTCTCATCCATTGGTGGGTCGATGTTTTATGAAGCTTTGCCTAAAGCGGGAGAACCATTGAAATCCTCAGAACAGTGGAGACAACTAGTTTTGCATACGGGTCCAGAGTGGAGATTCATCAGGAATTCCCATTTCAAAGTTCGCCATGAATTACGAAAATGAGATGTGTTGGATATAAGAAACAGTCCACGTTAGGCAGAAGACGTCTGTGATATTGATCGAAAATACTCCGTACGCCGTAAATGAAACAATTTCAGAAGGTTCGTTTCTCGCCAGCCAACAAAGATAAGCCGTGTCGATCGATTAGCTCGTACCTATCATGAGAGATTCCGAGCCCCAATGACCCCATAATGTCCCAGAAGAACCGGAAATCGGAAGAAAGCTAGAACAGATATATGATGTTCTAGTGGTCAACAAAACGCCCCTCTCCTTTTTTGGGTCCGAATTTGCCGAGCCAAACTATCGGGTTGGAAAAGGGAAACATGAAGAAAGATAAGAGAGCCAACGCGCAATTCAGTGTACTAGACAGACATTGAAGTGCCCATTATGCGTTTGAAACGCACTCTCCTGTTGGCGGCAGCAGCTTCCGCAGCAGTCTCTACAGATGGCTTCAAGGCCGAAGACATCATCACCCGCGACGTATGTATCCTTGGAGGTGGTGCTACAGGCACATATGCTGCCGTCCAATTGAAAGAAAAGGGGCATAGCGTTGCGCTGGTCGAGAAAAAGGATCGACTGGGGGGTCATGCGGAAACGCTCTATTTACCGGACGGCAATTATGTCAACTACGGAGTGGAGGGTTATTTCAACAACGATATCACGAAGAAATTTTTCAACCAGTTGAACGTTGACTATGAAGCTCTCTTGCCAGGGTCAATTATCATCGAAAATGTCAATTTCAATACGGGCAAGCGCGTGCTTCCCGGCAACGGGATTCTAGGCACCGTTGCAGGTGCCACTTTGTACCGCGCCGCCATCGAGCGATTTGATTACCTATCAACAGGTGCCTATTATCTTCCAGATAGGGTCCCAGAGGCACTCCTTCGCCCATTCCGCGAATTCGTCGAAGAATATGCCCTGCAGGGTGCGATTGATGTTATCTTCATGTTCGCTGAGAATGTTGGCGATATCTTAAATGCCCCCTTGCTATATGTGATACAAAATTTCGGTATTGCGCACATCGATGCCCTGTTAGAAGGTGGATACATTCGACCAAAGAACGGTACATACCGTTTGTTCGAAAAGGCCGCAAACTATATCGCCGAGGAGAACATTTTTTATGAGACTACTGTTTCTCAGGCCAAGCGCAATTCCACTGGCGTGGAGATGATTGTCCAAAGTGCTGATGGATCCCGCAAACTCATCAAGGCGAAAAAACTACTTATCACTTTCCCTCCCACGACCTCCAGTCTGAGTAGCTTTGATCTCCGCAGAGAGGAAGCGTCTCTTTTCTCCAAATGGAACCATAAGAACTATTACGCCGCGGCTATCAGCAACACTGGACTCCCTGATGGCATTAATGTCGCTAATACGAACCCAAGCAACCAGCCAGGAAGTCTTCCTTTACCTCCATTTCAATGGCAAATGGAGTACTCCGGCGTGCCAGGTTACTTCATGAGCAAGATCGTCGCTGAGGGCAATTTCACTGCCGAAGACGCGAAGGAGCTGATTCGATCCGACCTGAAGCGGATGGGCAAGACAGGCACATATTCGACCAAAGAACCTGAGATTGCAGCTTTTGCTTCTCATTCGCCCGAAACGCTCATTGTATCTCCTGATGACGTGAGAGATGGATTCTATAAGAAATTATACGCACTACAGGGCCAACAGAGTACATTTTATACCGGGTACACTTTCTGTACAGACTACTCCACGCCTCTGTGGAATTATACCAGCAGTGTGTTGGACATGATGGATCTCTGAAAACAGATCAGGGAATCAAATGCATAGCAATAGATGACCAGGAAAAATCTGCAAATATTGTTATTCAATTGGCGGTGATGCTCCATCGCATACGTGATGACCGAGTAGATTATCTGCGTGATTCTCGTCGCCTTTGGTTAAAAAAACACCATATAGCCTTTTGGGAATAATTCGTGCTGAATTCAATTTCATACAAGAAGTTTGCCAAGCTTCTTCCCACCAATGAATGAATTGGGTGTGTCTTCGGCCGTGAATAGATTTTCGAGCTGACGATGCACGGGCTGTCAGACTGGAAGATAATGAACGGAGAATTGACGTAGTATGTGATTCCATTTATTTTCCGGGCCGATTTACACACCGCAAGCTGATGTTGCCGTTGATCGACCGCAACTCACTTGTACTCTTCTTCGGTCTTGGCGACAGTCGGATATTACCTGATTGGGAGAATATCAAGGTTACTACCGTAAGAGGCAATATGTTCCGAGGACTCCCGGAATCTGCGCCGAGACTGATGGGAAACCTCTAGTCCAGGGACCACGTGGAGAGCATCTCTACTATATGGCTGTCCCAGAATATGAGTGAAATTTCTTCTCCACAGAATAGATATTCTGGAGTACTCCGTAAGAAATAATATTCCACATGGTGAGAAGAGGGCCGCAGGTGGAGTGTGTAGCTTGAAGCCCCCACTTTGCTCAGTAGAAAGCAGCCGATATCTTGATGATCTGGTAATGTCGACCATATATCAAAGTCAAAGTGTATTGCTTGAACAAGCCTAGCCTGTTACTAGTCGTGATGGCTAGGGAAATGACGTAAATCCAAGAAACATCTCGGCCCTTGGCCGAAGCCAAGTTGGTAGAAAGTTCGTATCCAACATACTCTTCGCAGGACTCTAGAAGAGATTTTTAGAAAGCTATATTGGCTTTTAATAGTGCATCCTAGATAATTCCATGAGATACAGCGATTAGAACCGCGCGTTTTCTTTCCTTTTTCCTTTTTATCTTAAGTTTGTCTTGTGACCTAATCAAACTAGCCAGGCTTTAAGGTCTAGACATGTCAGCAGGGTCGAACCACGAAATTCAGATGGGCCTAGCAAATAAACAATTTACTCGGCGAATCACCAATTCCCAACCGTCCAGACTTTCAGCTGAGTATCTAGACGTACCCATTCAGCCTTACATGTTATCCGGTACGCTCGTAGCATCTTGCCATATTAGGCTAGCTCCATCCATACCTTTCGGGTAATTCACTCTCTTTGGCGGGGAAAATCACCCCAGCATGCGGCGACGTGAAGTATGTGGCCCGTGGAACATCCACCGTCTTGTTGCCTTTTGCCGCATAACCATACTGGGATGAAATTTCAGCAAGTAGAATTTTCTATGCCAAGGCCATCAAAATGTAATATAAAAAAGGGGTCAATCCCGTCAGGGGTATCCATTCTCAATTCACAAGGGTTGTCATTCTCAAATCTCAAGGGTTGTTCCCACTCATAGATCCACTCATAGATCTGATATCGACATGGAGACACCTCGTTCAGAACACACGCATACAAATGCAACCAGTCGAACAGCCTCAATTGGCTCTGGCCCCGGACAAGTGGACTATCTCGACCTTCCTGTCCGTGAGGTTAACGATGACGCCGACTTGCGCGAATACACAACGGAGACACCAGCTGGAGAAATCATCAAACCTGTGAAGTCGAACGTCACTGGTAAAATGGAGGATTGGAAGCTAGTCACCTTTACCCTCGATGATCCCGAGAACCCTAAAAACTGGTCAAAGGCGTTCAAGTGGTACTGCACCATGGTTGTCGCCTTTACATGCTTTGTCGTCGCATTCGCCAGCAGTGTTATCACGGCCGACCTGACCGGTCCAATGGAAGACTTCGGAGTTGCTCGTGAAGTCAGTCTGGTGGTTATCACTGTTTTCGTTATCGGTTTTGGTGTTGGTGAGTCGGAAGCATCCTATTTTTCTTTTCGTTCATCGCTAACAGAAATTCAGGACCAATGGCCTTTGCTCCAATGTCTGAATTGTTTGGAAGACGACCAGTCTACGCACTCACACTTCTAATCGCTGTCGTTTTCATCATTCCATGCGCTGTTGCCAAGAATATCGGAACCCTGATTGTGTGTCGACTGATCGATGGAATCGCATTCAGCGCCCCAATGACACTGGTCGGTGGCACCTTGGCCGATTTGTGGAGAAATGAGGAACGTGGAGTCCCAATGGCAGCTTTCAGTGCTGCCCCTTTCCTGGGTCCTGCGATTGGTCCACTTGCCGGCGGATTCCTAGGTGATAACGCTGGATGGAGATGGCTTTACTGGCTGCAGCTGATCTTGTCTTTTGTTGCCTGGGTCTTGATCACTTTCACTGTTCCTGAGACTTATGCCCCTGTTCTTCTCAAGAGACGTGCTGCAAAGCTGAGAAAGCAGGAGAACGATGACAAGTATACTACTGAGGCCGAACTTGATCCTCGCCCCCTGGGACAGAAGCTGCGCATCTTTTTTTTCAGGCCTTTCCAGCTCCTTTTCCTCGAGCCCATCGTCTTCTTCATCGCTCTCTACATGTCAGTTCTTTATGGATTGCTTTACATGTTCTTTGTCGCGTAAGTTTGCCTTTTGCCCTTTATGTGATTCGACCAGCGGCTGACAACATTTGCAGGTACCCGATTGTCTACCAATCCGGCAAGGGTTGGAGCGCTTCGATGACAGGCCTTATGTTCATTCCTTTAGCCATTGGTGTCGTCATGAGTGCCGCCTGCGCGCCCCTGGTGAACAAGAACTACCTGAAGATCAGCCAGAAGTACAACGGAAAGCCCCCGGCGGAGATGCGTTTGATTCCAATGATGTGGTCGTGCTGGTTTATCCCAATCGGTCTTTTCATCTTCGCCTGGACCTCCTACCCTACTATCCACTGGTTTGGACCGGCCATTGGAGGATGGCCAGTTGGATTCGGATTCATTTTCCTTTACAACTCTGCCAACAACTACTTGGGTAAGTGACAGCACCTGCGATCTTGAATGAAGCAAACACTAACAGGATTCTAGTCGACACATATCAGCACCAAGCCGCATCGGCTTTGGCCGCAAAGACATTCTTGCGATCCATGTGGGGTGCCTCCACCGTCCTGTTCACTGAACAGATGTACGATCGCTTGGGATACCAATGGGCGAGTTCGCTTCTCGCATTCATCGCGCTGGCTTGCTGTGCGATCCCCTACGTCTTCTTCTACAAAGGAGAGGCTATTCGTCGTTTCTCGAAGTATGCCTTCGCGGATGACGAGGAACAGGCTGTCAAGGCTTGAATGAGCAGTGAAGTCCCAAAATCAGTTGCTACTGGCAATTCAACGGGAACTTGCACTTAATGAAACTTCTATTGAACAAACTTATTAGATCGGAGGCATACATGATGCGAAAAAGACTTAAGAGAAAACTAATAGTTTAATGAAAATAATAGAATAGACTCAACAGAGCAATAACATACTATGTTAACTTGAATCTTTTACTATTTTATCTTTTACTATTTTACCTGCTAGCTGCTATAGCCTACCAGTGACCTCATGCCGACATACTAGACTGCTTACCTATTTACTAAGAGTACTAGTATTTAGGCAAATATTTTTAAGAAATACAGTGATCAACTCGCAACTATCAATGTATCAATTTAGTATTATATTCTGCATATATCTCATGTATCTCATATTCTATAGATCCCCTGGTAATTCTGGCGCTGACGTAGCTCGTCCTGAACCTTCCGCATTAGGAAACCCCACATCACGTGCATCCTGATAGGCGCGATCCAATCCCAATGCTCTGAGGTCCTCAGTTCTTCAACTCGACTCCGATATTCGATGCAATTATCCATACCACCATGATTTGTCCTATACAGTGATGGTCTAATTCAACCTCCCAGTGCTCTCTGTATATTTATACACATATCATATCTATTCGAAGTCACTTCCCCGACTCCTTCGCCTTCGAATCCTCGCGCACTGTCGTTGGTCGCACCGAAACCCGCATAGCCGACAGATGATTATCACGATTTAACCTCTTTATTCTTTGCTATAATCGATCGATATACAAGAAAATGACGTCGCCGTATCCTCCCAACACTTCTCTTTCTCCATCCGATATGGCCGCAGCACAGAATCGCTCCGTATCCGATTTGCCGCAGGATCAAATCGATGCCATTATTCGCACCAAGCGCAAGGCGCGCGAGCCAAAAGCCTGCTACCCATGCCACGCACGAAAGGTAAAATGCGATCGAAACCTACCGTGTGATGGCTGTATCAAACGCGACCATAGGGAGATCTGCTCATACGAACGACCCTCCAAGAAGCGCTCGCAGGCTTTCCGTGAGAGCCCCGCAGAAGGCACATCGGGAATTTCCACATCAGAAAACCGGGGACTGTACAGCAGCTACGAAGAAAATATACCACACATCAAGCCCGAACCCATACAAAATCGAGTGAACAGCACCAATTCAGGTGGCCGAGTATCCATTGCCCGAGAGGAGTGGGACAATGTGCGCAATAGACTGCGAGAAATGGAGTCGACAATATCCTCGTTGCGTGTTGGTCTTGAACGTGCTGAAGATGGTCCTGCTACAGGGGTTGACAGCGGCAGTGTGCAGAGTGGCGATGCGAGTTCCCGTTCCAAGGCCGTCTCCCCCGATCGCGAGGGCATCCATGCTGCAAACACACTTGGAAAAGGAACTGTTCACCTGGGGTCGCGTTCTGTACTGGCTTACATTTTAAATAACAAATCGGGATCAGACCAGCTGCAAGCTCTTTTGGAAGGAGGAATTTTACCCAAGCTCGGTCTAGATAACGAATCCGCCACTTATCCGTTTGTGGATTTGTGGTCTTCGGACATGTCGACTTTTGATATCAGCGCTGTCTGTAGCGCGCTTCCAACTGACCAACAATGCAGAGAGTGAGTCAAATTGAGTCAATAATGGCGGTTGAATTGCTTATGTCTAATTTTGATCGGCCCAGATTCTTTTTCTACTACAAGGATATCGCGGGGGCCATATACCCCGTTCTTGAAGATGTTCCCGAATTTGAAAACAATCTTGAGCTCTTGCTACAAAATAGAATTGCATCTGGCGGGGTCTATCGCGAAGATGCGGATGAAGCTCAAACCCCCTTCGGTGTTAGCATTGCCTACCTGGGGCTACTATTTGCTGTTCTGGCTTCTGGTTGTCAATCGTCAGATTTAGGAAGCAAAGAACGAGAGCTGACCTCGCAAGTCTATGGTAAGATCACAAGAAACATCTGCAAACCCAATGCCGGCTAACCTTAAACTAGTTTGTTGTTCTTATCAATGTCTCCGTATGACTAACTTTTTATCGCAACCAACGATCGAAGCTATTCAGACCTTGCTCGTCATCGGAAATGTGTTGTCCTATAACATGAACCCCGGAATCTCGTACGTACTACTGGGTATGACACTCCGCATGGGATTGGCACTTGGATTGCACGTTGAATCAAGCCGCTTTTCATCACTTGAGCGATACCGCCGGCGGCATGTTTGGTAAGTCTCCGAGCCATTGAATTTGTAGATATCTACAGTACTCATTTGTCATTCTGTTCTAGGTGGTCAATGGCCTGGCAAGATAGCCATTTCTCCTTGTCGTACGATCGCCCTTCTACCACTGCTGTGAGCCAGCCCGATATAGCATACCGAGAGGGCTCAAAACTTGGAGATCTTTCCTATTTTGAAACTCTTTGTCGAGTCATATCTTTGGCGCTCGAGGTTGTCCGGATTCGCATGCTCAGCCCTCACGCTCAAATAAGCTTTGAAAGCATCCAAGGCTATAAGGAAAGAATCCAAAATATCATGGTCGAAGCTAAGCCTTATCTGCGCGACTCCAAATGGTGTTCCACCGCCAAAGAAAATCTGGAACGAGTCGTGTTGAAGCTCCATTCTTCATACTTCTCGTCTGAATTATGTCGGCCGGCACTCAAACCGACTGACGATGCCGGTGATGCAGGAGCTTCTAGTATACGTGCGGACTGTGTCTCAAATCTTATGACAACAGTCGAGGCTTACATCGAAATGCATAACATTAGCTCTCATGCCGCACGGTCATGGATTGCTTTGCAACGGGCTATTAGCTCTGCGTTCCTACTCGCTGTTATCGAGGAAGCAAAAGCCGACCCAGATGTCTGGAATCTTCTTCGGAAGTTAGAAGCCATCATTGCGCAACGAGCCAGTCACGAGCGAGCCTATGATACTGGTGACGTTCCTACCACTACTGATAGTATGGCCTCCCCGGCTCAAGCCATGAACACTTATGACCCAATCACCGGAGCTACAAATCCACCGGGGATGATTCCACCTGCGATGGACCCCACATCACCTGCTGCCATGGGTGATACTCAGACCCAATGGGCAAAGTCTCTCGCTAAAACCCATCGCGCCCTGCAAAAGCTACTCAACGCGTTTGGAAATCAACAAACACGTCCCGCAAATTCTCGCAGTCCTGCCTACATGGCCCAGTCCAACTCAAATCAACCCGTCGCATCAGTAGGTTCTTTCGTTTCGTCGGGAATGACACCCACTGTTGGTTCTCTCCCGCCTCCTACACCCGAGAGCTCGGGGAGTGGCGAATGGACCATCCCGAACATACTGGACCGTGCATCAGAGTATATACATCCACCACTCTGGAGTTAGACACGATGCGATCACTCCCTGCTTCTGGAATCTCTAATTTTGCGTAATAAATCCCCCGGCGCGAGCTAAAGGCATCTGAATGGAGTTGAATATTGTCTATTTTCACGGGTTGAAGCCATGGTGTTCTGGCGCTTTTTTGATTAATCAGATTATGGACTTCTCGTTCATATTTATATACTATCATGTACCATTCCTTCTGATTTCTATAATCCCAATAGCTTTGTTTGACCATCCCGATTTGTATGTCGGAGGTGCAAAAAGAAGATAACATGTGTCAGCTCCGACTAATTCTTCTGATCACATCAGTCAATTATTCTGTTCTGGAGGCAATTTCGCTGATCGGGTTTTTAAGCATCCACTGCTGCCACTAATTGACCAACGCATTCTCCAAATCCAACGCCAGAGTTAGCACCTCCGACGGTACCAGTCATCCGGACTATATCCCCATCCAACAAGAATTTTCTCTCCGAGCCATCGGCCAGAGTTATAGGCTCTTTTCCAGCCTTGGTTGTCTCTACCAGACATCCGAAGCTGCCTTCTTTGGGACCGCTCACAGTCCCCGTGCCCAATATGTCGCCCGTACGAAGGTCTGCACCACAACTAGCAATATGCGCCGCCATTTGCCGTCCATTCCAATGCAAGTCTGCGAACTTGGATTCGCTCACAGTTGTCACATGCTGCCCAGAAAGAACCTCAACCTTGAAGTCTATGTCGTAGCTAGACTTGTTGACATCGTCTTCTAGATGACTCGCCAGTGCAATCTCAGGTTTGGGGCCCGGGATGATAAAGGGCTCTAGAGCATCCAAGGTGATCACCCATGGGGAGATGCTGGTTCCGAAGGCCTTGCCGTTCATGGGTCCAAGTGGCATCATTTCGAAACCTTGAATATCACGAGCTAGAAAACAGATCGATTCAGCTACTAGAGATCACTCTATCTGAAAAAGTAGTGAGACACCTACCGCTCCAATCATTCAGAAGGACCAATCCGAAGATTTGTTCATCCGCATCCCGCGCATTCAATCCCCGACACGGGGACACGCCGTTTCCAATAATCACACCCACTTCCAGCTCATAGTCCATAGCTTTCGAGGGGCCGTAAATAACTGGTTTTTTCTCCGAGGGTGCAGAGCGATCGAGAAAATGACCCTTCGGCCGAACAATCGACGTCCCCGAGACATATACGGTACTCGCACGGCCATTGTATCCGATTGGGAAGCTGAAAAAGCTAGGGGGGACTGATTCATCATTGATGATGATTCGGCCTGCATTACGAACGTGGTGTACACTGCACGAGAAGTCTATGTCCTGTTAGATCGACGATTGACGTATGGCCAGCATACTAGATGTACTGCTTTAAAATAAGCTACTGGGAGAAGACATACCCGTGAACCCACCCACTGCCATGGGCAGATGTAGAGTGACAGCATTAATACCCTCGGTGACCCCGACTGGCAATGGAGTCTTCAATTTCTCTTGTAGCACCCTCCTCACCTCTCGTTGGATTGGCTTAGGCAGAGCCGCGAAGTCATTCAGGGTCGGCTTGTCAAATATTTCTTGCGGCAAGCCCGGAATGCTGGTGAACACCCCCGATCGCTGTAGATCAGCCAGAAAAATAACGGCATTTCCCAGTCGAGTGACACATTGTTGATTGGGATGGTTTGTGGAGGATCCAATGCCGTACGGGATGTTGGCGATCGAAAAATGGTCGCTATAATCAGCAGAAGTCATTTTTTCTGGTATGAGTTAAGAAGTTCCAGTGAAACGAAATATGCTTTCAGAGTTAAATAAAGAGGTTTTTATCGGTGAAGATAAAATATTTGGAAATTTAAGTGCAAGATTTCTTGCATTCCCCCGCCATCCGACATGTAGTCCCCGCTATCGGGTGCAAGCCCACATCCCGAAGAATGAGAGCTTTGGAGGTTTGCAGGAGAAGTTTGGTGCAAGATTAGCAAGTCCGTCAAAATGAAGCCAGAGGCAAAGAGTTCAAATTATCTCCAACCACACAAAGACACTGAACTACGTTAGTCGGATTTTGTGGGATTGTCATTTGTGATACACGTTGATCAAACCTATTGTTCCCGTAGTCACCGTCGGAACGTGCATTTTGACAAACCCTTGCAGCACGAGTCTATACCTTGCCGCTGGAATGCTAATTCACAGCAGATGAAAAGGTTGAGTTTTCGGGTTCCATGAGAATCAATAAGCACATGAGGAGGTTCCGGTGACACGACGTCGGCCCATTACTTGTTGGAGTCAGCAACGTGTCTGATACCCACCGTGCGAGAGCTAACTAATCTCATCTGGCCCCAAGTCTATCCTTTCACTCAACTAGGCGGAAAAGAAAAAAGGAAGCGGGAAACAGAAAGACACCAAGAAGGTGCTTTCAGTACGTCTCTTCACTGTTTTCTGAAGACCTACGTCTCCTTTTGCTTTTCTTCTCTACAACTACATCTTCCAGCATCGCATTCCCTTCAGACCCACGACATTTCTCTGGTGCAATAATGGCTTCCACCGGACCTAAGCAATACTACAAAGTTGGGGTTCTTCTGTTCCATGGAGTGGATATCCTCGACTTTACAGGGCCGATGGAGGTTCTGTCCCATGTGTCGCATAACCGCAACCCTGACCAGCCGGATCGAATGTTCATGATCGAAACCATTGCAGAAACATCCATTGTTCGCGCTGCAGGTGTCATGACCGTGAAAGCCGATAGGCTCCTAGAGGAGGCAATCAATCAAATCGCAGAGTACGACATGTTCGTGGTTCCAGGAGGACCACCCGCTATTGTCCAGCCACTAATCGAGAGAAATGCCCCGGAGATCGATATAATCCGCAAATTTACGGCGCTGCCCTTGCCGGAATACGAGAGACCACGAATCTTGTTCTCCATTTGCACGGGCGCGTTCTTGCTCGGCGCCGCAGGTATTTTGTCCGGAATGACCGTTACAACCCATCATCGAGCGGTGGATGCTCTACGAGAGATATGTGCTCGCTTTGGTGACAAACATGAGACACCTGCAAATATAGTGCACAAGCGCTATATGGATGGAGGTTGTTTGAAGGGGGATACGGTACAGCTAATCACTGCTGGAGGAATAAGCTCAGGTCTCGACGCTACATTTCATGTCGTGCGTCAGCTGTCAAGCCATGAAATGGCTGCATTTGTGTCGCGAGTGATGGAGTATGATTGGACTGAGCTGGGAGAATGATGCCTAGATAATACGCTTCTTGGATAATTGCAATTTCCTGTCGCCATGTTAACGTGGAATATTAGTCTGTGTATTGAAATCTTGTAGTAGACGTTGCTGCAACTGACCAAACCCTCTGCAGAGAGACCCCCACATATTGTTCAACGATGTTCTTTTTCATTCCATTCTTCCAGGTCGTAGATTCTTTCAATTCTTTCCCGGAACAAAGTAAAACCACTAGGCCTCTAAATCCTCCAGCCATCAGATGACCTTGAGTTACACCTGTATCGGAACTGATTTGTTGGGTGGGATATCCCTTTAGCTTTCCCAACACGAGGCGAGCTGGGTTATCGAGCTGAGCCAGAGCCCAAGCTCCTGCTCTTTCTTTTGACCCGACCTCGAACGGTTGTACGCGTCTGCAAATCTAGTCATCTAGGCTTGGTAGATGGAAGGGTTGTATGCAGGGGCATTCTAGGAATATCCTTTTCATCGTTGCCGCCACAAGTCTTATTATGGACCGTGCTGACAATTTCTAAGACTGCATCTCTGCGCCTCACTTCCCCTGATACACTCATCAGCGACTCAATTGACGTCGTCCACCAACAGGGTTGTTCTTAACGGCTGGTTAGTTTCACCATCAGCGGCTAATCCGCTCTAGGCCTTTCTCGCAGGAGAATAGACGGAGATTCACCGGCTCCGAGTTGTACAGAATCCATGGATTGGCTCTTTCCGATTCAGTAAGTTCAGCTTCATCCTAGGTATCTGAGTCCGCAAGGCTCGTTAGATACAGTCATCAGGATGAATGAGGGTCGCAGTGAAGATGGGTCTAGAAAGCTCCTGACTAGAACGGCGTTTGGTATATAGCGACATGGAGTTCTGTCGGGAAACGAGTACCTTCGGTTAAATATTCTCATTTTTATTTTTCAACACAAGATATCCCAAGGAGCAAGCAGGATCTATTTCCTCCTCAATCCTCAATTACCTCGAACAGTCGTTATTGAAAAGAAACAAGACATCAGTGTGACCCACGCAAAGTCAACTCCGGTCATCATGATCGCCATCGCGCCCAGTACGGAAAATGTTCCAGGTGTATATCCACAAAACCCCAGCCAGAATGGAATGGTTTATTCCTACGAGGCTGAATGTACTGAAAATATTTCAAATCCCATAGAATCTGCTAGCCTGTCACCATTTTTGGCAACTGACAAGGCTGATGGGAGTAACGTGGCTGCCCTGGGTACTACCGACCCGGTACTCACCGCAAACGGCAGTGTCTCTACAAAACACGACGAAAATGGCGTTCATCTCGAATTTTCAAGATATTCTGACTCTAGCATTGATTCTACCGAGCGCAAAATGGCTGTCGAAATTTTAAAGATAATTGAAAGTTATGGGGTGGACTACGAAAAGACCGGTGGCTCGTGGAAGGGGCTGGAGTCTTTCGTACCTATAGTCATCGGGCAAGTCAAGCGTCAGGAACCCATTCGCATGATTTTGCCTGCTTTTCCATTCAAATCCCCCAATGCAAGGGACAAAGTTCTAGGGACGATGCCCGACTTTGGGGAAGAATTGGCGCTTTCACATCTCAACGGGCTCTGTGATAATATCGGAAAGGTTTACGAGCCTGGCGCTGATGTATACATCAGTTCCGACGGGCTCGTGTATAACGGTAAGCCACAGATGACTTCAGAATATTTTAATGGACTTAATATCTGATTTTGTGTCTTCAGATATTCTTGGGGTCCCCGATGAAACTGTTTGGGACTATGGCGAGACCCTGCGGAAAATGGCCGTCGAGAAGGGACTCCACCATGTGAAATTTATCCGTCTCTTTGAACTTCTCGAACACCCTTGGTTCAAAGCAGAGACTGCGGAAGCCGCAAAATCGTACTATTTGGCACACGCAGGATGCCTTCGTCGCGAGTTGATGTTCGTCTTCGGTGATCCGTCATTTGACCCCGACGAAGCTATTAAAAACGACAATGACACCTGTTTGACATATCGCGGTTATATAAAATTTTTGACAAAAGACTTGGCACATCAAGAGGCTTCAATCAATCTTTCTAAACGTGCTCGACAGGCCCAGGTGTCACAGATTGCACGCCAGATGATTGTTCGTGGTAAGATGTTTGCAGCTGCTATCAAAGCAAATCGGAGTGACTATGTTCGACTATCTATCCATGAATCGGCGGGAGAGCGAAAGTTATCTGTGGCATTAATTCCCCAGGTCCGAGGCTCACTTGGATTCACGCCTTGGCATGCATCGGTGGCAATTGGACTTGATGGCTCCTATCGTACTGTTCACGCCGAGGATGTTCGTGATACACACGACCTTATTTACAGAAATGGCCAGCCGTATTATTTCCGCGAAAAGTCAGAAATCTTCAATTGGGCAGATAATGGTATCGCCGTGAGGTTTGAGCATTTATACCCAAGTGGATTGATCATACGTCCTGCCGACATCGACAACATCAACCCAGCACCATCCATCAGTGCACTTCCGATGCATAAAGTTCGGAAGTTATCAAATTCGTTCTCTCCGGTGATTCTTCGTGGATTCGCAGAAACTCTTGAGGAAGAGTTATATGTCAAGGCGGCGTCTGAGATGGGGACCATTCTGCCCTGGAGTTTCGGTATTATCCAGAAGGTCCGTGATGCCGGGCGTGCAGACAAAATGGGTAACAATGTTACTTCGAATGAAGCCATGCCGATGCACTTTGATGGGATGTTCAAGTTTGAGGAAGTTGAAGATCCGAAGACTGGAGAAAAGAAGAAAGTCCAGAGACCACCCGGCTATCAATTCTTCACTTGTCCCGCCACCGCACCGAAGGGAAGCGGCTACACTCTATTTGCGAGCTCGCGACTCTTCTTCAGATATCTCCCCCTTCCATGGACATCGGAACGTCTTCAGGGTATCACATGGGCCATGGATAATGATGGTTTCTGGGATGCGAAGCTGAAAAATCTCCCACTGACGGTGACGCACCCCGTTTCAGGTTTGCCCTGTCTGCGCTGGCATCAGCCATGGGATTCAACCAAGACTAAATTTTCCACCTGTGATGTTACTATTGAGAACGATCATCCAAGCCTGGTCAACATCATTGATAGAGTCTTATATGACCCTCGTGTCTGCCTTTACTTTGAATGGGAGAAGGGTGACTTGTTAGTCAGTGATAACACAGCTATGCTCCATACTCGGACTGGTTATAAGACCGATTGCGACCGCGAGCTGTGGCGTATTCATTTTGACTAGAGAAAATGAGTGTTTCAAAATTTCCTAACTTTTCAATTTTGAATTGTGTCTGTTAGTTTGGCTGCTGTTGATCAAAGGGTTGGGTTCTCAATTCGCAGAGAGTCTGTATCAGAATGGCCAGATTGTGAAACGAAATAACCGAAGGAAGCATCAAGCGGATAATCTGTCAATTTCATTTATTTTGTATGATCATTATCTACTATTTTTCTTTTTCAAAGACTTACTATGGGGTATGATGTTCTTTTTAGGTATTTGCACTCCTAATGTAGGTCATACAAACGTAGGATGTACACTATGTAGCGGCCATCATACGAGATTCATCTGCCATACTAGTGGGCATTATCTCTGAATCATGCGCAATTAAAATACTCTCTGTCCATAAACACTGTTTCTGAATCCTTGCATTACACATTCAGCTTTGAATGGACGTTATGAACGATGGTGGGCCAATGATATTGGGTATGGTCGGGACTTGGCCCCGCTCCGTGTCCGAGATATCCGAAGTTTGCACCTCGCACTCACAGGCCTCTTGAGCAAGCCATCTATCGATGCAGTGGAGAGCAAATTATTACTGAGAGCCCCATCATGAACCAAGATCACCCGAGCGGCCGCTCTGCGTCTGCCCATGCGTGTGTAGCCTGTCGGCAGTCCAAGGTTCGCTGCATCTACGTGTCCGCCGATCAACCCCCATGTCAACGGTATGTTTCGAATTCAACATAAGAATTCCAGTAAAACAGAAATTACAAGATTCACTGACATCAAAAATACAGCTGCACTCGTTTGGGCAAAGAATGTCTTCCCCAGCAAGCTCGGAGACGCAGAAGCCCCATGCCCCGAACGTACGTCAGACTTTCATGGTTCAAAATATACAGATCGGATTTCAGGCTGACAGTAAAGTTAGGCGCTTCGATAAGCTAGAGAAACAGCTTGATTCTTTGATGAATAACATTTATTCTCAACGGCAGAATGAAAGCCAGTTACCCGTCCCAGCTCCACAGCAAGAAATGACCACACCGGGTTCGAGGGCTAAAGAGAAGCACGAGCAGGCTCATCCTGCTACTGCCACAACTTCGCCTGTGTCCCTCTCAGTTGAATACATTCTTCCAGGTCCGGATGTATGGCCACAATCCAATGTGGCAGAGACCCTTTGCTGTATTTTTCGGGACGAACTCAGTATATATTTCCCCTTTGTCACACCTCCTAATGTACCAGTATCGGTTCTTCAACGAAACCACCCTTGTCTTTTCAAAGCCATGGTTATGGCAGCTTCATATCAAAATCGACCTCTTCAGACTCGAAGAGGAGCGGCTTTGACCGAGGAACTCGCTCGACGATTGCTGATAGATGGCGAAAAAAGCCGTGATGTCTTGCAGGCATTGCTACTCACTATTGCCTGGTAAGATATTCCAGCACTCATGATGGTGGAAATGTTGCATAACAAATTTTTCTGAATAGGTACCATGGGCATTTGAAAGCAAACTCTCAGATGACGAACCTCATACATCTTCTCCTCGCTGTTCTTGCCGACCTCGGATTTGATAAGCCAGCCCATCCAAATGATCGTCGCACGGTTATCTTTGACAGTTCAAGATCCAGTTACGGCTTTGCAGAAGAAACTCCTATTATGGATAATGAGGACCGCAGGGCTCTGTTAGGCTGCTTCTATGTAACCTCTGTGTTCGTGACCCGAGAGTGATTATAACCTAGTCGCATTTGCTAATCCAAGATCAGGGCGTCAGCAGTATTTCGGCGAGTCGATGCAATTCCATACAGCCGGCATTTGAACCAAGCACTCCAGACTCTGGCTGAAACTGGAGAATACCCAGCGGACGAAGTGTTGGTTCAGCATGTCCGTTTGCAAAGTCTAGTCGAACAGATTGCCCAGATGGCACCCTTCGATGATCCACAGGGGCCTCACAATTCATGGGCTCCAATAACTATGCATATACGCCATCTGAACCAGCAAATAACAGCTCTTACGCAATCGGCGGTGAAGCTGAACAGAAATTGTGAGACAGTCGCTTCCATTTGCATTGTTGTGTATCGAATACATGCATCTACTAACACATGACTAGACCTGTGGCTTATCCACATCCACGCGGCTCGGATATTTCTCTATGAAGCCGGTCTTTATGATTCTCTATGGCAAAATGCCAATACTGTCGCTCGACAACAGCGCCTAGATACAATGTGGAATTGCTTAGCAGCGACAAAGTCACTCTTTGAAGTATTCATTTCCATGCCTGATCATATGATATTTACAGCGTCATACGCTCTTTGGGGCCAGTTGGCTTATGCCTTGCTTATCGCCTCTCGTCTCTGTCTATCCAAGGTAGAAGGCTGGGATGTGGACTTGGTTCGAACCGAGCTGGACTTTTCCCAGATCCTCGAGTTGGTAACACAGAAGACAGATCAAGGAAATGCTTTTGCTCGCGCCCATTGGCTAAGAGACAGTGCCTCGGACGAGATGATTGATCGGGTTAAAGTGAAAACCAGACGAGTTCAGACTTGGTTCAACCAATACTTCCCTCGCATGTTTGCCCAAAATGACTCTGCCCTTGACATGGGCCCCGATCCTAGTTTTCTGTTAGGCATCGATGATATGTTCTGGGAGGAACTGGTGACAGGGTTTCAACCAGCTGATTTATAGACTTTTTCTAATTACTATGGTGACACCCTACCCTTGGGACTAAGTATATTATGTATAAAATAGGAAGGTCTCAATGTAGTCGGAATATATCGGTCAATCATTGGTCTCTCTCAAGCAGCAGGCCAACCTTGAAATGAGCTGCTTCTTGTGCTGTTTCTAAGTCAAACTGTCCTTTCGGTCTCTATAATAATCCGATAATGCAGTCCCCGATGCTTTCATCATAGCTTCACTGCTTAGAAAGAAGCTTTTCTCTCCAGAAAATTTTTATTATCTTATCCCTGAAAAGCTCCCTCCGACTGGAGTCGAGATCTTATGAGAGGAATAGCTTGACGAAAAGGACCCGGGTGTAGTCCATCGAGGAACCACTTGCGCATTATTTGCGACTATATGTGTCGATTGAGTTTGACACTGACATGTTGAATTTTGAGTGCCTGATTGTGGAGATGAAAGCTCATCTAGACCATTACTCCCTAGAAGGGAGACAGGTGGAGTCGGTATATACGTTGAGGCGGAATCTGACGGCACGAGAACGATGATTCTCGTTTGTGGTGACGTATTACTCATAGCTTGTAGAATCTGAGGGAGGGAAGTCTCTTATATGAAATGTATATGTCAGTATAGTACACTCTCAGCCGATCTAGTCGCGATTGGTGCCTTATGCCTCACCTGTTGCAACATAGTATAGCGGCTGATTTGTCGGGACTCCGGTATGTGAGCTGGTAGATATCGGGCTCGGGCTTGCGAAGACTTCTTGCATCAAGTTTCCTTCATGGCAGCTACGAATTGGTAACTGGATCGCTGTCGACATGTTCTGCTCCGAAGAGGACGAGTAGCACATGGCCTCGTTCACGAAGCCCCTGCCATCGGCAGTATAAGGTATCTCGCCAGCAAGCCACCCGGAAGATTGTGCGAAATTCAAGTCATTAGACCATAGGGGTGTTGGTGTGATGTTGCATGTGGAGCCGAAGGGAGTCGATGGTTCTGTGATTATGGGTGATGTGTCGCGGGAGTTGGCTTGAGGGTCATTAGGTGGACGAGTTGCATGGCGCGACGATAGAAGTGGAGAAGGAGAATACGGCTGATCCCAGCCATTTAAAGCGGCCGCTGCTCGAAGTTCGTTGGCAATCACGCGCTCCTGGAGTTTTGCGATTCGATCTCTGATCTTTCGACCTAATTCGATATCAGCTTAGCCTTCCCAGTGCCGTCCGGATTGAAAAGCTAACGGTGGTTCCTTTGAGAAAGTCTGTTCTGGAGTCGCCGTCTTTCTAAAGGGTCTTGCTTCTGGCTGGGTGTCTCCTCACTACTGGGTGATTTCGATGGCTGTTCGGCTCTCATTGCGAACTTCCTCCGTTGGTCTTAAAATATTCAGGTTATTTGAGGTCCTCGCGAAATTCGGGATAGATATTCCAGTTTGATATTATCAAATTTCAAAAATATGCAGCGGGAGATCAGCACTGTCCATCCATGGTCATAATACTAGTCTTTATACAGGCCGGGCTTCCATGCACGCCCACGAGGGAGACACAGACGAAGGAAGATTGCCGACTCGAGTCAATCTCACCGTGACACGCACCTGTACGACGACACCAAGAAAATAGCAGTCTGACCATAAACTCGCTGGCAAAGACTCAGGATCAAGGCTTTCAGCCGCGTGATGCCTCGGGTCCATGCCACTTTGCGCATCTCAGCTGGCTCATCCTGGTGCGGGGAGGGCTTCTGTTTCGCACATTGTGACTTTCCATTTGATATACTATGACGCTAACTATGTTTCACGGGCGTATCTGCATAGTGAGTTTGGTTCGATAATCATCTAGTTTTTGGACACAGAGTGTGCCCTGGATGAGTTCGGCTACCAGCGGACTGGGATGTGGCGTAGCACATGAGTTTGGAATGTTGAGGGGAGTGTAGGAAGCCCGCACGCTAGATCCTATATTTTCCATTTTCTAAAAGTACCCAATATTACGAGAATCGTGTTACATCCAGAGCCGAAAGCTGTTCCCAGTCAAAATCTTATAGGCGAAGCGGCCACAATAAGCTGGGCCGTCGTCATACTACATCACGCACCGCCGGACATGGCCGAAACCCCATATTGGGATTTATTGTGAATTTAGTACCAGTCCTTTGGGGTCAAGTGAAATGGTGGGAAAGGTAGGCACAATATGAGTGGAATCTGATGGCTTCAATATGCCCCGAATCCCAATTATTGCTAGGCTGCCTTAAAGATACCCATCTCGCCAAACGGACAACACATGATAATCCAAGATGACGAATGGTGATGTTTTACATTATATCTCACTATACATTATATGGATTACATGTATGATAGCACAACTTTGCAAGGCTCAGATATGTGTTGGCTCTAAGCAAGGATGTAGCCAAGAGCCAAGATCTCCATTTTTGCCATCGCGAAGTTGAATAAAAACCATCTGCTAAGATTTCCCTGCCACTAAAGACCAATCCATCTCGACGGTATGCTAGTGGTCACCGAAGCTCTGGTAGCGCGGGTTGATGTTACCCATGTCCTGGCACATTGGTGCATGTAAACCAGGGAAGCCCAGACTGTTAAATAAGAGCGGAATATTGGCGATGCCATGTGGACGGTCTTCAGCGCGTCCTCATTTGTCCCGATTCTATGCATGTGAGATCCCACTGCGACAGAGGATGGCGGATCAGCCGGTTTCACTCAACGCTGGCCTGGGAGGGAGAGACAGATACTTTGTACAACCATGCCTCCGGCTAATGGTGGGGGGTATTTTTGGGTTACGACAGCTGCACGTTCGATTTCTCAGTTGAATCATTGGACTGAAATTTATCGTAGAGCAATTGGCCTTTCTAGTGATACCAGGGATACGGGATGGCGTTTTGCAATCCGCGCTAGCATAGCATCTTTACAGGTTGTGCTGTCTCGCAGTAACTATCGCCACTAGGATATCATTTGTTGTTTGACTTTAGAGACACCCCTTCTTTCCCGCTGAGAGCAAATAATATCCTGTGAGTATCTGGTAGCTCTCCTCTCATTGAATTATCCTGGAATTCGAAGTCCAGCCTTGAGATATGAAGTTTGTAACCTTACCGAGCTTGTTTTTTCGGCCAGCGAGTCCCTGATACTACTCTTCCTGGCCAGTTCAATGATGCTTCTTTTTTCTTAATCAAAATTGTCCCTTGGCAAAGACGAATGTCTTCACCGCACCAGCCACAAAACATGGACAAGTTGTACAAGGTAGTACTCATTTGAAGGCAAATGTCCTTCTCCATCTCACTAGAGTGGCGGGTATTTGTCAAATTTATGCAAGAATACCGAAAGGTTCATCAGATCAAAGTGGAAAGCAACCAAAGAGTGATAGAGAAATGAAATCGTGTTCAAAAAAAGTTTCTTTGCCAAATACCTTTTACTAATCGAATGGAGTTGCCAGCTGTCTTTAACTAAGTCTCATGATATAGAAGCCGTTTACGAACTGGAAAATCCCAAATATGTGCGGAAAATAATCTAGCAATCATGTTTAAAGTAGCCGCAGCATATAGACTTTGAATCAAACTCATCCTAGCTCACTAACTCGGCCGAAGGAATCCTGAGAGGCGAGCGGACCAATTATCGCTGCCGATACGTTCATTATGAGTCTGGATTTGGCTCTTTTAGAGCAAGTATAGTATAATTAATAAATAATTCATAAAAAAGATTCAAAATACCATGCAAGACCGTTTCTAGTCTAAGGAAGGTTCTCTATCCATTTCAGGGCATCGTTTTTAGGAATACCTGTTGGTCAATGCACTCTTCCACAGGTCAAATACATTGCATATTTCCCAGATTGAAAATCCCTCCCCTATGCCGACCACCGTGACGAGATACTGTTGGCTATAAAGTATTACAGGAAAACAAGTGATAGAGGACATCGGATTGAAAGATGCTCACCAGTACTAAGAAAGGCCACAACTGGATTCATCTCCACTCCCCACCGATTTATACTACTGTAATTTCTTTAACATATCCAACAGCCAATCACAGGAGGATAAGCATTTCTACAAAACAAACTCAGATCATCCATTTAGTTACTCTTGAGTCTTGACTGAAGCAGTATGGTATATGCTCGTCAGCAGCTAGAATGTGCAACGAGCTCGTCAGCCGCCAAGGCCCTCAACGCAGGCAGCAATTTTCGCCTTTTGCGTTCTTGAAGTTCCAGGGTTCCTCCTCGTCCGTGTAACCTGACCATCCCCGGGTCTCTCCCCTCTCCCACCTTTCACTCTCGCTCTCTCCTCCTCAATCGAGGTACTTCCCCAAGACTTGAACAGAACCAGCTACACATCATGGTGGGCCTGCTGCAAACAGTAGGGAATCTCCTCCCTTACCACCTTCTCTCATACGGCGCCTTGTTAGGCACAGAGCTCTACCAGGTGATCATGGCCCTACTCCCCAGCATACACCCCCATCATCAAAAGACTACCACTACCACAAGCACTAACTCAAACTACCCCTAGACCTTCGTGAACACCAAATTGTGCTTCAAATACCTCTCCATGAAGGAATTTCTCACGCTTCAGAAGCGCGTTTTCCCCATATACTTCGCTTCGCAAGTTGGGCTGGTCGCGTTGACAGCTGCAACGTACCCGCCCTACAGTATTTTCTCACTGCCGAGGGATATGTGGAGTGCGGTACCTCTGACTCTAGTTTTCATAACGGGGGGATTGAATTGGGCTGCTTATGGGCCTCGGACGACGACGGCGTCCCTGGTTCGGAGAGCTATACACGGTGAGCATTCCCATGCTTGGACATGGGCAATGACAATGTAAGGAAATGAATTTTGCTAAAGTATATATGTAGAATCAAGTGAGAAGAATAACGACAATAGACGCGAGGATCAAGAAAAGGTCGACCGGGCGAATCGGACCTTTTCATTCAATCACGCAATGTCCATCCATCTCAATGCGATTTCCTTGATCGCGACCATTTGGTATGGCTTTTCGCTTTCATCACGTATTCTCGATGGGTTCTAGTTTCTCAGGGGTAGAATATACATGGAATGAAGAGACATGGTGTTTTTATTCTACATGACATATGATACATTATAAGAGCATTGTCAGCGTTTACTATGTCTTCCCTCCTCCGCGAATACTGCAATCCCAATAAATGATAACTCCAGAGTCACTCAAGATAGACAGATTTTCCTCTTTGTAGTGCACTCAGCTGCTTCTAGCCCATAGTGGCAGCTTGAATAAAGATGCGTTCTCTCTGTTGAAGTCTCAGGACAACTACTTGTTCGACAAGGGGAAATGAAACAGACCTTCATGAAAAGCGAACCCATAGCAGCCATGCAACCCGCCACCACCACAAGATAATATGTATGAGACATTGATTTGACAATAGAATGCAGAGCCTCGCTGCGAATGGTGTCGGGCAGCTGCTTCAACAGACCACTGCTGGGGCCGAGTATCGCCCCCCGAAGTACTTCTCGAGGATACTGGGGTAGCAAAGTCTGTAGTTGATCAAGAGCCTGGTTCTGAAAAACGGCACCGGAAATAGCCAAAGAAAGTGTGATTCCGAGGCTCTGTGCTAAGGCAATAAAGGAGGCCGCATCGGATGCGCGTGATGAAGCCACTTTAGCCTGGGCCACCGAGAATCCCGTCTGGATGTACATGCCGGCACCGATACCAATCAAAGCCGAAAACCCATGAATTCGTGCCGTTGAACTATGTTCATTGATGGTGGCTGCAGTTAATCCTTTCATGAGCTTTCATTTTCCAGATATTGAATCAATTGACATACTCATCAAGCCACCGCCAAGGGCAGTTAGAATTCCTCCCATTAGATACCACGGCATGTAATACCCTAGCTTCGACATGGCAGCTCCATTAGCCAATCCACAGAAAACCATTAGGAGAATGAATGGAAGAAGCCCAACGGCTGCACCTAGGGGCGAATCTCCTCGGACAAACTGGAAATGTAGCGGTATGTAGTATGTTGGTACCTAATAGCAACATGAATGGGCCCTTAGTTCCTTGTTTCATGGATGCTCCGGGGTCACTTACAAATACGCAAGTGGCAGCACAGCACATCAGGCAGAATAGGAGCCACATCAAAGGCATCTGCAGAAAGTCGGCGGGGAAAACCCTCTCGGTGTCGGTAGTGCCGACGGTGAATGCTTGCTGTAGAACGAAGAGAAGTAGGACCACTCCTCCTACCACCCATAGCGCTATTTCTCGACCAGAATCCCACGCGAAAATGTTTCCACCGAAATTAATAGCCATGATTAAAGCTGTAAAGGCACCAACATTCAGTACCGTTCCCAGATAATCAATCTGCAAGAACTTTTGTCGGAGACTGGTGCATTTCTGGGGGTCGCCGCGCGGCAAATAGAAAACATAGATTGGCGAGAAAGCAGCTCCAATGCAAAGATTGATGTAGAATGACCATCGCCAGGTTGCATGTAGGTTTTCGGAAAACGCGCCACCGACGCTGTCATCAACGTAATCAGTAAACAAGTTAGGAGGAGGCTGCTGCAACACACTTACACAGGCCCCAGAACAGTTCCAAGCCCCCATGCTACTCGTTCTCTCAGCTTTTTTGCAGTGTTCGACTCAATATATTCAAGACTTACTTATTCCTGTCAGAGCCATGTACAGCGGTCTCTGGCGTACTGATGAAGTGATCGAGAGCAATGTCAAGCAGCCTAAGTACATACCGGCACCCTGTTCATATGCATATATTAGCGCCGAGAACGAGGGTCGAGGGAGCTCAGATATGGGCACCAACCCCAAGACCAGCGACAGCACGGCCGACAATCATCGCATTCATCGTCGGCGCTGCCCCGCAGACCGCGCTCCCGACTTCAAACAAGACGACGGAGAATAAATAAAGAAATTTTGCGCTGAATATACCGAATAGCTTGCCCCTGAGTGAGTAGATGTGACTGTGAGCCAGTGAATCTAATCTTAGTGAGTATGATAGAATGGAAGACCCAATTTACCATGTGATGAAAGTGGCAGAGCCAGAGAAACCGAAAGCCACCCCAAGCCAGCTCAATTTTCCCACCTCTCCAAATCTCTCGACGATGGGGGACTGCACATCGGCAACGATTGTATTGTCGAGAGAGAAGAGAAACGTAGAAGAAAGGATTGTCAGGACGATCAATCCCCACTGTGTCAAGTTCGTCAATTGGCAAGGTCAATTTGGAACGGCGACAGCTTCATAACTGGAAATCAACCTCACCAGAGCCTTTGGCACACGGGATTGCACATCTTCCTCGACGTAGTCAACGTCCTGTACACTGTGACGAAGATCTGGAGATTCGATCTGCACATGCTGAAAAGGCCGGGTGTCACTAGAGAGATTTGGACCAGGCCCGGCCAGCAATCCTGCCTGTGTAGTTTGACTCGGTCCCTTGGATTCTGTTTCCATCTTTTGTATAAAGAGATTCAATGAGGTAGAATTGGAAGCAGTAGAAACGATAGGCCGATGAAGATCGAAGATTGAAGATTCACAAGATCGCAGGTCGAATAGAGAAGGTACCAACCAGAAAGAGCTGTCGTAGGAAGGACCCCCGGTTGACAGTCTGTGGAACAGAAAGGAGTAGATCACGAGGCCGGAGGCAATCACGATGGAGTGAATCAGTATATAATATACCCTAGGGTCACGGTATTAGGGTAGAATACCGGGTCTTACTTATGAATAAATACTATGACTGTGACTACTTCGGAACCCGTCTATGCTACCTACTAGGTACCTCACGATGACCTCGGGGAGAACCGCAGTCGTCACCGCAGTCTACCATGGTAACTTAGAGGGAAATGCTCCCATTTGAGTCTGTAGTAGGCAAGAAAATTCCGTCCATATGACATCTAGGGTTGTACAGGGTTCCGTGGTCCCATCGTGTGATCACTACACTCCTGCAATTATACTTTGTTAGTAGACATCTGTAATGAGGTGATATACTACTGGTCTACCGTGACTATACTATGCCAGATTGTTGAACTATTTCGATTACTTGGAAACCATCCGTAAGCAACTCGACATCGAGACTTAAAGTTAATGAGTATGAACTCTACTATCTCCGAGTCCGCTTACATATGTTTAGAGTACATAATAGTTCAAGTTACTACTCAAGTTGGTAACTATAGTGTAGGGTCACGGTAGTACTACGCACTGCCCGTACCTCTAGGGCTAGATACTCTACTACGATTAACTTCAAGATGCTGGCAAGAGCAATGAACCTCGTCACTGTATTTGGTAGGTATGTCTGTGCTGTATATACCTAAGTATCCAATATATATATATAACATCTGAAGGACGCCGATGGTATCACAAATTGCGCGCTTGAACGCCGCCAGGAGCAAATGAGTTGCCCGGGAATCAATTCCAACAATCCCGCGATTCAAAAGTCGCGCGGAGCGGGGTTTGATGTTGATGATGTGGTTGTTGTCGCGGTTGCGGCAGATTAACATTAATGCAAGGGTACTAGTTTAGTTCATGTCGTGGCTTCTATATTCTTCAATCCAAATGCGCTTCAGGAATCATGGGAAGGCAGTTTCGGCCTCAAATTCCAACTGTTGTGGACTCTGCAAGAGCAAAAAGGACTCGTATCGTAAACCACGCTCTCGGCCGTGGCGAGGGGACCAAAGGTTAACGGTGCTATTCCAAGCACTGCCGTATCCATCAAAGAGCTCACGCCAATAGCACGCTTCTGCGGCTGGGGTGAGGTATCGCTCGCGGAATGTCTTGACACTGTTGTGAGCGATTTGTGCAGCGGCGGTTGTATTTTCCACCAGAGGCTCGATCTTGTCGGCCAAGTCGCTGAAGTCGCGCTCAACCTCGACATAATTTTGTTTGGGGCCTTCGGAGACCAGAAGATAATGGTGGTGCTGGATGTACTGGAGCTTATGTGCAACAATGACGGAGTTGCAGGCCTGTCGGTATTTCAAGGATGCGGAATACGAACGTCCTACCGATTCTGTCAGCGCCCCTCGGTCTATAAACCATCGCCAAATGCACTGGGGTCTTTGGGTTTTTTATTTTCTCTCTCTTCGGGGTGCTTCCGCTGCGTCACTCACCTTCAACGTGGGCAATAAACATGTAATGACAGTGGTCCTCCATCTTCAGAACGTTGGCCCCAGTGGACCATTCGACCTGTTTCACATCACCCCACGGCTTACCCCGGGCCGCCTCCATCAGCGCTCGGCGCAATTTGGGGGCAAAACTGGGCTTCCCACGCCAGACAAGCTGGGGTTTCTTTTCGCTCCAGGGGATGTCCAGTCGCTGGATGCGGTCGACAACTTGGTCATAAGGTCCAATATAGTTGTGGACGTTGTCCCATGCCCAGAAGCTGAAATCGGGCATGAGCCAGACACCTTCCTCGGTTGGCGTGCGAGCAAAGACCCAAACGGGCTGGTCGGCACTAGTCACGTCCTCGACTTTATCCTCCACAGAAAACACGAATTCGATGTCGCGCTGGACGGCTCGATCCCGGTTAGCGACCAGCGCGCGGTGGATCGAACTCAGCACTCCAATGATCTTCCTCCGGTGATCTTCATTCTTTGACCGTGCAGTGACGATATGCAGATTGCCCTTGGAGATAAAGGCACGGGCCATGCCAGGTTCGATCCGGATAGCATCGAGGTCTTCGGTAGCGAGTCCCCCCTGAGCGTGCCAGTGCTTTTTCCCCCGCGCAATATCCTCGAAGAGCCCCGGGAATGCGACATTGCATTGCATCTGGTCTAGGGTGTCGTTGCGGGCATCGCGAGGGTATTCAAATCTCCAGTTCGGGGCGGGAGTGGTTGGTTGTTGCAGAGCGAGTTCGGGGTAGGAAAGACAGGTGGAGCATTCGAAAGTAGTGGAAGTTTGACAAGCACAGTGGCCGGCAGGAATCAGTTGAGTAAGGATAGGATGGATGTAGTCACGGTCGGAGTTCATGCCATACCAGATGGCGACAATGACGCTGCAAGAGAGACACGCGATGATGCAGAGAAGCGATAGACCGCGTCGCGGTCGCATAATGGAATAAGCCGCGGTCATCACGGAAATGAGTCAAGACCGCATACTCAGATAGAAAGGAGTGGAGGTGGAGGTGGAGGGGAGGGGGGATTTTAGATTGAAGAAGACGAGTTAGGGGGGCGGGGGGAGGTGAAGGAAGAAGAAGTGGGTGCAGGCTGAAACGAGGCCGAATTTGGGAGGAGATTGACAAGTTCCCAGCGATTGGCGAGAAGAGCCTCAGCGTGGACCCTGGCGTCATGGGTGAGGCGTCGTGGCAAGGTGTAAAATAGACTAGTACAGTATAATATAGTTCGTATAAAGCAGCACAGTACTTATTTAGTATATATTTAGTATACACAGTATATTGTACTATCTATGTTATACCATACCTTTATAGCATCACTCGATTCTGCCCTCCCAGTCTGCCTCATTTGGCCCCCACGGTGCCTGAGCCCTAAGTCAGCCAAACACGAGCTGCAAAAGTTAGTCCCTTTTTCTCGTTTTTACTCGGCCGCCACTGACATTTGGTCCAATTGGATTCTCGCCCTCTTCTTCCTCAGCCTTGTTCTCCATGTCTTGGACCGTTCTGGTCCACTCGCTTATTTCGACTGTGCTATAGTAGGATCATTATACCGACTGTCCAATCCACCCACCTTTATGCAGCTAAATCCCTAGCTCGATCAAATGACCATAGTCTGCATCTTGTCAGTTTTGCCAACATGGCTGTTGGTTCTGCCATAATTCTTCACATGGTCCGAGTACCATCACATGCGACCTAGAATAAAACCGCTTGACGATACATCTCACCCGTCCCCAGGCTGGAAGTACATCAATAGATACATGAGAAAGAATCTTCTTTTTGATCATTATTCCAGCTTGCTTCAGGATTCACGTCACCGTATCTGCAGGGAAGTTCCTCGTGCTATAACTCCTGAGGCTGTTTTATGTGAGGAAACAACCGTATATTTGCAGCCTTCACAGCCGGAAGACATTACTACTTACTATACTAGTACGGTCCAAACCTGTTCATTTCATTGAACCAGGCTTTTTGTATAAGAATAAACCCGAGAACTTGTCCTATGGACACTGTCAAGGTGGTTTCCTGATTGAGATTCAGAACACATTCTTCGATGACCGGCTCTATCAAAATAGCCTTTCATAGATTGGCGCTTACAGTGGATGCTCTTCAAAGTTCTGGAGAATTAACATCTGTTTTACATCACAGGCTTGAAAATGAGAAATGCTATGCCTTTGTTAGAATAGAGAAACTCCATTCTTTTCACGCACGATCAGACGGCTATCATTTGCATATGACAACTGCGTAATGTTTGGCGGAGTCAGGAGCAACAAAAGCATTGATTTTTTGTTGTGCTCTAGGGATTGCTCGACACTGGCGTTTTTGTTGAATTAGGGATGATTAGCTAGATCTGAAGACCTTATGGTTACTTGGCAGGTATGGATTGCATTGCAGCCGACGGGATCAGATACAATTACAATCAGAGTATGCTGAAGATTCGGCTTTTAAACTGATTTTCTTCAAACGACTCCAGAAAATGTTTCAGGGACAAGTGAATGTCCTGGTGAGATCGATGAGGAAATAACTATTCCTCCGGGCGTACAGTATTGGTGAGTGTATGTGAGAGAAGAAAGGAAGGTCAGAAAATAGGATTTCATTCCACAATACAAGGGAAGCTACGCAACAGGAGATGATGATCGCGTTCACCAAGCTCCCCTCAATCTCTCTGCAAGTCCACCACCTTCATTCCCCCCATTTCTCCGTCTCTGGGCTGATGAGCCACCTTCTAACCCGGAAGCCTCCGCCTCGCCTTCAAGTCGCCGCCTCATATCCTCAAACCGTTCGCGTTCTCCTTCGGCGGCCGCGCTCGTAGTGCCAGATCTTTGCTCACGCTCGCCTACCAGCCACGCCGGGACCCGGAAGCCGTGGCTAGTGGGCGAGAGGCCTGGAAGTAATTCTGCACGCCAGGCCATGCCGACGATCCAGCCCGTTATGGCTGGGAGGAGCGAGGCGGGGAATTGAGAAAGCGCGAGTTGGGCGGCAATTAGGTAGGTTGTCGATTTGTCAGAGAGGAGGATAGTTAGGCTTGGTGGGGGTGGTTTGGGGAGAGAGGTTCCGTTGCCTGTGTTGTTGGGGTTCGCTGTGCTTGTGGTGGCGGTGTTGGATGACGATGTTGTGCCGATGCGATAGCGGAAAATGTGTGGGATAGTAGCATGATATTGGGCTAAAAGGGCGAATATCATTGAAGTTGGACCGGAGGGAAGGTAGTTGAGGTTATTTAGGGAGAGAGGGCGAACAAGCGCAGTGAGGAGGAGGGGTGGCAGGATGGTGGTATATGGGAGAGTTGTGAGAATGAAAGTCTATAGGCAAGTTAGCATTAAAGTAGAAATTAGATACTTACAGTTGATGAAGTATCAAGGATATTTCAGCAAAATTAACTCACGGCCATCTTTCGCTTCCCCCACGCCCGCTCAACAACGCGAAGATGATACACTAACATGGCGGCGAAGAGCGTTTCGGTCGAGTTGGCAAAGCCGGCCGTTTGCCAGATGAGGGTGCGCCAGAATTGCGTATAAGGCCAGAGATGCGGAGAGACATGGATTGAGGCGAGATGCTTGATGTCGAATATTGAGAGCGCGATTGAGGATGCGATCGTGTAGATGAGGAGGTATTTCGTGAGCGGGGTGTTTGTGAGACCAGACGTGAGCATTTTGAATAGTCGAGGCAGCGACCCAGGATTTATTTTTTGGATTAACCAGTCAGGATCGTGTGGATCATCCGGGGCGGTTAGAATTGATGGAGGGGGGACGAAGATGTTACGGGAGGTTTAGGTGTGGTGGGTGGAGGACGAGAGTTGGGAGGCCAGCTTGGCAGCTCGGGAAGTCTGGGGTACCTCGGCATGCCGAGTCGATCTACGCCTATCTTTAAACAGTGCAACCCTCCATATCCCATGGTATGCTATGGGAGGATACAACCCTTAGAAAGGTGAACATGAAAAAGAAATCCATGCAATAGGGTAAGATCAGTTTTAGTATGTGATATATTATACAGTTCTTTCGAAGCCTCCAACGCCGCGTTGTCTCATCTACACAGCCAACGAGGCTGCTTCTTTTGTCTCTGCCGCCAAAGCTGTCTTATACCGATCAATTGCCAGTTCCAGTGCGTGTAATGTAGGACCTAGTAGCTGATTGACAACCTTCTTGCCTCCCTCTACTCCTTCCAGATTCATGCGTAATCGTCGTCCGGACTTTTCATAGACTTCGCGAGCATGCTTCTTAAGACGATCAACCTCCAGCTGTCGCTCTGCCTCGGCGTCGTTTGCGACAGCCTCGATTCGATCTCTTGCCCGCTGAAGTGACTCTGATAGCGATGTCACTTCACCAGCACGCTCTGGGTTCCCCGAGAGAAATGCCTGCCAGAATTGATTCAAAAACTCCGTGGATGTCGCGTGGGTTAATGTTAATCGGTCGTAGAGACCTGACGTCAACCCATAGGTATCCGATGTCGATGCTTCACTCAACTGAGTGCGTCGTTCGCGCACAGCGCTAAGAATTTGAGAAAATGCATCGTGTAGAGCGGCCGAGGACCCAACCGGACGACGGCTAGCAGGTGCATCTTCCATCTCCTCGTCTTCATCATCCCCGGGATCGACAAGCCTTTGCAGGTGTGCTGTCCCACCCGGAGGAAGATCGCGGGTAATCTCTGAACGGAGCTCATTCAAGATTTTTTCTGGATCCTGTTGCTTGAGGGCCCGTTTCTGGTCATCCTCCTGAGCCTGGGAGAAGAAGCGGTTCTGATCACTGATGTTAAGTGTGATACGGGACTGCTCCTCGTCTCCGCAAAGATCACGCAACTGCATTTTCTTCCAGGCTTCTTCGTTCATGCCAATGGGAGCACTCAAATCGCCATCAGCCGGGGCAACGTTAGCCATAATCTTTTCGCTAAGGTTATTAAGCGTCCGGATAATAGGCACTTTATCCGAGCCTGAAGGTCGCATATCTAGATCTGGCCGATTTCCCCGTCGTTGGCTGTGGTGACTCTCGTTGCCTGCCATGTCCAAAAAGTGTGGAATATTGGCCTCGCGGTTTGTATCCGCTGCATCATCCCGTAGGTATTTATCTAAAACCGCATCGGTTGCATCTGCCTCAGAGATGCGCTCACCGCGTAGCTTTTTAAATAACCTGCTCTGGAAGAATCGCGACCAGAATTGCTGTTCGCTCAGCTTCGGTACATTCTCGTCGTATACACGCTTGACGAGCGGGTGTTGCGTGAAGATTAACTGAATTTGTTCTTTGCTAATATTCAGTCGAGTCACATTTTCTTCAACGCGCGGTTTTAGCGACGATAGAACGTTGTATGACCCTCTGGTTTGAGCTCGCTCAATAGCATGTGCCCGAAGAAGGTGCAGTCGGGTTGACCAGAACTGTGACATGAACTGTGCCGAGCTTAAGGTTTCCGGCTTTGAATGCAAAGAGTCCATGAACATTCGCTGCAGCGTAGAGTCTGCCTTCAGAAGGGACTGTTGTAGATCCACGTCTCCTTTCAATCGGTTATCGTCGTCCCACGGGTTCTTGGCCGATCCTGCCGATGAAACTGCATTCGCGATTGCCATAGCCGCCGACATACCTCCTCCACCGGCGCCTGGTGTCGGTGCCTGGGATGGCGTGCCCGGTTTTCCTGCATTCACTCGAGCGCTAAGGGTATCTTTGATGGCATCGGCCTGCGGGCGGGCATCCGGCCCGGCCGTGAAAAGAAAGACATATGCTTCGGCGGTGCTGTTGGGGGGAGCGTTGGCGGCCAGGACGAAGATTTTCAGCATTACTTTCGGGTTTGAGGCGGGGGTCTGCTGCAAATCTAACCTTTCAAGTCAGTAAATGCCTCGAGGCTGCTCGACGCGAATCAAGGACAACTGCGTACTCGTGATGGTAGTCACCGGGATCGACAGAGCTGAAGGACCAGCTGCCGCTGGTGTCCAGGTGAGCGTCTGCTCATCTGTGGTCAGCGTTAAGATACCATCCTTCTTTTTGTAGGATGCTGCGCCGCTGGGAGGTGCCATCACTGAGTATCTCGACAGCTTCCACTGTCCTGGGCCGTGACAGCGAAACCACCCATCGGGATAAAGCGGTCCCCTGGGATGAAGCTGGAGAGAAGAAGGACCGAGGCCTTTGACGCGCAGGGACAACGGGTGAAGTGAATGCAGTTAGTCAAATGAAGAGCCGCAGCTCTTTATCCAAGAATCACGTGATATATCACCTGGCGAATAGCAAGATAGTGCTTTCTACTCAATGGCCTACGTGAGCTACCAAAGATCGAATTGCTAGTTCGACATTAATAACTTCTATTTTTGGTTCAGCTACAGTAGATTGTGGGATAGCAGATAGATGTGATAGGTATGTTTATTCACTATGAGCAGAGTGATGTAGATATGCCATTTAATCACGTAACGCCAGAAAACAAATCAACAGAACAGAACGCTGAGGAGATCCTGAATGCTATGCAAAACCTGAAGAACGCGATAGAGAGCACGAACCCGAATCGAGGAGCTGGAATGCCGAAATTCGTAAGCCATGTTGCGCGCCGCCATGCATAGACCGGATATCATCATTCGTAATCGTCAAACATAGAACCCGCCCAAGATAGTGCCACGAAAAAGTAAATAAGAACAAAGAAAAGACAAAGGAAAAAAAAAAAAAAAAAAAATCAAACGACGAAGACGAAGGAACGCAAACAGAAACAAGGGTATTGAAACCACGCCATCGATAAGAGAGCAAGGGAGAATCGTATCAGAGGAAATGCGAGCGACGATGAAAGTGCTTTTCAGTGGAAAGTCAAAAGAAAGCAGCAGAATTCCGGCCAGAATCATTTCTTGAACATGTAGTGCCCGTAGATACCGCCAACATCGCCGACAGCCATGGGGATCTTACGCATTCCCCACCAGCGCGCTCCCATCTTCCAGAAGCGAGAGCCATCGTCCAGAGGTTCTTTCGGCAGTGATGCGGGATCCCGAACGTACCAACCGCGGCGACCTAAGTCACGCACGGTCCAACCCACGGACACACGTTGGGTTTTGGTACGTTCACGTAGAGGGGTGATGATTTTGTCACTAAACTCGATCACCTGCAGAGGGTAGCTCTGTTCGGACAGGAGAAGGCACGAACTCATATTGAAGATCGCACCAATGGTCATCTGCGGCACCTTGGCAAGGTCAAGGTAGCAGAGGGTGCTGGGAGCTGCATTATCGTCCTTGGCGAAGAATGAGTTCACATCTTTGACGGAGAGATCGGCCGAGCTCAGTCCCAGTTCTTCCAGGTGTTTGGTCAGAGGGAGCAGTAGTGGGGCGTGATCGGAGGTAATCTTTGCACCGCCCAGGTTCAAGGAGCGAAGAGTCGAAGGGAGCTTGGGTAGTAATGCCGAGACATCTTCCTCCTCGAGCAGGCGGAAACGCGTTGGGTCAGTCAGGAGGTTCAGGTACACGAGTGATTCGCAGACGGCAGGGTGGGTGGTGAGGAATTCGACTAAGGCGGAACTACGCAAACGTGTGCACCGGGATAGGCCGAGATGCGTGATACGAGCGCTCTCTGGGATGGCGGCAAGAGCGGAGTCGTTGACCTGTGTGTGGGTCAAATCAAGATGCGTCAAGTTAATCAATCGCGAGAGTAATTGATCGAACATGGGTGCCGGAATGGTACTACATTCGTGGAGCGAGAGGCGTTTCATACTTGGCAGACTCATGGGCAAAGGGGGGCCTGCAGACAGAGCCTCAGTGAAGACCTGGGAAAAGGCCTGAGTAGAACAGCCACAGAAATCCACAGCACGCAAGTTCGGCAAGCCCATGAACAACTTGCGAATGACGTCCACACTAAGGTCGCCCTCTAGATGTTCCTGCAGTAGACACTCCTTCAGGTTAGGCAAGAGCTCCAAGCACTTTAACAGCGTACGCGAGGTCAAATTTTGAATTTCCGCGTTCATCTGCTTAGTGCGCCCCAGTCCAACAGAAGTAAAGTGAGAAAAGTCCAGGCGGCGCACCAAGGTGCCTAGTGCCGGATACTGCGACATATGATTGAGAGCCTTAGAAAAGATGATAGAGTGCGGGAAGGTCATGTTGCGGTATAGGACAGCCAGGGTGGCGGCATGAAGGGTGTGAGAGGTCAGAAGACACGAAATAAGGTCAACATTGCGAGGAGTGTAGCCATTGGGCGGCAAATCCAGGGCAAGGTTGGAGATGATTTGATCTGGCAATCGGTTAGCCATATTGTCTTAACTCTCCTTCTCTCCGGAAATGTTCTTACCAAGAACCTCAGGCGGCAGCTTTTCAAGGGCCGATGTACCGGGGGGCGGTTGGGATTGTTCTACCGCAGCGGGGGCCTTGGGAGGCTTCAGTTCTCTGCCGGTCTCGGTATCTTCCCACGCCCAGCCTTTCGCCTGCATGTTGCCAATGTTGCGGAGGTCCCCATAGCTCCGACTCAAACTCTTTCCACCCAGACGAATCTGCTTCCATCCCAGGAACCCACCGCATGGGCAGCAAAAGTCAGGGCTAGGTTGCATCTCCCGTTGTTCCAGTTTGATAGGCTCCTTGGGGGAAGGAGGATGATGAGTGTCCACAAACGATTGCGCAATACCTGTGACTGTCAGCATTGGGCAATTACAGAGAGTGTGGATTACCTCACAAGAGGATTCTCGGATTGGGGGAAAGGGGACGTACCGTCGTCAACGTCTTCTTTGATGGAGCCAAATGACGGGCGGCGGCGACTGCTGGACCTCGATCCGTCCGGAGTGTCACACGAGGAAGGGGAGGAGTCGCGCGAATGAAAATGGTCACCACAGGGAATAGTGAATCGAGGTCCTGCGGGCTTGGTGTGCGAAGGGGGAGAGGTGGTGAGAGAGGCCATGGTGAAAGCGGGCCCTCTATAAAGGGCCCTGGGCACGCGGCTCAGTGGTACCTTTGGGAAATAAAGTGGAACAGAAAAAGAAATGTGCAAAAAACTAAACGAGTCTAAAAGAAGCTTCCCCGGATTTTTAGCGAAAAGAGGCAGTCGGTCAATGGAAACAAAGGGAGGTTAGGGTTACAAGGGTTAGAAAAAAAAAAGAGTGAGAGGGGCGGGGGAAGGAAAAGTCGAAGCTGTTAGTCACGGAAAACTGCGAACCGGCGTTGCACGGTGGGTGGGTAAAGTGTCCACCAGTGGTGCCACTAAAGCGGTCGAGTGATGGGAGATGGTGGGAAACAGAACAAGACGGGAGGACAAGAAGGAAGAGATAGGATGGAGAGGAGCAAGAGAAGGAGTAGGAGTAATGAGCAAGATCCGAGTATTTGGTTTTGGGGGAGGCGAGTGGCGGATGCAGTGCAGTCATTCGGCCAGCGGCGGTTAACTAAACAAGCTACCCCTGCAGAGCCGATTTTGCCTTTTTTTCTTTTGTTCTCTTTTTCTTTTTCTTTTCCTATTTCTATTTCTATTTCTATTCCTTTTAAGTATAACTATTTTTTTATGTCTGCAAACAATATATCGATGCAAACGGAAGGTGTGCCGTCACCCGAGCCTTTCCCGGTAATAATGGATATGTGTGTGTATGTGTCTGTGTGTATAGATTGATTACAGAACATGTTGTTCGCACGCGAGCGAGGTCAATTAGATTGTCGTGTCCCAAGGATCTTTGGGGAGTCACCTGCCCCAATTTCATAACGGATCTGGTTGTGCCCGGTGGAGACCAATCTATGACATAAAGGAAAATCTTTTTTGGTCTAGCGTGTGCTCTCTGCTGGCGCCTCCAGTGCGCTGGGAGACACCATGAACGACCAGTGCGCTGGTCAGCGGGCACTCGGCTAGAATGAGTAATTGGTGGCTCCGAAGTATGCGAGAACGAGGATTTACATTCATAGAAAAGGGGGGGTGGTGAGGGGAAGAGGAAGAGGCGAAAAATGAAAAATATGTAATAAAAATATCAAAAATAAAAATAAAAATGTACCCCAGACTGGCCGGCCACGTTGGGAGTTCTTATTAGGTAAGGGCTATTCTTGTACGATCATCTTATTGGTCAGACCAGCCGATCATGTGGGGCTCTCGCGGTTCCCAAAAAGGATGGCATTACCCAATGGTTATCACCTGATCTGCTCTATACACCTTCGGGAAACCCTCCGTTAAAACTACTAGTGAGCATCGTGCACCGCTCCAGGCCCTGATTGACCATTCATACCATTGACTTTCCAATCCCCGCCCAAGTTACCCAGCGATTCAGTTATCTCGAAAGTCGATCCCTAAAGCCAAGTCAATTTCCTGCGCTACCCCTGCCTAGCCTGGCCCTGCATTCCGTTGGTCTTTAGTTTCAGTCTCGGCCTCAGAACGCCTTTCCAGATTCAAATTGCGACCGTCTTTTGTTTTGTTCCTAGTCAACCTTTTATGATCATGATCCTCACCATGCTGACTAGCACCGCATCTCCGGTTCACGGTGTAACCGATTCGCCAGCATTGGCAAAGGCTTAGTTCCGGGGCTATCGGGGTAATCGGGGATACCCTAGGAAGGTCCCATAGCTGGCCCCAGTCGGCTACGAGATGAATATGCTAGATGACGTTATCCGACAATGCCGACCTGCGAAACTCACCACACCATCCACAGGTGCTCCGTTATATCAAATCCAAAAGGCCACCTCACCACCCACCGACTATAGGCACAATAGCTCCCGCCAATCCCGCCAAGAGAAATCCGTCCAGAGGGGCTGGCGATCCCGAAGACACGGTGGCAGGGGTGGATCTCTATGATCTGCGTCTCCTTGCTCTGTTGTCTCTCTCCGTGGAGAACTACGGAGTACAGAATACGATGATCTCGATTCACAACATTGTCAACAAGACAATAGTGTGTGTACCACAAAACGCCGGCGTGTCGCCGAGCGTCTTGGCTTATACCCCCTAGTCTCCTTCACGTCCCCCTGGTTGAACCCGAGTCTCCTCATTTATGAAGAATGTTTGATCCTGCAGAGACCGCTCGGAAAATCAACCCGCTGTCCGCGTGACGCGTGCGGAGATGCTCCCGACATGCATCGCATCGGCATTTTGGTGGAGCCTAGCACCCAACCGAGAGCCTCTACCTCTCCAAAGCGAGAATAGTCTCCCAGCTCATCAGGCAATCAGAACTGGCCATTAGTATAAATCTAGTTGTAGTACTTATGTTCAAATCTTCCCATTGCATACAATCCACCATCTGCCCTGGTGTCAAGGACCTCTCGGCCGAGACTTCCATCTTGTCTTGAAGGAATGACGAGGAGCGCACATGTAGTCATACTAGTAGTTTTGCATCAGCTTCTAGAAATTGGAGAGCCTCCACTCCATGTATTCATTTTTCTTAGTGATCCAAAAAGAAGAAAAAATCCGATAGGAGAAAAAATTTACCACAATAGCCAATAGGATAGGTAGGTGCCCGACCGCCTTGAAAATGCGATATGATGTCTTCAAATGTGGGCAGACTATGTACTGTACGTATGGCCCTGGCAGCCACCGTCTGTAAATCATTCCATATGTATATTCAAAAGCTCAAACTATAATCCGATCAAGTAAATTTTCGCCTGAGATCCTAATATGTCTCAAGACAGGTAACCTTTGTCCCTATAGCGTTTCCTATCCTATACTATGGATACATGAATACTTCCGAGAACTGTTCAGTTGATATAACTTTCCTTTTCGGTACTTGATCCTGATTGGTAAGGATGCGCATCTTTCCTGTATCTTATGGTACTTTGTCATAATGGTCCCGATTCCATGTGCCCTTGTCGAGGTCAACGCAAAGGTAGCTAGAAGACCTATCGAAGGCTGTTGATTGCAAAAAAATTATTTTTTTTCAGGAATTCTTGTAGTAGGCCAACTGGCGCAAAGGAGAAGAAACACTCTCAAAGTTATGCTCGAAACTCGGTAGGGTGATGTAGCTACTCGTATCCATGGATTTTATGAAGCGTCCAGGAAACTAGTTAGTAAAAAGAAAACGTTTATGGTAGGTTTATGGTAGGGCAGGTCGCAATATAGTAGCCTGAATCAATATTACTTACGTGATTCATCTGAAAGATTGGTGTCTTTAGTATCTTGATCTATTTTCACACGCGCGGTAACATGTATGATGCTACTAATCTCCTCGGAACGTGAAAATCAGACATTAATGGCAACAGAGTCCATCATAGCGATAAAATCGAGAGGCGTATTTCATATAGGAGCGAAGTACCTGAGTATGTATCATAGGATTATGTTCATTCGTTTTCCTGCGCTCTAGTTATATGCGAAGAGCTCAGTCGAGTGGGTCTTACTACAAAGGGCAGGTCGACCCATACCCCGCTTAACTTCGGCAGGCAGAGACGACATAACCAATGTAATGTTTATCCGAGATGCTTTGAGAGATCCGAGGAGAGGAACCGGCATGTTTATCAGCATATGATTGGTAGGACCAGTGCAGAATCAAAACCGCTAAGGTGCATTGCAAGCGACAAGCGCGTGTTAAGACGACAGCTCGACTCTTGGAATATATTGCAAGACTAGCGTCTGCATCTTGTAGGGAACCGGCACGTTTCATTCACACTGATTGGATAACTGGCCAAGGATTAGCATGGAAAATCAAGTTGTGGGTGCTTTTGGCTAGTGGATGTGCCAGCTATCAGATGAATACTAATCTCCCAGATCTATTTAAGTCTCGTCTTTCGCAGATTAGACTCACAAGTATTTTCTTATCCCTTGGGACTGTTTCTATTGAAATTTGAATCGTGTTCAATAACCCTACCAACCCATTTGCCATGGCCACTATTGGTAGGTGGATTTCGATTCTGATCACCTCCTGCTTTTCCTTACCTTGATTCTTGCAGACCTACCATGGCAAAAAGGCTGCATGTTATTCACGTCAATATAGTCTGATAAGAGTAGAGACCCATAAACTAATCCAAGAAAATCAAAAAACAGATATAGCCGCTCAGGTCAAAGAGCGTCTCAGCTTGGCCCCAGGCTTACCCAGGCCAAATCCAACGCCATCATCATGGCAGCAGCCTCCTCACCCGACAGTCGCCAACATACAGTCGCCTCTCGCTGATGAAACGGACATTGTTATCATTGGATCTGGTATTACTGGCTGCGGTGCGGCTCATGCTTTACTGCATCACCCCGACGCAACTCGGCTGCGCATCACTGTTCTCGAAGCCCGAGAAACATGCAGTGGAGCGACCGGTCGCAATGGCGGGCATATTAGTTCCAATATTATGGAGGGCTTTACCGAAAATATGGAGCGGTATGGAGCAGAAGCCACTCTAGAAGCAGCCCGTTTCAGTGAAGCCAATGCTGCTCGGCTGAGGGAGCTCACAGCGAACTTGGCTAAAAATGGCCGCGAAGCCACAGAACTTCGAGATGTAATTTCGGCGTGCGCTACATCCAAAGCTGAAACTATGGAGCATTTCAAAGCCGCCGTTGGACTGTTTGAGCAAGCATATCCTGATAGTATCTTGAAATTCAAAACAGTGGAAGATAGGGAGCGAATTAAGGTACGTTATTTCTCGTCTCTCCACGAAAGTTTTCTACTACTGGCACCTATAACTTTAAGATAGGATTTTTTCTTCCAGGAAAATGTCATCGGACTGATAGAGCAGCACGGTGCAGCCGCGTTGTGGCCCTATCGTCTGATAACTGCTATCTTTGCAAATCTTTTGAAGCAGTTTGAAGGGCGCTTTACTCTACAGACAGCCACACCGGTTCAGACTATCAGGTTCAACCCAATGAAATCGCCGCCATATTCCTTGGTTACACCCAGGGGCATAATTCGATCACACAAAGTTATCCATTGCACAAACGGCTTTTCAGGTCATCTGCTACCCAACTTTGTGGGCAGACTATATCCAATCCGGGGAACCATGTCCGTGCAGAGCCCAGGCCCTGACTTCCCTTTATTGGGCGACCATCTCTCTTGGGCAAAGGTGAATAAGTTTACCTATCACCCAGAGACTGACCTTTGGGACACGCAATATCACTATGTGCAGCAAAATGCTAGAACAAGAGATATATGGATTGGAGGTGAATGTCAAAAACTATCGGATATTCTTAGCAGTGACGACTCTGCTGTCGGGGAAGCAACCAAAGAAAAGCTTTCTAGTGTGTTACCCAGTATCTTTTCTAATGTTGGACCCCATCAAGTCCGCCAGATCTGGTCTGGAATCATGGCCTTCACTTCGGATGGCTGTCCAGTAGTCGGTCGTGTTCCATCCTCAATATCTGGGCGAGAAGGCCAAGGAGAATGGATTTCAGCCGGTTATAATGGGCATGGAATGGACAAGGCCTGGTTATGCGGTGAGGCGGCTGCGCGGATGGCCATGGGAGAAGAGAGTGTTCCTGGTCTCCCAAGATTCTACATGCTAGGGGAGGATAGGCTAAATAGACTGACTGTTGACGCGTCTGTCGAGTCATTCACATCTTTGTTCTTCTAGTTCACTTCGAGTCACATTATGAGATGTATTCACTGACAAAGATAGCTTCGTATCCACCTCGATTCGCATTCTTTTGGTCTCGCATTCTATCTTCACAGTTATTCATACTATATTGTATACGCCTTTGTGCTAACTTCAATTCCTACCGAATCAACATCTAAAATGCACTAGTACTGTTGAACAATTGTGGATCACAAGTGGGTACTCCACAACTTTAGTTTCACCTACACTTGAGAGCAACAATACTTTACAAGGAAATGAAAAAATATCGGAGGGTTAAAAGGGCGCTGTGTAATTTTCACTACAAGCCCTGATATAATACTCACGCGTTTTTATTTTTATTTTCTTATTTCATTTTCTGAGTCAGGTATACAACTCTGTAAGCCGAGATTCAGACTTCCGTTCATGCAGCTTGCCACAAACGATACTCCCCTATCCGCGTAAACTTTGACGAGGTCAAAAATAAAAATAACATCTACCTGGTCGTCACCGACAGTGCGGTAAACATCATGCAGTTACCCGTCTCCCGTCTCCCGCCATCCGGGTCTCGTATTCCGGTTCCCCAGTCCCGTGTCTCTGGAGCAAACAAAGCTCGGGGGGAAGAAGCGACCCTGTGATCCAACCAGTCACAATCATTTACAGATTAGATCTATCCAGCTTGTAATATGTTGTCCTGTGTATTAGACACTAGGCATCAAAGTCACAGCAGTTATCCGATATACCCCAGGTTAAGCTCGACTGTTAGCCAATCGCTTGAGTTCGCCATGCTGTGTCGCGTTATAATCTATCCTGAAACAAAATAATAAAAGTTCTAGTTATTCGCTAGCTCTAGAACATTCAGTGTCTCATACTTAAGTTTGTTATTAGCTCGTGGCTTTTTTCACCAACGATATTAGTGTGGGAAGTTGGAAATACCGGGGCTCTGTAGCGGAATGCTCTCATAAAATAAGAAGGGAAATACATTATGAGCTTCGTCATCCGGTATTTCACCTGGAAGTCTGTTATTGAGCGTAAAGAAACAAGGTATCTCTCACGAAGTATAGTGCTCAAGGCAAGGCATCAACGGGTCAATGCTTCCCGAGGACAGAGCACGTATGAAACCCTTGGGAAGCCATAGTAAACTCTTTCGCTAAGTTACACATACTGGAAATTTAAATCCAAGTAGATGTAAATTTATCAGCGGTCGAAGTGGCTGTGGCCAGGACCCAATGATGCATTTGCTATAGATGAGCCATCAGAAGCCTAGTTGAGCAGAGAAAGAAAAAACTTGAAAATGAAATTTCCAGTCTAAATCACAAGTCAAAGTGTTTATATAGAGAAGAGAACTTGGAGATGATTCGAGCTCGAGATCAAGAGAGATAGAAAAGACAAGCATGGATATGAGAGCGGATAACAGGAAAATCTGGATCCCGAAATTCAACCAGGAACATGAGGGATACAAACGATAAAGTAATAGGTCTAAGAAAAAGAAATCAAAACGCCGCAAGCTCCCATCGTTGCAAAACACGCCGTTTATATGGATTTCAAATTTCACTCAGCGTGAAAGAAAACAAAATGAGGCTCGTGATATCGTGATGGCATGGCTGTGTGGGTATTCTGCAATTCAATAATGATATTGAGTTGCTTACTCGACGGCGGAAGAACCATCGCCGTGAAGGACAGGGTTGACCTTGGGGTTCCACTTAAGCTTGAAATCTTGGCCAAGCTCCTTACGGACAGCGGCCTTGACAGCCTCGAGAACGTTGTCGAAGACACCGAAGTTAGCGGGGTTGTGAGCATCGTTTTCACCCTCCTTTCCCTGGAAGACACCAGTGCGAACCAGGCAGGTGTTCCAGCCATACATGTTTCCTCCAATAATGTCTGACTGGGGGTTATCACCCACCATGTAGACATTCTGGGGCAACTTGTTCTCGTTGTGGATCTGCTCCATCCAGTTCTTAAGCACCTCATCAGCATAAGTGTAGGTAGCACGCTCAGGCTTGCCATAAACAACACGCTCCAGTTCCACACCAGTGAGAGCCTTGTATTGGGCTTCAATAGCAATACGGAAAGAACCTTGGGTCAGGCGGGGAGGCCCCTTGTGATTGGTAGGGAACACCAAATCACCCTGTGAGAAGTAGATGGGAATGCGGCTCGCGACAGGGTCCTTGGCACGGGTGAGAAGCTTGCCATTCTCAGAGAGAAGCAAATCCATAATAATCTGGAAATCCGTAGCGTAATCACGCGAGTCCGCAAAGATCAGAATAGCATCAAACTTCATCTTAGAGAAGTCGCGAGGCTTGGCGTTCTCGCGATCCTTTTCAGAAAAGATACCCCACGGGGAAACGGTAGGATCCCACGCTAGGATATCCTTAGGGTGAACAACGTTCTTGAAACCATAGGTCTCAGCGACTTCGCGAACTTTAAAATCCTCACCACCGCACACGAGAACGGTTTCGTAATACTCAGCCAGAGCCTGCATGGGAGTATGCGATTGGATAAACTGGTCGGTGGAGATGGGGTTCTCCAACAGGCCAGATAGCTGCTCACAGCGAGCGATCTCTGTCTTACCACCACCGTTGGTGAGCAAAATGTAGGGAATCTTGATTCCAAGCTCATTGTCGCCATTGAGCATTCTCAAAGCCAGCTTAGCCTCCTCGATAGGTTCGTTTCCATGAGCCAATACACCGTCGATATCAAAAGCAAAAGCCATATTCTTCGCTGCGGCAACTTTCTCCTTGGACATATCCTGGACCTGCGAAGCCAGGATGTCTTGAGAAACCTCAGGTCTCCGCGCAGAGATTCGGGAGTGGCGTGGAGAGCGAGGAATCGGCAGTGATGTTCCAAAGGAGTTGCGCGAGCCGCGACGCTCCTTCATTGAGGGCGACAGGCTCAGGTTGTGCATCAAAGCAGCGGCATCACTGATCGAGCTGCGCGAGGCAGGAATCTCGACGACGTTTCCATTTCCATTGGGGATAGCCAGAGAGCTGTTGCCTCTTGAGACGCCAGGACGCACAGCTGCGAAAGGATTGGGGCCCTCAGTGCGAGGAGTGCCGGGTGCAGAGACGACTGCGAAGTCAGCATCGTCGAAACGAGGCATGATGGTATGCACGCTTGGTGGGGTTGGAGGCAGGAGGGTGGAGACGGGGAAGTGGATGGGAGGGTCTGATAGTCTTGCAGGACGATCAGAAAGTCGCTGGTTAAGAGACCGAGACCCAATCAAATGATGGGTGGGGTGGATTCTATGGAGAGAGAGAGAGAGAGGAAGAGAGAGAGAGAGGGTGGAAGATATAGGTGAGAAATCAGAGAGTTCGGACCAGGAGAAGATAGCCGTGTATATATACTATAAACTACAGCCACGAAAGACTGCCTGGAGAGAGGTCCTACCTCATACCGGTTCTAATACCGGACTCAATGGCCCCCTGGAAAACAAGGCGCCGCGCTGGTATTGATGCTATAGTCTGCATGGTTACGAGAGGGGGAGGATCCACTTTTTTCCAGGAAATCATGATTCCTAGGAATTATCGTCATATCCGATGTTGATACAGTACATAACCGGATCTCGCTGGCGTGCTGCGGCCGGGTGGTCCGTGATGGTCTGGAGTCAATTCATGGGCGGTACAGGGTACCTGCGTCACGATGGCTGCCTTGATGTGTCTGGATGTATCGTATACACGGCACGTCCCTATACTCAGACATTCAGGGCAGGGCCTGGGCAGGACCTGGGCAGGTCTACTCCGCCGTGTTGACCGGAAATGACAGGTCTTGATTGGCTGTGGAGAGGGTCGACGGGTCTCGGTGGGCCGAAGACAGTCTGCACAGCACGCCGAGTGGCCAGGAGGAGGCAGGAGAAGTCCCTCTCACCCGTGTCGAGCAGATCATTGGACGGGAGCACAGTTCGCCCGTGGAACCACATGAGATCGATGGAGCCGATGACGATCGGGCGGGTCAAACGCTCTCGACACCGTTTCGGGCGGACGTGATGTCATGGCGCGCTTTTAGGGATTCTTGAAAAGTGAAAATTACGCGTGAAATTTTGAGATTCTCGGCGTATACCAGGGGTTCCATCCAGTCGGGAAGATGCAGGGGAGCTGAGTGACAGTTAGCAAGATAGAATTGAAGAATATCGTGATGTTCGGGGTGTTTTTGCACGGATGCGATGCTGGATCCGTTTGTTTTGGGGGGAGATGAGGTGGTTGTAAAGGGACAAAGTGGACAGACCAACAAAAGGCAGAGAGAGCGCCCCTCTGCAGTACCCCTCCACCCCACCTTCGCCTGCAAACAGCGTCATTGCTGCTCTTTTAATCGTTCCCATCATTCCCTCTTCTTCTTTCTCTTTTTCTCATTTGACTTTTCACCTTTTTCTATCTCTGATTATAATCATTCTTCATTCGACTTAATTGATCCTCCATCATGTCTAACGGAAAGACCTTCACATTGAGCAACGGCGTCAAGATTCCTGCCGTTGGTTTCGGTACCTTCGCTAGCGAGGGCTCCAAGGGCGAGACATACACTGCCGTCACCACTGCCCTCAAGACTGGCTACCGTCACCTGGATTGTGCTTGGTATTACCTCAACGAGGATGAGGTCGGTGAGGGTATCCGTGACTTCTTGAAGGAGAACCCCTCCGTCAAGCGTGAGGATATCTTCGTCTGCACCAAGGTGTGGAACCACCTGCACCGCTACGAGGATGTCCTTTGGTCTATTGAGGACTCTCTCAAGCGTCTTCAGCTTGACTACGTTGACATGTACCTGGTCCACTGGCCCATTGCTTCCGAGAAGGATGGCCAGGGTAAGCCCAAGCTTGGCCCTGATGGAAAGGTGAGCATAGCTGTCGGAGCTTGTGGAAGCTTTATTTTGTTCCCTCCCCACCCCGGCCACTTCATCCCACTAATGCCAGACAGTACATTACCCTCAAGGACCTGACCGAGAACCCCGAGCCTACATGGCGCGCCATGGAGAAGATTTACGCGGACGGCAAGGCCAAGTCCATTGGTGTGTCCAACTGGACCATTGCCGACATTGAGAAGATGTCCAAGTTCGCCAAGGTGATGCCTCATGCCAACCAGATCGAGATCCACCCCTTCCTGCCCAACGAGGAGCTTGTTCAGTACTGCTTCTCCAAGAACATCCTGCCCGTCGCCTACTCGCCTCTGGGCTCACAAAACCAGGTCCCCACCACTGGTGAGCGGGTCAGCGAGAACAAGACTCTGAACGAGATCGCCGAGAAGGGCGGCAACACCCTCGCCCAGGTGCTCATTGCCTGGGGTCTGCGCCGCGGCTACGTCGTGCTTCCCAAGAGCTCCAACCCCAAGCGTATCGAGTCCAACTTCAAGAGCATCGAGCTCAGCGATGCTGACTTCGCCGCTATCAACGCGGTGGCTGAGGGCCGTCACTTCCGTTTCGTCAACATGAAGGATACCTTCGGCTACGACGTTTGGCCCGAGGAGACTGCCAAGAACATCTCTGCTTAAATGTCTATATGAAATTACAAACAACCCCAGAACAAGAATGAGGATGAGAGGATGATACCCAAAAGTTTGTAAGGGTTTCTTGGATGAGAACGTGTAACGAACAAAACACGAAAGAACTAGATGAATAAGATATATCCAATTTTTCCCCTCAATTCAATCCAAGCAAGCCTTCGTAATGAGCCTTCTAACTTGGTTCAAGGTTTGCAATTGAGGTTGAGATCTACTCCAAGCCGGCTCTTTCGGGGTTCTCTCACACTCTCAGAGCGACTCTTGAACTACCCCGCAGTGATTCGCGCCCAATTCTATAGCTCCCATTCCACTTCAAGAGAATTGCTAGAAATGATAAGATTTGCAGAGCTGGCATACAGTACAAGTGAGGCTTGTATTGGTTCTGCTGTAAATTTGACCAAATGCAACTGTAAATACAAATCCCGCATACCTCTACTAACCAGGGATCTGATCCCCTGCTAACAAGGGGGAGGGGGAGGGAACTCGGGAAGGAAACTATCCCGCAAAACGCGAAATGCTTTTTGTGTTTTCTAGTAACAAGCCAACCACGCCATAGCCAACGCCAAATACGCCCTCAGCCCTCCAGGCTAACTCTATCAGAATGTCATTCGCTTCTGGTATTTTGAAGTAGGGATGGTTTGGAACAATCCACACAGCGAGAAAATAATTATCCCAGTCTTCCTGCAGGGTTACACCAACCACCATCATACCATCGCCGTGTCTCGCTATTTTGCCTTCTGGGACAGGAGCAGAGTGCTCCGACACCATTATCATCCCACTACTCCGTACTTCCCGTATGTGGCTCGGAGCCCTTGCGCCACGGAGGTTCAGGGCTTAGCGCCAACGCCTTGCCATGTGTAGTATAGCGTGGCTATTGAGAGACTACAAAAGAATTGGTTTCGGGTATTGCCGGAGGTAGCAGTCAACTCTTTTCCAAACTACTTCCGAGGATGGGCCTATCCAACACCGAAAATCCGAATGAGGTATCGTCTGCCTTAAGCGGGACCCGGTGTCAGAGAACAGAGAGAAACGGTCTCAAGTAAGAAGAATCTTCTAGTAGTCTTCGTGCTCCGGAGTTGGCAAGGACTGAGAACCCATCTCAAAACAAAAGAATATTTTAGCTGAAATTGATAATGAATACATCACGCTTTTGGCATGTGTCCGCGGACTCGGTACTTTCAACCCTTCAGGTACCCGCTTCTACTCCTCGATAGGTGGGGGCAGGGCAAGGCAACGGTAATTTTGTCCGTTGTTCAACGATTCCAGTGAATATCTCATCAGAAAATGAGAGGAATTTTGAGGCTCCCAAGCTTTTAGGGTCCCTTGATAACTATATTCGGGGCTTGTACTACTGGACGTCCTCGGGATCCAAGGGTATATCGGTCTGAGTTTGTGCCTGTGTCCCTAATCCGATCACAATGCCGAATTGAAGCCCGGCTGGCTATTAAGGAGATCGACCCCTGCTGAAAGCCGGGGTGATACCGTGGCGGTTTAATGGCTTGTTGGCGTGCTTGGCAAGATACCGTACAGGGGTACCAGAATGCGAAGCATACGCCTGTATTGGGATGAGCTGAGTTTCCCTGGATGACTTGCCCGCTCTAGTTTCCCCAGACGTATCAAAGAGGAAATCCAGGGGTCCGAACGCAAAGACTGCGTCGTACTATGAGTATTTTCTCTGGGGTAGCGTCTCGTCTCAGCCGGCTACCTCGCGGGGGTGGATTCGTTACCCCGCAGATGGGGGAGGTAACTACTAGTAGTTGGTAGTATTAGTATGTAGTAGCCTACAGCATCCATGGGAGAAACATGGAAACGAAGATCCAGTTCCAATGGCTTGATACGGCCTGCACGTCCAAGCGGTCTTTCTGATCAGATAGTGAGAAGGCCAAAAAGGTGTATGGAAAACGACACAGACGTCACCACACAGATGGCGTGGTGTAACTAGTGCATGCTAGCTCATGCTATATCAAATACGTACGCAGCTACGTAGCAGAACAGTATACTTCAAAGTCTGTACATTGAAAGATCAAACGACGAGACAGGTGTGAAAAAAAAACCAAGAGAAACAAAAATGCGCCGTTGGTATCATTGAAAAACAAAAAGGAAAACAAACAAGCCATAACGCCCGCAGCCATGGGAAGAAGCAGGACTATACGCTTTGACAATAAACAGCCAAAGTATGATCAGCCATGGCCAATGCTAAAACAAACACCACTGCCAAACCAGAGCAGATCTAGAAATAGAAAGCTGAAGATGCAGATAATCAAGTCCGAGCTCGCACCCGCTTCGGCATGGGCGTGCACCCCGCGTTGATACTTCGAGTGGGAATCCCACTGACAAAAGACTGATCGGAACTCTTCGTGGCAGGAGTAGGGAGCATTGACGAACTGGGAGACTTGGGAACGAGCTTCCGGCGACTCTTAGTAGGAGTTGAGGGGCCCTCAGTAGCCACCGTTGAAGCGACGGGAGGCTTGCTGATCCGTCCACTGCCTGTTTTCACGGGGGTGCCCGAGATCATCGTCGATTCACCGACGCGCCGCATCCGTCTTGATCGCGGTGCTGCTGCAGTCGAGGTGGTCGGGCCGCTTTCAACGTCTGCGCTATCATCCCGAACTTCTTGCTGCACCTGGCCCCGGCTGCTGCGGTTACTGGTCATTGCTTTTTTCTCTGATTGCTTTGCTCCAGATCGCACGCGAGAAGTACCGCCGACGTCATTCTTGTTGATGTCACCCTCCGCATCCAACGACTCTGACAGCTGCACTTCATCCTCATATTCTGCAAGGCGCTCTTCGTTCCAAGAGACATTTTTGCGTGACTGGCGTTCATTGGAGCCCTTTCGGCCTTTGCGTCCAGGTCGATCACTGCCAGTGGCTTCTGACACCTCAGTTTGCTGCGCCATAGCCTCAAGTGCATATTTGGGCATGACCGACTGGCCTCTGTTGTTCCGCGTATTGCGCTTGGTAGCCAAAGCCAACTCCTGAGCTTCAGTTCGTTGCAAGAAAACAAACTCGGTTCCCTTGGCCCTTCGAAGAGAAATTGTATTACGCGCGGACGGTGCTTTGACGGGCGGAGCTTTGACACGGGTGCTGCGTCGACATGCGGGGCTAGCAGGAGCATGCTCCTCATCTTGTAGATCAGTTTTGGCAATGTTTTCTCGGGTTTCTTCGTCAAGGACCAGCTCTCCCTTCAACGGTGAGGTCTGGGCCTTGACTGGCGATGGCGAGTTTGTGTCCAAATCCTCCAATGCCCGACGCGATCGTGGCGTTTCGCATTCGCTATCTGGCGACTCCTCCGAGCACAAAGCTTTCTCAGCGGTATCCGCGTCTGAATCTTGAGTGTTCACTAGCGTTGCCTTCGCCGCACGCTTGGCTTTTGCCTTTGATAAAAAGTCATTGAGCAGTTCTGCGTCTTCTCCGTCCAACGAGCTCCGCAAGGCGGAGCGTACAAGCTTCCCTCGTTGTTCTTGTGTAAGTGCTCGAACGGCTTTTGTCGGTGTCGGCGCCACATCACCGGCTCCTTCGCTTGGAGCTTTGATGGTAGCCGCACACTGTTCCTCTACAACCAATCTGGGCTTTTCTCCATCTGTGATCATTTCCTCTGAAGCTGAAGTCATGGAATTTAGAGTATAGGCGTGTTCGTGGGCTCCACTAATGGTGTTGGGTGTTCCGTGAACTTGGTTTCCGGTGAAAAGTGGCGCAGTTTGTGTTTTCTCCTCAAAAATGTCGAAAGGCGAATCGGGTAATTTCCCTGTAGCACAGATTTAGCGACGCGCCGATATATATACGATGCCTGTAACGCATCCAGGATGAAGACTCACGTTTTTTACGAGTTTCTAAGTCCCATTTGGTCTCGATAAATGACCCGCCGGCCTGAAGAGCTTCGCCGTGACTCTCAGTATCGTCGGAATCGACACGTATACGTTTCGTCCCACGAACGGAGTTGGAATCTCGAGATGCGTTGATAGCAGTCTGGAACGCGTCATTCTCCGTAGTGACGGTCGAGTCCTGAAGAGTTTGCATGTTGGAAAATGACGTTTGGAAGCGTTTCCAGAGTTTTCGTGGCTTCAGCCCGCCGCCTTTAAACGGTGTAGATGGTTTGCGCTCCCACAAACGAGGCAAGGCTCGTATAGCTTTGATAGGGGTAAATCTGAACGAGTTGTCGTCCGTCGAATCGGCGAGGCCACTGTGGAGGAATGCGCGCCAAGGCGCTTGAGGTCAGTTACGTGATTTGGCAATGCGCAAAGGCTTAACATGTCGGTATCGGTGTTCCGGTAAACATAGGATGAAAGGAGCAACCCCCTGATCCAGGGGCGCTTGCTATTGTTTCCTTACAGTGGGGAGGATCCCTGGACAAGAGAAAGAGGGTTGGTGAAGGGATTTTAACCTACCATGCTTGCGCCTGCGACTGGGCAGGATCGGTGCCCATTGTTGATTGTGGACGCGTGAGGAATGTGTCAAACGAGTTGGTTGGAATTTGAGTTGGAAACCCTTGGAATAGTGGGTATTGCGAATGAAAATCGGCAGATATAAGTGATAAATATCTCACAGTCAGGCCGGTGAGAATCGATAGGGTTTATTTCATACGAGCGTAAAAGTTGCTGAGGGGTGATGATTCTGATTCTGATGGGTTTGCTTTGAACGAATAGCGCGGTTGCCCGGTCGACGGCCGCTAGTCTCCGCTGGGCGAGTGGTACACTATACACTAGGGTATACTCTACTCTCTACACTGTACTGGTGATTCATTGTGCTAGTATATTGGACCATCTGCTTTGAAATAATGGCTACTGCCAGTGTCCTAGTACTTGCGGTACAGAGCTGAGTTGTGGGCAGACTACTAGTTTACTAGCCGCGGAGTAGAACCCACAACCATAGTATATGTCGCGATACTGCCAATGGCGCCGGTTAAGCAGAACCTCAAAAAGCCTTTGAAATGTCTAAGATTCGAATTATCTAAGTGTCCACATTAAACCATCTGCTTCAATAGGGAGTGTTTCCCCGCGCTGCTCTACTAGGAACACTCGCGTGAGCGGAGCACACCTGACCTGGGATGGACCTCGGGATCTTCCACTCTTGCAGGATCTATTGGACCCCCCGCATCTGCGAGGACTGAAATCATGGGCCAGTCGTGCATACAAATTCAAGCTTGACCGCCATGAAATCCCTCCGTTTTGATTCATGTTAGACCTCATGTCCTTATTCTATCTGGGCGTGCTGTCTCCAATAACTCTCTACACAACAAGCGTCTTTTACTGTTAGATGTCAATGATATCGCTAACTATGCTGAAGCTCAGCGGTACCGCGTTTATCACTGGGGCTGGGTCGGGGATCGGCAAAGGGGTGGCTTACGCATTTGCGAGATACGGAATTAACAGACTGGTACTTCTCGATCAGAATTCCAACTCTCTCCACGAAACTGGCAAACAACTTGAAATAGAATTTCCCAAGATCAAGACAGCAACAATAACAGCCGACGTCACAGATGAAGCATCCATCCAGGAGGCTGTCAGCCAAGCGACTGAGCAGTTCCACAGAATCGATTACGGAGTCAATTGTGCCGGAATCAGCTCAAGCCGCGACATGACGCATGATTTGGCATTGAAGGACTGGCAAACAGTGATCAATGTCAACCTGACCGGCGTTTGGATCTGCCAGAAACATCTTCTCAGGCAGATGTTGAATCAAGAGTGCTCGCATCCACTCAACCACTATCAGCAGCTCCATTGCTAATTCATGGGTATGTAGGTCTCGTGGGCCTCGCGAGGGACGTGGTGTTATTGTCAACGTAGCTTCTATGTATGGCATCACTTCACCTCCTGAGAGCTTACCCGTTTCCCCATATACGGCTTCAAAACATGGTAAGTTCAGCTGGATTATTTCTCAGGAGGAAAACGTCGGGGTTGAGCTGATCACAATTGCATTCATAGCTGTAATGGGACTCACGAAGACGGTACAGCCCCATTCAATACAGACACCGCTCGATAATGAATCGTGGTTGATACTAAATTGCGAAACAGGACGCTAAAGCATATGCTCGGAGAGGAATTAGGATCAATGCTATTTGCCCTGGGTATGTAATTTGGATCTTGATCATCTGTACCAGCACTATTGACAATTGCTACGAAATAGTTACGTTGAAACCGCCCTTATCGCAGGGGCTGTTCGATCCGGGCGCATGGAGAAAGAATACGAGAAAACTCCTGCTGGCAGGCCCGGGACAGTTGAAGAGATTGCCGATTCAATTGCGTTCCTAGCATCGCCCTTGAGCAGCTTCATGTATGGAACTGGAATGACGGTTGACGGTGGCTACTCAATCTAGACTACGGGCTCGTCTAGCTTGAAACTGGGTCGTGCTTGCAAGTTCCAAAAAGAATACGGGATTTTGGTAAGAGAGCCAGTCAATCGAAGTAGGACCTCTTGATGTAGTATGCAGCCAAAGTTTGGGTCTTCTGGTAACTACACATCTACTGATTTCGTGCCAAATTTCCCAGTGGTGATGATTAGTTTCTATTCTATAACGCTCAAATCCGGCCAAATGCACCTTTGTTTGCGCTATATGTCTCAAAAGATAAGCTACGCTGAACATGGTAGTAAAAAGAGCCACCGAGAAAGGATCAGCCCGATTTTCCAATAGGCGCTATCAGTTGAACCTTATAGTAGACTAATCCCAAATTTAAAAACCAGGTGGGGTGACTGAGATAAATTCGTTTCTCATAATTCGTATCAAACGGCACCGCAGATGCAGGTTAGAGACCGCGGAAGCCATTCCGTGAGTAGGTTACAGCAGCTTTTGCTCCAGATCACGCTCATCGAATGGATCCCCGAATTCATCTGTGGATAAATTGTCAGCTGACAGATCCTGGTCAAGTTGATTCTGGATAGACATACTCAAATTGAAGTCTTGATCGATCACATTCTCCATGGCCCGCTGATACTCTTCATGGGCGCGTTTGCTTTTCCAGGACGCTATAGGTGCATCAAAGCCTTTACCGTCCAGTTGCGTAGAATCAAAGTCGCCTATCGAGCCAAAGCCGCCGACTGTGGAGAGATCCGGGATAGTCTGTGGTTGAGAGCCCGGGGGAGACAGTTCAGGCGCGGCGGCACCTGCGGCGGCGGTTGATGCGTGAACCTGACGGGTTGGCGTACGTGTACCATTGCCAGCACTTTCGGAGTCGGTATGATTTGAACCAACCGAAGAGGCCATCTCGGAGTCACCGTCGGGATCCTTGGAGTCTACCCACTTGGTCAGCGATGGTGTCTAAGCGATAAGGACAAGGCCAGCACGGGACACTGTGGAGAGGGAAGAGCTCCGAGGGCGACGACTTCTTGAGATAAAATAAAAGCCCAAGCTGCTTCATCTGAAAAGCAGGTAGGTCGGTGTGAAAAAACTTACCAAAGGCCATGTTGGCGGACGCTGGCGGATGTCTATGGTGTAGCTGCGTAGATCACAGCGACTGAATGCAAGGCGGAGCGGAGATTACGGCGTACCAGGCGGTGGCCGTCTCTTTGGGCATTACACGGCGAATTTTCTCTTTCACCTCACCTTTCATACAATATATAATCCCTGAACATATCGCGAAGATTCGCTCATTATCTGAAACGCCGTTGAACCGGATCTATCAATTCATACCTAATTTCTTTTCACAATCTTGCTTAGAGCCATGAGCTCAAGACCCGAAGCGCCCGACGCATGGGAAGACGATTGGGAGTCCCAAGCTGATGTATGTGTGGGATTCTCTAATAGCCTGCCATATTCCGAAGTTCTATATCCCATCTAAGGACGTCAATATGCAGTATATACAAAGAATAGTTTACTGATATCTTACGGTTCTACAGAAACTAGCCGATCAGCCTACCCCGCCGTCTGAGAAAAAAGTCTCCTCCAAAGTCACCAAGGCTCAGCGCAGAGCTCAACAAGCTGAATTCAATAGACAGCTATGGGCAGAAGCGTATGTTCTTGGATCGGTCATTCGATATAGCATTCCTGGGCCCTGACATATCTACTCGTTGCAGAGAAACCCCGCAGACATTTCACTTTGTGGAAGCACGGTCTGAGGTACCGCTCAAGCAAGACTTCAAGCCTGCAGTGACATTACTTAGTCGGAGACCACAAATCGCGACCAGACAGTCATCTTCGCCAGGTGGCGTTGACGGCACGGCCGCTGGGCTTGGGCAACTCGGCCTAGAGGACGAGGAATCTGATCAAGAAACAAACAAGCGCCCCGAGCCAACCCCGGAAGAACGCCAAGCGATAGCGTTGAAGAACCGTGAAGAGAAGCAACGCAAATACGAAGAAGTGCGCGAAAGGCTTTTTGGCAGCCCTTCTGCAAACACATCGGGCAATTCTTCTCCCGGAAGTACAACACCACCGCGCCAGTCCCAGTCCGGTGAAGGCCGAGGTAAAGGCAAAGTTCGAGGTGGAAATGCAGGCCGAGATTACCGCGAAAAGAGAGACTCTTCTACAGCTTCTAACAAGTCGAGGCATCTCTACGATCCTTCTAATTCAGGCAAAACAAATGGATCATCTCAGCAACGCCGTGAGCGCCAGCCGGGAAACCAGAACAGTCAAGACAAGCAGAATGCCCCCCAGCAACCGTTCCGCAACCCACGTGGGCCGGATGGCAGTGGGAGAGGTGGCTTTGGATTTGGCAACAGAGGTGCACGAGCAAGCTAAGGTACATAAGGCAGTGCGATATCCCCCGCGCCCTCGTCGATGGCGATGGCGCCGAGGCTACGGCCTCTTCCGCTGGCCTCTGAACTATCCTCTTAGCCCAGTAAGAGTTTAAGGAAGACCGCGTCCGGAATTGATCGCATTTGCGACCTGGGACGTGTTCGGTCGGTTCTCTGTCGCCGGAAGACCTCAGAGTTAGCATACACGCCAGCTTATACACTACGTTAAAGCTGTACTCACCGGCATAGCGTTGATAGCTGTCGAGGTATAGCTCATCGGTGCTGGTTGTCGCGCGAACGTGCTCGTTGGTCTCGATAGCAGCTACCCACAATGCCCACCTGCTTCCCTCTTCGGGGTCTGGCCAACCCCGATATGGCTTCAACACTCGCCGCAGCCGAAGAATCCATGGAGCTACTTGGATATCCACAAAGGATATTTTGGATCCCATGAAGTAGGGCCCGGTTGGATGTGCTGCTCTGATGAACACGTCGAAAGCATCGCGAAGTTCCTGGGCGTTTACCGTTTGTTTCTGTGATTCCTGCTCCTGAAGCACTCGATAGAAGTTTGGGATAATATTTCGGTTGACCTGTTGATTTATTAGCGATAACATAAGCACTCAATGAGAAAGCGTGCTGACATGGTCCGCCCATAGACGGCAATGGGCGCGCAATTTTGGGTCCGTGGGAAAGAGATTTGTCCCAAAGTTCAAGTCTTCGAGCTATCGTGAATTGATTAGCATGACGGGCAACTGAGAATCATTGAATATTGGTTACGGGCTGTATACATATTCCATGAGTACGCTGCTCTCATAGCAGCCCCAGTCATCATGTTGCAGTGCGGGAACAAGTCCTCGCGGGTTGATATCTAACAGCGACTGGGGTTTCTCGTATGGGTCGATTTCAATATATTGATATGGAATGCCTTTCACTTCCAAGGAAATCCATACTCGCTGGACGAAGGGGCTTAAATTAAAAAATTACACATTTAGCGGTGCACTCAAACAATAACTATCTCCATCGGAATAATGACTTGCTTACCAAAAGCAGCTCCCATATAGCTTCAGGTTTGTCTCAGCGGAATGGTTCAGTGCTGTCGCCGCAGCTGGGCCTGTCGCTTTCGTGTGGTATGACTTCTGTGGTGCAGACATGGCTCGGTACTACCTCAGATAAGAGTCAGGGTTCAAGGATCCAGAAGTAGGGGTTCAGTGGGGTTCTGTGTATGAATGAAGGGAAATGCAAACGCCGTGTCAATAGTGACGTAGCCAAGATTTGCGAGGAGACGCCAAGCCCTCCAAGCCCATCATATCCAATGCTAGTGCCACCCAACGTACTGGAAGTGACAAACGTACCATGCCTTTTTTCTTCCCTTTATCCTTCAAGAGATGTCGCTGGACACTATTCTTCTTGACACGATCACTCTCTTCGAGGGTATGCCGATGCCCCCCACTCACCCCGTCATTTTTTCCATTTGCACCATTGCCATTTACCCTCTGTATAGTGTAATATCTTCTCTCGGTTACTCCAGAGGGGCCTTGTGCAAGATTGGGACCTGGTGTAAGTACGCCAAAGGGCTGGTCACTTTGGACTGGAAATAATGTATGTCTTCCTGGCAAAATGTCGGCGGGTAAGGACTCAAACCCGCCCGTTCTATCAACCGTCGAGGCGCCGGGCAAATGTTCTGTTATTTTTATCTTCATATCACAGAGATCTCTTTCTCTGGCCGTGCGTTTGCGTTTCTTCTTGTTTGGATCGTCGGACTTGGGTGTTCCAGGAGGACGACCCTTGAGGCGACAATCCCAATAATGAGACACAAATGGCCTTCGTTTGTATCGTTGGGTTGAACGATGAGAATAAACATTGTCGACGTGTGGGAAGTAGGTTTGGAATCTATCAAGCCAGCCAGTCAATTCAGAGGACTCTATAGTAACTTGATCCTCATCTTGGAAAAAAGGAATTGAGGCCGGATGCGAATGATTGGTGACCTACTCATCTTCACTCAGAGTAATCGTTTCATCCACATGGAACAACCGATGCCTCCAGTATTCCAAGTTGGGCGGGTCCGGGATTAGCTTCATTCCTTGCAATTGACCCGCGAAACTTGCCGCCATCGAGTCTGATGCCAAGTCTTCATAGCTGCCAGTGGACGGCTGGAACGACGGGTTCGTTGATGGTAAAAGGGAAATTCCATCGGGGGAAGTATCCTGCGCACTGTTCTCTAAGGCTATTGATTCTTGTGTCTGGGTGGTGTGAAGATGAGGCCGCTGCGTGACATTATCGGTGTTGCGGAATGACGCAAAAGGCTGCGAGTTGGAGTGAAAAGAGCCTAGCTGCCCAGCCAAATTGGGTGGTTCATCGACGATATCGATCGTCGACGCTAATGGCCGAGCAATCGAACTACTCTGCAGGTCGGAATCCATGGGCGTGTGGGTGGGGTTGGACGCTGCTTTTGGCGATGCGGAGAAGAAAGGGAGAGCGCGGTTGAAGCGGCGTGGCTCAGTACCCGAGCTGTCCATGAGCGGGCGTCGACGCAGGCTATATTAGTTCAGCCCTCTAAACCAACCATCCCCAGGTTTAATCAGAAACTTGAATTAAATAGGATTGGCAGATACTTGTCATATTACTGAATGATTGTCACAACTGTCAAAGGTACCAAACTTACCCCACCGTGACTGAGTCCAAGGTGTGATAGTTATATATACTTCCAAGGTTTCAAGTTTAATGCGGGTCGAGATCCATCATGATGCCAGCCTGAGGTGAGTTCTGGGAGGCATCACGGTCCCAGTGGTAAAGCAGTTGGAATTAGGGCGTTGAGACTTTACATTCGTGGATACAGGTAATATATTAATACAGATTCCAATCTATGTAACCAAAATTGGTAATGCTCAATGTCCTTGGCAAGTCAAACATTGAGTTGATATCGTTGGGGCCCTTTTCAAGAGCATTTATCGATTTGAATTTCATCTGATGAAGTTTTGTCTTGCTATCTTCCGAGCATCAAATCTAGGTAATCGCGACAGGGAATGTTTTCAAAGACCTTTCTTACCCGAATGCTTTTTGGCTGCTTCGGAATTGGCGAAAGGAAAGCCTGCAGTTCTCTTGTCTGCCCCAGTTCTGCGGCTGATCTTGCCATTACTGCTGGCGAATAGTACACACCAAAGGCCGATGGAGGCAAGTATAGAATTCACTAGAACAGACACAGCAAATGCACCCTGCCCCTCCGTAGCATACCACGTGTATGCATAAAATGCCGATGAAGCATGGAGCATTGACGTGACCATCAGAGTCGGTAGAGCATATGGGGCTTTGGGATCCGAGTCTTCCGTTGACACAGGTTCCGCAATGGTGGAATTTAACGGAATCGAGCCCGTCAGCATTACGGTTAATATTGCGATAGTCAAGAGGCTTAGCCCAAGGCAGCGAGCAAAGTAAATTTCGATAGCTTTCCGAGAATTAGCAGGGCCATTGTCATTGGAGAATTTCCTGGGAGAGAGTATACATGATGCGTGTCTAGCTTCATCCAGTAGCATAGTGACAATCATACTTGGTCCTGCGATCAAAGGCAGGGCTTGCAATGAAAGCCAGGCGGCCGTTGAATATGTGTACGCGTGGAAGACCTGCAGGATTTGTCTCAGTGAGTGTCTTCACAGCGAACCGATACTTCAAGCAATAGATTGTCTGGGGATAAAGCTATGGCAAACTAACATCCATGATGAGAGATCAGATAACGAGGGCTGGGAAATTTGGCCTGACCACAAGGGATGTTGATATTGGCGTAAAGTTGAAGTTTGGCAGCCTAGCGACAAGCTGTCGTAACCAGACCATAACGCCGGTGACGTCATTTGGACTGCCCATGTCGGTACAATTCATAGTGGTCTAATACCTAGACGACTGGAGTTTCGAAGACCCTAGAATATCACATTTTGCTGATACTCAAAATTTATTATCCCAGATAATCTCCAGAGATGGCCTGCTTGAAATGTGGAAGCGGTACTCAATAAGCAGTAAAAACTAAGATAGAAAGATTACACTGATATCCTGGATATTCTCCAATAAGGCGCATTATCATTTGTTTTTCTATTGCTGGGAAGGATTTCCTAATTACATATATACGAGCATAAGAAAATGTAGGAATCCTGTGACGTTGTTTCTACACGATCTCGGATTTTAGTTTGAATGCATGCAAAAGTATAAACAACGTAGAACGAATTTCACCCATGACAACCCCTAACTCCAAAGCCAATATTGCGACTCCTCATCGAACATAAGTCAATCATTGCTTGTTGATGCTGCTAGCACGAAGATATCTCGTAAAGCTGTTGTCTTGGTCCGTTGGTCCACCCTGGGTGTTTGAGAGAGCTTCCTGGTAGCGTTGGGAGAGACCATTGTCATCACCGGCGGCTGCTTCGGCGTAATCATCATCGCTGTCATCTTCGCCATAGGCAAGACCCCGTTTAATAATCTCATCCTCTTCTTCATCTTCGGCCTCGCTCACGGTTTCCGGTCCAGTCTCCGGGCCCTTGCGTTCTCTGCGACCCGAGCTAGAGACGCTCATGTCTTTCATCAGCTTGCCCAACTCGATATCGCGTTGGTTGGCCTTGCTCTCTTCTCGCTCCTTCTTCTTACGCTCAAGCTCGGGCTTGTAGTCTCGCTCGAACTCTTGACGCTTTGATTCCACGGCCTCGAAAAACTCGTCAACGCCGTCGCCTGTCATGGAACTAACACCGACAACACTCAAGTGTCGGTAGAACTCCTCCAGCATCAAACTCATACTGTTCAAGAGAGATCCCATATATCCACTGCCAGCCCCGAAACCACCAACGCCGCCTTCAGTTCCGAAGGCACCAGATTCCTCTTCCTGTCGCAGGGCCTCTTGGAACTTGTCAAAGTCGGTCATCCACTCTTTGGCAAACTCGGCATCCTTAACATCGGTCTTGTTAAAGACCAAGATCATGGGAAGTTTGGTCTTGTAGAGGATACTGCACGCATACAGCATGTTGCTCATGAAAGTGCTGGTTGAACTGGCCCGTGGGGTATCAATGATGTATGCGATGACAGTTGGAAACGAGGAGGCGAGAGTCTCGAGCAGAATACTACCCGATGCGCTCCACACGAATACTTCAATTTGACCCGGAGTGTCAACCAAAATGTGCTCGATTGGCTTTGCGGAGGGGTTTTCGGGGTTGGGTGCGGTGCGCTTTTCGAGCAACGAAATGATCTGGTCGACTTTGGTGGCAAAGAGGTTCAAAGAGGTCAAGATACCGCCGTTTGGCCCCAAGTTATATTGCTTCATGACCTCCTTGTAGTTAATCGAGTCTCGGATGTCGATGTTACTATCGAAGGGTACGGTATGCACGGCAGGGTCAAGGTTAAGGACGTATGGCGCCGTCTTCTTGGAATGTAAATGGGAGTTGATTCGCTGCATGAAGGTTGTCTTCCCCGAACCTGAGCAAAAGAGGGATTAGCCTTCCGATTTTCCTCGATGAGGCAGCTTGATAGCTTGAGGGGTAACTCGATTGGCTTACCTGCCATGCCCACGCAAACGACAGATACTGCCGGAGAAGCCATCCTTTTAGCGCAGGCTCTGTATCAAGGACCTGAAGTTGAAATTAAAAATGAAAAGAAAAAGAATCGTCGTGGAACAGGCTTCTTCAATGTAGGACGTAGATAAGTGAAGTGGGATGAACTTTTTTTTTCGGTGAAAGTTCTTTGGTCGCGGGGAACCCGAAGATCTGCGGGCTGGGACCGCCTGGCGGGCCAAACGTCATTCCACCCGAGCTTTCTTCCTCTTTTGCTTGACCTCTTCACCAGCACCAACAAAATGACGCTGGAAGACTTCGAGAAGTCCCTGGCTGAGGACCAAGGAAAACGTCGCGAAAAAAGTGATAGGGAGCGACGCCATCGTGATCATCGCGACCGTGACCGCGACCGCAGCAAAGAGCGCTCGAGGCACCACCATCGCTCATCACATCACCATCACCGACGACATTCATCCAGATCCCGCGACCGTGAATCTCGACGCCGAGACGATGATGGCCACCGACATAAGCGCTCACGTCACTCTTCTGACCATGGAGATGTTCATGACCGCGAACGCAGCCACAAGCGCCGACACCAAGACTCCAGGGATGGCGAAGAACCTGTTGCACCCACGACCGCCACCGAAGGCGAACCTAGTCAATTGAAGCGAGACTCTTGGATGGAAGCGCCTTCGGCTCTTGATATCGATTATGTTCGCCGACCAGACCCCAGACAATCGGAGGAATCTACGAAACCTAAAATGCTCGCGGCGGACTATGAACTGAAGATCCATGACAAGGAGCTCAATGACCACCTTCGTGATCTCAAGGATGGAAAAGTTCTCGAAGATATTGACGAACAGCCTGCGCAACATGAGGTGGATTATACATTCGGCGACTCGGGGTCCCAGTGGAGAATGACCAAGCTCAAGGGCGTCTACAGAGAAGCCGAGTCCAGCGGTAGAACCGTGGAGGACGTTGCAATGGAAAGATTTGGGGATCTGCGCTCATTTGATGATGCCAGAGAAGAAGAAACCGAAATGGATCGCCGCAAAATGTACGGCGAGTCCTATGTGGGCAAAGAGAAACCAAGTGGACAATTATTCCAAGAACGAAAGCTTGAGAACAAGTCTCGCAGTGGCCCAACTGAGCATGCGCGCGACCCAGCCGAGGAATTCAAGACAGAGGGCCAGGGCCAGAGAATGGAGACCGAGCCCCCATCCAACGTCACTCAGCCGCTGGACCTCACGGCATTGAACCGCCTAAAAGCACAAATGATGAAAGCGAAGTTAAAAAAAGCCCCGGAAGCAGCCGAGCTTGAAGAACAATACAACACTGCTGCAGCTGCTATGGCCAATCGTAAGGAGTCGGACGTTGTGGTGCTCGGTGTCAAGGAAAATCGCATGTTGGCTGGTGCCAGAAACGAAGTCAAAGCAGTCGATACGAAGCGGGGCCGCGAAAGAGGACTAGTGGAGGCCAATGAAGACATGACCATTGAAGATATGGTCCGAGAGGAACGCAAGACCCGAGGTCAAATCGGTGGAGAGGGTTCACGCTTGGCGGATCGCATTTCGCGCGACTCGAAATTTGTAGTAAGTTTGTCTCTGCTCATTTCACGCTTCTTCAAACACTCTCTAACTAATAGTTTTAGAACGATCTAGAGTATATGGACGACAATGCTTCTAAGCTAGCAAAGAGGGTGCATAAATCTGAGATTGATCTCAAGAATGCCACCATCAACGACTTCCGCAAGATGAACCGGATCCTAGACAATTGCCCACTCTGCCATCATGAGGATACAAACACGCCGCCTACTGCTCCAGTTGTATCCCTAGCCACAAGAGTTTTCCTTACCCTTCCCACAGAGCCTGAAATTAGTGAAGGGGGGGCTACAATTGTCCCAATTCAGCACCGGACGAACTTGATGGAATGTGATGACGACGAGTGGGAGGAGATTCGTAATTTCATGAAGAGTTTGACACGCATGTACCACGACCAAGGTCGGGATGTTATCTTCTACGAGAACGCTGCTCAGCCTCAACGAAAGCGTCATGCATCCATGGAGGTGGTTCCTCTGCCATACAGCCTCGGCGAGACCTCACCTGCTTTCTTCAAAGAGGCTATTCTGAGCGCCGAGTCCGAATGGTCGCAGCACCGCAAACTTATTGATACCCTGGCAAAGTCCAAGCAAGGCCTGGGGAGATCCGCGTTCCGTCGAACTCTGGTCAAGGAGATGCCCTATTTCCACGTCTGGTTCGAGCTTGATGGTGGTTTGGGTCATATCGTCGAGGAGGAGAACCGTTGGCCCCGTGGGGATCTTTTTGCCCGTGAAGTTATTGGTGGCATGCTTGATGTTGCTCCCGATATTATCAAGCGGCAAGGTCGCTGGCAGAGGGGTACTGACCGAAGACTGGATGGATTCAGAAAACGATGGAGGAAATTTGACTGGACTCGTATTCTCGTCGAAGGATAAGGCGACTTATATTAATATCTTGTCTGTTTTGTACATTATGACCGGAATTTGGCAGATTTTGCCAAAAATCTCATAGCAAATGACTCGGAGTCAATGCAACCCGGAATGACCTTCCTCTTTGATTGCCTGCAATATACGATCCTTCGCCCCTAAGGCAGATAGGTATGTCGCGAGCGCGATAATTGGGGCATACACCGCTCCAGGGTGGCTCAGGTCAAGATAGTCCGCTCATGCCGAACGATATATTAAACCTTGGAAGTTGCCATATAAACACAAAAGTTTTCAATTTAATGTCTTACCTGCCGGCTGGAGAACTTCATATCTAAGAGCGGCTATATTCTCGCCACATTGGTTTTAGTGTCTCTAATCAAGGCATCCTATTCGTGCGCGTCGCTCCGAAAGGTGGAATCAGTTGCATGCGGGGAAGTGCCCGAGATAAACGCTATTTCTTCTCGGCCGATGCCTCGTATCGTTTATGACTCGACTCTTATGGCCCATATTCATTCATTTCCCCTACTATCTCCTTATATTGCCAAGCTGAGACAGCTCAAGTTTGGACCGAAAGATTTTAGATTCAATCAACGACCACGACTCAATTACGGTGTTTGCTCTTCAATCGGATATCACTGGTCTGCCCCTCGTCACCCTCATCAGTAAGTTACGCGCGACAAATTTATTCATGCAATCAAAAGTAGTGGTGTTTACTGCGCTGCCCAACTGAATTCAGGACAGTGTACTTGCTGTTTCATTTGTGGACAGTTGACTTGTCCGGTGTTCATGGAAGGCGCATCCACGGGAAACGAATATCTAGCGCCTCTGTCTAGCAGAAACTAACATTGTTTGATGAAGACACTTCCAGCACTGCTTGATCACCATGGGATCTAATGAGATAAAGCCCAAGATTCTTCTCCTAGGAGAGATCGAGCAGTACGTATAGAAAGATTAGATCGTTTCATCCCGTGAGCGAAAGCTGACGATAACCCTAATAGTGCACACAAGTCGTGGGAAGCGCTGAGTGAATTGGGTGAGCTAATTAAGCCGACGGCCAAGAATCGAGAAGAGTTTATTCAAGAATGCCGCAATGGAAAATTCGATGGAGCCGTGGCGGCCTATCGTACTTTCATGTCAGCCGATATCACCGGGCTGATTGATGAAGAGATTGTTCATGCGCTGCCAAGCTCTCTGGGGTATCTTGCTCACTGTGGTAAGCTCTTTATAACCTTCTCGGGTGGAGTCACCACAGTTATCCTGATAAGTTGAATAGGAGCTGGCTACGACCAAGTTGATGTCCATGCGTGCAGCGCTCGCAACCCTCCAATTCGTGTTTCCAATGTCCCCACGGCAGTGGATGATGCTACTGCTGACGTGACTATGTTTCTAATCCTTGGGGCGCTGCGAAACTTCAACACTAGCATGCAGGCTTTGCGTGAGGGCAAATGGCGAGGCCAGCCCGCCCCGGCCCTTGGTCATGACCCCCAAGGTAAGATATTGGGTATTTTGGGCATGGGAGGCATCGGACGCAATTTGAAAAAGAAGGCAGAGGCATTTGGGATGAAGGTGATTTACCACAATCGTCGTCAATTGAGCGAGGAGCTTTCAGGAGGAGCCCAGTATGTGACTTTTGATGAGTTGCTGTCGACTAGCGACGTGCTGAGCTTGAACCTTCCCTTGAATGTGAGTAGTTCGAAAGTTTATTTTCTTTCGAGTTGACAAAAGACACTTGCTAACCACTCGAAAGAAAAACACACGTCATATCATCGGTAAACCTGAGTTTTCCAAGATGAAGGATGGTGTTGTTGTTGTGAACTCAGCTCGCGGCGCTGTCATGGACGAAGCGGCTCTTGTTGAGGCCCTGGACAGCGGCAAAGTTCTTTCGGCGGGCTTGGATGTTTTTGAAGAAGAACCGAAGATCCACCCCGGTCTCATTCGCAATCCAAATGTAATGCTTGTGCCTCATATGGGTACTTGGACTGTTGAGGTGAGTTATCCATGCCTCTCACCTGGAACCTGACGTGCTAATGACACCGCAGACATTGACTGCGATGGAGGAATGGGCGATTTCGAATGTTCGTCTTGCAATCGAGACTGGAAAGCTCAAGAGCCCAGTTCCTGAGCAAGATGACTTGAAATAAGGTTTATTTACCATACTATAGAATGCCATGTTGATGACGTGGGGTGTATAGATAGATAGATAGACGTAACTCAACCTTGGACAGAATGGAAATTTAATGGGGATATCTGACGTGGGAAGACCCTGAATAATCTATAGTAATTATAGTGCTGCAATGTAACAAATAAAATAAGTTTTTACGTTTAATTCAGTGGATGAAATAAATTGGGAGCTGTATGGTGGCACATGCAGGAATTTTTGCCGCGTTGGGACTAGACCGCCACGGATGCTGAGCTTATCGCATCTCCAGCTTGCAAGGCAACTCCGGGACTGCTTTGCGCCAACAGTAACCACCCCTCATCACAAGCCTACCATGGCCGAATACTGGAAGTCAGCAGTGAGTGATTTGTATTTCTGTTCGATCATGTGCATTACTAACGAATCTCCCTTTCTCCAGCCGCGCCATTGGTGCAAGCAGTGCAAGATCTTCATCCGTGACACGCCCTTCGAAAAGACTCAACATGAAGCAAGTCCGAAGCACCAAGGCAGCTTAAAACGATTCCTCCGGGACATCCATAAGAATAATGAGATTCAAGAAAGAGATGCTCAACGAGCGAAGAGCGAAGTCGAAAGGTTACGGCAAGCTGTTGGGGGCGGGTCCTCTGCGGCGAAGGATGCTTCTGCGTCTTCAACACGCACCACGGCGCCGGCGCCGAAGCCTAGCGAAAGACCAGGTAGCTTGGAGGATCGAAAGAAGCAAATGGCCCAACTTGCGGAAATGGGTGTTGCGATCCCTCAGGAATACCGGGCGGACATGTCTTTGGCTGGTGAGTGGCAGACACTCTCAGAGACAAAAGTCGCCGCAGATGACTTAGAAGGAGCTAGCAAGTCGATCGGTGTTCGCAAACGCAAACACGAGGGTGATGAAGAGGAAGAGGAGGGCGATGAACCCGTTCCTGGGAAAACAGCAAGTCAAGGCTGGGGCTCAAAGTTGAGGACATATCCCGGCAAACAGGATGAAGAAGATGACGATTTGGATGCCTTGCTTTCCTCTAGTAAAGGGTTCAAGAAGGTTGAAAATGCTTCTGCTGCAACAAAGCCTCAAGAACAAAAACAGAAGCCCACTACGGAAGCATTGAAAGAGGAAGGGGAATCCGAATCGGCTACCCCAGAGGGTGACAAGAGCGAAATCCTGGGAGTCGATTCTGGCCCCCCAAAGGACGAAAAGCCAGCCGGAGAAGAGGCAACCGGTTTTGTTTTCAAAAAACGCAAGCCCAAGGTCATGAGAAAATAACATTTCGACCATATCATTGTCAACCATATGGATCCCCAAGTCCTGCTGTGCCTGTCTCAAGGCACCGTCGGCCAGCTTGCAGTACTGAAATTGCCCACCAGTGCCTCCAACAATGACTGTACCATCAGAATATGGTCTCTCTACTCGAAATAGTATGGCATCTCTCAGGAAATCGAGACCGTGAAAAGCAGAAGTCTCCTATCCAACCAGGTTCGAGGTGAGGCTCTTACCTTAAAATACTATCGTTACATTGATTCCCAACGGTGGCTCGTCCATTCAGGGACCAAGCACCTCTTGATAAAAATCGTGAACTTACTGGTACTAGTCTATCTCTCAATCAACTCCACACAGAAATAAACCAAAGAATACATATGTATATATATATGTACTATGATTACGGTGTTGAGGCTGAAACTTGAACAGTATATAGATCGGTCCGAGTCGAGGGGCTGTCTAGTATACAAAGGGTCTTGGCCAACGGGACCCGGTTAAAATATTACCAAATGACATTTGAGTAAGGAAGAGCAAGATGAAGGTAGAAATGAAAGATTTCACTGGTAATATTTTTATTTTGTATTATTATTATTATTATTTCAAATTTTTCTTATTATGGTGTATAGCAAACTGCCTAATACAGTTGCCACTCCAATTTTTTTTTTCGGCGTCGAAGCGGAGTCTTTGGATCGCCGGAAAGGAAAGCTCCTTTAGTTCAACTTCCAACTTCGCGCATCTCTTCCAACCTGCCAACCGAGCCCATCCCCCGGACTCGCCGAGTTTCCCACCCTCTTCTCTTTCTCAACGTCTATCTACACTGCCTACCCATAAGGGCCTTTCATACGGTGAGTGGGTTTAATCTGACCTGCAATCGCGCTTTCTCTAGCCCAGCATTGGGAAATCCTTGTCCCTCGGAGCGCATTCTTTCCCACCCGCGCAGGTGTTTCGGATTCCCCTCCTCGGCAGCGTCGCGATCGAGTATATCCTACCTCTGGTGTATTTGGCCTCCTCCGCCGCTGCCTCTCCGATATTGGATCCTCGGTCGGGGGTGAGGCATGAGCGGGGCGATGTCGCCTGGGTCTGAGCATGAAGAATGCGACTGGCAAAACTCGGTCGTCTGGCTGAATCACGGGGAGGGGAGAAAACAGTTCCTTGGTGCTCTGATTCGATATCCTTTGGGTTCTCTTTCTTTATGAGAGATTGGTGCCTTGGAGTTTTTGGTGCGAAAGGACGCTGTCAGCAGACTGATGATTCTGGGACATCGCAACCCACCGATCAGGCGTTTGACTGCGAAGCATTGATTCCTGTCTGGCCCCAAGGATCCCCCAGGCTATGACACAGCGAATTTATGATATGATCGCGTGCTCTTCAAATCTTTACTCCTGTGTTTGACAATGAATTGCACCGAGAGACTACGGAAGATTTGAAACAAGAATCTTGCTAACAACGCTCTTGGAAGACTACCGCAGATAAATGATTCTTACGACCTATCCCGATCGAATTGGTGTGCTGCCTTTGCTCAGCAACATAACACTCGGACTCTGACCTCGGAACTCGGCCTGTCTTGAACGGGGCTTTCATCTTATAATTTTGCGCGCAATAAGAGAACCGGTTACGTCGCCGAGAAGACAATTCAATCGAAGATGGCAGAATCGACAGATCCCAATCCTGGAGACCCAGCCAATCCCCCGAGCGAACAGAATGCGCCAACTACAGATACCACTCAGCCTGCCGCACCCGCTGGTCAGCCGCTTGAAGAAGACGCAGCGCCTCCGCCAATTCCAAATCCAGATCCAACCCAACATCCAGCCCGGATGGGCGAGTCACAGCCGGAAGTCACACACGTGGATACGACGAGTACAGACCAGCAGACGGTTATCAACAACCTGAACGAAGGAACGGGCCAATCTACTGACGCGCCAAATGTCACGTCTTCTGTGGAATCATCTCTCCCGGCAATTGACTCAAAACTTCCAGACTTGGGCGGTTCTAACTCATTTGATGATGCTGGGCTACCTTCTTTCGACTCGGAGCTTCCTTCAGTGGGCTCTTCTGCAGCCCCAGACCTATCACTACCCGCTATTGATACAACTCTTCCCTCGCTGGACGCCTCTTTGCCAGCCATTGGCACGGATATCCCGACCATGGATGATCACCATACGTTTGACGAGAGCCATTTTGATAACCACGACCATATTACCGAAACCCCAACCGACCATGACCACAATGTGACCCAGCAGCCAGGTTCCGCAAATGGTTCGAATCATTACCAAACGCCACCCAATGGCACTTACCATTATACCCAAAGCCCCGGGCCACAACAACAATATGATGGACAACAGCCGTCACAAGCCCAGTCTCAGCACCAGTTCCAATCTCAACCCCAGCAAAATTACCAGCAGCACAGTCCCGATATGTATCATAACCAAGGAGGGTTTTCGACTGTGAACGCAAATCCTGGGAGTAACAACGGCCAGGGGCAACACGGACAAGTACCGCAAGCACCAATTGGGTCTCCGATGCCTTCCAACATGCCTCCGATGGCCTCTATGGGGCAGTATATGACTGGCTATCCGTCCAATGTACCGCAACCTGGCATGAACTCGAACCAGATGGGATATCCCATGCCAGGGGATCCAAACAAGATTCTGTCGGGCGGCAGACACAAGAAGGAAGTCAAGCGACGGACGAAAACCGGATGTTTGACCTGTCGCAAGCGAAGAATTAAGGTATGTGATGCGTTGAGTTTTTGCACGTTACGCGCATCCGCGGGGCGCAGAACCTCGCTTGTGCCCGCAGACCCCGCCATCGTTTATTTTATCTCCCGCTCAACCCACGACCATACCTCCCCTCTCTCCCCTTTTTTGCGCCGATTGCTCCTAGGCCATAAACTAATTTTCCACAGTGTGACGAGGGCCACCCAGTCTGCAGGAATTGTGTGAAAAGCAAGCGCGACTGTTTAGGCTACGACCCAGTCTTCAGGCCTCAAGCATCAACCCCCTCAGCAATCCAACCAGCTCCAAATCCGCCTCCGTCGCTGGTCGTCAATCCTCAAGGCCCTCCAGCTCCTACCACACCTTCATACCCCTCAGCGCCCCCCGGGTACATGCCAGCGTCTTCGCAACCTTTTGCGCCTTCCCTTCACTCTGAGTCACCCAGGACCTCGGTTGATCAACCTGACCACGCCCCTTCCCTTGAGTCTTCTCTTCCACCAAGTAACCCACCAACACAAATCAACATGCAAAACGCGAATGACCATGGTCATCAGGCTTCGGAGCCTACATACAAAGGTGCGCTTGGCCTGTCGATGCTCGCTTTCTTGATTCCCTCACAAACCCTAAACCACTTCGCATCTATGCTGTCATTGGATTATTGTCGCTAACATTTCTTTCTTTCTTTTCTTTTAGCCAAAAATCTCAACCTCAATGACTTGATATCTTTAAGAGGCATCCCGCCTCCCCCTCCTCATCCTATTGGGTCGCTTCCTTCTGGTCGCCTCGAGGAAATCCAAGCCGTCTTCCTCGCAACGTATGCCCCCGCGATTGACAAGCTCCTAGAGGTTCGGTGGTACTCAGAAAAAGCCCTCCCTGTACTCATGGCTGATGCGCAGCTCATGGCTGATTACTCGGCCTTGATCAACGCATTCAATGACTGGAATCTGAACGATGGAAACACCGTGGCTCGCTTAGAAAGCTTTGAGGCTTCAATAATCTGGCGGAGCATGGTGCTATGCCGCCAAGTACCGAATTCAGAGAATGGTCAATACGGTCAAGACTGGAACTTGGTCGCCACGACAGCTCGTCTTAACGCAGTCGAAGCCCTCTTGAGCTGGAGTCACCTCGATCAAAATTCCCTGTCCAGGGCGATGGGAATGGAGGCTGCCACGCCGCCAAACCCCCCAGATCAATTTTTACAACGACAGTTGGACTTCTGGGGTGAGGTTGGTGAATTCCTTACTCTCCATGATAACGAGGCAAGCTCTGCCAAGCAAATTGACGACACACTTGGACGCTGTCGCCAACTGCTTGATACATATGAAAACCGAGACATCATCTATTCTATTGCTATTGCACGCCACTTGGGACAGCGCTGGGCGGATTTTCCCAATAACGCGCCCAAGGTCGGCTATACGAGCGAGAAGGAGGCTGGCACCAAGCTCTTTGTGGCCCAAAAATTCATCGAGGAGGAAGCCGAAGGCAAGGGTACCACACAGATCTACAAGCGAATCTGCTGCATGGCAGTTCGCTCTTGGTGGGTTGCTCGCGAATGATCTGCTTAACGTTGATACGTTCTTGAAGCATTTCCTGGAAGATCTATGCGGCGGACCCTGTCTATCACCAACCTCATCCCTTGCAGCCTCGCATCCATACACAACTCTAGAGCTGTCTAGAAACCTTTCTTGTACTTTTTTCCCCATGTTTTACTTATGTCTACGCTTGAGACTCTCACTCGGTTTTCAAAAAAGCATCATGGCTCAGGCGTTTCAGATTTTCGGATGATGTGATTTTTGCTGTTATTTTAACATCGGGGTTTGAGGAACCGGGCGATGAGCGAGCAAAGTACTACGGCGTTTTCTAACCTTTGCTTCAACCCCAGACGAAGGTCTATATTTTTTGAGCATATCTCCCTCGCTAGCGCGGGAGCTTCATACCCAGTGGCACCTGACAGCCCAGTTAGATAGCACACTTCTCGATGCTTCAACGTTTATTCAAATAGAAAAAAAGACCAATAATATTCCCCCTTCTAAAACCGTGCACCGGACATGTCATACCCAGTGGGTTTCCTTCCAACGGGTTGTAGAGGTCTAAAGACAATCAATAGATACATCTGTCATGAATTGTGTCGGCTTCATGGGTTCTCTATAGATTATGTAGAAAGTACCTCCACCCGAATCTTAACTTCGCCAATTTCGCCCTGGAATAAGAACCCAATATCCCTTGTTGATTCCACCAGCTCCACCTCTCTTCGCACGAAGCGACTCGTATCAACTGGGCCAGATGCAGTCTCAGGAGCATGGATCTCGTCCTCGCTATCCTCATCCCAGTCTGCAACACCATCATCTGCCGTCGTTTTCTCTACCGGGTCGAATTCGTCCGTCTCCCAGATAAGCTTGAACCCGTATGGGTCCAACCCGAAAATTCGGGATACCAGGGCTTTTACTTGGTACGAATCAAAGGAAGTCGGGATTTCCTTCACTTGGGTCTGCAGATCAGATCCATCGGGCTTCCTATGCAAACGGAACGCCATTTTTACCAGTCGTGCAGCTACAGATCGCGGGTGGATCGCTTTGCCCCCGGCGACATCACCGACGAATGCCCTTGTGATAGTGGGCTCGCCGTATAAATCACACAGAGTGGTGTACCGTGGGTGTGTGGTGATGACCTCTTTTTCTTCTGCCGCTGTCGTAGCGGACAATTCTTTTCCAATCAGTGAAAGATAATACATCTCCGCATTCGAGCGGTCTTGTGGCGATATGGTGCTGAAGTTGAGAACACGAAGCGAAGATGGGAAGCGAGATAGCGTAAGCATGAAGCCTTCATCGACGGTCATGGGCTTGGAGGCGCTCATTGTCGATGTGGCAGCTGCGACAGAAGGGGGAAGTGGGGAGAGATCATAAAGAGGGTTACCGGATATGCGGAGAGTTGTGACGGCTGGAAAGATGATTGAAAGGTCGTTTAGAAAGCTCCATGAGGAGATGCTGTTACGAGAGAGGTCGATCGAGTGGACGGTTCTTGGGAAGTGAAAGTCGACTTGAGTATTGTTGTCCCTGTTGATGGAGCTGATGTTGTTTCCTCGTAGCGATAGATGCTCGAGATTTGATAACTCTGCTAGATTGCGGATTTCAGATAGAGAGGATATATCATTATTCTCGAGGATGAGCCTCGTGATGCTGCCGGATAGTGGCCGGGAGATTTCAGAAAGTTGGTTGCCAGAAGCTGTAAGTGAAGTGAGCGCCGGAAATCGTGATGCCACGGCCACAATCTATATTCATCCGGTGAGTTAGGGTTCGCAGCTAGGAAAGATGTTTTCCTCTCCTCATACCTCATCCCAACTTAAAAATGTCTCTTCTAGGTGGAGCTCGGTGATTCCCTCGAAGACAATACCGTCTTCCAAAGCTTGAAATCGGTTGCCACTGTGGTACAAGTCAACTTCCGTAGGCATAAACACCTAAGATTCCCCGAAAGCAAGCAAACTGACTTGACCTTCAATTTCCTCAGCTTCTTAAGCTGGGTACAAATTTGCCAAACGTCGCGCCAGTTGGCTAATAAACTGCGACTGAGGTCGAGCTCTGTAATCTGCGGACAAGTGGTTGCAATATCTTGAGCAGCCTGGCGGACCTGATCCTCCGGCTGATCATACGAGGATAATACTCCAGAAATTCGGAGACCATCTAGAAGCACAATCCGCAGTTCTTGCAGCTCTGCCAATTGTTTGCGAATTTTGTCGAAGCCGACTTCTTCAACAACCTTACCACTGATTTGAATGGGTTTCTTGGGTAGAGATCCATCTGGACTAGCTTCATGTGAGAGCTCTCGTTCGAAGTCAGAAGCGTATTTCTCACGCAGTCCCTCTAGAAAGCTCCTCGGCGGATCTGATGGCCTCGAAGGACGGACGAAAGACCCCGCCGTGGGGTGATTGCTTTTGCCTCAAGATGATGTTAACTACAATCGAAACGGAAGCAAGAATAGAACAAGGACAGACTCACATGTGAAATAACGGACTCCCTTATGCTCCCCTGCGTGTTTTCCTCGGGTTGCGTCGTCCCATTCGACGCCCAACCAGTCGCCGGTAGTACCCTGGACCCTTCCCACGTAGCGAATGGTGCAAAGCTGGCCATCAAAGGACCGGCGTTGGCCCACAAGTGAGCCATCCATAGCCGAGGGGTTAGTCTTCTCCGTTTGTTGCAATATGGAATCCAATCCTGCAGCACGTTTGGGGTTTGATATTGGACTCTGTACCTCTCCTGGGCCCGCAGCCCGCTTAGTAACCCCCGTCTCTATCTCGATCCGCGCAGATTTGCCCTTCGCAACTCTTCGCTCTTTGATCGCGAGAAAAGCCACGCCAAAATGGATTACCAGGTATGTTGCAACCTCATCATCTCGGCTCTATATAGCTGTGTTCCTTTTGGGGACGTCTGGTATACTGATATTGTTCCTTCCCAGAACCGAGCAGGCTCCAAATTCGGTGGCGGAGGTGTCGCCTCTCAATCCGCAACCAATGCCGACCGCCGCGAGCGTCTGCGCAAGCTCGCGCTGGAATCAATCGACCTCGATAAGGACCCATACTTCTTCAAAAACCACGTCGGAAGCTTCGAGTGCCGACTGTGCCTAACAGTCCATCAAAATGACGGCTCCTATCTCGCCCACACGCAGGGGCGCAAGCACCAGACGAACCTCGCCCGCCGAGCCGCACGCGAACAGCGCGAAGGCAAGAACCAGGACCCTTCCTCCCTACCCGGTGCTATGGGTGTGCAGGTCAAGAAGCAGACGATCAAGATCGGCCGACCCGGATACAAGATTACGAAGGTCCGCGACCCATTGACTCGTCAAATGGGTTTACTGTTCCAGTTGCAGTATCAGGAGATCACACCGGGTGTTGTGCCCCGCGTGCGGTTCATGTCAGCTTATGAGCAGAAAGTGGAGGACCCAAATAATGACTACCAGTACCTGGTTGTGGCTGCTGAGCCATACCAGACCTGCGGGTTCAAACTGCAGGCTCGCGAGATCGATCGTCGGGAGGGAAGATATTGGACTTGGTTCGATGAGGATAGCAAGCAGTTCTGGGTGCAGATCATGTTCAAGACAGAGCGTGAGGAGCGTTTCAGTGGTGTGCCCGGTTTGGCGCCTCTACGGTCATAAGGATTGCCTCGTTCTTGTTCTTTCATTTGTTGTTTCGCTCCAAAACATGAATTAGCTGTGTCTATGGTGGGAAATGGAGCATCGGGCGTTGGGGTGTGCTTCCTGTTTATATCTGTTATGGCTCTTGAGCAACGGCATACCAACTGATCTTGGTCTTGATTATTTTAATTATTGACAACTACTCCCAATTCAAACTATGGTACTCTTCCAAATTTTGAGGGTTCCATAGAAGTATCTAGAACCAGAAAATATCCAGGATGCTGGTCTACAGTACTTCAAATTTACCTAGTATGAACTTTCAATGTCAGGCCAACGCCAGAACGGCAAGCCAATTTCATCATAATCTATGAACATGGCGTGATATGCAAACGAGGACAGATCTTTTTGTTTTTCCAGACTATGAGATGCAAATCAAGATCTGAAATGCAAGATATATGAGTATATGATATTTCACAACAAGGCTCGTTCGCCCCGAACATGAGGGATATCGCAGTGATGATGGGATGGACTAGACATCCAGAACAAAAATCAAAAGACGGCGCTCGGGATCATGACTCGGAAAACATCGCGCTGATATGCTTAATGACGATTCGTGGCGGAGAGATGAAAACGTCCAAGCCTAAATCAGGCCCGGTCCGTGGCTGGTAAAAATGTAGATGCAAGCCCTGCCTGCTTCTTGCGCCTTCCTATACAACGCGCTGACCAGCTAGAAAATCTCGAACATGGGACCTTCAGGAGGCCTGGAAGGCATTGAAAGCCTTGTAGGTGTATCCGATGAACGGCAGACTCATCTCTGCTTCCTGCGAGTCAGGCATGGCGCGGGCCTGGGCACGGTGAATGGCACTGGTGTCCTCCTGGGGAATCTCGTCAATTGGGAAGTACGACACGTCGATGTTAGAGCTGAGTCGCGGCTCGAATGGAGCACGGATAGATCGCAACTGTTCCCAGACAACGCCCCGGAAGAAGGGGTGGTTCTTGATCTGAGTTGCGCCGCCGTGTTGACCACCGTCGCTACCGATACGGTGCTCAGGGTCACACAAAAAGCTTCATAATTTGTCAGCTCGCGTCCAATAAATGGATTGTGGGAAAGGGTCAGGATTTTACCTTCGAATCAGAGATTCAGATTCACGCGAGAGGACCAGCTCATCAGGGAAGTAGAGACATTCACGCCAGTTTACAATCTTGCGGTAGGTATCGGTGGTATCCTCCGCACAGAATGGAGGCCAGCCAACAAGACACTCGAACATGATAGCACCGACAGACCACCAATCGCAAAGATAAGTGTATCCTTGTCCATTAAAGATTTCGGGGGCAATGTAGTCGGGAGTTCCGACGGTAGAATAAGCCATGGCGCGACGAGACTTTCTCCAAGTGTTAATTTGACCACGGTTGGAGACTGTCAAGTTGATAGCATCGTTGAAGTAACCGGAGTTGCGGTTGCGATCTTTTGATGTCGAGTTCTTCAAGAGGTTTTGGTAATAGGCGTTGTCGTGAGTCTTCTTTCCGCCGGTTGAAAGACCGAAATCAGTAAGCTTGACGTGACCACCACGGTCCAGAAGAATGTTATCAGGTTTGATATCACTGTTGGAATTTATTAGCAAAAATGTTACGGAGGCTGGAAAAATCCAAACCAATCGCCTCAACCAGTGCAATGGACATCAAAGGGTCGAGGCACGTACCGGTGAAGGAATCCAAGCTTGTGAACAGCTTCGATGGCCATCACGACCTCTGCCATATAAAATCTAGTGATATCCTCCGAGAAAATTTCATATTTGATCAGCATGGTCATCAGATCACCGCCGGGCAAGAACTCCATCAGCAAATAAAGGTAGGCTGTGTCCTGGAAGGACGCGTGCAGCTTCACCAGCCAAGGATTGTCCTTTGAGTCCGCCAGAATATCACGCTCGGCGCGGACGTGTGCCAGCTGGTCCTTCTTGAACATTTCCGTTTTGATTAAAGATTTCAGGGCATAGATCTTGCCATCGGTCTTGCGCTGCACCAGTTTGACCTCACCAAAAGCACCTTTTCCAATGATCTTGATGGTCTGGAAGTTCTGCGGGGTTTCCTTGGTTCGCAGGAAACGGAGGAAATCCGATTCTCTCTTGGAGATTGTCTCGGCGTCCTGGCGCTTGTTGTCACCAGCAACGTTTGGATCGCGAAGGGTCTTGTCGAGGTCCACAGAACTGTTCATTTGAGAGGTTTGATGTCAGTGATCATCCCATCCACATAATGTACGGGGTGAATGTCAGAGATACTACACACCGCATGTTGCGATCACGGGCCCGCTCGATGTTCTCATGGAAGAAAACGGTCACTAGCTCCTTTGCGGCCTTGCCCCGCTTGTGCACATTCTCCGAGTATCTATCCGGGAATCGCTGTAGCTCCTCGTTTTCCGACGGAGGTCGAGGACTACGAGGCACCGGAGGGGCCAAGTGTGCGGCCTGCGCAGGGCCAGCTGGCGAGCCGCCCGCCGTGCGAGGGCGCTGGGCGGGGGAGTTCGCCCGACCGAAGAAATTGCCACGATTAGCATTCAGATCCTGGTTGGAAAATTGCTGGATGAGACCATTGGTGCCATCGTTGGCGTAGCCCGCCCGATTTTGATAGGCGGGTTGAGGGGACTGCAGGGCCTGCTGCTGCGCATACTGCTGCTGTTGCTGAGCATACTGTTGCTGTGTCTGAGGGGGGTACGGGTTGCTCATGAAATAACCAGGAGCATAGGCAGGGTTGGCGGGGTCGACGTAGTCCTGAGCCCCCTGAGTCTGATAGATAGGCTGGGGGAAGGCGGAGGGGGTAGTGGGATAGGCGCGACTGTTGGCGGCGTTGTAGTTGCGATCATTGTAGCCGTAGTTCACGTTCGTGTTCAGGCGATTGTTATTGTTGTTGGGATCCATCTTGAAGGTCCTCCCGAGGGCTGGGGGAGTTTTCGACAGACAGGAGGATGGAGGGGTTGTTGGAGAAAGAAAGTGGATGAGAAAGGAGAAGGCGGGGAGCGAAACGAAAGGAGCGGTAGCGGTGGCTCTGGCTCTGGCTCTAATCCACTGTGCCTCTGCCCCTATGTTTTGTGTTTTGTCGCTGTTTACTGGAGAAGGCCTGAAACAGCCTTCGCGTGCTACACTTGTTTACGATTTCTGACTGGACTTGTGCCCTTTCACCCAGCATTGACCGATGTGCCGTGTTCATAATGGGATATCTTTCTCTCTCGGATCGGCTCTAGATCGTCTGGGCCCGGTGGATACACGTAGCCGCGAACCCTCTTGTGTCGGGGGCATTGGACGAAATCATTCATGTCCTGTGCATGGTGACGCTCCACTAGATGGGAGGTGGCAGCCAAGGGGAAGGAGTGCATTCCACGCTGGTTGGATCTGGAATTCTTGCGGGAGTGTAAGGGTTCGTCCCTGGCCGTGCACACGATAATGTACATGTACCATATGAGGGGAGTCTTTCTCACGATAGAAAAGATAGAAGAGAAGATGTTGATCAAGAATAACAACTCATCAAGAGAGAATCTGAGCAAACGCCCTTCGAGTTAGCCCTGCTGGTACAAATGCAAAGACGTATCAACGTCAAAGCAGGGCCAGCGTTGTTGTTGTTGTACTGTGTATGTATACATCGGGTATGAGGCACGTGACGCGGATCATCCTGGGCCCGGACTTTTTTTGCGGGAAGCTTCAACTTTCCCCGGCGCCACGGAGTCACGGAGTAAAGTGCATTGTCCATTGTCGTCTTCCGCTGCTCATTCACCTGCTATGGCGGATTCATTAACCTCTGCGGCCGGTGCCGGTGCCGGTGCCGGTGCTGGCTCCGGCAAGCCCCAGGCTGCTCCCAAGCCGCCCAACCCGGTCTTCAAAATGATGGGTACGGAGACCTTCGCAATTAACCAAAAACACTCGACCACTGACGAATTGCAATGTAATAGGTCTTCCCAATATCCGCTTCAAGCTCCCCTCGCGGAACTGGATGATTTTCCTAACCGTCACCGGATCCTTCGCCGGCGCGCTCATCTATGATCGACGTGAGAAACGACGCGCGCAACAGAAGTGGTCCGAACTTGTGGCTCATATTGCCAATGAACCCCTGGCAGTGGACCAGATGCGCCGGAAATTGACTGTTTACCTCGCTGCTCCGCCCGGTGATGGTCTTCGAATTGCCCGTGACCATTTCAAAGAGTATGTCAAGCCGATTCTGACGGCTGCCGCATTGGATTATAACGTGATCGAGGGACGCCGGGAGGGAGATGTGCGCGCTGGCGCTGCAGAGCACATTCGAAAAATCAGGAGAAAGGCTGGTGAACAAAGCACTGCTGTCGAAGAGCCAAGTGTTGAGGCGGCCGTTCTGGATATGCGAGGAAAGATTGGAGTGACCGATGAGCTCGGTCCTAAGGGTGATATAGTGATAGGCCGGCACACCTGGAAGGAATATGTCCGTGGACTGCACGAGGGCTGGCTGGGACCCCTTGACCCTCCAGCTGAGCCGGCACAGGTCGAGACAACTATTCAAAGTGGTGCAGAGGAGACCATGCAAGACATCGCCACAGGTGATCAACCTGGCTCGTCCGATAAGCAAGAGACCTCCGAAACCAATGCTGGCCAGACCGCTGGTCCGGTCACCAAACTTGAAGACATCAAAATTGAAGACAACAAGACAGAAGAGACCAAGGCCGAACCTGAAGAGAAGGAAAAGCCTTCAAAGCCTACCGGTCCTAAGGACGCCTATATCACTACCGCCGATTATGCAACCGCTCGACTTGCCCCCACCACCCCTCAGACTTTTGACAGCTCCATTCCAATCGAGTTTCCTCATATCCTCGGCTTTCTGAACACTCCGAAACGCCTGTATCGCTATCTTACACAGCGCTACCTCGCCGAAAGCATTGGTCGTGATGTTGCTATGATTGTTCTGGCCTCGGCTGCTCGGCCTTACCGTGAATCCTCCAACCTCGATTCTGAGCTCAACGGAGCTTCTGTTGAAGCTTCTGTTGACTCTACTGCTTCTCCCGATCACTCTGCTGGCGAACTCTCTAACCGCAAATATGAGCAGCAGACAATTCTGGAGAAGGAAGAGGCAGAATGGCACAAGTCTGTTCGCAAGGTCGATGAGAATGACAAGGAGCGTGTCTGGCTTGACAACGTCGTACTGGACCCACGCATTGCGTCCCGTATGAAGCACGCGGTTCTCTCTCCTGAAGACGAGGCTCGCTCACAACGCATCGCCGAGCAAAAGGAATACATTCTTGGTGAAGAACGTCCTGTCCCTATTCCGTTCTGGAGACGTATGTGGATCACTTATGGCTACGGAGAGGACGATGAGACCATCCGTCGCAAACCCATTCTGGGTAACATCGATGATGAGAGTGCGTGAATACAGCATCGATGATTCTGAATTGTATGTGTATACATAAAGGGCTACGGGTTGTTTTGTCCCAGTCCCTGGTATGGGCCGATCTCATGTTTTCTGTCATTTGCATATCCATCCTCCCTCCTCGGTTTGTATATTAGAGGCGCTTATTTGTTTTTACACGGTATGTACATGACATGTACAATTTAGACTTGGAAAAATTCTCTTGCTTTTGTTATACAGCGCGAAGAACTACATATGTATCGGATGTAATAGTTAGTCTTGCAGCTACTAGTTAGTAGTACTAGTTCTTCTCGGAAATTTTTAAATTAGTTCAAGTTAAGGAGTGCGAATAGTCTATTCCAAACTTGGAAGTTCAAATGTTTCAATCAGGTTTCTTGTCACTCAGGCTGCCCAGGTGGCACTCAGGCTGCGGCTGGCAGTACATACCACCAGTACCTTGTTTTATTATGCATGGATATCAAAGTTTGGATGAGACACTTGAAGTTTCATTTATATATTTTTGAATTTTTTGAGATACATGTCAAAGTTCCTCTTACTAGTAGGTATAGAATTCGCGACTTTCTCTATTTCTCTTCTCGACAAGATGCCCTCCATCAGTTAATACCCAGCCGACTATGTTTATACCCACCATTTCTTCCCTGTAGCTACAACTGGAGCCGAGGTCGGTAGTATAGCGACAAATCAATGAAAGAGGCATTTGAGTTTGGAGAACAAACTTTTTGCTAGCTCGCGGGGTAATCAGTTGAGTTGGAAGACTGAAGACTCGGGCCACTTCTTGCTGGCCTTCTCAGAATAGGCAGTCTTGTCGCTGCCCCATTTGTCGAGAAGCTCAAGAGCAACGACGGCCTCATCGATCGTGACGGCGGAAGAATCTAGAGACTCTAAGAGATCCTTTTCATTCTGAGCCTTCGAGTCAGGCTTCAGGAGCTGACGAGCCGACAGAGCGGCGTGGATGTGCACGACACTGTTTTTATTGGCCGACAGGAAAGACTCGTTCCACTCCTCCAGCTTTTGGGATTTGGGAAGCAACTTTTCAAACTCGGCATTGATAACTTCGGCAGTTTGAGCGGGGAGTGCTTCGGTAAGACCGTCAAGCGTTTTGCGGAATTGCAAGAGTTGGAGGTGAAGGGTAGGGTCTGAGGGGTCGATAGCGTGAGCGGCCGAGAGACACTTCAGGGCGGGTAGGTATTTGTCTGTTGGCAATCCATGTTAGCTCGGGATCCGTCTTAAATCGGGGGTTTAAAACGCACTTCTCCTAATATACACCTCAAAGCCCAGGCATTGAGCCTCGATATTTTGCGCACTGAGCTCCAGGAGCGGCGTCAAAAACTTCATCGCATCCTTAAGCGCATCCTTTGTTTGAACCAGAGCGTTGCCAAGAGGATCGGTGTCCTCTTTCTTGACCTCTCCGTCCACACTCTGACTCTTAGCATTGGCAGCGGCCGCCTTTCTGGCCTCCCGTTTGTCAGCCTCGATTTTCTCGAGTCGTTGCTGCTCTTTCTTGGCCTTCTTGACAGCCTTCTTCCGCTCCTCTTCGGAACCCTCAGTACCGTTTGGACCGCTCGGGATGGGCCCGTGTGCAAGATCGGGCTGGTCATTCAGAAGCAAGTATGCCTTAATGGCACCAAGAGCCACCCTGACATAGAAAGGGTGCTCACGAAGGCGGTCTTCCCAGCGGACCATATCCACATAGGCCCTAATCATTCCCTTCCTAAGGGAGAAGCTGTGGAAATCAAACTGGTCCTCTTGCCAAGTTTCAAAGATGTTGAAGACCGAGTGGAAACGCTTCAGTGCGAGACCCAGCTTTTTCTGACGCAAGAACGCTTCGGCATCCTCTGTCAAGAACCACACACATTGCATCTCGTGCAGGTCACCCAATGTCCCTCCTACGGTTTCATTGCGGGTGAATTTGCTCATAAGATCCAGGGCCGTCTCATTTTCATTGTTGCGAAGTCGGTATTTGGCAGACTTGGTGTTGATGTATCGGTCCTTCTCATCCAGCAGCCGAGCCTTTTCCATCTCCTCTGCCGCCTTTTCAGGGTTCCCATAGTGCTTCCAGACACGCGCCTTGGTCATCTGATACTCAACAGCTTTCGGCGAGAGTTCAATGGCCTTGTCGACATTTTCCATGGCCTTGGGAAGATTGCGGCTCAGGTGGTAGTTGTAATGTTGAGCAAGGAAGTAGTAAGACGATTCCAGAAACTCATTCTTACCGTCCTTGCCTTCGGTAGAGCCGTTCGCCTGCGAACCCGCCTTGCCGGAGACGTAACCCTCCACCAATGACTGCACGACATCGCGTTTGGTAGAGTTGGTGTACAAGAGCTTGATGTTCGCGAAGAGCGAGGGAACACCCTTCTTGAGCATTCGCTGCAAGTAGGCATCGGCGGCCTGCTGGAAATCCTCACCTTCAAGAAAGTCCAGAGGAATGCGACGAGCCGCGTCGCCACGGGGGTTCTTCTCCACCCACTCATCGTACAAAGCCTTCAAAGCTTTGTGATCGGTTTCTTGAATTCCCTTTGCTTGAATCAAGCCATTGTAGTAGATTGAGTTCTCAGGGTTTCTATCCAGAAGGGCGGTGTATGCCTCTTCAGCCTCGGATTTACGACCAAGTCGCAACAGGTAGTCTGCTTTCATTTCCATGACGGCGAGGACATCAGTGCACCGGTAGCCAACTTTTTCCAGGTGCTCCAGAGCTCGTTCCAGATTCCCAGACTCTGCGATGATTGTATTCTTGTACAGGCAAGCTTCGGAGTGCTCCATATCGGCCACAGGTGGGGTATCCTTCAGGGTGTCTTCGTAGGTGGTCAAAACTTTCTCGGCCTCTTCCAAGTCTCCAGACAAGTGATGGGCAATGGCCAATGCAGTCCAGTTCTGCCGGATACCTGGGCGTGCTTGAAGCATAGTACTACGGCTCTGGATGTATCCCTGGAAATCGCGCATCTGCATTTGAAGGAGTGCCAGATCACGCTGAATGGGTTGAGACTCGGGGTCAAGTCGCAAAGCGAATCGATAGGCCTTGATCGCTTCTTCGTAGTTCTTCTCTTGTCGGTATAGCAGGCCATACACGTGCCAGCAGATGTGCGACTTCATGTCATTTCGCAGTGCCTCCTTCGCCAGCACAAAAGCCTCCTCGAGCTGACCAAGATGACTCATGATCAGAGCTTTCATCGCCTGCGTATCGCCATGTTTGGGGTTCTTACGAAGAACCTGGTCTGCCGTTTTAATGCCTATCGCGATGAAAATGTTGGTTAGCTGACGGAGGATTGGAAGAGGGGCAGACGGGTGAAACCTTTCTTGTATAGCTTCTGCTCGAAGTTGCGAACCACTTGACGGAACAAGGACTGGTCCTTGGAGTTCAATGGTTGCGGCATGGTGGGCGATGCTGGGTGAAGTGACTTGTGCGAGTGAGGAATCGATGTGTGCGGGGAGCGGCGTCTCCGAGTCCGATCTTGGCAGAACCAGCTGGGCCGATAAGATAGGTCTGCCGCAGACCTTACATGCCCCAGGGTGTGAGCGAGGCTGAATGAAATTTCTATCTCGCCGATGGCCCCGCGTCTACATTCTACGTCTGCGTCGGGATGCAGAAACTAGAAAAGTTCAATGCACCCACCCAGAGCGGTGCCTTTCTGTGTAACCCGGGAATTGAAGTTCTTGCAAATATGGTGGTGGTTTCCACTCCACCGGAATGGGCCACCACAAGGTATAAAATGGAGTATAAAATGGACATTCAGTATCTGGTTTCTGGCAGGATAGACGAACAAACTCCAAACTTTGGATACTTCCCATACTAGTTTCTACATTGCTCGATGAGACACTGGCGACGTTCACATGGGTGGTTCATCACAAAAGTCAACGCTATGTATGTAGTGATACGGTTCATATTTAGTGTACATCCATGGGTCGGCGCAAAGGAAATGAAACTGAGCTAAGATGGCCAAATGAACCCCCTGGGTTATAATGCCGTGATTTATACCAACATTGACCGATTCAATTCATCGTCGATTGCTTTGACGCCAATTGTTCAATGCATCCTCCCATGACGTGGAGCCACCACATCTTTCAGTCACCATACCCCAGGTTCTAGCCCGGATAATGTCTTCCACAGTTCTTTGGTTTCGCACCAGATTGGCCAAGGACTCTGTTCTAGCTTCGCGGGGAAAGAAACGAGCCGAATATGGGTCCAGTCGTTCATTGACAACCCGCTCTCGATCTCTCGCCGATTCGGTTTCTCGTAAGATTAGATCAGGGTCGTCTGGATCAGGACTTGTCGCAACACCAGCACAGTATGCTAAAACATCCGAGCGAGATTGCCACGACGGGAACAGCACATTATCTTTGAATCCTTGACAGGCTGTTGGATCTATCGCTTGTCGAGTTTTCGAGTCGATCCGTCGCACAGCGGTAGAAGATGGATCGAACCCCTCACGAGCCGGTGTCATTAATGCATTCAAATTTTGCGCGATTGAGTCGTCAATAGTAGACCGGGAAAGACGCAAGAAGTCTAGACGAAGTGGGCGAAAGGTCAGTCGGTTGAAACTCGCGGGATTTGCTCATTCCACGAACCTCGAAGGAGTCGTTCATTAAAGCAAAACTGGGGTGTTAACGCCGGAGTCTCCGTATACAATGCCTCAGACATATTCTCGCCGTCGCTTCCTCCACTATCTCGATTCGTCGTCGTAGCCCAGAACCACGCCAGTTTGAGCGGAGAAGGTGGATGACGGGTGCTTAAGGGCAGTTGTCGAAACTCAGGAGATTCGATGTCGATTAGACCAAGCTATAACAAGCTGGCAGATATCCCACGGCTTTAGTTATGATTGAACTTGTACCGGGGTCGTTCAGTGAAACATCAGCGATGGCTCGACAGAGACCATGGGCAGCTGCTCGCCGCAGCTCCGTCATCGAAATGGCCCCATTCGGACTAGTACGTCGCTGACTAATGCAATTCACCTAATTTAGCCTACAGTAGATCTGGTGTAGGTAGTTAACATAGACTGAATTAACTAAGGAAGAAATGAAGAAGATACTTGAACATCATGGCAGGTGATAGTACAGAGTGAATAAGTGAGAGGTAAGATAAAATGACTGATCGTCGCCTACTTGGGTCACTCTGCACACATGGGGTCAGGTGATCTCGTGTCGCGTTTAGCACGGTCGTGTCACGACTTTGCCAGGTTTCAAATACCTCTATTATTATTGTCCGTCCATACATCCATACATACCTCGCATTCCTTTGTTCATAAAATTGCACTGGAGTATCACCCAAGCACACATTGTCTCGATGCCTGAACTCGCAGAGGTTGCACGTATCGTGCATTTCATTCGGCAACATCTGGTTGGCAAGACGCTCTCCAAAGTACAGGCCCAGCACGATGATATTGTATATGGCAAAGTGGGGACTACTGCTGCGGAGTTTCAGAAGGCATTACAAGGCAAAAAGATTATAGGTGCTGGCCAGCAAGGGAAATATTTCTGGATCACAATGTCTTCCCCGCCGCATGTTGTGATGCATTTTGGGATGGCTGGCTGGATGAAGATCAAGGATGCTGACACATATTACTACCGTTCAGACAAACCTTCTGACCAGGAATGGCCGCCAAAGTACTGGAAGTTCCTGTTGGAAACAACCGACGAGCCAAAGGCCGAGGCGGCGTTTGTCGACGCGCGCAGACTCAGTCGGATTCGACTCGTCGATTGCCCTGCCGATGAAATACGAAAATACACTCCCCTCAAGGAGAATGGGCCGGATCCTGTCGCAGATAAAGATATCGTGACGGTTGCCTGGCTGAAGGAAAAGTTAAGGAGCAAGAAAGTGCCCATAAAGGCTCTCTTGCTCGACCAAGCGAATATCAGCGGCATCGGAAATTGGATGGGGTAAGCCTGGCTAAATAAAAAGTTATCATTAGTTTCCAAAACTGACATTGTCGCCTACAGTGATGAAATCCTTTACCATGCCAAAGTGCACCCGGAACAGTACAGTAATACATTGTCCGACGATCAGATCAAGGACATCAACACCGCAATCCACTATGTCTGCTCCACTGCAATCGATGTCCTTGCGGATTCTGAAAGATTCCCCGAACATTGGCTCTTTAAGCATCGATGGGGCAAGGGCAAAAAGAATCATCCTTCAGCCCTTCCCAATGGCGACAAGATCACATTCATCACAGTCGGTGGCAGAACCAGTGCTGTTGTGCCAGCAGTTCAGAAAAAGACCGGAGTTGCCACGAAAGGGACCGACGATGACATTCCGCATACCACATCAAGCACATCCAAACGGAAACGGGCGATGAAACAGGAAGACGATTCGGAAGCTGACGAGAAGCCCAAGCCCGAGGCTGATGGCCGTGGATCGAAGAAGCAGAGTACCTCAATCATCAAAAAGGAGGAAGAGGACGATGAAGGGAAATATAACGTCAATTCGGCGGGACGACGTCGCTCGACACGCTCCAGAAAATGAAGTCGTATTTGGTATTATCATGATGAGCGGGTTGGCAGTACTGGAAGTTGTGACGCAATTAATCTAATCGCAAATAATATTGGGGTAAACAAATTTTTTATCACTGCACGTACATTTCAACTGGTGCTCATCACTTGGTCATAATAAATACCGTGGCCCCCTGCGTTCTCCACAAACAACCGCGACTCCAGTCAACCACGTGGCCATGGGAGGCACCAGAATAATGCATGTTGCATGGTGCATCGTAAATCATTCCAGAAATTCTTCATGCTAACATATTAATCTATTTGATACGCCTCGCTATCCCACCTCCCACGCCCCTGGACATTGGTGGTAAGAATCTGAATCATCATAAGTTGGGCTCAGTGCGTGTAGAACGTGATTTGATCGCTAGGTGATGTTTCTTCTCGCACTTACTTCACTATGCAGATGGGTTGCCAAATAGATGTTTGAATTAAACTTGAACGGTTCAACGGCTCAACGGTGTGGGGCATATCCATAAATTTGCGGCGTTCTCCGGAAGCAACGTTACCGTCCGAGACTAACGGCGTAGGCGATCCTTCAATCCTTCGTTTTTATTCACCCAAAGAACAGACTATTAATCGAAGAGATGGCCCTGATTGGTCAATAGTCCTGCATGGGACGTTTGACACGGCACAGATTGGTAGAGAATACCGGCCGAATGTATTCGTCCAATAGACTTATGAAGCCTACACCGAAATCATAGACGTGCAGTACCGCGGTCTGAAAAGCAGTGGAGATAGCTTGCGCCCTTCCCCTCACTTTCCTTTAAATATTGTGAGACTCGTCTTCTTTAGTGTGACCAAAACGTTTCCCTCAGATTCATCATGTCCGAGCTTAACGAAAAAATCGCAGTGGTGAGTGGCTAATATCTTTTAAAGAAAGCCTAATTGGCTTTTATCAATACAGCCAAGTTGCTCATTTTAGCCCCAGGACCCCGATGTCTATATCACGAAACCGAGCACGGCAGACGATGATGATCAATCGTATGTTCAGACCTATGATTTCACAGCGAGATTCTCAACTATCTCTCTCCCACAGCGAGACTACTTCGGTTTCCTCGTCGATCTATAGGGGTCTTGTCGAGAATGGTCGGCGGTAAGCAAGCCCTTTAAACCTCCTTTGGTTATGCTGTTAACAATTTATTAGATATCAAACTATGAGAGAAAACAAATATTGGTTAGGACATCAAAAAACGGGGAAGAGATAGAAGAGGAAAATCAGAAACAAAGCAAGTTTCGGAGACGATTTCTGATCCTATAATAGGAGCCCAGCCGACGAGTTACAATTCGAGAGCCTGGAAGCCGGGTATACTATTATTATCCCCCAAAGGCAAAAGACACAAAACACTCATCAAAAGTCTCTAGCCATGCCGTCGCTATTGTTTTGGAATCTGAAATGCCGAATCCTCTATTTCGATCACCCATCGGAGATTCTGCAAAGGTAGGTCTGGCAAAGCAGCCCCGCGAGCTGTTGGAAGTTCCCACTGAGAGTTACTAGAACATCCTCGACATCGGAACTGGCAATGGCCTATGGGCTATGTAGGTTGAGTTCTTGAATTTTTTCGTATAATTTCCATCTGATACTATTCTAGTGATGTGGCAGATATGTTCCCTAAAGGTAATTAATTAAGGCTCCTGTAACCCTGGAACCTAGACACTATCAGGTCAGACGCTAAGATATTCATAGCTACCGTTCGTGGAGTAGACCTCTTCCCACCCCCCGTGACATGGATGCCCCCGAATTGCATCTTAGAGGTCGACGATGTCTTGCGTGAATGGACTTGGCGGGAGCAATTCGACTTCATCCATTTGAGGATCATGCTCGGCTCGTTTACAGCAAAAGAGTGGGAGAGCGTCTACCAAAAATGCTACGAGTGCGTTACTTTCTCGACCTGGACTTAATATGAGTAGATGCTCATCAGGAAATTCAGCAATCTCAAACCGGGGGGTTGGATTGAACAACTGGAGTTAGATGCACACCTTGAATGCGACGACGAGAGTATACCCGAAACCAGCATGGCGGCATCTTGGGGAGACACTACGTTCGGCTGTGCAGAAAGATCCGGTCGCTCCATTGACACTCTCAACACGATGAGCGCCTCGATCGAACGAGCTGGATTCGTTGATCTACATGAGAAAACAAACAAATGGCCAATTGGAGTGTGGCCTAGAGATAAGCAGCTCAAGGAAGCCGGTCTATTGAACTATCATATGTGGTCTGCTGGGTTGGAGGGATGGGGAATGTGGCTTCTGACCAAATTTGGCGCCCCAACTCCCTGGCCTCCGGAGCAAGTCCAGACCTACGTGGGAAAAATTCGGTCCGAACTGAAGAACCCTCGAGTTCATGCCTATCAGCGGTCGTAAGTCGTCTTCCATTCCTAACTGTTGCTGAGCATTGACTTACTTCGTTAGACGACGTGTCTGGGCTAGAAAACCTATCAATTAGTAGCAAACGCATAGTCACAAACCACTATGAACGGAATGGTTTTCCAGTCTTTTTCTTCATATTTTCTGCTCCATTCTTTTGAGTTATTTTTACGGAGAGTGACTCGCGCTTAGTATCTCAGGTAGAGAGAATGAGCCAACCGTCCTCTCAAGGTAGCTATCAAGAGAAGATCTTCCACTGGATCGTTACCCATCATTTGCTGAATGTGAATTTCAAACTCACATCTAACTCATACCTCGATCCCCATCTGTGAATTGGTAGGAATGATGTTTTTGCTAAACTAGGCAGGGGCAACTTCTATAACTAGCGGAGCTAAAGGGTAGTGTCTCTAAAGAGTAGATTCTGTGGATTGGATGATTCAATTTGCCGAAATGGTAAGATTAGCCATGATATACGGGTTGACTAAAATTATTTTGATCCATATTCGAATGGATTGCGCTAACCATGAAAATAAGGGATCTTCCCGTCAATTACCTAGAAAAATGCGGAGTCAGTCCATCTATCCCTGAAACATGTGTCATATCCTAAACTGGAGCCTTTTTTCCTATAGACAGGCGCCAAGTCATCTTGGCTTTTGATAGTGATACATCCATTGATTCAGCCTGAATATTGCCCTTTTTTGAATTCGCGGTTAAATACAAGGTTCTTCGTGGCACGCCAGCCAAATATCTACATTTGATTGACAAGATATTTCCCCTGGCCCACAATTAGGCAAAACGCTTTCGTCGGTCAAAGGGATCTTCTCCAATTTTCCGAGGCACATTGCCTTGGATAACCAAGACATGCACCCCTGAAGTCAAGGAATACTTTACAAGAGTGGAGTTTGGAACTTTTACATAAATAAGACACGAGCTCCGCTTCCTCGAATATTTGAACCGGTTTCTCCCAGCAGCAATATTCAAGTAACCCCGTTTGCTATTCTATTTTATCCCCCCTTGATAACTGTCAATTATTTCTACATCACTTAGCCTCTGTTGAAGCAATGTTGTCCAAGTTCCTACTCGCATTTTGTTTCTTGGCCGGCGGGATTCACGCTATTCCACTCTATGTTAGTCCCGAGAGACGTACAGACTGTCCTGCTGTCCACGTATTTGGTGCACGTGAAACCAGTGTTTCTGCAGGATACGGGTCGTCCAGCACGGTTGTCAATAAGGTATTAAGCGCATATTCTGGTTCGACCAGTGAGGCGATCAGTTACCCTGCATGCGGTGGCCAATCCTCTTGTGGGAGCGTGAGCTATTCTAGTTCAGTCGCACAGGGAATTCAGGCTGTTGCATCGGCTGTCAATTCCTTCAATTCTCAGTGTCCAGACACCCATCTGGTCCTAGTTGGGTACTCCCAGGTTAGTTATTTCATCTGTATCTGGTGTTGAGTAAACAGTATTTTGACTTACGTGTCCCGTTGCTTTAGGGAGGTGAGATCATGGACGCTGCTTTATGCGGCGGTGGCGTTCCTAACCAAGGATATACCAATACATCGGTGCAATTTTCATCTCCCGCTGTGAATATGATCAAAGCAGCTATCTTCATGGGAGATCCTCTTTTCAGAGCAGGCTTATCATATGATGTTGGAACCTGCAGCGCAGGGGGCGTATGTTGACCCTCATATTCTTGGCTTATTTTGAATCTCATTCTTTTCATAGTTCGACGAACGTCCTGAGGGCTTCAACTGCCCGTCTGCAAGTAAAATCCAGTCTTACTGCGATGCATCAGATCCATATTGCTGCAATGGTAGCGACACAGCAACTCATCAAGGCTATGGTACAGAATACGGTGAACAGGCCTTAACGTTTATCAAAAGCCAACTATCTAGTTAAGTAGTAAGTCTCACTGTGAAATTGAATATCAAGAATCAAAAGCATCGTCAGTGGCATCCAATTACGGTGGATCAAAGTTTAGGCTAAATATTCAGAATTGAATGACATTGACGACTTGAGGCAATATATCCGAGTCGTATCCCACAGCTCCCTTTCCAAGGTTGACTAGTACACTAGCGTAAAGAGCGAGACTACTGCTGGCGATACAAACACTAGGCTGATAAATCCCGTGACACAAAATCATGCCGATCTATTGCTAAAATTTCATATGCGACTGAGAACCTTGTAAGTCGAATGGCTCGCATAAATTATATAACAATACGAAGTTTCCAGGTATAGACTGGATACATCGACTCTTCATCATACTAACTTGGGCTAGTATGACGCATCCTGCATCTCGACATCTCCATGATTGTCAACTAGTTCAAGGCCACTTTCAAGATTTTCGTCGTCATCGCTATCATCATCCACGTCGCTATCATGATTCCAACCCAGCCTGCGACGGTTGTTCCTACTAACAACCCCATCCTCGTCAGTATCAGACACGATTCCCTTCCCCCCATGTTCTTTCGGTGATTCCCACGTTTGTGCTCCCGAAAGCAGATCATTGAATGCCGAATAAGTCCTATGAGGTGCTTTCGGGTCATAGACAGCAAACACAATCATCTCAAACCATCCGCTAAACTCTTCCTCTGCTAGCACGTTTTTCCAAAGCTGCGCAACAATCCTCGCAGGGTGTTGGAATACTCCACAACCTATAGCACCCAGTACTAATCTGCGATGATAATTATTTGCAGCTACTCGGAGAATTAAACGCATTTTTCTCAGCATTAGCTCTCGGGATCTTATATTTGCGTAGTCAGACTCTTTGGAGTTCAATTCGGGATGATACTCTGCGGCAATAGATATGACGCTTACTTCGGGCAGAATGCTGGGATTATTGGTCCACATGAACTTATGGTTATCCCTCCTGGCATTCTCTCGAAATATCCAGACATTCGGAGAGTAAACGCATTCATCGTATTCCATTGGGTAAAAGTGGGGGTGGAGAGTCTCGATGAGAGTGCTTCGGCGGCAGAGATCCTCTTCCTGTGCCACAGATCCACTGTAAAAACCCCCTCCGGGTCGCTTCTGGTTTGCAAAATTTAAGACACAAACGGGACTTTTATCTTGGCTACCCATTGTATCGTGCGCGGTCGAAATGGCATTCGCGGCATCTAAAGTGTCTTCCAGAACGGCTCGAATCGTCGTTTTCACATCTGGATAATAAGGATGGATATTTCCTTCTAGCCGATGACATTTACCTTGTGTATCGTCGTAAAGGAAACTCTGTCGAGGGGCTAGACCAGCTTCCTCCAGGGTCTTCACAATATAGGGCAGGACTTCGAGTGTCCCCTTGGTGACTTCCTGGTTGGACTTCTTGGATGGACGTCCCTCTGGTTCGGAAAGTACTGGACTGTTTCCAGTTCGAACTTGAACCGACTCAGACCGTGACATGTTGAAGTCGGCTGTGTTTGTGCAGTCTTGGTTATCGAGATACATTTGATGAAACTTCTAATGGTCGAGCATCGAGAGGTGAGATAATTCTCTTGGACCGAGGTACAGTGCTACCAATGTAGTATGCGCATTTGGTGATACGTACTATTCTTCGAGATTCTGAGGCGGACTAAGTAGCTTTAAAGAAAATGTAGAATGGACATCTTCGAGTACTTTCTTTGAGCTCTGATTCAACATCTTGTGAAAGAGAAAGTGGACCGTGACCTTGGATGAATGAAGAATTCTACTGTACCGGCAATACCTGAGAAGTATACTCAATACCCTGTTCTTTCAGATTGATAGTCTTCTGAAAGAATGATCATCAAAGAGTGCAAAAGATGAAAGAGAACCCTTGAAAATAGTTACTGTACAAACATAGATCGCGCGCAGCCAATGAGAACCCCGCCCCACCATGTGCGGTCCAAGTCCTCCGACCCCGCCAAGCCACATTCTTCCCAAGGCAGGCGGTCAGTGCTTATCGGCCGATGTCGCCACCAAAAACGAATCGGATGACAAAACGGCCAACCCTGTTGGTTCGAGGTACTACGCTTGTTATTTTGCATTTAACACTCCTTTCCGCTGTTTCTTCACATTATTCCAGCTCCGGGCGCTTGTAAGCTCCCGGATTATTTTGAAGACGTCGCTTAGAATACTCCGTGTCCCATCCCATTCACTGTTCCTGTGATAAAGTTCCCGCGTGGCAGCGACACACCGAGCCCCGCCACCATGAGCGCGATCCTGTCGGCGGACGATCTGAACGATTTCATTTCGCCTGGGGTCGCGTGCATTAAGCCAGTGGAAACCCTTCCACAAAAAAGTACAAAGGAAGAGGTCTGTTAAATTCACCATTTTTACACCACCCTTTTGTTCCTCCGGTGCTGACAGCTTTTCTTTCAAAGAATCCTTACGAAGTTACCACAGAAGACAAAGTCGAGCCTGAGAATCTTCCACCGGCCCAAATCTCTTTGACCGACTGCCTCGCTTGCTCAGGTTGTGTGACATCCGCGGAAGCAGTCTTGATCTCACTACAGTCACATACTGAAGTCCTCAACACCCTCGATGCTCACCCCGAGATCCCCTTGGAGCAGAGAAACGATGTGACGGTGTCCGGGAAGCTTGAGACTCCAGGGCAAGGAAGGATCTTTGTTGCCAGTGTGAGTCCACAGGTACGAGCCAGCCTGGCGGCCACCTATGGTATCTCGGAGAGGGAAGCCGGGCATATGATCGACCAGTTTCTACGTGGACCGCAAGGTCTGCGCAGTGGCGGGAAACATGGCAGTGGCTTTACTTGGGTTCTTGACACAAATACTATGCGAGATGCAGTCTTGGTACTCACTGCCGACGAGGTGTCGGAATCAATTAACCCTCAAGAGTCTGCCATGGCCGACGGGCCAGAGTTCCCCATTCCCAAGCGACCAATCCTGTCGTCTGCATGTCCCGGCTGGATTTGCTATGCCGAAAAGACGCATCCCTTCGTACTTCCTCATTTGTCTAGACTCAAGTCTCCGCAAGCTCTATCAGGAACGTTTCTTAAAACGGTCTTGAGCAAATCTCTCGGCATCCCCGCTTCTCAAATCTGGCACCTGGCAGTCATGCCTTGCTTTGATAAGAAACTGGAAGCCAGCCGAGAGGAGCTCACCGATACATCTTGGCAATCGAGCTCTACTATAGATGGGCTTCAAGCGTCACAGCCTGTTCGGGATGTCGATTGTGTTATTACTACCAGAGAAATTCTTTCATTGGCCTCTTCTCGCGGTCTGACGCTGCAGAATATGCCTCTACAGCCGATCCCAACATCCTTCAGCCTGCCATTCCCAGAGAAGGGCCTTGGTTCCTTTATTTCTACCAAACGCCCAACAGCTGAGCAGTCGCTGGAAACTTCTACTTCTGGAGGATATCTACACCACGTTTTAAAAACCTTCCAAGCTCGAAATCCAGGCAGCGGGCTGATCACAAACCGTGGGCGAAATGCCGACGTCGTTGAGTACGTACTCACGTCTCAAGATGGACAGCCCATCATCAAAGCGGCCCGTTACTATGGTTTCCGAAACATCCAAAATTTGGTACGAAAGTTAAAACCGGCACGAGTATCAAGACTTCCTGGAGCAAAACCTTCGGCAGCACACCGACGTCAACCAGTTTCTCGCAGTGCCACCGCGGGAAACTCTGGCTCAGACTATTCCTATGTGGAAGTGATGGCTTGCCCCGGCGGTTGTACCAATGGCGGAGGACAAATCAGAGTGGAAGATGCCCGTGAGGTCACAAAATCGCTCGGGACCTCTGAAAAGTTGGAGACTACTGACGCTGCTTCGAAACCATCTCCTCATGAACAACGTGCCTGGCTCGCTCGTGTGGACGAAGCCTATTTCTCGATGGACTCCGATTCGGATATTGAGTCAGAAGCCTCGAAGGAACTTCTTTCAAGAGCAGAAAAAGAGAATGAGATTCATGCAGGCTTAGAGCGCTGGTCGCAATTCATGGGAATACCTTTGTCGAAGCTTGTTTATACAACCTATCGCAAGGTGGAAAGCGACGTTGGGAAAGAGCAAAATGCGTCCAATGATACCAGCAAAGTTGTTGAGCTTGCTGGAAAGATTGGCGGTGGCTGGTAAATTATTTCCTCTGCTGCTTGGCCTGTTCCACGAAATTTATTTATTGCATGGCGCTGGGGTGACTATTTATTGCATTTAATTAGGAGATACCATTCTTCACGACATTTACATCCACAGCTTTTGGCTGTGAGAGATGATGATTCTACCACTGGCAGTATAAATAGAAATATAACATCATCATTTACTTCGATAAATACTTAAATATCACAAAAGATCAAAAATTGTAGATCGTCTCGAATAGAATTTACACAAGTCATAAGAAGCTCTACGGAGTATAGCTAGCCAGTTCCCAAAATGGAAATGATGACTCATCGGGTCCATGGATGAGGTAAGCGGATCAAAAGCCGCAAAAAAAAGAATCTCGCAAACGTTGAACATCTCCGCATCCACCCTTTCCTCCCAGATCCTGCCGTCCGCGATACACAGTTTTCGAGCTTTGGCGCATTCCTTGCTCAAACAAACTCATCTCCAAAATGTCCCGCGAAGCATACCAGGTCCCTTCAATGGGCGGACAGAACGCCTTCGGCACCGACAACGGATTCAGCGCCATGGCCGTCGATAGCCCCTCTGTCGTTTACCTTTGCGGCGAGTGCTCCGCGCGCGTTCCTCTGAAGCGTGGCGACCAGATTCGCTGCAAGGACTGTGGTCACCGTGTGCTGTACAAGGAGCGAACCAAGCGGTAAGCTCCCCTTCTAACTGCAAACGGGCTATTCGGCGAGGATACAAAGCGCTCATACTGACTTTCTTTGTTTTATCTAGTATGGTTCAATTCCAGGCCCGTTAAATGGAAGTCGAATACGCTCGATAATAATAACCCGGTCTGGAAACCCTGGGATTTCGCGAGGTTGAGGGGAGTTGCGGCTCACGATACGTTCAACTGTCACTTACCGTTTGTTTCTTCTTATTCTCCTTCTCGCTCTTGACGAATGATGCATCAAATGGCGTTTTGGATCTCTTTTACAGAATTAAATACGAATCACACGAGCCAACGACTCCGTGTTTACACCCTCTCCTTGTAATTTCAGACAAACTACAAACCACAACATATTGTTCTGCGTTGACCAACAGGTTGTTCTTGAAGGTATTGTGCTAGAGTATTGCTCTTGGTCAGCCAATGTGTTCTGTTCTTTTCCTTTTTGATTCAAGTTTTTCGCAAGGAAGATTTAAAACTCTAGTCCAAGACACGAAAAAGAAAATTACACGAAGATTATGCTCAAATATTGGAAATAAGGACAGTAGAGAAGAATGAAAGACAGGTTCATAAACATTCAAAAAGAAACCATGAGAAGAATATATCCGAAAATATCCAACGTCTTGCGCACAGCACGTTTAAAGTTGGTTGGTGACTTCGATGAACTGCTCAAAGCATTTCAGAGCCTGGCCACTCTCGATCGCCCAGCGTGCACGGCGAAGGCCCTCCTTCCAGCGGCCGCCTCCGGGCCCACGCTCGGTGATCACCTTGCCATCATCTCCGTGCCCCAGGTTGCTTGTCTCTGCCTCGCAGATCCCAGAAGTAACGAGAAGTGCAGCAACATTCATGAGAACGAACTCCAAGATTGGATCGTCTCGTGGTAGCTCATTCCGTAGGATGCTCATTAGCTTCGAGGCATTGTCCTTGGGCATCTTTCGTCCGTAAACTTCGGTCAGAGGGTGAGTGGGCAGACCAAAGTCCGCGGGGTTCAGCTGGAAAGATTCAATCTTCACCAGCGTACGCGGATTTTCTTCGTCCTCGTCACTCGAATCATCATCCTGGCCGTCAGATGACTCCTTGTAATCTGGGTTAGGGTATTCTGACAATCTCCAGCAGTTCGTTGGGCCGGCACAGCTAATCTCATCCATATCCTCCGCACCGCAGACAACCAGCGCTTTCTTGGCTCCGGCGTGTTTGAGGGCTTCCGCAAAGACAGGACCAAGGCTCTGGTAGGCAACACCGACGACACGAGCCTCGATGGCCCACTCGATAGGGTTTGCGAGAGGACCCATGAGATTGAAGATTGTTCGAAGGCCAAGACTGCGACGAACCGGGTTTGCATACATCATTCCGGGGTGGAAGTTGGGCGCGAACAAAAATGAGTAATTTGTCTTCTCATAGACCTTGGCCACATTGTCCGCATTGACAGCAGAGATGTTTGGGGGGATCGGCTGAACAGCATTGAGAACATCGGCAGAGCCAGAGAAAGATGTTTGGGCGCGGTTTCCGTGCTTAGCGGTCATCAGAAGGGGCGATGCTATAATCGAAGAGGTTGTCGACACGTTGAAAGTGGAATGAGAGTCACCTCCAGTTCCAACAATATCACACTGTAGAGAAAGACTCGTCAACACAATTAGGTAATAGAAGGTTTAAAGAGCTACTTACCAGACCACCATTATAGTTGCCCTCACGAATTCCCCGGGCTTTGACAACTTTCTTCAGCGAAGCTTTGTCGATTTGGCAAGCAGCTTCTCGCATGCGGTGGGAGCATTTTGCGATAACATCAGCTTGCTTGTCTTTGCCAGTAGAATGCAACAGAGTCAAGAGAGCTGCAGTTTGTATATCTGACAGACGGTCCTCAAAAATCAAAGCAAAAGCTGAAGCAATGTCCTCAGCGCTGACGCGGATCTCAGCTGTAGTAGGGTATGCTAAGCGCTGAAGTAGAGGTGAAATTGAAACAACCTCGGGCTTTTCGGCCTTTTGTGCTGGATTGTTGGATGTCATATTGACATTCAGTATAATCCAAATGACGATTTTCAGCTGAAAACGACTTCAATGGGTGAGGGAAGTAGCAAACAAAATGTCCCGCCAAAGCCCGCAGTGACTCAAGCCCCGCATACCCGATCCAAACTGCCGGCAGAACCCGCCATTACCACCGCTTGCTCTTCTGGGATTCGAAAAATGTCGCGCCGCTCGGAGGTCGTTTCGGTCCACTTCATCTTGCATTGCTTCCATCGCAATCTTCGCATACACTTCCAACCACAATGCCTCCCCGGCTACGTGTTACAACATTTCGGCGATCGGTCCTGCAATGCCCCAATGCAGTCCGCATTGCTGCCAGGAGTGCCAGCACAACTGCGGCCCCGGCAATTACACCAGCTGCTTCTATTGAACAAATGACACAGTCGGCAGCCCCAATTGCTCGGACTCCCCCTACGCAGCCTCCCTCTCATCGCAATCCGGAGTACCGCCGGTCGCAGCTCCTCCGCTCATACACCTCCCTCCTCCGCACATCTCCTCTCCTGGTCCTGTTCCAGCACAACAACCTCAAGTCCATGGAATGGGCTGCCATTCGCCGAGAGCTCGCAAAGGCCCTTCAAAAGGTCGATGAGAAGATAGCCGCCGAGGGTAGATCTTCCCCGGTCCTGGCTCCTTACATCAAGGTACAGACCGTTCAAACCAGCATCTTCGAGGTCGCCCTTCGCATCGTGGAATATTTCCGACCCAATGAGACCGCCCAAACCGCCGGCAAACCCCCTAGTGCCGTCGACCCTATTACACAGACTTCGGCTGAGATCCCCGCGATCTCCGGCTCGAAAGACGATCCGTCCCTGACCCACGACTTGTCTCGTGCCGCCCACGCTGCTGTGAAGCACATGAAAGGCAGACACGAACTTGCCGAAGTCCTGGTCGGCCCTGTGGCTGTTCTTTCTATTCCAGCCGTCTCTCCCGAACACATGAAAGCTGCGCTCTCGATCCTGACGCCAAAGGAGGCCGGTTTCCCTGCGCCTACCCGGAAGGCCAACCCTGACTATCACGACCCTATTGTGCAGGACGGTCTACGAAAGCTCAATCTTCTGGCTGCCCGTGTTGATGGTCAGGTCTTCGATATTGATCAGACCAAGTGGGTCGGTAGCATTGAGGGCGGTATGGACGGCCTGCGTTCCCAGCTTGTTATGTCTTTGCAGAGCATGGGCTCCAGCCTCACCAGTACTTTGGAAGGAGCTGGCAAGAGTCTCTATTTCACTATGGAGAGCCGGAGAAGTGTCTTGGAGGACGAGGAGAAGGGCGAGAAGGGCGAGTCGTCCTAGTATGGTTTCGGCCATGTGCATCGATTTTTGTATAATAGGTCATACTGTTGGGTTTTGCATCCTAGAGGGCCCGAGCCTTGTTTTATCTATATTTTATCTTTTGTCTAGGATAGGTGTATATTGCGTGAGAATCAAAACATGGAGTTCTTCTCAAACTCGAAATGGGATCACGTATCTCATTCATTCATGAAGCGGTATAGAGCAATAGAAAATCAAACTTCCTCCCAGTCACAGATAATAAAATGTTCTCAGGAAGATATTTTTACTCATGTCTGAGGCGCAGCTTGCCATTCATGCCGACGATGCAGCGAACAAGATCCCAGTCGCCATCCAAGCCGACCCAGTCAGTTACCAGAATACCAGTGCCGCAATCGCCATCACCTTGCTGCTGTCGACGGCAGATGTAATCCACCACAGCAGGGTTCACCTTGGCAGCAATCTTCTCGGGCCAGGTATCAGTTTTCCAGAAGTTACTCGCGCTCAAGAAGTTGATATAGAAGGGGTACTTCTTGGTTTCCTGGACATTCTGCTGAACTCCGAAAGGATAGTGGCAGTGACCAGCGCGGTCGATCTGCTCTGTGACAAACTTGATCTTCTTCTCAATGTTGAGGGACTCCTGCACCTCATAGAAATCCTGAATGCAGAGCTGACCACTGGGGCAGCTTGCGTGTGGGGTGTTATCCGCCCACGCAGCAGCATCAATACCCCATCCGGTACCGCCATGCTCCTTCTGCAGGTCTTCTGGCAAGTTGAAGCGGCGGATGAGAACAACCTTGCCACGAGCCTCGCCCAGTGTAGGGATCTTGGGTCGCACCCACCAGCGGCCGTTGGCATAGTGCTTTTGCAGGATCTTCGCGAGCTGTTCATCCTTCGCATTACCGGGGCCCTCACGCTTCAGAGAGATAATGAGGGATTCGGAGGGGTTCTGCTCAAGGAATTCGTTCACCTCGCGCATCAGGTCCCGGAAGTACTTGTTGCCCGTCAGTGAGATGGGGAAGACGCTGTGTACGAGGATCAGTTCGTCCTTGTCCGGTTGGTCGGGGTACTGCGGCTGCACGCGGATATCGAAGAAGCGCACACCATTCTTCAGCTGCTCGCGCGGGCTAACAGCTTGGCAGCGTACCGAGGGAGGAGCAACATGGCAAGTGGGCGAGTTGTGCGTCCCTGGGATGGATAGTGCGGAGAGGAGGGTGTCATCGCGGAGCTCGCGCATCCAGGCGTTCAAGTTGGCTGACGAGAAAACAGTGAGGTAAGATTCCGGCGTGATATAAACGCCTGTCAAACGATGCTTCGGGTTCTCCGTCAGGGCCTTCATCGTCGCGGACTCGGTGGTGGGGACAGGTGTCTGGATCTGGTGTCGCTCGCCATCGACTTCGAAGACCATGCGCATGCGCTCCTTGTCAGAATGGATGAAAGCCTTGCGCTCAGTCTTCTTGGTCGTAAAGGGTTCAATGCGCAGATCGATGTCCTTTACCTCGTCGAATGGACGGGTGTCATCGCTGATAGACTTGACCGGATCGGGGGTGCGAGTTTGATTGGTCAGAACACGAGTGAAGTTCCTAGCCAGCGAAGTGATATCGTCGACGCCCTTGTTCTGTTGGGGGGCTGCGAAGCGCTCGATGCGTTTCAGGACGATCGGCGTACTGGTGTTGTTGCGGATAGTAAGATGTTCTGCTACCATGGTGGGCAATGGGGGAACCAAGGGTCTCCAAAAGCTAGAGCTTCGGGGAATTGAAGTTGATCAGGGAAGGAAAAGATAGAAGAAGACGAAGAGAAGTAGAATTAGGACGAGGGGAGAAGAGCCTATGGGGGATCCCCCTGCCCCTCCAACGATCTGCGATCGAAGGCGTGGAGCGCGCCCTTCTTGGCGGCGCATGCTGATTCGAGCCTCGAATCGTGGCGCCGCAATAGGCACCCGAGATATCTTGCTGTAGGGGTCTTGCTGGAGGGCTGAAAGAATGCCCACAACACCATTGACGGTCTCTCTGAAATAGCTTGTTCGATGAAATTACCATCGGAGATAATATGCATCATGCATCACGGTGGATAACTCTAGCAGGGAGGAGGACAGTCTGGATGTATGAACTAGTACCATACTTCAAGTTATCATGATTTCTGGGCTGGCGGGGTCGAGCCATGCACTTGCAGCAACTTGAACTTAGGACATGTGAATAATTCAAGCTCTCATATAAACAGTACTAGTATCTAGCACTGGTATGCAAACTTGTGTAGAACGAATGATCCATAATGATCTCCGGCAATGCGGGGATCGGGATTCAATCTCCGCAGAAGGGAGTATTTATATCACTGGCATGATATAGCGCAGAGTTGAAACTTTTTCTTTGCCAAAAATTACTCAGGCTACCATCAGAACCTCGGAAATAAAATGCTTCCCCATAAATTGGCAATCAGCACCATTTCCCTGGGTCAGCACTATTCCCATACTCTCGACCGTAAGATCACAGCGGCAGCTCAAGCTGGATATGCTGGAATTGAGCTGGTCTTCTCAGACCTCGAATTTTACTCTCAATCCAACTCATTGACGATAATCGATGGGGCCAGAAACATCAAACAGCTATGCAACAAACTCAATGTCGACATCATTTCGCTGGCGCCTTTTGAAAACTACGAAGGAGATAAATCCCCATTGGATCAACGACTGCAGACAACCGCTCTTTGGGTCCAGGTTGCCCAGGTCATAGAAGCACCTTACCTTCAGGTCCCTTCGCAATTTAAGCCAGATGCCATCGGAGATGAGTCCGTGGTTGTTTCGGAACTACAACAACTAGCCGATCTAGCTGCCGCCAAGACTCCGCTTGTCTCCATTGCATACGAAGGACTATCCTGGGGAACCTACCATTCCACATGGGAATCCACACTCGAACTGGTTGAAAAGGTTAATCGACCTAATTTTGGACTGTGTCTTGATACATTCCATATCCTTACGAAGCTATGGGCTGACCCATTTGCGTCCTCGGGTAAATTTCCCGGCGCAGACAAAGCCCTGCAAGATACACTAGATCGATTCATTCAAGATTGCCCTCTAGACAAGGTCTTTTATGTTCAGCTATCTGACGGAGAGAAGTTCGATCCTCCGTTCTCGAAGTCACACCCATGGTATCTGGAAGACGAGGCCCCCCAGTTTACATGGTCCAAACATGCACGACCATTCCCTGGTGAAACTAATCTGGGAGGATATATGCCTGTGACTGAAATTGTGCATGCCTGGATCGTCAAAAAGAGATATACAGGCTGGGTGTCGATGGAAACGTTTGATCGTCGTATGCGCGATGAGAATAGTAGACCGGAAGTTGCTGCCGTACGTGGTGTGGAATCATGGAAGCGAATCCAGAATGAATTGAGTGGGTCAATCGCAAAGTTGTGATACTGGAGGGGCACCTAAAAGAGAGGATATATCATGTGTATCCCGAAAGAAAACCGATTACCGGGGACTCGGAAGGTATTAACGATGAATATCTGCAATGCTTATCCAGGCGTCAGCCCTGACTAGGATACTATGATTTGTTGAAGATTATTTGAATCAACTTGATAGGAAATTGCCAGCATGGCATCATCAAGCTCTCTCTCCTCCGTAGCATTCAAATCGTCAAAATCTACATACTTCGTGTCTCCTCTCACAGAAATCCAAAATAAATACTCCACGGGCGCTCGTTTCTTATTTGAAACCGACTGAGAAGATACTTCCTTGGGGCTGACTTCGATTCTCAATTCTGTATCGTGGTCAAATACGCTATCTATCTGCCTATTTACGGTATCTTAGCTGAGACAAAAAGAATGCAGGAATGAAATAGCCCCAATTCTTTGACATCATACTCGCGCTGATTTACCCTAACTAGGCTAGAGCTGACCGATGTGCCCAGGTGGCACTTTAGGAGTGTAGCATGGGGCCATGGACCCGTCAGAATAAGCAACATAAAGATCCCATTCCCTTTTAGTTTTACCTTGTGGGAATCCAACGAAAAATCAATTTGATTCAGCTGGGCAACTTTTCACAATGCGCCATCTTGTTCTTGACGACCGCAATACATTCTCCTTGAGGGAGGCTCCAGAGCCGAGCATCCAATCCGCCACTGACGTGATTGTCAAAGTCACGGCAACAACAGTCTGTGGATCGGATGTTCATTTCGTTTTAGGGGATATGGGGGTCCCGTGGGGATTTCCGCTCGGTCATGAGTTTGTCGGGATAGTTGACCAGTTGGGATCCGAAGTCCAAGGTTTCAGGATAGGAGATCGTGTCGCGGCATCACCAGGAGTATGGTGCAACAAGTGTGAACATTGCCTCAGGTACTCATACCCACGCTGCGAAAAGTTTGGGATTTTCGGCCATGGTCAAAACTTCGGTGATTTGGGGGGCGGCCAGGCTGAATTCGTGCGAGTTCCCTATGCGGAAAACACCTTATCTCCAATCCCTGACGGCGTGAGCGATGCCCAGGCTCTTGCTGTTGGAGATATGCTGTGCACTGGGTGGACAGGAGTTGAACGAGCTGCGATCGCTCCTGGTGCCACGTTGGTTGTTTTCGGGGCTGGGCCGGTCGGCTTGTGTACTATTCACGCTGCACGTCTCCAAAAAGTCGCAAAAATCATTGCAATCGATGTTATATCAGATCGGCTCGAAGTTGCAAAGACACTAGGTGCTGATCATACTATCAATCCAGTATCGGAGGATGTTGGGGATATGGTGATGAAGTTCACCGACGGCCGTGGCGCCGAGGCTATCGTGGATGCAGCTGGAGTACAAAGCTCGATTGATTGCTGGGCTTCGGTCGCAGCCCTGGGAGCAAAAGTCTCACTTGTAGGAGTACCAGCAGGGCCTATTTCAATGAATCTCGTTCAACTACAGCTGAAGAGCATGACAATTTGGACGGGTCTGGCTGATCCTACTCGGGCTCGGAGAGATACTCTGCTGCAGGCAATCAAGAATGGAATTCTCGATCCGTCGGCCATTTTCACTGAGACTGTTCCCTTCGATGAGATTGAGAAAGTTCTGAAAGAAATGATCGACAGAAAAAAAGGACTGATAAAGCCCTTGGTCGTGGTTAATTGATCCCGCGGACATGCATATTGCTCTCATCATTGCACTGGGCCGTATTTCGATGGCTAGAAATGGAGGAATGACCACGATGGCTATACTAACAAATATTGCGTGAATATTAAGTATAGTAGTACAATATGAATACTACTTGAGTGTTCTAGCAACTCCTACATAGGACACGTATAAGAAACAGATGCATGTGTGTTAATGGTTGACTTAACTGCAGTTTAGGGCTCAATGCCTGCAGTAGGAGCAATCGTAAAGCCAGACCATCTGCATAAGAACATATATATCCAAATCTTTCTGCAATGATTCTGGTCTACAAGCACAAGTTATTGATAGTTGCAGTCACCAGTGTCAGAGTGGAGAAGGCAAGAGCGGAAAGGGCGCCAAGTTCAAAGTTTGGCGGGGCCCTGCCCCGCCATTACAATTTACGAGTCAACGACTACTTATGTGCTTCACCCACAAGGTCTATCTGGATATCCTGCATTCGCAACGCATTCGGAGTCAACACTCTAGACTAATTGATCATGTCTTCGTCTCGTCGACTGGGAGTCGGAATCATCGGAGCCGGAGTACATTCAAGCCTGCCTCCTCGGGCCGATGCAATTTAAGCTAACAAAAGGATTAGGAGGTATTCCAAGTTTGCCATGGGCCTTGCCTGCTACTTCTGTCTCATCTTTTCAAAATCGAATCTATTTGTGACCTGTCACCCACAACAGTCGATCACTGTGCTACCAAATTCTTCGTTCCTCACAAGACGACCACGCCACAGGAGGTAATCGAGCATCCCAACGTGGATGTGGTTTTCATTCTCACATCTGATGAAAGCCACGCCCCACTCGCCATAGCTGGTTTGCAGGCAGGCAAGAATGTCTTCATCGAAAAACCCGTTTCGCTCTCCCTGCCTTCAGTCCAGTCCATTATTGACGCGGAAAAGAACGCCCCCCGGGCTGCCCGTGTTTTTGTGGGCTACATGCGTCGGTATGCCCCCAGCTACCTGAACGCCTTCAAGCGTGAAATTGCGACTATTCCAAAAATCCTGTATGCCCGAGTCCGTGATTTCAGCGGCCCCAATGCGCAGTTTGTGGACCAGAGCGGTACATTCCAGGTCAAGAATTCCGACTACCCTGCCAGTTCCACCGAGGAGCGCAACAAGCGCCTGGATGCTCTTTTCAAAGAAGCTTTCCCCAACCAGGAGATCACAGATGAAAAGAAGAAGTACTGTCGCTTCTTGGGTAGTCTGGGATCCCATGACATTTCTCTTATGCGAGAGACTCTCGGGTTCCCGGAGACGGTGGACGGAGTGTCCGCCAACGATCCTTTCTACAGTGCTATCATGACGTTCCGCAATAAAGATGGCTCAACCTATTCTACCACCTACGAGAGTGGTATTGACCGAGTCCCTGTATTTGATGCCCATATTACCGTGTACGGTGACACCAAAAGGGTTACGATCAAATATGATAGTCCATATGTCAAGGGTTTGCCGATCTACGTTGAGGTGGAGGAGGTCAACGAACAGGGTGAAATCCAGCGACGTAACGTGCTTTCCTCGTATGAGGATGCCTATACCGCCGAGCTACAAGTCATGTACGACGCTTTTGTCAACGGCAAGGATATCAAGACGACTGTGGAGGATGCCAAGAAAGACCTCCAAATCTATGATATGATGTACAAAAACTGGGGTGGTCAATAAGGAGCGGTTATATACACCATTTAAGAGTGTGATAGGACTAAAAGCGAGCCCTTGGGGTTTCGAGTGTGAATAATAAACATAGAGAGTCATCATGGTTTTTTTCTCTTGCTTTTATCCCCTCCATTGCTGTCGGAGCAGCACTTAAGAGCATAGGCGAGTCGATAGTTTGCATTTTTCCAATTCTAAGATTTGCATTTCTTCAAACATTTTTTTTTCTCAAATAAGCCCTATCTAAACCCCTCAACTCCAAGGATTGACCGTCGTAAAGTCGTTCACTGGAGAATGCAACGCTTCCCCGAGAAAAGTAATTGTAGATGACAGTCGAAGCTCTTTTCGTAATGACTTTGTCATGGCTAGTTTTACAAGAAGTAGGAATATTGTCACGTAATAGATTCGTACCCCGGATTCCTTACTACAGGGTCGCATCTCGTTCCCCGCATCATGGGAAGTGGGTGCGGGGTGCATTCTCGTATGGTTGCAACTAAATAGCACATTGGGCAAAATGCAAGGCTATACATTGGACTATTCCGCCTCGAAGGATGCCTTTGAGGGGTAATCGCTGCTATATCGGGTTAACTTGACCCCCACGCATTTGACAGGCTATGGACGATCTGGACGCAATGGGGCAGCTCCTGGAGACCATTCCCAGTACATTGGAACGCGTCGTAGTTGGGCCATCCTTATCTTCTTCTGTTCCTTATCTCCAGTCAGAAGCTTATATGTCTGCCGTTTGCTGATTTTCGAATAAAAAGTAACCCTTCTGGTTTTCACCGCCACTCCGTCTATAATGACACAAAATATTCCAGGCATGGGGGGCGACGACATCGCCAGTACACCCCAAGCCCACTCCAGCCCCTATGGTGTCGAAAAAGACCAAGAGCTCCATAACAAAGACTTAAATGGGGCTGGAGCACCAGAGCTTGCCGAAACCAAAGACTTGAGGTACGTTGCTAGTTTCCCAAATCAATGAAATTCTATACTAAGATACCTTTTACCAGGCGAGGTCTGCAACAACGTCATATTCAAATGATTGCACTAGCGGGGACAATTGGAACTGGTCTTTTCTTGGGGTCAGGCAGGGCCCTGGCTCAAGCTGGGCCAGCAGGAATCTTTATGGGGTATACAATTATGGGTCTTCTGATCTCAGGTGTTACTCTGTCCATCGGAGAGCTGAGCGCCCTTGTTCCTCTCAGCGGAGGGATCATTCGACCTGCTGCTTACTTTGTGGACCCTGCATTCTCTTTTGCACAAGGCTGGAACGTCACATATCAATATTTGATCTCGATTCCAGCTGAGATTTCAGCAGCTGCAGTAATTGTTCAATTTTGGGTCACAATCAACAATGCCATTTGGGTCACAGTTTTCAGCGCTGTTCTTTTTGCTACTAACGCTTTCCTCGTGAAAGTCTACGGAGAGGTAGAATTCTATCTTGCTCTGTTGAAAGTTTTCTTGATTGTTGGTATGAATATCATGGTATGACTCTTATGATTATCTCTTTGGGGATCCTTCAATATTTAGCGAACTACAGGGCCTTGTGATAACCGCTGGAGGTGGACCGAACCATGAAACAGTTGGCTTCAGATATTGGCATGACCCCGGTCCATTTGTGCAGTATCTTGGCGTTCCAGGCTCTTTGGGTCGCTTTATGGGGTTTTGGACTGTTTTTGCCAACGCGGCATATGCCTATTCTTCGGTGGAGACTATCTCCATGGCCGCCGCAGAAACATACGCTCCCCGCAGGAACATTCCAAAGGCAGCTAAAAGGGTCTTCATTCGTGTTCTTCTATTCTATGGTATACCACTCTTGAATCCTGTGTCTGGATATCTCAATTTCTCATCTGTGGACTAGTGATTTCGATTCTCATGATTACACTTTTGATACCCTCGAACGACCCCATGTTACTAAGAAGTACTGGCACTGCTGCCCAGTCACCCTTCCTTATTGCTGCAAACCGAGCAGGCATAAAAGTTGTTCCTCATATAATCAACGCAATTGTGCTGACCAGCGCCTGGAGCTCAGGAAATTCAAGTTTGTCGTTCATCTTAAACACAATTTGCACCACACACTGACCATATACTAGCTTTATTGAGCGGCTCACGAATTCTATACGGTCTTGCGCGAGAAGGCCAAGCTCCAAAGTTCCTCGCGCGTACCAATCGCTGGGGTGTTCCATACATGGGCGTTCTTGCGATCGGCGTCTGGATGGCGCTCGGCTACATGTCTGTTAGTGCCACTGCTGCAATGGTGTTTACCTGGCTGCAAGACCTTGTGGCATGTGCTCAAATAATGGGGTGGCTTGTCATTTGCACCACATATCTGCGGTTTTACTATGCCATGAAAAGGCAAGGTATTTCCCGTCGCAGACTTCCCTGGAAGGCGCCGTTTCAGCCGTATGCTGCCTGGATAACTCTAGTCTCGCTAATAATTATTCTTCTGACTGGTGGTTACACGACATTCATTCATGGGCAGTACGTCTTCTCGAAGATACCCCAAGTCCAGCCTTTATAAGTGTTTACTAACTATCTTCATGCAGTTGGTCCACCGAAACATTCATTTCTGCATACCTCGACATAGGAATCTTTGCGGCTCTCTACTTTGGATACAAGATTTGGTACCGAACTAAGATTGTACCTTTGGACGAATCTCCCGTAGCTCGGTTCGTGGAAATTGCAGAAAATGACCTCGATCCACCGGAGGAGCCAAGGCCAGTATGGTCAAAGATCAACATACTATGGAGTTAAAAGGGCAACTCGGTACATTTAGCATTATATGTGAATTCACGGCAGGTATAAGGGGAAAGCAGTCACCAGTGCTGGATATTATACTCCCTGGTATATAACTATTAATCAGGAAGACAATTGTTGAATTATCAATATAGCAGAAGGGAATGGGATGTTGGAGAGAAGCTTCTCCGCGATGATGGCATGCGGGGGAGATCACGTGGCTAGTGTCGGTTACCGTCGGCGTGGAGGCGCGGAGAGCTGCCATAGATAAATGCAATACATCGGTCCTTGTTACCTTCAACTTCCCTCGGACGTGATCTTAACAGTTCTCCTTTTTTTCACCTTGCAAGCTGTTTACACCATGAACGCCTTGCGCAGTGGGACGAGCATCCCCCGGGTTTTGAGACCTTCTCGACCCCAGACTCTTCTCCGCACTCGATACCCCATACCACCCGTCTTGAACCGAGGATTCCATGCCGGCTCGTTGTTGATGGGAACCAGGTCACAGATTCTAAAGGATGTCGGTGAAGGTAAGTGAGCACATACGACAGGCTATGCCCTTCTGCAGTAGGCGAATTGGTCTCTGATTTCCTGTATAGGCATCACCGAGGTCCAGATCATCCAGTGGTATGTGGAGGAAGGAGCGCACATTGAAGAATGGAAGCCTCTGTGTCAGTACCAGTCGGATAAGGCAGTAGATGATGTGAGTTTCTCGGGTCGCTTTATGATGACCAATATCCACGAACTAACTCAACCTCCTCCCGCAGATAACGTCGAGATATGAAGGCGTCATTAAGAAGCTCCATTTCGAGGCCGACGACACTATACCAACAGGAAAGGTACAATAAAAAAAAATATATTTTTTACCAACTAGATCCATGTGGCTAACATCCTACCTGTCTCAGGCGCTTTGTGACATTGAAGTCGACGACGCGAAATACCCTGATGAGAATTCCCCGCCTGAACCAGAGGCAGCCCCAGAACCGACAGATCCTGTTGCCACAGCTGAAGTAGCAGCGGAATCATCCGAAGCTACCTCTCTAGCTTCGGAAACTATATCTAAAGTCCCTGAAGAGACACCGGAACTACCTAAGTCAAAACATGCATCCCTTGCAACACCCGCGGTGCGGGGTCTGTTGAAAACCCATGACATTAGCATCCTTGATATCAATGGAACAGGCAAGGACGGAAGAGTTCTCAAGGAAGACGTTCTGAAATTCGTCGAGGCTAAGGAATCTCCTGCCGGATCAGCTTTGACTCCAGCACCTCCATCCATAACGCCGGACACACGTCAAACCGAGTCCTCCGTCAGGCTGACTCCAATCCAATCGGCCATGTTCAAAACCATGACTAAATCTCTCAACACACCACATCTTCTCTACGCTGATGAACTCAAAGCGAACGACATCACATCAATCAGGAAGAAGCTTGCTGGTGACGCCAGAGATCCTAAAAAGGTTACATTCCTTCCATTTGTTGTCAAGGCTGTCTCCCTTGCTCTAAACGAATTCCCTATCCTCAACGCCCGCGTGGACACCACCGATCCAGCAAAACCACAACTGGTCATGCGCGCCAAACACAACATTGGCATTGCAATGGATACGCCCAACGGTCTTATTGTACCGAACATCAAAGATGTCGCGAGTCGATCGATCTTTGATATTGCAGCTGAAATCTCACGCCTAAGTGCACTTGGGAAAGAAGGTAAACTGACACCCGCTGATCTTAATGGTGGAACGATCACTGTTTCCAATATTGGAAATATTGGCGGAACATATGTGGCACCCGTCATCGTGCCGACAGAGGTCGCTATCCTTGGAGTTGGACGCACAAGGACTGTACCCGTCTTCGACGACCAAGGTCAAGTTACCCGTGGAGAGCTAGTCAACTTCAGCTGGAGCGCAGATCATCGCGTTATTGACGGTGCTACGATGGCGCGCATGGGTAATCGGGTGCGTGCATTCATTGAAGCACCGGAACTGATGCTCCTGAACTTGAGATAAAAAAGAGAGATAATGCATAAAATAAGATAGAGGTTATTCTTATCATTACGTTTCTCTGTATTCCATACTCTTCTTGTCCGGTCAAAGTTTGTTCATTGATGGGATCCAACTAGACATGTACTGTAGCGTATGTCATTCGCCCCAATGCCTTGGGGCGGGTATCAAAAGACGAGCCTTGTAGACTCGTTATAAACACGCCAAAAAGAGAAAGAATATAAAGAAAATGCGATCAGGTAAGAGTCAAATAACGCCAGAAAGATACAGCTTCATGCGCTCTAGGGTTCAATCCCAGTTAAGCGAATCGTTCCAGAATGTCCGTTTCAGAAAGAAAACTCCCATGACACCATGTGGAGAAAAGCCAGTCCTCCAATGCAAGCTCACATTGCTTTCGCATACCGTGAGAGAAGACAGTCCTCTTTAATTCAATTCGGCGAGTTTATCCTTGACTGCCTTGAGCACGCTCTCCTGCACTTGCTCCTGCGAGCCCTCCACGTTGATTGTGATGGCATCCCACTCGCCCTTTGGTTCTTCCAGAGCCTGTAACTGCGAGCGGACCATATCACTCTTCATGTAATGGCCCTTTCGTTGAGCGGTGCGTTGCATGAGGACCTCTTCGCTCAGCTTCAGGTAAACAAAATGGATCTGGACTGAGGGCGACCCATAGGCGGCGACGCGCATAACGTCGCGATATTTTTGTTTGAGGGCGGAACAGGCGACAACCACACCAGCCGGTGAGTGGAAGTTGTTGGATTCGGAAGGAGAAAGTGCATTGATGGCAGCATTGCGCAGAGAGATGAGCCAGTCCCAGCGGTCTGCATCAGTGAGGGGGATACCGCTGCCCATCTTGTCTTTGTTGGCTTTGGAGTGGTACTATTGGAACTTGTGTTAGCTATATGTTATTCTTTCCTGAATCTTCCCCGTATTTCCTCTTGTTCTTCCTCTCGGTCAATCAACCATGATCTTCCGCCGGGGGGAGGGGGCAAAGTGGTGTTTCCATACATCATCACCTTCTAAGAAGGACACTCCCAACTCCTTGCGCAGCGCTTGGCCCACGGTACTTTTTCCGGAGCCTGCGGGTCCGGTAACAACCCAAATGTGCTGGACAGGTGTCGAGTTTTGAGATTGGAGGGCAGAAGTCGCCACGGATGATCCAGCATTGGGCTCGATAGGCATGATGTGTGTGGTGTTCCGAGGCGCACCGGATGGAGGAATTACGGCGGGCGTAACCGGTGGTTGAGGACGCTCTCCAGCGGAAAGCATGTTGTTGCTAAAGGAGAATTGGGGAGGATTTCGAAGTGATCGGATCAAGCCACTTGGGTCTTGAGAGTTCTTAGGCGGGAAGTTCCAAGGAAGTTACCCGGGGGTTGAGTGGATGACGGTATGACACCGCAGTAATACACGAATCCGGGAGGTTGGTCGGGTCGGTCTATATAGCAAAAGATGCACAGGTCTGATACGTGGCACTGGTTCAGGTAGAGCGGGATGTCAACACGAGGAAGCGGGAGAGAGAGAGAAAAGGGCGTCGCGCGAGCAGGGCCGGATCAATACCTACTTTTTAAGTATGAGGGTGGGTCAAAGGGGGAAAAGGAAGAAACCAGAAGCCGAGTGGGGGGGGGGGAGACCGACGGTGTCTGCGGAGGATTCATTGGCCTACGATCATTACCCGAGTGGAGGAGAGTGGGATGCATAGGAGATCGATCGTCGGCTTTGTTTGCTTCTTTTTGGGGGAAAGGGGGGACTTGAATAGTGAATTATTCCCCGAGGACTGATACTGGAATGATATAAACCAGCTTTCAGTCAATTTTCCATATGATATCTGTTCCTTATACATGTAAATATCGTTGATCTTCTCACTCTCTATGGGAATTGCCCGTTTCCGCATGACATCACTCCATACCGGATATACGGTCACCCCCACGCTAAACCCTTTTTATGTTTCACTCTCACCGCCTCGGTCTCCATCTTCACCACCCTGGAGCAGTTATTTCGACTCCGGTGGCTTGTTTCTCGAGACAGGTCACACTCAGAAACTCTGCCAAATCAAAATCCCATGCATATACGATGTGAAAAGGAACGGCTGAAGTGCGCCATGTTTACTTGTCATCTCCTGCGGTCAAACAATACCAGCCCAAAGTGAGGCTTTTTTGGGCTCCAGCTGGAAGGAACCATTGGGAGTGACAATGTTCTTGTCATAGCCAGCAAGGTTAGCAGCACTCGAACCACACTGCTCCATGCGAAGGTTTTTTCAAGACGAAAACTATTCCGCAACAATTCGTTCCATAGTGTCGGCTCCCGTTCTCACCGCACATCATTGCAACACAAGCACTAGAATCCGGGGAAGGGCTGTGGGGTAAATCGTGGAAGCTCATACACATATACAGCGCCAAACCTACTATATTACTAGTGTCGATTCCCGGGTTTGGGTCTTCGTGGCCTATAAGAATGCACTTCGGAAAATGGAAGCCGGCTACATGTAGATAGACATCATGACCCTCTCCTTTTTGCCATGATCCCGTCGACTTGAACCTTGGAAGCAAGGAGGCCAATGGGAACTTGACTTCAATTCACAGTCGTAAATTTTATCAAACCAAAAACCATGATTGGACAAGGCTGTTGAAGTACAACTAGCTACTACCTCAGGTGGTGCATAGAGCTAGTTAACTATATATTAGGTACAGTAGTTGGTCTTGCAATAGGGCAAAAAAAGGCAAACTTTGGAACCCCCTCCCTTAATTGATATATTCGAACCCTCGATTTTACCAGCTCTGAGATGATCTCTGACTCGATCAACATGTTCATACTAGAATGTAAATGTAAAAACTTGCACTCCGAGTCTTCAAGTTCCTCTGACAGCTGCCTTGCGGGGTATGACTAAGCATATTTCGCCACGTTCTCCAGCAAAGCTCCCTTGACCGTCACCTCTAACTACGGGCGCCGCACATCATGGCTTCGCTTTTCTTCTCCACCCCTGTCGACATCGATGTCGTCCTTGATGATCTCGAAGATCGCCAAACAGTTGATGTCAAGCTCGACAAGGGCCGCCGTGAGCGGGTCCCTTTGTACATGGACGGAGAGTCCGTCAAGGGTGCGGTGACCATCCGCCCCAAGGATGGAAAGCGATTGGAGCACACGGGAATCAAAGTGCAATTCATTGGTACAATTGGTATGCGATCTCACTTTTACTGGTGATCGAAGATTGGCACTAACAGCCCCTGGCGGGACGAACAGAGATGTTCTACGATCGAGGCAACCACTACGAATTTCTGTCACTTGTCCAGGAACTCGCCGCGCCCGGCGAACTGCTGCATCCCCAAACCTTCCCATTCAACTTCAAGAACGTCGAGAAGCAATACGAGTCGTATAACGGAATCAATGTGAAACTGCGCTATTTCGTGCGCGTGACGGTCTCGCGGCGCATGGCCGACGTCATCCGGGAGAAGGATCTCTGGGTGTATTCATACCGCATGCCACCCGAGACAAATAGTCCTATCAAGATGGATGTCGGAATCGAAGACTGCCTGCATATCGAGTTCGAATACTCCAAATCCAAGTATCATCTTAAGGACGTGATTGTGGGTCGGATCTATTTCTTGCTCGTGCGACTCAAGATCAAGCATATGGAATTGTCTATTATTCGACGAGAAACCACTGGATCCCCTCCCAATCAGTACAACGAGAGCGAAACGCTTGTGCGATTCGAGGTATGTTTTTTGTGGACCGAATTGCCTCTACCGAGTTGGAGATTGCACGTGTTAAATGCTAACATTGCGCCCAGATAATGGATGGCTCACCTTCCCGAGGTCAGTTCAATGCACCCCCGCCCCCCTAGAATCTGTCAGCTACGATAGTGATTGGATATCATTTAATCATGGGACGGAATCGTTAAGACCGTCAATATGCTAACTTGCCAAAGGTGAAACCATCCCAATCCGTCTGTTCCTGGGCGGTTTTGACCTGACGCCGACCTTCCGCGACGTTAACAAGAAGTATTCGACACGGTACTACCTCAGCCTGGTGCTGATTGATGAAGGTACGTTAATATCTTGATATCTCCCAGGTCTGGCCCATGGTAATTGGCTATGATGCACCTAATGACGGTGTGGAGCCAAGTACCAATGATATCTTACCAAAACCCGTCGGCAATTGGTACGAGTCGGTCGGCCCGTGTCGCATATCCCACTCCCGGATTTGTTTCCTTGCCGTGTCATTTCCGACCCCCACGCCAGCCCGGCCCTAGCATCCCACGCCTCCACCAGTCCACTTTAGACGTTGGATCGCTTTATTCACTATTCCCAACGTTCTTTGTCGCTAACAATATAAACTTTTCTTCAACAGATGCCCGTCGTTACTTCAAGCAGTCCGAGATTGCCTTGTATCGTCAAGCGCCCGAGATTGCTGCGACGCCTCAAATTGCCCAGCAGCAGCAAATCCAACAGCAAGTACTCCTCCAGCAACAGCAGCAGGCTCTGCCACCGGGATCGGCTACCGCAGGCCCTGGACGTGAGGTGACTAGCGCCCAGCCGGCCCAGCCGATCCAGCCGGCTCAGCAGCCCGTCTCGACCCCCGCAGCATAATCGCAACTCTAGCTCCTCGAGTGGTGATCACCTCCCACTTTTTACCTATCTATACCCGCATCACTTTTCCTGGGCAGTTACAAGCAACCTCTCGTCCAACTGTTTCTTATCCTATTCATGTGCCTATACTACCCTCTTCCTCTTGTCACGGTCATGTCACGATATCACTCTGTAGTCCACCGTTCTCGTTCTACTTTCTACACACCCCAATAAGATCAATACACTGGTTTGAAAAAGAAACTTGCAATTTTTGGAAAGCGCCTTATATATTCTCATTCTGATTTACTTTCGATCTACCAAAATCTGATTCAATACACAAAAGATAGTATTTTTACTAGTAATTCTGAAGGTCTTCTTGCATGCTATAGTGGTAATTACAATGGCCGGGTCTCGCTTTGTGCCACCTGGCCACTCTTGGGACATATCTCTACTCAAATCGTCCAATCTCATGCAATACCTCCCCAAGGGCTTCAAGTACCTGCCCGTCATCGCGTTCTTTGCCCGCAACCTTAATGGCTTTGGCTACCAGCGGGTATAGCCATTCAAGATGTTTGCGGTGGTGAAGAGCAGAATCCTCAGTTGAATCTGCCGCCGCCGTAACCGTCCTGATGGATGGCGGATCAGGAATGGCCGATGGCTCGCTTCGAAGCTGGACCGCATGGACCAACAAATGAAGCAAGGCTTTGCGCGCCGGGGTCGGTTGTGGCATCAAGCCGCGGAGAGGCTGATCGGCGATATAACATTTGATCGAGATAGCACATCGAAGGAGAAGGTAGGGGGAGATTGATCGTGCTAGCAGTTTCTGCGGGTTGGACGTCGAGGCGTCAGAGGCAGGGCTTGCTGCGAGCTCGAAGAACGTATCCATGAGAACATAGGCTATCCTTGGGCGCAGTGTTGGATGCGGGTCGAACGTACGGCCAGCACGAAGTTTATAGAAGTCCTTGAGAGGTTCTTGTTCGATCGGGCCACTAGGAAGATCGAATCGTTGGGGTGGATATATAAATGAGGAGTGGAAGAGGGCGCAAGCAAAGTCACAGCGCACAGCCTCTGGGATGACAGATGCTCCTAGCGAAGGTAGTACTAGTGCCTTCAAACGGGTGAACGCCGCTATATCGAAAGTCTCATCGGCAAGGATACGTGAATTCGGCAACTGCTGGGTCTGGAAGCCACGAGCGGAAACAATACCGTGAGTTATGTCCACGACACATTGCCAGAATTGAATAACGTTCTTTTCGTTTGCTTCAGGGTATTGTCTTTCAATGTATGGAACCGCAGCTTCAAGAACATTCAAAGACGTAATTACGGCTTTCTGCCATAGAAAAGGCTCGCGATCTTTGCCTTGCCACCTATATTTCTGCAAGATCAACACACTGAGATGTTCAAGTGAAGTTGCCAATGCGCCGTTTGTAAAGACGTCCTGCTTGATACCGAAATCTGCGATATACCACCCCAGCAAATCAATGACACTTTTCGAGAACGCCACGAACGTGGGTTTTCTTGAGTCATCGCCAGGGGTCCACTTGGTTAATGCTGAGTCCGATAAATTAGCAAGACTCAAAAGAATTGCTGCCTGTGATTCCGTTTTCTCTAAGCAAAGTGTTTTGAGACAATTAATGACGAGTTCCTGAACGGCAGAGGGTCGATCGACATCTGGGGAGTAGGGTGGGGATACAGAGTTCCACACCAGCGAACACAAATGTTCAAGGACCTTTTCAATCTGTTCCGTGGCCAAATTGTCTTTGTACAGACGATAGACCTGTTGGAAAGATTGGATGTAGGCAAGCGCTGCATCCTGATTGGGCTGGTCAAGATCAAGGGTGGCTTCGTCCGCAGCGGGGTGGCCATTGACCCAAAGATCCCATGCACACCGAAGCGCTCCCTTGCTGAGACCGGCCGGGGATTGCACGCGAATTAGAACAGATGAGAGGCTAACGAACGTTGCATCGCTGAATTCCAGGATATGCATGTCGATCAAAGCTTGTAGGTACTTCAAAAGTCGCTTCCAAGACTGGTCGAACTTCTCATCGCTTACAATGATATCAAAGAATGTCGTGATTAAATTGGAGACACCATTGATCATAACAACCGTCGTTGCGATTCGAGTCTTGAGATCGTTTGTATCGCTGCCCTGCTTTGCTTTGGGGTGAAGCAATTTGTTTTCGATGCCCTCCACCATCGTGAAAAGGACCCTGTTCAGACAAAGACGCCATGCTTTGGGAGAAAGCTGCTGTCCATATGCATCAAAAATTCTGAGCAAAGTGTGTATTGCGCTGTTTCGAATCTCGGATCTCGGATCTGTTGTGATATCAACGATCCGAAGCAAAAGTAATAGCCAGAGTGAGTTTCTCGAAACAGAAGGGTCAGCGTCACAGGCAAGTTTGCCTAGTCTTTCTTCGCTGACAGAGGCGTCAACGTGACTTTCGATGGAGAACTTCTCAATCTGCCCTTGGAGAAAATCGGATACATTCCAAAAAAAGGATGTTGTTGTAAGGGAGATATTGAAGTCCTGCGTTTGAGAAGCAAAGCTGGACAAGGCGTTGACGAGACTCAACAAGCATGAGGCAGGTAGGAGAGAGAGAAAATCCGAAGCCACAAGATGCAGAGACTTATAAGCAGCGCGGACTAGGCGAGGCCCAGCAGGAAGACCCGATGCCCTCCGCTCAGTTGGAGTGCTCAATTGATCCCCGCTCTCTACCTTGGCCACCCCTTGGAAAACCCCCGTTATCAGGTCAAATACGAGTTTCCAACTATCCACGAATGTCTCTGCATATTGCTCGAGGATATTTTGGAGAGTTTCCAAGCATTGTTCGTGGATTTCTGTCACGGTAATTGGAAGTGATTTCGACGACACCATATCCGACGAGCAGAGTGAGGCGACCTGATCTTTGAGAGTCTGAAGGTTTCTAACCTGTACCTGATTCCGAGCGTTTTCATCATCAATATCCCTCGGCTTCATAGTCGAAAAGATTAAGGAGTTCAATATCCCGCTAGCCTGTAGACGAAGGTTGGGGCTAATTGTGATATTTGCAGATGTGGAGATGAGGCTTTGGGTCAGAAGCTCCCACGCGTTGTTGTCCTCTTCACTGAGCGAGGAGAGTCTCTCGAGATTCGATTTGGCCAGGTCGTTTCCCTTCTCTAACACGAATTTCAGCTCCTCATCTTGCATCCTCGATTTGCCCACAGTTTGTGACACTCGTCGGGCATTTTGATTCAAGGCCCCAGGGAGTCGTGACAATTGTGGAGAAGGAGGTATTTCCGAGACTTCCTGCGCATGCTCTTTTTGAGCATCTTGCTCTGTGAATGTAGAGAGATTGAGGAGAGCGAGCAAAATCTCTCGGAATGAGGGACTTGGATAATCACCGGTGCTTTCGAACAACTTTGCTGAAGCTGCTTGCACTGCGATCACTTCTGACCCGAGATTTGCAGTCGGCACGTCATTTCCAGCAATGGCTGTTGTTTCCCCTGATCCACTTGACGATTTTGCCATTGTGCTAGAGGATACACCGATCACCAAACCAGTATATTGGAGTGTTTCAAGAAGAATGGACCAGGCCGGCTGGTCCAATGTGGGACCCAGTGCAATTCCAAGGTTTAATAAAGCTCGTAAGCAAAGCAAGTTTCTTGTGCTCAAAGATACTGGAGAATTCTCTGTTGAAGGGGCCGCAGATGAGTCGGATGGTAAAGAGTTAGTTCGGGGTATTTCTGAGCTCTTGCGCCTACTCCTGGATGTATCATGAGACTGATGAGCACTTGCGCTTTGATTAGCAGGGGCTTGTGCTTTAGATCCGCTTGTGCTTGTTGGCATAGCAGCCTTTCCAAGCGTCGTGAGGAATGCATCACGAGGCACGGATAGTCGCAAAAGGCCTGCGACGTGAGCCAGCTTTTGAAATGCCCGTACAAGATTATGATAAAATTCATCATCCAAAGAGGCTCGGAGAAAGGTCGAGCACGTCGCGAGGACAGCAGGCCAGCAATTTTCCACAATGTCAGCGCAGGTCCTTATGGCAGAGTACTGAACGTGAGACTGTAAATCCAAAGGATTGATTGGAACCGCGGGCTTCTTCAGCGAGGAAGAGGACGATATCCTTCCGGGTTCATTTGCTTGAAGGTCTTGCGAGGACCTAGCTGAATCGGGACCTTGGTCCTGGTTTGCCAGTCGATTCTTGCGCTTCTGTTTCAAGTCCGGAACTGTAAGTGGAAGAATGAATTTTGCGAGGCCCTCGGCAAAGTTACTAAGACAATTGAGAACAAGGCCATAAATGTAGGTTTCCGGAGGGGTTGGCGGATCGGACTTGTCAAGAAGATCAATGTAGGGTGTTCTAACAACGCTCCACTGAGTGCTGATACCTGGTACCCTAGTCTCGGTTTGGGGAACCGATGATCCAATCACACCCGTAACTCCACCAGTCTCGAGTGCGATTTGATCATCTGTAGAAGAACGCAAATGTTCTGCTCGTAGTGGTATTGTTGATTGGTTGCTGACACCAATTAATGAAGGCTTCTCCGAGGCCAATTTCACAAGAGAAGCCATATGATCCCGGAGGATATTTTTCCTACCCTCTTCTCCATCGTAAAGAGAGTATATTTGGCGGACAACCCCAGGCTCGGAGTAGAGGCCCCGGAATACCTCCATACATAGCACTCGCTTCCAGGGCGCTGTTCCGTCTGGCTCCAACAAATGGGTCAGGAGACCAAATGCCATTTCACACTCAGCAGGCAAAAGAGACATGTGACGCTTCAGAAGAAGAAGAAGTATTCTAGCAACTCGGACAGTTTCGGAGAACGAATGACGTTCAGACATGTATCGTACAGTCAAGGGCATGAGGCGTACTCGGAGAATCTGTGACAACTCAGGATGTCCCACGAACATGCGACCGCTATTCAGTATGATACTCTCTATCAGTTCAAGGACGAATGTTGGAGACAATGTCTTTGTTCGTAGAAATTGCAACTGTTCTCCGTCGATTAGTCGGCAGAGATCATCCAGAACCTGGATGCAAGGTCAGTATCCAGCAAAACCAGGGATTTCGATCGCGCAGTACCAATAGAGCATCGTATGCAAATTGTGCTACCTCCACAGATTGGCCATCCACCTTGACATGTGTTGTTGATTTGGAATCATTAGGAAGCTCTGTCAGAAACATTAATCGCAGTTCTGCGTCGGAATATTTCGAGAATCACTTACTGTCTTCGTTTGATACTCGTTCAAATGTGAAGACAACAAGTTGCTGTAGTGTAGCAGCCGCCGTGCTACTAACTGCAATCGTCTTGCTGGCTTGCAATGTCGCACATATCTCTAACGTGCTCGCAAGCAATTCGCCGCTTAGATCATTTGAGTAATATTGCAAGAGCGACGGCAATGATTGCAATATCTTCAGCTGAATATCAAGACCTGCAAAACATTAATTTTCGGCCTAGTAGGCACAACTCATACGACTAGAACATACTCAGGCTTGTTGTCTCCTTTAGACCAGTAAGAACATCCTTCAACCGATGAGAGGGTAGTGACTTGGATGCAATTAACCTTTGCAGACAGATCACACCAATACCCGCAAGTTTCGCATGTCGAGTGTGGCATGCAATAATAAATGGCTCCACGAATGTGGGTTTGCGGACAAGGTCTAGGACGAATTTTAGCGATGCTCATGTTCGAGTTTCAACTTTCACCTGGTATACAAATTACCTGCTGAGATTTGTGCTTCAGATGTTGATGGTAGAGCCTTTAGTTCATTGAGTGAGTGCTCTGCAGCCTAGATCGACGGGGTTAGTGGCCACATTGAAGGGAGCGCGGAAAAGAGAACAACGAACATTGCGCAAGTCGGCGTTTTTCCGCCTGGACTCTTGGATAAGGTTGGCAAGTTCGGTCTGCAGAAATTGGGAGGACATTTCCAATAAGAAATGGCCTCATCAACGCATGGCCAAGGTCCGTATCCCGATGGGCGGATGTTAAAGTGTCCCCAATATTCGGGCACTTCAACGGAAACGAACGCGTCTGACGAGCTCTAAATGATACTCCAAGTGTCTTTTGTACCGATGGAATCTTCGATAGCACGAGACCCAGTGTTGCTTAAGTTCTGTGCAGTGAAATTGCGGAGCTGTCAACAATCCCCCGGCGTGGCATCTCCCCCGGAGCCAGTCCAATCGGCCACGAATGCCAAGACATCCGATAAGAGAGTATCTCACGTGACGTCTCGGGCGGCCGGGCGCCTTGTGGCAGAAAGTGGGCGGTTGCCCCTCCTGCCCTTCTTACGGCTCCTTCACTCTGCTTGCTTGTTGGATCTATTTGGGTCTCTTTACGCTCTTCTCACTCGAAATGTCTGAAGCTAAGGTCCCGCGGAACTTCCGACTTCTGGAGGAGTTGGAGAAGGGTGAAAAGGGCTTGGGTGCAGGTACGATCCGTCACACTCTATTAACACTTGACCATGCGACTAACCAATGGGTTCCGTTACTCAATTGTAGAGGCATGCTCTTATGGTCTCGCCGATGGTGAAGACATGATGATGAGCAACTGGAACGGTACAATTCTGGGACCTCCTCACGTTCGTGTTCCCTTGCGCATTGCTCTTGAGCATCAGGCATATTCTTACTGAAAGCATTTGGATTCAGAGTGTCCACGAGAACCGGATATACAGTGTCAATATCCATTGCGGTCCCGACTACCCCGATAACCCTCCAACTATCCAGTTCACCTCACGCGTCAACATCCCTTGTGTCGATCAGAAGTCCGGAAAGGTAAGACTGGAAGGCCTGCCATTTCGAAAATTGACAACTGAGAGTTATTTGAATTCTTAGGTCGATCCTACCAAACTCCCTTGCCTGACTCAGTGGAAACGGTCCTATACCATGGAGACGGTTCTGATCGAACTCCGAAGGTTAGAATTTCCTTCTTCGGGATGATGTTCTAAGAACTAATAAGTCTCTCGCAGATACATGGCCTTGCCCCAGCATAAGAAACTCCCGCAGCCCCCGGAGGGCTCGACTTTTTAATGCCCGTGTCTCATCCAAAAGATCCAGAAAACCGGAGCATCATGGTCGTCGTTTTTTCACTTTCCTTTGCTTCTTCTCCTTCCTCTGATGATTCTCTAAGAGCGTGTACAGTCTCTCTGCATGACAGCATCGGCGCGGGTATTTTCGCAGCCCAATTTATGAAGTTCCTGTGATGACGTATTGTGTTTCAAGGTTGTGCTGAAATGCTCTAACTAGTAGTCCCCTAAGAAATCAAATGATTCTACACTCTGATCGACGAGTTGTCAATCCTTTCCCTGATTTTAACTAGAGCTTTAATTTAGTATGCGTTCAATCACAACTTCTACCCAGCCAAGTTCGAGCTTCAACGGGTATCACGTGATTGCCTTATCGATTCATATGCGGAGGCCTTCCGCCATCTCGCCGTATGTCCTAGCTTTTTCACAGAATGCGAGTGCCGAAATTTTCAGGGGTACATCGGTTTGCTTGTAAGTTTGAGGTTCTTTTCTCGCACGCTGGTCTATTACTGACTTTCCTTTCGAACTCAAGGTTTATCCCTCTACCGAGCTCTCCTGCGACAATGTTCCCCTTCAGTCGGTAACCCGCCGTGGCTAGTCGAGACCAGAATCCTCGTCAAGCAAAGATTTCGCAAATATAGAAAGCTGGATAGTCCTACTCAAATAGCATGCTCTCTAAAAGCTGGCTATCAGGTACACGCTTCCCAAGTTCATAATCGGGCGTCAAGGGTGCTAATCAATTCGATTGCTTGGAATGAAACAGACACTCGACTTGCTAAGTTCCGCATCCAAAGGCAACGATCAAGATGCCCATCGGGTCAGTTCGATACTTGAACAGGCCAAATCTATAAAATCGGAACGAGCGTCTCAACAAAAGAAACTCAGGGATCTCAAGACCCCTCAATCTGAGTCTAAAGATGCACAGAAGGAGGCATCGAAGCGATTTGAAGAGCAGACCCGAAAGCGTCATCCAGACACCCCTTCAATTTTATCTCGCCCACGACCTGTAAAGGGAGTACGTAAAGTACCGGTGCTGGTTAATGCACGGGGATTGCCGTTTTTGCGCATCAAAAAGCCACAGCCAAGAAACCTCAGTGGTGTCATACGAAACAAACTGGAAAGACGGTGGAAACGTATTCTGCGGCGAGACAGATTAACAATTGATGTCCTCTTCGCCCAAGATGAAGATAATTGGGATCGCCTGACAGATACCCAAGAAAAGTCTACTTGGTCACGACATTACCAACTAGCTCTTGATGAAGTTAATCACCAAATTCGCGAGTCGGACGATAATGCTACTGAATTGGCTCGGAAGATGTGGAACATTGTTCTTAAGGAGCGTTTAATGGCGGAAGAAGAGGAAAAACAAAGACAATCAGAGGCAGAATCTCTTGCAGGTCGAGATTGAATCGCGTACGAATAGCTCTTGCCGTGTGATTTGGAAGATGAATAACTTGGACGAACTTGAGTCTAGCTGACTTTTCTGGTCTCTTTTTACTTATACAATGATACCCCACGCTTTGACGCGATCTCCTTTGATCTTGAAAAAACAATAGCATAACAAATAAACGATCAGATGGACAAATGGGTTGTCAGAAATTCAAGCCAGAGGTAGTATTTTCACAAGGGTCTGGCAACCCATCTAAATATGACTATGCAGCAAGTTATGCAGTGACCTTGAGTTTATCGACAGCCGGTAAAGCATCGTCACCTTCCTCCTCGTAGTCTCCCTTGGCCAAACCACGTTCCCACAACTGCCTTCCAGTGAGCTTCTTCTCTTCCTTGTTGGACTTCTTCTTCTTTTCTTCTGCTTCTTTTTCCTCTTTTTGTCGCAGCTCCTCATCCTGTAATTCCTTTTGAAACCGTGCGTGCCATTCCAAGAAGGTCTCTGGGTTGACAGGCGTGCCCTGGAACTTCTTATTCTCTTCTTCCTCGGCCTTCGCGGCTACCTTGTCCTTCTCGGCCTGAACTGCATTCGCACGCTCGATCATCAACTCTTCAGCATTTTCCTTCAGTGCGCTCACGAGAGTAAAGACCATTGCCATTCCCAAATTTTCTTCGATTGTAGGCTGTAGAGACTCGAGGAGCCGCTCCCGATCGTCTTGGATATCCAAATGTGGGTGCTTTGGGGCATTAGGCGGAGAGGAAATGTTGAGTTCTGGTGCGACATCAGGATAATCTTCTGGGTAAGAAATCTCCAGGTAGATCACAGGCTGCTCCTCCTCTTCTTCGCTCGGAGTCTCGGGAGCATCAAGATTTATCGATACTCTGTATGAAGAGTCGGATATGTCTGAAAAGGCGGGGTTGCCATGTCAATGACAACTCTTCTGTCGAAGGTCTTGAATAAAAGTCATATCACACGAACCTGTTATTTCCTCGGGGAAAATTGAATCAAGTACCTCGCGCTCCTCTGTTTGGTCTTCGCGGCCCATCGTGTCTGCTCCGCCTGCGGATCGGAGGGGTACTGGACGGAGTTTGATCGAGTGGGAAAGGGAATCGTTTCGTGCGTGTAGGGCAGAGGCAATAGAAACGGAAAGTCGCTAAGGGTCCCGAAAATGAGGGTACAGAGCTGTGAATTATATATCCTCTGGGTTATCGCCTCGTCCCAGTGCTCGCTAGGTTTGCGACGGCGATGTCAATCTTGCGGTCCCACATGCAAACCGGTCAAACAGCCCCAATTTTTAGAACTGGAGCTTCAACTTTTTTACTTCAAGTCCCCCCCGCGATCCTCTTATCTTACATTAAGTCACGCCGCTTTTTCCCATTCCCTCCCATTTACCGGACTAGATTGCCATGGGAAAACCCAGGCCGCAAAAGAAAAAGTCGAAGAAGTCCTCAAAATCCTCCCAAAAATCCGTTCTCGGCCCTGGCGGCTCCGTCTCGAAACACAGCATGGCCCAAGATCCTTCCACATTACTCGACCAGGCTACGATCCTTTTGCAAACGGGTCGGGCCGATGAGGCATTGCCGACTGTACAGCAAGCTCTGGAATTAGCGGGCAATAATGGCACGGCACAGCTACCGGCAGTGAATCTACTGGGGGAAGTCAACGTTGAGCTAGGCGATATCGATACTGCGAGAGATTGTTTTACCCGTGCGGTAGAGCTGGATCCTAATGGCTCGATTCCGGAATCCGAGGGCGGTGGCGCTGAGAAATTCCTGTGGCTCGCTCAATTGAGCGAGCAAGGCGGCGCAGAGAGTGTCCAGTGGTTCGAAAAGGGCGTATCAGCTCTCCGACAGATTTTGCAGTCCTTGGAAGGAAAAACCAGCACAGAAGATGTCAACGATGCTAAAGAGAAGAAGACCAAGCTGTCAAATGCCTTGTGTGCTGTTGCTGAGATTTATATGACTGATCTTTCGTGAGTTCGCTACGCCTCATCCAACCTATACCCGGTCATTGCTAACAATATTTGCGTCTGTTGTTTAGTTGGGAAGAAGATGCAGAGGCTCGATGTGACGCCCTTATTACAGAGGCTCTTGCGGTCACACCAGATTCCCCCGAGGTCTTGCAGACTCTCGCGTCTATCCGTATATCACAGCTGCGCACCGACGATGCCCAAGCGGCGCTCCGAAAGAGTCTTAGCTTTTGGAAAGATCTACCCCCGGAGGACCTCAATATTCCAGATTTCGCTGTGCGTATTAGTCTTGCACGACTTCTGATGGAGGTGTCTCTGGAATTCGAGGCTTTGGAGGTTCTTGAGCGTTTGATTCTTGAGGATGACCAGAGTGTGGAGGCGTGGTACCTCGGGGGCTGGTGTCTTTATCTGCTGGCGGAGAAGCAACAGGCACCAAAGGATATGACAGAGGAAGATGCTGCTGAGTCCCCCCGCCACGCCTCGTTGGTGGCTAGTCGGGAATGGCTCAAGCAGAGCTTGAAGCTCTATGAACTATTAGAATACGAAGATGAGCGCCTCCGTGACCATGCCGTGGAACTAGTTCAGGGAATGAACCAGGAGATCGGTGAAGATATGGATGACGATAGTGAGGCGGAAGGTGAGGGTGAAGCGGAGGATGATGAGATCGAAGCGCATTCCGACGATGACCACGAAATGGCCGATTCATAGAACAGACACCCAAAAAGTCACGACATTCTACTGCATGTACATGTTTTTTGTTTTAAGTTTTCTTCATTCTCTGCCCTCTTCACCTTTTTTTGCCTTTGTTGATACGCCTCCAACGATTCCCAGTATCTTTATCTATATAAAACTCTCACTCACCTTCGTAGGCCAAAGCCCGTTGGTTCTCCCGCAGTTCCACGGTTGCCCTTCGCCACTTACCTCGGCGTCGGATAAATTCGCCTCCGGGTTTGCAGATGCCGATTTTTTGTCGACGCTCACTGCGCGAACGAGACGTTGAGGCTGCCAAAACTCCTGCAGGATGGACTTTGCACCAGTGCCGAGCGGGGAGAACCCGGTGAAGGTTCCTGTGGTCGAAGTGGAGGCCGTCGACGTCGCGAAGCCGGTTGACGCGGACCCGGTCGCGTTGGAGGAGGTGTCCTCCGAGTACGAATCGGATAGCGATGATTCAGATGGCTGGGATGTTCTGTCTCATGGTGATGACACTGTCCAGATGCTGCGCGATGAACAGCTACGTGATGGACTTGGTACGTGGTCCTGATATCTCATCTCTCCCCTTGCCCCGAACATCCCCGCTATCGGAATCCACCTTAAACTCAAGCCTCTAACCCGCGTCTTCTCCATAGTCCCCGGTGCATGTACGCTAGATGAAGCCGTCGCATTTCGAAAACGTCTTCATGCTATCGGTAAGGCCGCGTTTGTGGAAGAGACCATCGTGCGCGAGACTGTGACCGCGAAAAAGCTATGCACAGCATTCGGTATCTTGCCCCCAGCATTCCTCGATGGCGCACCAGATGAGTCCTTTCACCCTCTTCTCGCGATTGCCATTTCGCGTGAATTCTCTCGTCGGCCGAAGCTTCCCGATTACAATACTATCGATGACGCCGTGCGTCTCTTACAGAAGTCGAAAAACATTATTGTGTTGACCGGTGCAGGCGTAAGTTGTTTTCTTTGCCTGACTTGGAACAAGAGGCTAATGTTTCTCGACCGGCTAGATCTCAACGAGTCTTGGAATACCTGACTTTCGCTCCAAGGATACTGGTCTTTACTCAAAATTAGAGCATCTGGGTTTAAGCGACCCGCAGGAGGTTTTTGATATTCATGTCTTTCGAGAAGATCCAAGTATCTTTTTCTCCATCGCAAAGGACATTCTTCCCACCGAGAAAAAATACTCTCCAACTCATGGGTTTATCAAGCTCCTTCAGGACAAGGGTAAGCTATTGACCAACTATACCCAAAACATCGACAACATCGAGGCCAATGCGGGCGTCCTCCCGGAGAAAATTGTCCAATGCCATGGGTCCTTTGCAACTGCAACTTGTGTCAAATGCAACTACAAGGTCTCTGGCGATGCGATCTTCGGCGAAATCAAGGAAGGGAATATTCCTGAGTGTAGTGCTTGCCGACAAAGCATTGAGACCGAGGCACTGAAACCACAAGGGCTGAAGCGAAAGCGAAGCTCGAATGGGTGCCAGAAAGATCGCAAGGATTTTGAAGATAGCTCGGATGAGGAAGATTATGAAATCCCAACGCCTGGCGTAATGAAGGTTCGTCGGCATCTCTCTTTTCGAACTTCCAAGCCTGTTTACTTATGATTCCTTCAGCCCGATATCACTTTCTTTGGCGAGGATCTTCCGGACGAATTCGGTCGCCGTCTTGTTCATCACGATAGAGAACTAGCAGACCTCGTCATCGTTATTGGAACTTCGCTCAAGGTAGCTCCCGTAGCAGAAGTGCCGGGGATCTTGCCGCGCGCGATCCCGCAGATCTATATCTCACGCACGGTATGTTTGATAACGGCTTTTGTTCTTGATCATCGTTTGACTAATAGCTCCTTTTGAATAGCCTGTGTCACACACTAGCTTCGATATTGATCTGTTGGGTGATTGCGATGTGGTCGTATCAGAACTCTGCCGCCGGGCCGGTTGGGATCTACAACACCATATGATACCCGTTGATGAGAAAGTAGATGTTACTCCCGTAGAGGGATACGAGTCACGACACATGTTTCAAGTGGTTGGCGCATAGCGGTGGAGTTCCGGGCATGGTTTATATGACGAGCGGCGTCTTCACTGATTCTCTTATCTTCCAGTGTGGATATTTCCAGTGGTTTCTCGGCACCTGCAAGTTTTCTGGTTCATGGTATTGGGTTTTTCTTGATAGATTTGACTTTGATTCCCTTTCGTTATGATAATCATTTATTCCTGGGAGCCTCGAAAGCTCGTGTTATGCGAAGAATGAAATTTAGCAGAATCTACTACACATGCACTTCAACTACTACAGATGTACTAGTACTCGCTTGGCTCAAGCAGCCTGTGTCTATAATAGAACTCATTATTTACCTACTGCATATTCGATCGTGTATTTTTCATTTCGGTGGGTTGGCAGATAGTGGAGTTCAGTTACTAGTAGTTGTGCGGAGAGTGTATTTCGACCACATGTGCGAGATATGAATTGCTCAAAAAGGACTCCATTTCAAATTTATGTACTAACTGAGCCCAGAAATAGCTACAATACTGTTCAGGTAGCTTTTGGTCGGGTTCACGGTGTCCCTTTAGTCGAACCCCGCATGGAGACCCGAACTTGGTTGAAAAAAGGGAAAAAAGAAAAAGAAAAAAAGTTCGATCCTGCAAGGACAACCCCACCAACCATCAGTGCACGGATTGGCTCTGCAAGTCAAACCTCCGCCATTATTTAAAAGATAGACCCAGGCAGGATCAGCTAAATATTTGATCATGGAGTACCTGCTTCGGTTTGCTCAAATTCATGAGACCTTCCGACGACCGGAGATTCAAGCGCTTGCCACGCTTATTGGTGTCGACATAGAAATCGTCTCTTACAACGAGCATGTAAGTTGCGAGTGTCAATTAACATGACAATGGGTTCCGAAGACCTGATTCATATCCCGTTGAAATCTGATATCGCATGCCTTTACGTTGATGTCATTGTCACATTCTATCAGAATTGACTAACCAACCTCGTCACAGTCACCATATTGCGTCGTGAGGTTGCCAGATAACGCAGCAGCGCGTGCGATTATCACCCGAAGTATTCTTGCTAAAGACATCAGTGAGCTATGGGGCCAGGGCACAAACTATGAAGAGGTGCATGCCGATGCTCATCAGCGATCACAACACCTTTGGGCGCATCACGGCAAGACCTCATTTGCTTTTTCGGTGGATACATTCGCGGGGAAGCGCAGCCAGACCAAAAAGTCAGAAATCATTGAATCTTTCGGATACCTGGGCTTCAAGGGGCACATTCGCATGAAAAACCCCGATGAGCAGTTCTATATCATGGAGGAGTACGTTTCGGATGCGGAGAAAAGTCTCATAGGCACCGAGAAGATATCTGAGCCACGAAAAATCTACATGGGTCGCTTTATTGCCAAAAGTGATCGGGATATTATCGTTAAACACGATCTGAAAAAGCGCCGGTATATCAGCACCACATCCATGGATGCAGAGCTCAGTCTGGTGACGGCGAACATGGCTCTCGCAGCCCCAGGAAAGGTTTTCTATGATCCGTTTGTGGGGACAGGGAGCTTTTTGGTGGCTGCTGCACACTTTGGGGCACTCACCCTTGGCTCAGATATTGACCCGCGCAGCTTTCGTGGCAAGGACGAAGAGCGCGAAAAAGGTGAAGTGGCTGTCATGCGGAACTTTAAACAATATGGTATGGAGAGCAAGATGATGGACCTTTTTTCTTCGGACCTTACCAATACGCCCTTTCGAAACTGCGGAATGCTGGATGGTATTACATGCGACCCGCCATATGGCGTACGTGAAGGCCTGCGAGTTCTAGGAACGAGGGATGGTAGCCTGAAAGAGGTTGTCTATATTGATGGAGTTGCTGCTCACAAGTATGATTTGTCAATTGCCCCGAGCTGCCGATGACGGTGCTAAGTTTTGTCAACAGACGACCCGACTATATCCCACCTAAAAAGCCTTATGGATTTGAGGCTTTACAGAGGGATATTCTCACTTTTGCAGTTCGCAACCTTGTTCACAATGGCCGTCTGGCGATGTGGATGCCTACATCGGATGATGAAGCTGTCAAATTTCCAGTTCCCATGCACCCGAACTTAGAGGTTGTCAATATCTCTGTTCAACCCTTTAATAAATGTTAGATATGATGGGCTACCTGTGATTTAAACCCAGATTACTAATTTTGATGGATTATAGGGGCTCGGCGGTTAATCACATATCGACGTCTCCCGGATGGAGAGGTCTCTGATGTTACGCAAGGAAGAAATAAAGCCGATCCTAATGGTATCAGTGCAGATGAGCTTAACATGTTCCGTCGGAAGTACTATACCAGACATGGCCCTAAACCAGAACCAAGCCTGTCTGAAACGCAATGAGGGTCGTCCTATTTTTATTGATAATTGGACGGGTATGCCAGTCTAATCATCATATTTCACATTCTGCGATTATGCCGAGACAGGAAAAGGTGGTCAAACGGGGAACCCCCGAGAATAATGTCGAGAAGCTCCAATCTCACAGCTTTCCTTGATGTTTCAAGTCCGACCTCTTTGCACTAAGAGACACGCCTTCATCCAATTCAACTCGCCTGACTTCTTTCGCCAGTTCATTTCTCATGGCGTGAGCCAACTTTTCGCCCTCTTCATCATCGAGTTCCTCGCGCTGACCTCTTCCAAACATGGCAAAGCTTGGTCTTTGAAAGGCATCTGTGGAGGGTCGAGGTATGATATGGAAATGGACATGAGGGACTTGTTGTGCAGCCCGTTCTCCTGGTTATTATCATTAGCGTTAGATTTATAGAAGCTGCTGTACGAGAAAAATCACGATGAAAGGCTGCTTCGTCACTCTTTAAAAGTAGTTTTGTTGCGAGGGCAACTGGTCCCGGTGGTAGATGGAAGTGTATGGATCGCCTTATGGATTGTACGGCCGAAAGGGAGGGAGTGGAAGATCCTACACACCATTATTCTGCACCACATTCCAATGTTTTTCTTGGTCATCTCCAAATACAGTCTTCATTACAACTCTCGAAAGTATAGGAAGCCATTTACCGATCTATGATTTAGAATTAATCAGTGGGAATTAGATAAGGGGGTGTGGTCTTATGCTTGGAAAGGTGTAAAGATCGGATATGGTGGATCTAAGTCACGTACCTCCTGGCCAGTTTGCACATCCATATCTCCTAGCTTCTCAAAGTGTCGCCTTGATGTAACTAGAACGTGGCCTCGGGTAAGGGGCATTATATCCAAAAACGCGAGAACATGCTCGGTGGAGAGAATGAGATGTGCTGTTGGGTCTGAGTCTGAATTTCGACCCGGAAAATTCAGGCTTGATTGGGACTCATTAGAAAGAATGGCTGAATTTTTGTCGGCGATATTGCAGAAAGGACAGGTGTTTGTCATCTTGGGCGAGCAGTAGAAAATCACTTGGGAAAGTAGTGAATGTATAATTCGGAGTCCTGTGAATGAGTGACTCGAACAGCAAGGGATTCGCAGCTCACCAGATTCTAATGACTGTTGTGGGAATGAAAGCGTAGCCCCTCAAGATGAATGCGCGCGTCAATCGATAAAGTTGGTATTTCAATAGTGAACCAATATTGGCCTTGGGGGGGAAGTAGAGGAGTGTAAAGAGTAGCAGGTGGGATTGAGCTCGGGCGCAGCGGGTGAGCCTCGGCTAGGGATCTCCAGCGAGAGAACCGACGCAGGCCGTTCCAAGGTGCTACACCTGGCTATCTACAAAGGCATCACCCAACCAGCTGATGGGACTAAGGACGGCATATGGTACATACACGGAATGAAGAAAAAGGATGAATGATCAGAATTAGAATCAGGATTGCTTGCAACTTGATCACGCCTTGCACCTAGCACAATAAAACCAGCTAATCAAATAAGACTCAACACCTCGGACTATCCTAATATGTATTACCCCTGCCAACTCGTCTATTGTCCAGAACCCGACTGGTCAAGGGCCAGGTAGGTGGGACATAAAAGAAGACACTTCTTGACATAATGAACAAACGATTACCCGGCCTTGCGAATGCTTTTCGTTGCGTGAGCGCAGCAGTTGAGGATCGAGAATCCAGATGAGCTAAGGCGCCATCCGAGAGTTTGCCGCCAAAAGACATGAAAACCAAAACAAGAGATAAATCAATGGTGGCAATAAGTTAAAATTCCGATCTGGAAAGAAGAGGTGTAGAAGAAGAAAAAAGATAGAATCCGACGCCAGTCACGCGAACCGAATAACAAGAATAGAAAGGTATCAGGGTAGGCAAGACAATGGACACCCCATGCAAAAAGCAAACAAAACAACCGAGCAAAACCACAAGGCTCAAGCGCCGAACACCCCCGTCACAGAAGACAAATGCCGAAGCGCACAAATTCAATCAAGTCATCGTTAAGAATATGCAATAGGTATCTGATACCAGCACAATGAAATGCCAACATATGGAGGAATTGAAGTCCCTGGTCGGATGGCCGCAACAGCCTTGGGATCATCATGAAGGATAGGGACATGGGCGACACAGGGCTAGCATAACATCATCAATGGGATCATTACTGTTCGCTGTCCTTGATATAAGTGTATGGCTCCGAGAGCGAGCTGTCAATGTACAAGCTGTGGTATTTCTTCGCCCACGAACGCGTCAAGATCGAGGCTGTGATTGTTAGTGAGAAACAGTGACTTAATGTGAGAGAGAATACATACCCTTCAAGAATTTCTTGCTGGCATATTTCTTGAAGAAAGCTTCGTGAGAGACAGGACGGTGGAGATAGTCGATCATCAAGCGGAAAACTGGATCGATCTCGGCCTCGGTGTATCCGGCATAGTGGGAAAGGGTGGCATCCTGTTGTGAAACCGGTCAGTCAGCTCTAGGTCAAAGAAAAACAAGGGACAAGGGACGAACCCAAGGACCACGCTCAAGGATCAAACGAGCCAGGTACATGGAGGCGGCGGCGATCTGGCTCTGGGGGAAGCCCATGAACCGATGATCGAGAAGACTGATTTCCATCAGGTATTTACCCAGAGTGCGGGTTTGAATGTCGTAGTTGTCGGCCTTGGAGATACGGCGGAGGAAGTTCATAGGGTTGGGGAAGCTCATGTTGTACTCCAGAGTTGCAAGAACGTGGCGTTCCGCATCTAGGATTTCCTTGTCCGAAAAGGTTTCGTCGGCGACGTGACTGAAGTTGGCCACGTGAGGGGAAAGGACTTCCTCATACTTGGAGGCAATAAACATGGCTGTGACACCGACAAGCTGTAGGCGATCCAAAGCAACCACCTCGGCGGATAGGAAACGGTCGATGATGTTGACTGCCAAGAAGAGAGTCTCCGGGAGGAGACGGAAACGGGTGTGGACCTCAATCAGCCAGTCGACGAGAATGCCACGCATCTTCCACTCTAGATCAGGTTGGTGATCGATATACTCGGGGTTGGGCAAGGTTGCGACCTCGAGGTCTCTGAGGTAATCGAAGATCTCCACGACATACTCCGCAGCCATCAATGGGTCATCCAAGTCTTCAGTATCCAGATCGAGAGGCTTGTCGCCTGACACCTCGATGACTTCCTCATGGCCATCATCAATCTCTGGTGCCTTTCGGTTGTTTGGTTTCTTCGTGGGAGGTCCCTCCAAAACGGGATCCAGTTTCTTCTCGGGAGGACGCTTGTTGCTTGTGACACCACCGGAGCCGTTACCTGGCCGCTGCGCCTTGGTCTCAGGCTTCTTTGGTGGGTTGGTGCGAGGCCCGGAGTTCGGTGCTCGTAGATTGCTGGCCCCCCTCGGCTTTTGGACACCACCTTGTGTAGTCTTCCCAACAGGGGCACGGCTCTTGCTCACAACCGGCTTTTTTCCATCCTTGATCTCAGCATCCCCCTTGAAGTTGCTAACGTCACCCAGGGCAGTACGGGAACTTCGAGTCGTGGTGGCAGTACCTCGCTTGGCTGCCAAAGGCTTCTTATCGGCAGCCCCATCTGTACCCAGGGCGGCCTTAGCCCGCGTAACGCGCGCTGCCGGCCCGTTCTCATCGTTCTCGTTCATCCCGCCTCGGGTGCGGAGGCTAGTACGCGTCTATGTTTGGATTAGCCTTCAGCTGCAGAGTGCATCAGAGTACGCGTTGAGATCTTTGACGAAGGGCGTGATATGCGGCACAAACGAGCTTTCAAGGGACTTGTTTAGCTTACCATAGGCATCGCGCTAGACTCAAGAAAGAGGAGAGAGAGATGGGGGCACGACGAGAGAAAAGGAATGAGTGTCGAGGGTAATTCTCCTTGTTCTGTCCGGCTCAGGTCAGCATTCCGTGGGACATAATTGCCCCAGTGGAGACCAAATACCAGACGGTCGTCGAGGTTAGGATGCACGTACCACGCGTGAAAATGCAGACAATGGAGAGAGACTACACTTGCCGGCAGGCAGATGTAGTAGCTGGGACGATATCGATTAAGATGAGTCGCGATACACGCTGCATACAAGATGATATTGATGATGAGTAAACCCGCGTAGACCCTGGTCCAGTCGTTGAAAAAACGCGTGCCGATCCGGGATTGAAGGGTGTCGAGGTATTCAGTTCACACGTGGAATCCAGCGGGTAGGATTCGTACGAGATAATCGGGTTGGGGGAGGGGAGGGGAGGGTATCTTGAAGTGGAATGATGATGGGGGAAAAGGAAGAACCTGAGAGGGCCAAGCGATGTTTGGGCCCTACTGTGCTAGCGTGGAAAACCGGTCAAAACTGACTGACGCCCCACCTGCAAGTCGCGCAGAGCTCCCTGTACACTCTTTAGACCAACGGAAAGTAAGGATATTTCTCCTCTTCACCGAAAGTTTTCCTTTTTTTTTAGAATGAGAAAATTGGAAATTGATAATCGAGAACCAAATAGGCAAATGGAATCTGCAATTTGGTCCAGATGGGAGGGTAGATCCAGCAATGAAGGGGAGGGTGAAGGGGAGGTGGCAGGGCAGTACAGGCTGTAAATACGCGTATGTATCGATCACCTCGCGCGCTGACTCGTGATCACGTGAGAATAAACAAAATGGTTGCCCGGCAACGGCCAAAGGGCGCCTCATCTCACGTGCCCAGATACCAGCCACCGTGGCTAGTGTACATAATGGCGGTGCTCTTCCTATCACGTGAGACCCAGAACTTTTTGTTAGCGGAGCGGAAGTGAAGCAGGAACGTATTGGGCCTCCGGTTTCTTCGTGAGAAGCATTCTATCACCATCGCTGCCATTGCGAATCCTTAGTTGGTTGGCTCTATTGCGCCATGCTCCTCCAACCTCGAATTGCCCTCCGGGGCATTCGGCTACCCTTCAGGTGCTTGCCGACCCTCCCAGCTCGTCGATTTGCATCAACCGAGACAATACCCTCAGAGAAACCTTCGACCTCAACATTCGATCCCAGCGTGACATTTGCTCCCCCGCCAACTCGCGATGAATCTGGTGTCAAGCTTCGCACATACACCCCCCGTACCCCCGGTGTCCGTCATTTACGCCGGCCAGTCAACGACCACCTTTTCAAAGGTCGCCCGATTCACCGATTGACCTTCCCCAAGCGTGGCCATGCCAAGGGTGGTCGTAACAATAGCGGTCGAGTCACCGTTCGCCACCATGGTGGTGGTGCTAAGCGCCGTATAAGAACCGTGGATTTCTTGCGAATGGCTCCTGGTCCTCATCTGGTTGAGCGCATCGAGTATGACCCTGGACGAACCGCTCACATTGCTTTAGTCCGCAGCAAAGAGACCAAGCAACTGAGCTACATTCTTGCACCAGATGGCATGCGGGCAGGCGAAACGGTGCAGAGTTATATGTCTGGAATTCCTGAAGATCTGTGGATGAGTATGGGTGGTACAGTTGACCCTGGTGTGTTAGCGGCGCGGACTGCCTGGAGAGGAAATTGCCTGCCCCTGCACATGATTCCTGTCGGAACCTCCATCTTCAACGTCGGATTGCGTCCTGGGAAGGGCGGTCAGTTGTGTCGTGGTGCGGGTACCTATGCTACTGTCGTGGCAAAAGGCAGCGACTCCCGACAGCAGGACCTCGAAGCTGATTCAACGGATCAGCCCGTGACCGAAAAGAAGACCTTATCTCTGCGTGAAAGGCAGAAGCAAGAACGTTTAGCCCAACACATCACTCTCCGACTCTCCAGCGGTGAAAGTCGACTTATCCATAAGGATTGCTGTGCTACCATCGGTATTGCCAGCAACCCCAACTATCAGTACACCCAGCTGGGTAAGGCTGGTCGATCCCGCTGGCTTAACATCCGCCCGACCGTTCGTGGTCTGGCTATGAACGCAATGGATCACCCTCACGGTGGTGGTCGTGGCAAGTCCAAGGGTAATGTTGACCCGAAGAGTCCTTGGGGTATCCCGGTATGTGTTTCCTCTCGTGCAGTAGTCTGTATCTCATATTTCAGTACTAACGTTCTTTTTTTTTTTCGTCCCATACAGACCAAGTCTGGCTACAAGACTCGTCCCAAGTGGAAGATCAACAAGGCTGTGGTGCACCCCAGGCCTCGCAACCAAGGCCAGCGTCGTCGTGGATACAACTAGGCCACATATCTCTCAGTTGAGCATTGGCTTTTGCCCTTGCAGTCAATGTTTCCTTTTTTCCTTCGTCTATACCTCATCTCCACCATACCGGGGATTTTTTGTACGATATATCGCATCCATGTCTCTTTACACCTTTTAGGAAATATTGTTTTATTCTATCACCGGTTGGAGCCCAGGCAGGAAGGGACACTGTATAGTATGACGGGCCAAGGTCACCCACATCAAATGAAAGGAAATAGATCGATGTTTTTTTATTCTTTTATCCTTGACGTGGTTTAAATCATCAAGCTCGTATTCCAAGAGCTGATTTACATCTATACGAGATACATACATATGTCAGTACACCCTATACGGAGTAGAGCAAGAGAGCCCCTTTACCCCGTGGACCCACTCGGACCTCCAGGCAGCGGCTGGCATGCGTAGACACTGTCGATCGCCATGTGCTAGATGTACTAATTCTTTATTGTTCTATTTATTTTATTTTATTTTTCTTCTGCTCTCTTCATAGACCTTATTCGAAGCTTATCGAAACCAATCAAGAAATAGCTTAAAAGAAGGGGGGGACAAAGACCAACTTGGGGCCGAGAAGCAAAACTTTGGTCGAAGTTCTTCGGGATTCGGCCTGATAGCCTGATACGAACTTCAACCTGGACATCGCGGGACCCCGAACTTCTTGTTCCTAACTATATCCCCAACCCTACTGTCCGCCCCTCAAATTATGACCCGATCGAGAAGGTGATTGAAGGCCTGTCCTCTCTCATCTCGAAGCAGTCCCTGCACCAGTCGTTCGCTCTAGCGGTGGTCCCTTTCGTCATCGCTTTGAAATCCGCATCCTCGCCCTACCATTGCTTAGCTGGCGATCGCGCCCGCCATGGACAATCTCCCCCCATCCGCGTTTTCGCAAGGTTCTTTGCAGTACCCATCGGCATCTAATCTACCGGGAACGGATTTCTCGATCGCGGATAATGGTGTCTCCGGTGAAGGCGCTCCTGGTGGGGATAGCAATTATGTCCCTCGCCCGAAGCGCATAGCCTGTGTCGTCTGTAGGCGGAGGAAGCTCCGGTGTGATGGCAAGCGACCAAGTTGCGGAACCTGCTCGCGTTTAGGTCATGAATGCGCGTATGATGAAGTACGCAAGAAAAGTGGTCCGAAGCGGGGATACGTCAAGCAACTGGAAGCACGATTAGGTATGTCTACCCATTGACCGTCGTCGTCCTACAGCGTCGGGGAAATATCAATCTAATGACAATCATTACAATAGCCCAGGTCGAGACGCTGCTCAAAGGTCAAGACACTGATCCCGTTCCAAGAACGTCTCCGCCTCAACCGCAAGAGAACGCATTCACGGCTCCCCTCCAAGATGACACCATCCTCGCCTTACCAGAAATTTCAGGTCTAGGTGCCGACCTCGGAAACTCAATGCTCCCTTCGACAAAGGGAGTCGCTGCATCACAGTCAAATCAAATGCCCTTTCCTAGTGATCCACAATGGGATGTAATCGGTCTAGGATTAGAGGAGCCTCTTCCGACCCAAGATGTGATTGATGAGTTGTAAGTCAACCATGGAGTGCAAATTGGTACCTCGTGCTAAGAAAAATGCAAATCTCAGGGAGAATGTCTATTTCGAGAAAATCCAGCCTATGCTACCCCTCCTGCATCGTCCTCGATACTTCACCAGTCTCAATCTTGCTCCTCATATGCGTCCACCTATCTGTCTGCGATATATGATCTGGTGCCATGCAGCATCAATCAGTGACAAGTACTATGCATTGCATAATCACTTTTACCATCGCGCTCGCAAGTACGCTGAAATGGACGAAATGAAAGGATTTGGAGAGAATATCATCACCCTCGCGCATTGTCAGACTTGGATTCTTATTGGCGCATATGAATTTCGCATGATATACTTCCCGCGAGCATGGTTGAGCGTCGGAAAGGCAGCCAGGTTGGCCCTCATGATGGGCCTCAATCGATTGGATGGCATTGGTCTTGATGTGAAGCAATCCATGTATCCACCCAAGGACTGGACTGAGCGCGAGGAGCGCCGGCGAACATTTTGGATGGCTTTCTGTACGGATCGGTATGCCAGTATCGGCACAGGGTGGCCCATGGCTATCGATGAGAATGATGTAGGTTGTCACCGGCATGCTACGTTCGTTGAACCCTGGCCACAAAGATACTGACTGCAGCTAGATCATGACCAATCTTCCCGCTTCCGAAGAAGCATTTTTGAAGAGCAAGCCACAGCGTACACTCCGTCTATCTGATATCATTGCTGGTGAGGGCATCGCGACATTGGCACCGTTTGCTTGCGTTTGTGTGCTAGCAAATCTTTTTGGCCGTAATCTCAACCACATTCACCGGCCACAGCCTCAAGATAACGACCATGACCTCAATGGTGAATTCTGGAAGCGACACAGGAGCCACGACAACATTCTTCTCCACATTGCACTTTCATTACCTGACCATCTTCGTCTTCCGGGTGGCATGGAGGATGTAAACGTCATATTTGCTAATATGAACATTCACACATCTACCATTTGTCTTCACCAAGCAGCTATCTTCAAAGCCGAGAAGAACAAAATGTCGAATCAGATTGTAACCGAAAGTAAACGCAGGTGCCTCGTTGCAGCCAATCAAATCTCAAGCATTATGAAGATGGTTAGCCATGTCGACTTGACACTGGTAAGTTTGACCTATGACTCTGATTGCTAGTGTTTCGAATTCCCAGGCTTACGATCTCTAGCTTAACCCTTTCATGTCATTCTGTCTCTATATTTCAGCCAGGGTGTTTGTACAATACCTCAAATCGCGACCTGACGACTCTACAGTCCACTCTTCACTGCAATTCGTGGTTTCTGCACTCAACGCAATGAAGAGCAAGAATCCCTTAACAGAGTCATTCCTTGTTCAGTTAGACGTGGACCTGGAAGGTACTGGGATCAAAGCCATGGATGGTACAAAATCTAGTTTTTCCCATGCTGCCTCGATTATGGTGAGTTTGATTTTACTTGATTTAAAACTCTTTCAGCCCTCCGGTCTAACCTTTCTCTTCTTCTTCTGCTCAGCACTCATGTTGTCCGGCGGATAAGGTTGAGTGTCCTTCTCTCTATGATGTCAGGGACGCAAAGCCTCTTGCAAAACACGATGCTCCAACGAATGATAGCACGAGTCGAAATGGCCCCGCTAGAGCTTTTCCAGATCACAGAACTACCACTCTCCCAAGCCGTTACCGAGATCCAGGGGTTGTTGATTCTGAGATTGGGACTGCTGGTAGCAACGCACAGCAGTTTTATCCACACGCAAGGGCTCCAGCTATGAACACCGATGTCACCGGGCAAGGTAGCATCGTGGACATAGACATGGACTTTTCTCCAGACTTCAGTGGAATTGTAGATAAGAATCCGCCTTCCGATCACCCAACACCTTCAACATTGAATTCATCTTCAAATACATCCTATTCAATGTCTGGAGTCGATAACCCATCGCCTGGAAAGAAACAACAAAATTCTATCACCACCCAACAGACCCAATCTTCCGTTACATCTTTCGACAATCTTCACTCCGTTCGGATCTCCCCGTCCAGTACCGAGTCCCCAGTGATTCCGGACATGAGCTCATTTGCAGGGCAGATGTACTCCGGTAGAAATCACAACTCTCTTGGAGATACTGGAACCAGGACATATTCTGAAACTCCTGGATGGGATATGCCGGTCTCGAATCCCAATTTAAACAACCTTGACTTGAACAGTCTCAACGTGGACGCTTTAAGCGAGGCCCAATGGGCCCAGATCTTGGATAACAATGGCAGTGGTCCCGGATGGGAAAATTGGCGCCCATCATGAGTCAAGTCCAAAGAAGACTCTTCCATGACACACTCTCCTGGTTTCTGTCTTCCTCGGCTCTTTTCGCGGACAATGACTCAAAACTCCAGCGGTCATAATCTACTCTCGAGTGGAAGGGCTCACTTATAAAATCTGGTCAGTGGCCATGTTCATTCATGGCTCCGAACTCCTGACTGAACACCCGTCCGACACAGTACGGTGTGGTGCCGAGATTACAATTCTAAGTGAAAGCACATGAATAGCCACGCTTGGCTTTCGCGAGGAACACACGTGTTCCTTTCTCCCGGGCTTTCTCCCGGGCTGCGAGCTTTGAAAATCCTAAGCAGACAGGATCAAGCCCGAGGAATTGACATCAGCACGAGGCTGAACGACTTGATGATGACGAAATATGTTCTTTTATGTAATTATTCTCCACTCCCAGATTTGGTATCTACCATGCTAGCCATCTCTTCCGAGGGAAACCTGCCGTGACATTGTGTTACCTACAATAATAATGAATCATGCAAATAAATCTGCAAACTTAAAGGCTTAATCTCATCCATATATCGGGGGTCGTAAGTTGGCAGGTCACAGGAAAGCAACCAAGAAAAGAATCGCACTCTGTAAGGTGTCATGAACGGATTCTACTGAATATAGGCTATAAAAGTTCAAAGTATCTGTTCCTCTTTTGGCTACCAGCATACATCATGCTGCGGTTGGATTCAATGAGTCTTATTCTTTTGGGGGGCATTTCACATATCATCTCAGAGTTCAGCCCGTAGGCAACGAGATAACAAGATAGTAGAGCGCGCTAGGCGGTTACCAGACGGATCTTGATGTTGCTTGTTGGCAACGGAAAACCTCCGCTCCTTCAAAGGCTACCACCGCCGGCGCCGACAATCTTCAAGCCGCCAGAGCCACCACTACCGGGTCCGTCATTGGTAGTCGAGTAAGCCAACCAATACCGAGATGGATGCCACGCTACAGCAGGAACCCCAGAATTCATGCCGGTTGTTGGTACAGTGTACACACTCTCGCCAGTTTCAGCATGGAAGATCTCCAGGCCATTCCCACCGCAGCCCGGCTCGTCACTGGCCCCGCAAAGGAAGCGACCATCAAAGCTCCAGCTGACCCCACGAATCCCGCCGCCGTTTTCACTGGATAGGGTTCGGCGACAGATCCAGTCTGTGGTATCCCAGAGTGAGATCAAGGCATCACTGCCGCCAATTGCAAGATATTGACCCGTTGGGGCGAGGGAGACAGCCATGCAGGCTGACGTGTGCGCATTGAGAGTATGAAGTATATCGAAGGAGGGATAAGACATTATCTTTACAGTTCCATCGCCGGTTGTTGCGAAGAGGTGTAAGTCGGGGGAGGAAGGGGATGCAACATGATGGGAGAAAGTGGTGGCATTGGTTTGGACGGGTTGTGGATGGGGAGTGAGAGGTGTATAGGTTGTTGCGTCGGGCTTAGAGGTTGAGTAGGAGCTTCCATTGGCGCGATTGCTTCCGTCGCCAATTATATTGGGAGATGAGGGGGACTGGACTGATATTGGTATCAAAGTGTCGTCCTGGTGAGATCGAAAGACCTGGCGTTAGCTATGATTTGCACCAAAAGGCTATGGCTTTTCCCAAGTGCTACATGCTCACCTTCTTGCCGACGACCATTGTGCTGCCATCGGCCGACCAAGACAAGGTGAAGGCCTCGCCGCCAACGTCGAGGCGGCTCACGCAAGTCTTGGAGCGCACATCCCAGAAGCGCACTGTTCCGTCCGTTGAGCAGCTAGCCAATTCTGCATCACGGACAGGGTTGAATAGTACTTTCTCTATACCTGCCGAATGGCCACGGAGCTCGGTCGAGTACCGGGGAGAAGGTCGTTCTGGATTCCAAATTCGCAGTGTGCGGTCCGCCGAGCCAGTCGCAATCAGCTGGCCGGTGGGATTCCAAGCTAGTGTACGGATACTGTGGACGCCCAACGAGAGAGGGTGAGTGATGGATTCCGATCTGGGAGAATGATCACGGACTCACGTATGTGATCCAGGCCCTTTGGCAGCAGGATCATGGTAGCTTTGGGTCTTGGCGCTTCCGAAGACAAATGCGAAGTGCTCCTTGGCCAGGAGATCGCGACGCGGAGGGGCCATCCCTGACAGCTCTCCTCTGAGGTTGGACAGCGACTTCTGCTGCTCTAGAAATCAGCGCGACCCAGTTTCAGATAGGCATGAGGGCTGAAGGAGCAGGTCTCAGATATCTGGGAGCACGGAGTATGCTCATGCTCCAAACGGGCTCTCCGAAGATCGTCACTGGGCGGAGAGCCTATTGCCGCCTCAGGCAGGATTATCGGGACACCCTCACTCTTAAGAGTTACATATGCAGTACATACCTTTAATATAATAGTAATTGCAGGATCATGTATTACAGGGGAAGACATGGCTTTTTCCAATTATATCCAACGAATAGTAAAAGAGAAAATCCAGGGTGATTCCTGGTACAAACAGGCTCCGAATCGTCATTATATACATACCTCTCTGGAGCTTGGGTATTTCCTCTGTACTTTAGTATGATGATCACACTAATTCATGGATGCTATCGCCTGGGGCTTGATCAAACCATTTACATAAAAGGAACTCGAAGATATTCTCCCATCGAACACTATTTGGAAATTGGATACCACTATGCGCGCCCAACACATACCTTGATCCGACTAGACGTGAGAGCAGACATACACCTGGGCAGCATGATGCTAATTGGAGGTCCAGAAGAATCATTCAAGCACACCGAGACTTTAAGAGAGCTCTATTCAAGCAGTTGTCGATGAACATATTGGATATCACAAGATACCTTATAGCAGGGTTACCCTAGGGTCCGTCACTAATTGGGAAGTATAACCAAGGGCACGACAGCTCGACACCAAACCATCTGGCCAGTTTCGCACAATCACAGAATTATGACAAAAAATTAATATTCTCTTTGTTTACACTACTCATCTCTTAGTTAACTACAATTTTCAGGACTAGAGATAATGCCAATTGAAACTAAAACCCATACCTATGGTTTACCGTGCCCACCTGGGCCTATCGATAAGGCATATTTCAGCCGCCCCGAACCTCCGAATCTTTACACTCCACAAATTCCGAATACCGCTTGACCTTCACACTACACCCTTTCACCGTGTCTTCTGTCGGGCTTCTAGGGACAATTGGGATCCTGTATCATGTTTGACCTCGAGGACCGCGCGTCTGAACGCGAAAAATGCTTCACTACGGTCGCTCAACTACCCACTTTTGTGGATTCGAAGCAGATCCCAAGCAAGAAGTCACCCTTCTCCGCCATCCTCAATCATGCCCTATCACACACGGTAATCCCATCCCCGAATCCCTCCCAGGCTCTCATTTATCCCCGCCCATAAGGCTGACAATCTTGAATAGGTCGAGGTCATTCTCCCAGAGACAGTGTATAACAACATACAGACATCACTGGATGCAAAGCTGACGAAACCGCGATACGCTCGAGTATTCATGTCTCCCTCGAGCATACTAGAGCATGAATTCTTTAACACATATGTTAAATCTGGTATTTTCCCCCCATCTAACAATATCTGCTTGGTGGCAACCCCTTATGTTGCAGATCAATGATTTTGAGAACAGAAGGCTAACACCATCTCAAGGAAATGTGATCATGATCTCCGAGGGCTGCCCGGGGTCGGATACCGTGTTTACCCTCCGGGATGGTTAGTATTTATTTCTTTTCTTGTTACCTTTTTAGCACCGAGCTTGCTAAAAGATGGTATGCCACGGGTCCATATATTAATCTTGTTTTCCGAATTAGGGATCTGCAAAATTGAGATGGGAAAAGAATTATATGAGCGGACAGGGCTTAACGGCAAACCCATCCGCAGCGGCAGCAGGAAACATGGAAAAGAGAGATTCTGTACGTTGACCGTCCCCAAGCCCTGTTGCAAAATGTAAGTGAACTAACCTTACAATTAATTAGTGGTTGAACTGAACCTTCGACTACCATCCATGTTGCACGGCAAAAAGGGATTTGAAAGAATTGTATGGGCATTCAAAAATGTGTTCAACCAGTCTCTAGCATGGCTGTTTTGTGACCTAGATCCCACAAGTCAAAATGACGGTAGAGTCACCCGACCTCGAGATCTACTTGAAAAAAAGCAATGCTGATATGTTCAAAGACACTAAGCCTATTAAGGATTTTCAACCGCAAAATGTCGAATCATCACCACTTCAAGCCAAGCTTGGGGGCATTTTGACGCCACCACTACAGGAGGTGATATCAAATGATATGCCCGAGGCAGAGTTGCAAGATCGATGTGGTGCCCTTTCCGAATGGATTGCCATGGTCCAGCTCGGATCCCCCTGTGTTTCTAATGCAGACTCGATAGATCCATATCTCAGTCGCTACAGTGTACCAGAGGCCGAGAGAACAGATTCCGTTGATCTGATCAGCATAAAATGGCATGGTCTAATTTCATCTTCGTGGACTATGCTGCTTTTCTCGAGTCTCCTGTAAGTAACCATGGTCCCGATTTGCATGGCTTCCAGCGTCAGAACGCCGTTGGATAACCTGCAGAGCCCTGAAGACTAACCTTGCCCTAATTGGGAAACGGCAGATCTTATACAACCAAATCCACTTCAGCTGAACCTTCCTCGGCTTGGTTCGTCCTTTCGTCCTCAGCTTTGGACAAGCAAGCAGTTGAGGGAAAGGACGGGTTCACCATCGCTGTTTCTCCTAATATGTTGTCACTATCTCCGGCAAAGGCTGACATGAAATACCGCGAAGCTGCTGTTCGACATGCGATCTGCTGGGAGTTTGTTGGGTCTGCTGCTGTTAAACCCTTTTGAGAAGCGCCGTATCCAAGGTTTTCAAGATCTTGGATTTCCAAATGGTCGACGGAGAGGGAAAGCGTCTGAGGGCGTCACTGAATTGATCTACATCAACGGCTCTTGCTTCCTCTTGCTTTTTTCTTCCTCTTCACATCCACATTTTATCTCCCCAACTGTCGTGACAGCATACACGTAAGCTTCTTGCTTGTATATTGCTCACCATACTCTCGCTTTTTTGCCTCTTTTTTTATTATCGCTCTACGCTCTTTCCAGCCCAGGTAACTATGTCTGACATATTTTCCAATGGGCTCTCGGGCGACATGGACTCCTTAGCTTTGCATGGCCTAGTATCCCAAAGCAGCCTTCTCAACCGACAAGCTGCCGTGAGATATCAAGGGTTCGAGGACGAGGAATCTGCCGCTCTTTACGAAATGTTTTGCTGGGATCCTGATCAGGTTGAGGCAATGAATGGCATGCACGAAAACAAGGCAAGACCCCAAGAGGAAAGTGCCACCCCGGCCAAGGATCCTGTGGACAGGATCGCTTGCACTCCACCGCTGTCAACTGCACTTTTATCTGCGCTTTCGCCTCTGCCTCTACTTATGGATCTCTCTTCACCATCGCAATCACCGTCGCTTTTGAATACACCTCGAGATATGCCTATGCCCATGACTATGGATTCACCTATCGATAAGCCTATGCCCATGACTATGGATGGACCTAGCGATACGCCTATGCCCATGACTATGGATACACCTATCGATACACCTATGGGCGCGCCTATGGATACGCCTATGGATACGCCCATGAATACCCCTCTGAATACGTCTATGGAAATGCCCATGTCTACACCTATCGATACACCTATGGGCGCGCCTATGGATATGCCTATGAATGCGTCTATGAACATGCCCATGTCTACACCTATGCCCGTGACTAAGGATATGCCTATGAATACCCCCCTGAATACGTCTATGAAGATGCCCATGTCTACACCTGCACCCCAGAATACTCCTCAGGGGCCATTCTTTTCTCAGCCAGCATTACATCGTCAACATCCATTGGGCAATCCATCGCCGTACATGCATATGCAGCCCACGGAACCTCAGCAACAATACTATGCTAACCAACCATACATGCATCAGGGCATGCCACTCGGCTATGCTCTTAGCCCCTGGACACCCCCTCAAACCAACGCATATGGCCCGGTATCGCCTCACTATCAGCAGGCTCAAAACTGGATGCCGTTCCAAAGGTCGGCTATGCCAAAACCCAGTCAGCCCGAGCCAACCAAAAAAGTTTTCCAATTCCTGGACCCTGAACAGCCCACGAACTTTGTCGCCAACCCTGGAAACCATGGCCGGTGGAAGGTCGAAAACGATGGATCATGGTCATACCTGAATGCATCCAAAGTGAAGAAGCCACAGAGCAGTCAGAAGTCAAAGGCCAGTCAAAGGGCAATGGCAGGGAGAGTTGAAAAGCTCAGGTCGAAGCTTTGATCCGCTTCATGATAGGATACTTGGCGAGGCTCTCTGTAGTCTCTTTTCTTGATTCTTTTTCTCTCTTGCAATTGTTGAATTTTTGCCCTTGAGATCATTTGGACCTGGGCCAGCGAGGAGTGCTAGGTGCATAGCAGGGTGTTTGGAGTTTATGAAGATTGGAGTGTGTGCTTTCATTCATTGCTCTTTGGAATGTTTTCGGCGCAATATCGGCACAGTCCCACCGATTCTTAAGTTTAATCAGGTGTTTAAAAAAAGACCGCTTGTATACGGAGGAAAGAACCATGTTTGATATGGTCACAAGCCTGTATGACCCACGAGAAGAGCTTGCTCATGACACTGTCCACTTGACTTGAAATACATTCTTTTATCAGCCGTTCTGGTCCCTTCTACTGTATGCTCTACGATCAGCCAGTATGGTGTTTTCTTATAGACGTTTGATCTTATTTCCTATTCTCTACTCACATCGAACTTGACTTAACGACGACTAGTATATGGTCTAGAAGCTCTGCAGGTCAGTAACAGTATTAATAAACTACTACTATCGATAGATCACCGCAGAGAATTTGAATAATGGCGTGATACCAACACAAAGCCAGAATGAATGCTTATCTCTTGACTGAAGATGGGCGAAAAGAGAAATTTACTCTTGCTATGTACATGATACGGACCATGCCAATCGATGATCTCTGATGGATATTCGTTGACACCTATGCAGCCCAAACCCGCCCTCCAACCCCCGTAAAAACAATATGGATCGAACTCGCGCCTGCTTGTTCGCCAACGATGCAATATAAGAAACACCATCCAAGCAAACCAAGAAAAAAGAAGATTACAGAGCTCTGATAGGCCTAGCTAGAAATATCATTCACCAGGTCCCGAAGGATAGGCCTGTTACCAACGACAGAGTTTCCACTGAGAAGCTTGGTGCCTTTTTTTGCAGGTTTGCGAAGACCGGAAGGTTGTCGAGAGCCCAGTGGGCTGAGTGGTTGGCGTGGTGCTGGTTTGCTCTTTTTACCGGGAGTTTCTTCCTTGCCAGGACCAGACACACTGCCCGATTCGGGAGACTGAAGCGGCAACTGTGTAGCACTCAAGGCAGCGGGTTGAAATGTATGGTTTTCAGCAGCACCTGGGGGCAAGTTGTAGACCCAGCCCTTGCTTTCAACGAGACGAACGTACTTGCAAAGAAGCTCGTTGCCATCACGGAGAGTGGATTTGCTACCCACAACAAGAAGCTTCGTGCGGGCACGTGTAAATGCAACATTGACACGTCGCCAGTCACGAAGGAGGTCGCCAACATGATTCTCAGAGTTGTTTCGGACGCAGCTGAGGATTACGATTTCTTTGTCACGGCCTTGGAACTTATCTGCGGTATGCATCTCGAGGTCTGGGGAATAGCGTCGAAGGGTCTGCCGAAGAATGGCAAGCTGGCTGCGGTAGAATGTGACGACACCAATACTCTGGGGGGATATCCCACTGGCAATGAAAGACTCTACAAGTTGAGAGCATAGCACGGCCTCCATGTAATTCACAATGCGTCGGCCTTGAGCAGTTTCAAGGGCTTCGGCACCAAGAGGATCCGTATTTACCAAGAGGGTTTTGGCAGATGGATCCACCGAGTCTTGGAGCCAGCAACGCCCGTTGTCAGCACCGACACACATGTCTTGGTGGGGCTGTGAATGACTGGAGCTTTCCAAGTGAAATTGCTTTAGGGCATGAATGTTCGGTATTTCGAGTGAGCGAGCAGCGACCTGCGGGGTACCGCACTTCAAACGACCAGAATAGATGAGCGTGTTCGATAGCAGCATTATTTCTTCGCACATGCGGTATTGATGCTCTAGGTTGACAACAGAGTCGGGCTGCGCATCTGAAAGTAACTTGAAGAGACTGACGTCCAGTCCTCCTTCTTGGGCCGCCTTATTTTGTACCAAAGGTGGAAGCTGGTAATGGTCACCAACAAGAATGAAAGTTCTTGCCATACGTATTGGACCTATGCAGACCGGGAGCGTAATTTGTGATGCTTCGTCGACAATACAATAGTCGAAGATGCGCTGGTTGAAAATGGGGTGGTTCACGCCCAGGCAAGTCGTTGCCACAACTTGTGGCTTTTCGTATGAATCTTTGAGTTCCTCGATGGTGGCCTTTGGAATTGCCGCTAAATCAGCAAATTCTTGTACATCCGGGTGAATCTTAGTGATGGCACCAATACGAAGAATACGGATGTCATCATCTCGAATTTTCAGCAGAATATTGTCGACCGCGGTGTGCGTGTAGGAAGTAAGTAAAACGCTTTTTCCTTGTGCAACAAGAGCCCTGATGATATGAGCAATGGTTGTTGTTTTTCCAGTTCCAGGCATTCCAAGAACCAAGGCGTAGTCTTTGGCACTCATGACTTTATCGATTGCTTGCTTTTGGTCGACATTGAGGCTATCGGAACCGGAGATGGTGTATGCGGTAGATGACGATTTGAAAGTAGGGGCTTGAACTTCGACGATTAGTCGTCTGAGATGCCTTGCTTGGAACAGGTCCTTGTCCATCATGCAAATAAGATTGTTTCGAACAGTAGCCATGCCGTTGCTGAATTCATCCTTGTCAATTCGATAGACGATTTGCTTGGAGGGGTCTTGCAAAGCTGATGTTCCGGCACTCTCGATTTCCATGATGCCTTTGAAAGACTGATTGGTATTGGCATCAAACCCGACTGTTTTTGATCTCGCATCGTGTAGTTTCCGATCGACAGCAGCTGTGATAGTTGATGCGCTGACGTGGACCACGTAACCATTTGCGAGAGCGAAATGCCCTTTCTCATCTGAGACAACAACTGGTTCACCAACAGAGATCTGTGATTCGGCAAAAGAGAAATTAGGAGATTTTTGTCGCTTGACAAACGTGTAACGGTAGCGGTTAATTTTTGACCCATTCTTCTCCTCGGACGCAGAACGAGGATCGATGACCACATCGCCGAAGCAACGACCGAGGGCCTCTCGCTCATTGCTAAGCAAGGTCCACAGTTCACGTCGAAACTTGACCAAGTTTCCCTCTTCTTTAGTTAGAAGGTCATCCCATTTGCGGAAAAATTCACGATCGCCCTGGCCTAGATGTTGTGTCGCAGTCTCAAAATCGTCACCGAGGCCACTTGTTTCACCATCGCCATTCTCAGATAGTTTATGGTATATGAGGCAAGGGGTTTTCGCATAACACCTATTGCACATGCGCGCCTTCTTGAGCATGGGGGGGAGTTGCGTTCTCTCACGGATGAACCCTGCGAGTTGATTGCGCACTTGTAGCATCTGAACAAGCTCATGCCGTATGCCTCGGATACTGAGGGTTCTGGATGTTTCAAGGTAATACAGAAGACCGAAAGTGACCTCGATATCTTGAGTGATATCAGTAAAGTTTCACGCATCTTCGACCTGAAGTGGGGCGCATACCATATCGATCAGAGAGAAGAAGGGTATATAACGCCGTTTGAGCCCTATGGCCTTGATTCGTATCCCGTTTCCCAGTCTTCAGCTCCAACGGAACGACAAGGTTTTTGGTCACATCATTATCACGACACGCGACTTGGACTGTGGCATCAATATTTCCTTTAAGCCCATACATTGGCGACCATACATGCTCCTCGACCTCAAGCAACTTGTTGATGCTTAAATTGAGCTTTGAACTGTTGCGATCCTCCACGGTGGAGTTGGCCTAACGATTTGATCAGAAGAACATTCGATGATTCGGTCGATGCGAGGCTTACCTGCGGACTCGCATGCAGAAAAGTTTCCGCCCAAGCTAGAACCGTTGGGATCTTCCCCATGATTTCTTCAACTGCTTCCTGGACACTCATATTGATTGCGTAAAGTTCTTCAATATGTCCTTGGAGGACCCCTTCCACCAAAGACCTCAGAGAGACCATATCCCATTGATTGACCTTCAAGGCCTCCTGGAAGACTTCGTGAAAGAAGACGCCGAATGCCTGCGGCTTCTCAAGCTGTGCAAAGGCTTTGATACGATCTTGCAGGACAGCACGGCGTTGACAATCAATTGAATCCGCCACAACAGTGGCGGATATCAGGTGATCAGGGTGAAGAATAACCATATGATTGGAATTATCCACAACGCAGAAGCCAGAGGAATCGAAGTCTCCAATTAAATGAAGATATGATTCCTTACTGCAAGGAGTATCATACCAAGTCTCACGAAGGACAATGGTCTTTCGAGCCTTGGTCTTCTCATCCTCAACAGAAAGCATCTTCTAGTTCGTCAGTCATCGATTTCATGTATGGAGGCAGGGGAGTGAGACGGACCTGCTCAGGCTGTGTACGGCCCTTGGGAGTCACATAGGTACTCTGCGCAATCTCCACGACCTGGTAGCGTTTGATAGCTTGTCGACCCTTCAGTTTCTATTTCGGGCTGTCTCAGCATATAACTTGGAGAAATCCACTAAGGCAAACAAACATGATCCCCATCCTGACCTGCCTGCTTCATAGTCTGTTCTATGGCGTCCAAATCAAAGTCATCGTCAAATTCGTCCTCTGACGATGCTGCGCCGAGTTCTCGACCAGGGATAGTTGGTGATTTGCCTTGTATGCCATGCGGTATGGCTGCAACTGAAGAATTCGGCTTGTCCATGCCATGCTGTCTGGCGGAGACAGACTTGGATGAATCACCGTTTTCTTGTTTCACATCACATTCTGCAAGGATCTCTTGAATGTTGTCAAAATCTCCATATTCGTCATCGAAGTCGTCTGAATCATCAGGTTTGGTTTCATTATTCGTAAATTTATTCACAGCTGGTGGTTTACTGTTCATTATAGGCGGTTGCTGGGTATGGTTTGACTGTGGTTTGTCTGCAACAAAGCTGGACCAGGTCGAGGAGCCAAACGAGCCGAACTCATTCCGATGTGTCGCTGGCTCGACAAACGGGTCTGCTGAGGCATCCACCAAGTCCATAAGATCTTGGTCGAGGTCATCGTCTCCAAATTCTGACGAGGAGTCTCGCGCAACAGCACTGTTAGCGCTTTTTCGATTATCGTTGGATGGAATTGGAAGGTTCTGTTCGACCCCAGCGTGTCCAAGCCCTTTACGATCTGTGATAGGAGACGAAGAACGACATCGTTGGGCATCAACACGTTGTCGTAGCGGAGAAGAGCCAGGCGGTCCCATCTCAGCTAGTTGAGGTGGTTGGAGACTTTTTTCGATAGTCTCCAGAAGAAAATTGATTCGTGATGGTTGCTTTCTACCTGATTCCAGAACATTGCTAGTCGTGCGGGAGAATATGCCTCGGCCTGAGCCATCCTCCTGTCGGTTGAAACGCCTCCTCTTCGTTCGAGATGTGGGCCATTCAGCAGCACAACTGATCGATCGTCTCAAACCCGATGAGTCTCGGCTCGTTCTTCCTGAGATGGGCGTCTGGGGTGATGAAGTAAGAAGATTTGCAAGGCGATTTGGAGGAAGATCCTCGGCACCACCAGCCATATTCTTATCCATATAGTTATTCCAAAGCTCCGACGCAAGGTCATGCTGTGGAGTTTTGAACAAAGCTTGTATAGATTGGAGATCAAGAGGTTCTTTTGCTCTTTTGGAATTTCCGTGCGAAGGAGAACCGGCGGGGGATGAACTGTGGCGCCGTTTCTTTCGACGCCCAGCGGGTGTTTGGGACGAAGTATCGGGGTTTGAGCTCGCAGGTATATGTTGCCACACGACATGATCAACAGGTGTCACTTCTGGGCCTGGTGCTGGGTCGAATGAATCTTCTGCATTGCTTATCAGGTCTGCGAGCGGTATCCGATTGCCTGGTGTTTGTGGGCATTCTTTGACCGATCGAGATTCCGTCGTGGAAACGTCTGCCGATGAGTCGTTTTTGCTGGGGGACATATGCATTGGTTCCACCACACCGTTCAGCCATGAACTCTGATTCTCTTTATTCCCATGCGCAGGTTTTGGTCCGTCCTTCGAAGTTGTTTCGTCGGAAGCCGTCTTCTCCTCCTGGTAGCGGAATGCATTCAGCTTTGTACGCGAGCCGGAGGAAACAGGATAGGAACTGTCGTTTGTCGCCATGCCTATTTTTCGACGATATCCAAAAAAAAATTCCAAGTTCGTCTTATAACGGATAATCAGACATTCTCGAGGTCTCGGCCCTGGGCGAATAATGTGAGCAATGAAACGCGAATTTGCGCTCGATAATTGGTAGAAAGACGAACCAAATAAGAGGAGATATGCGTCCAAGAGTCTAAGGTCTCTGTGCTATATCAGCAAGAATAGAGACAGGACTTGACGGTGTTGACATTGGATTGAAACATAGGCTGGCCTCTCTCAAGGGTATCAACTTCGAGCGATCCCGTTGGGGGGATGCGATAAGAAACGCGTCCTGGCTGGGGGCAGGCGCGTCGTGAATTGCGGCCACTTTTGACAGGCACCAACAGCGCAAATGGATTTTCTGCCTGACTTCTGCCTGATATACGAGGTGTTAAAGGCGGACAGGGAAAATCGCCCAAACGGGACTAGCGGGTGACTGGACAGTTCCCCAGCGGCCTTTTGCGGCTTCAACATCAATCCGCCCCTCCACTCATCGCTACAACATTGCCATACCAATTGCGAGTGTCATTGTCATCTAGGCAAGGCGACGAACTGCTTGCCTTGCTCACAATCTCGCAACCTCTCCACTCAACCCTCGCCGACTTTCCCTAGCTCTCAACCCCCTTCATTTTCAACATGTCCGCTCGACCAGTGTCGCAACTCCTCCGCTCGCGCTGCCTGCTGCGCCGACCACAAAACGTTCAGGGATTCTCGACCCGAAGCGCTCTGCGCGGTGGCGACCATGGTAGCCACTACGATCCTCCTACCGGCTGGTTGTTCGGTGTCAAGCCCGGCCAGAAGTACGAGAAGGAGGGCTGGGAGGGTATCTGGTATTACGGTTTCATTGGCAGCTTCCTCGTTGCCGGCGTTGCATATGTCTTCAAGCCCGATACCTCGTACGTGTTCATCCTTTTTCTCCATGTGGCCTGTTCACATAGCTTTCCTGGCTCAAATCTTCGAGGCCAATGTCTAACCTATTCCCCGGATTATCTGTACTGACTTTGATTGCAGCATACAAACCTGGGCTCTTGAGGAGGCCCGCCGACGTCTGGAAGCTGAGGGTATCCTGGAGGATCCTGAGAAGGCCAAGAACTAATAGGACCTGCTTCCGGGCCTATTCTGTACACTGTACATAGAGAGATCGGAAAAGGACAATCCCGGCTTACACCTGTACCACCTGTGGTGGCAGATATGATGTTCCGTTCCTTTTCTTAGATGGGGTTTTCGCATTTTTAACCATTTTTGTTACCTGTTGTACTACTTGATATTTCAATCAGTCTCCTTTCCATCACATGAATAAAGGTGGATCAAAATTATGATATTCATCAATCTCATTTTTCAACATTATTACAGTGTCCGGTAGCAAGGTTGGTCTTACTCTGGGGACCCCAAATGATCTTATGGGAAGTGACTCAGTAGCAGACCGATTAGATGAAGAATATGAAGTCCAAATGCTTCGTAATTCTAAATAACATCTGATCCTCAACAGCTGTTCGTAAAGAAGAGTCGAATTCAAACACCATTCTATTCACTGCAAGTCTGCCAAAGGTCGATGCGGTCGAAAGGCTCGTTTTATTGAGTTGAGCGTAAACCTTCTCTACATGATCAATCTTACCGTAGTAGCTCGCCCTCTACTTGACCCTAGACCTCCGGGTAAAGGTCAGTCCGTCTCAGCAAGGGCATCTCTCGTCTGATCTTTGACACCAGATCAAGGTCAATCTCTGCTGTCACGATTTCTGGGTTCTCGTATTCATCGCTGAGCTGCGCCACCACTTCACCCCAAGGATTGATAATCATAGAATGGCCATAGCTTCGTCTTTTCTCGTTATGGGGACCTGCCTGCGCCGCAGCAACTACGTAGGACTGAGTCTCGATGGCGCGTGCTCGAAGTAAAGACTCCCAGTGAGCCTTGCCAGTCGGGACGGTGAACGCCGACGGGTAAGTGATGATTTCAGCATTTTGGCGTCTCAGCGCAAGACTTATTTCCGGGAAACGTAGCTATATTCATGTAGACTCAGTTAAATTGAAAACGTTTGGACAAGATTGTCTGTTGCATTGACTGGTACTCACATCGAAGCAAATCGCCAATCCAACGCGCCCAACGGGGGTTTCAAACGGCGGAAGGATATCCTGTCCGGGCTGAACATTCCTGTCACGAGAATTAGTGAATGATAAAACTCTGGAATGCCAGTAACTTGTAAAATCACCCACGCGCTTTCTTTCAGAACAGGGCCTCCTTTAATATCGACATCGAATAAGTGAATCTTTTGATAATTCTGGGTGATGGCGCCTTTATCATCAATCCAGACCAGGCAGTTCTTGAGCCTTTTCTCAGAGGCAATGCCATGAATTCCCACATTAATATGCAAACCTGATGCCCTAGCCGCGTTTTGGAGCTCCGAAACAAATTTCCCCTGTTCCGGTGAATGAGCCAGAGAGAAGGATTCCTCCGCAGATGAGGCAATATAGTCCGCGGCCTCGGGAAGAAATAACACCTACGATGGAAAGCATTAGATGACTACCAACTGGATTACAAGGGATGAAACACCGTAAGTATTCGTTACCTTTGCACCTGCAGCAGCAGCCTTGCTAACCAAAGCCTGGCATTGCGTCAAATTCGAAGTTATGCTTGCTGTTGCGCAAAGCTGTCCCACGGCCTAGATTGGAAAGTAGTTAATTAACGTGATGGTCTCCCATTCCGTAGCATTTGAACACCTACGGCAAGAACCATACTGGGGGAACTGTTTCTGATGAGATCAAATTTAATGCTTCGAGAGGAGTGCTCAAGTGATGGTGGGGGAAGTTGAAGGTTGCTCAATTGCTCGCCAGATGAGGACATCGATAGGCGCTGACTCAGCTATCGCGGCGATATGGTTACCTCGCCCGCAAAGATTCCTCGCCGAGCAATTCCAACTCATTCACAACCATATCTGTGTCTTGCAAGTCGCCAACGGCTTCTTCCGGGCACGTAACAACCGCTATAATGAAGAGTCTGAGGAGAGATCTATCCTCGAACCCACAAGCCTCTAATGTCACCAGCAAGGTCTTCGTGAGGTCCACCAAAAGTGGAAAGGTGCAAAAGATTGTTCGCGAGCTTTATCTGAGGCAAGACATTCCTTGCTCCTCAAAGCTATGCTCACTATGCCCCTCGATTGCTCCTTCAGATGCCAATGGAAACAGTGAGAGATGACTCAACCTAAGTAACTGGGTTTCACTGCTAATCTAACCTAGTTGCACCATTCGTTCTTTCCGATCGCCCCGCCGGTACTAAAGCATTTCCTCGCGGTCATTATCTTGTTCCTGACACAAATGCGCTTTTGAATGGCATGGATCTTTTTGAACATACAGGCGCTTTCTATGATGTGATTATCCTGCAAACCGTCCTCGAAGAACTCCGCAACCAGTCGTTACCGCTCTACAATCGCCTACTCTCCCTCATCAAGACGGATGAAAAGCGTTTCTACCTTTTTTTTAACGAATTCCGCCTCGAAACACATGTCCGCAGAGGTCCGGAGGAGTCAATCAATGACCGAAACGATCGCGCTGTACGCACAGTGGCGAGCTGGTACGAGGAGCATCTTCGGGCGTCGGTAAAGAAGAGCAAGAAGGAAAAGTCTGTCCCTGCGATTGTTGTCATTACCGATGACAAGGATAGTATCAAAAAGGCAAAGGCGGAGAATGTTACGGCTTTGTCATTGTCGGATTATGTCTCTGGCCTGGAGGATTCCGAGAAGTTGCTGGATATGATTAGTGAAGCGCGGGAAGCGCGAGACTCCAAGGGCCCCGTTGGACAGCTTTTCTACCCAGAATACCTCTCAATGTCGAAAATGATGACAGGTTTGCGAGCAGGAAATTTGCATCAAGGAGTGTTCAATGTCTCGCCCTACAACTACCTGGAAGCATCCGTCAAAGTCCCGGCATTTAACAAGCCTCTCCTTATCCTGGGTCGCGATAACAGCAACCGTGCAATCTCAGGTGACGTGGTTGTCATTGAAATCCTACCCCAAGACCAATGGAAGTCCCCGTCTACCAAGATTGTTGATGAGGAAGCAGTTACTCGGAATGACAATCCTGATTCCGAGGAAACTGAAGCCGTTGTTTCACAAAACGAACGCAAGGCTTTACAGGAGGAGGTTAAGAAAGCGCATGGAAAGAGCTCAGAAGGAAAACCTCAACCAACTGCCAAGGTTGTGGGCATGATCAAGCGTGGCTGGCGTCAGTACGTGGGCCATGTCGACTCCGGCTCGACTGGTTCCCAGGCCGCCTCAGGCCGACGTCAGCAGACTGTCTTTGTATTGCCGATGGACAAGAAGGTACCTAAGATCCGGGTTCGTACGAGACAAGCTGGTGAGCTTCTCGGCCAGCGCATCCTTGTTACGATTGATAGTTGGGACCGGGACTCACGATACCCTACCGGTCACTTCATCCGATCGCTGGGTGAGTTGGAAACTAAGGGCGCAGAAACTGAAGCTCTGCTCTTGGAATATGATGTGCAATACAAGCCATTCCCTAAGTCTGTCCTGGACTGTCTTCCTTCCGAGGGCCACGACTGGAAGGTTCCTGTCAGCAAGGAGGACAAAGGTTGGAACGGTCGCCGAGACCTTCGTGATCTACTCATTTGTAGTATCGATCCTCCAGGATGTCAAGACATCGACGATGCGCTTCACGCCCGTCAACTGCCAAATGGCAACTTCGAAGTCGGTGTCCACATCGCAGATGTGTCACACTTTGTCAAGCCCAACAATGCCATGGACCTTGAGGCCAGTGTCCGTGGTACCACTGTGTACTTGGTTGACAAGCGTATTGATATGCTTCCTGCCCTCCTCGGAACAGATCTATGTTCCTTGAAGCCCTACGTCGAGCGTTACGCCTTTTCCGTCCTTTGGGAGGTCACCCCCAACGCAGAAATAGTATCATCGGATTTCACCAAGTCGGTCATTCGCTCGCGCGAGGCTTTCAGCTATGAGCAGGCCCAATTGCGTATCGATGATCCATCTCAGAAAGATGAACTCACAGAAAGCATGCGCAATCTTCTGCGCTTCTCAAAGATTCTCCGCCAGAAGCGTTATGACGCTGGTGCTTTGAATCTTGCATCCCCAGAAGTCCGAATCGAGGCCGACAGCGATGAAGTGGGCGATCCTTTGACCGATGTCAAGACCAAAGCCATGCTTGAGACCAATAGCCTAGTCGAAGAATTCATGCTTCTTGCGAACATCACCGTTGCTTCCAAGATTTTCGACTCCTTTTCTCAAACAGCCCTGCTACGACGACACGCCACTCCTCCGCCACAGAACTTCGAAGATCTGATCAACCAATTGTCAAAGAAGCGGGGCATGGAACTCGATGTATCTAGCTCTGGCGCTCTTGCCAGCTCGCTAGACCGATGTATCGACCCCCAGAACCCATTCTTCAACACTCTCGTTCGTATTTTGGCGACTCGGTGCATGACCTCTGCCGAGTATTTCTGTGCCGGTGCTCATGCTGAGCCTGAATTCCGCCACTACGGTCTGGCCTCGCCGATCTATACTCACTTTACCTCGCCCATCCGCCGATATGCTGATCTCCTCGTTCACCGACAACTTGCCTCGGCCATCGGCTACGAAGGCGAAGATGGCCATGCTGTCATTGAGGGTGTCAACACCCGTGGCAAGCTTGAGGACATCTGCCGAAACATCAACTACCGTCACCGCAATGCTCAATTCGCCGGCCGTGCTAGCATTGAATATTATGTTGGACAGGCACTCAAGGCTCGCGGCGAGAAGATGGCGGCTGGCGGCACCGACACTGGTATCGATGAGGAAGGTTATGTGATGCGTGTCTTCGAAAATGGTGTTGTGGTCTTTGTTCCTCGTTTCGGTATCGAAGGTGTTGTTCGGCTGGAGGACTTTGTACTCCCTGGCGAGTCCGGCTCCTGGTCTGTTTCTGAGCGACGTGAACTGGCTGTCCACAGGACTACTCACTTCGATAGTGAGGAGTACACACTTCGTGTTGAGGAGAAAGGTCGCTCTGAAAAAGACCGAGGTGTTGATGTGGAACTCTTCCAGAGGGTCAAGGTGAATGTTAGCTCGGTCAAGGAAGAAGGCCGAGGCGCAGGCAAGAGACGTGTCCGGATCCTGATTACGGGGTAATGAGATAAGGTGATGATTATGTATTTCAGTATTTCATAGATACAAAAATTGGCGTTTAGAGCAGCCGGGCTTCATTTATGGATGGTCGCCATTGAATATTTTACAATTTCAAGTTTTTGAGAATACCTAGACAAAAGCAATTACCTGTCAACCTGTGACTTGGCGCAGTAATGCCTCAAACACGCTTTAGGGCAACCATTCTGACAAGCAGTTCAAATGGTGCCCAGATCTGGGCATCCGTAAGATTAGCGGACGCGGTAGAAGACGTAGCAGTCGCAGGACGGGCTTGCTTCTCCGTTTCGACGAGATTGTTCGGAGCCCCCTCTCGAGCAACAGATTCTCGGCGTTGCTCAGCCCGCTCTAGCTCCCCGACTTTCCAACCTCGAACGACCCACAGGCAGCAGGCAGCGCCGATGTAGACAAAGCCTGTAAACAATTGGACTCTGAGATAACTAGTCCCACCATTTGAGCTACCGCTGCGAAGCTGCAAGGCAATAGCTTCTGATACAGTGCAAGGTGCGACAAGGGTAAGCCAGGTGATACTCAACCCAGAAGGTAAATCTCGTAAACCAATGATCTCGGCCAACACTGGAGACACGGTGGCCCAGTATGTCCCCGCCACGGTCCCAACAAGGACAGCAAAGAAACAGACGACCCCCATACTGTCCGCAAATATCCAAATTACCAGACAGAACAGGCCACAGAGAAAAGTCAGGAGTGTGGCGATGTTGATACGCCCCAGCCGGTCACTGAACATGCCCACAAAGGGACGACCCAGACCCTGTCCCAAGTTCAAAAGGGCTGAGACAATACTGCCCTGGTGCGACGTCAGACCAACGGACAGAGCAAAGTTGGCAACGCTGAACAGCAACGCAACATAACCCAGCATACTGAAGATACCCCAGCCTAAGAAGAGCAAGAACTCGGGCCGGCGCAAAAGTGGCAAATGAAAAGCTGTCAGACGACTGCCAACAAGCTTGTTACGGTCTCGGAGTAGATTTCCACAGACCAGGTTCACGACAAACGAGATGATGCCCAGGATGCGGAAAGCCCATCCCAACCCGAAACGGGGAATAATGGCACCCACAGCAAGAGAGTATATCAAGCCACCAAGGCCCGATCCCGCGGCAGTGATGCCTTGAGCAACACTCCGGCGCTTATGAAACCACTGGGGGGCGATGCCGACGCTGCCCACGAAGAGAAATCCCATGCCCCAGCCAAAGCAAACACCTTGACTGAGAAAGATGTGCCACTTCTGGGTTGCAAATGATGATCCAATGAGCGAAAGAGTCTCGAAGAATATTCCCAGGTTTAGTACGAAGCGGGTACCCAAGACATGGATAAGATGGGTGGCTAACGGGGCCACGAGGAGGGAACATGAGATGCTGAGGCCGCCCACGAAAGCATAGGCAAGTGGCGATGTGTTAGGAAAGACATCATTGGAAAGGTAGTAACTGAGAAAGACGCCGTAACTCTATATCGTGTGGTTAAGAGAATACTGTTAGTAAGGGTGCTGTAGTGAACAGATTAAGAGGTACCCTATAGTAGGATGATATATTGAACTAGTTGACTCACGCTGTTGATTCCCCATGTATGGGCATTGATCCAGAAGACACATGCAACACAAACCCAGCCATACCCTCCATCTGGGGGAACGTCGCGGTTGTACTTTTCATCTGGGTCGACGGGCGGTTCCGACTGAGTCTGCGGAGGTTCAAGTTCATGCTTGCGCCGCCGGGAACTGGCAGTGTGGACGGAATTAACATCGTCCTGGTGCGATCGAATCACTTCTATCGGCTCATTGTCGTTCATTTCTTTCCGAGTTGGTTTCAAGTTGCCCCAGGCTGTAGGAAAATTCAATTGCGGTGGCGATTATGATGATATATATCTTGAACCGAAGCTTCAAGTTTATTTTCCTGACCGTTTCCGGCGCTACTCAGAGTATGGCATAAGATGGACGCTGGTTAGGGTAGACGGAATAGCAGTAGGTCGAGAATTACAAAATAGCAGAGCAGTTACAGATTTTCGGAGTCATTTCTTTGACTAGCGTATGGCTAGTCCCTAATGGGGACTGGAGGACTTGGGGATCGGACATGGGGCCGACAAATTTTTACGAAGGTTGAGATGGTAGGGAAGATGTCCGGAGTTCGTGCCCGCCATCTGTAGCATTTAGTCGGCGAAAATCAACCAATGACGGGGGTTCCTTTGCAGCTGCAGCTGTCAGTGCATGGAAAAGCAAAGGCCGGTAGTATCTTTGGAGCCGAGGTGAGTGCTTCTCGATGCATGGAGGGGTCTGCTTCGAAGTGGGTCGATCAAGTTTACCGTAGGGCAGTGCGGAGAAGCTGGGGGCGGTGAGACCTGACATGACTCAGTGGATCCTAAGATAACAAGAGGTAGTCAGGTAGAGAAAGGAGGTATTTGGAGTAGATGAGTAGGTCTATTAATGTTAGCAAAGATGTACAACTATAGTATATAGTACATATACTATGTACATAACTAGAATGTACTACATAAACTGTACGTGACTAACCCTAAGCCCTAACAAACCCAATCGGGGTTACCATGGCGATGTTTGTTTGGACTCCGCAGATCGCGCAACGACTCCACCCCAAGAGGCGCTGGGCAGCGATGCTGGTCAACTTTAAGTCCTTAGGCTCATACCTTGGCTGATCCTGGCGTCACATCTCATCTCCCTGCCTTGGGGATTCCATTCCATCTGGCTCACCTGATTATTATAGCCAATTTCCCATCATGTACAAGCATACGAAGTCCTCGGTATCCGGCCAGCGCAAGGTCTCTCCTCCTGGTCCTTCCTACATGTCTAGTGATCAAGTTGGTGAGTGACTCATCCCATGTCAACTTCCGAATCGCGCTTTCTCGACTGGCATTCCTGGCTACAAGGCAACCTAAGAGAGACGCTCCCTCATCACAAGGAAAAAACAACCGAGCTAAATGCCATCCTCCAACAGCGAACTATCTGAAAGACCTGCGGACAAATCGACCTGCCCGTCCTACTGGATCTCGTCCTCTCCCTGGCAGAACGACGTCGTCGACAACCGACCTACAAAATGATTTACCACCCCGGGCGGCGTCTGCCTTTTCCATGTATCGACAGAACAGTCCCCCGGAGGAGGAGCCCCGCGCCGGCAGTGCTCTGTCACATCGTCGCACGACTTCCCACGTCACCGAGAGTGGCCCAGTTGGCCGTCCTCTCGCTCAAGAACCACAATCAGCCTCAGTCAGGAAGCACGTCTTCCCATCTCAGATCTTCTCGCGCACAGTGGCCCCATCCCCCGTACCCTCGTACCGGGAAAGCGGCCAACGCCGACACGAGAAAGAGGAAGCGCGAGAACTGCGCGATGCACTGCAAGATATGAATGTACAAGACGATGTTCGTATTCACCAAGCCGCCCAGGATGAGGCTACAGAACTCGTGTGGATGCATCAGAACCCTGGCCTGGCCTATAAGAATCCATATGCGCCATACCATAACCCCGATGCTGGCTCGCAGGGCTCAGTTCGAAGTCAATCTCGAAGAAGCTCTGGTAGCTTGACCAACAGATTCCGCCACTCCGTTGGATCTAGTGGCTCCTCTAGCAATCCTTCCAGCCCAGAATTCGCCGATGCTACCCTTGACTCAACCGCTCGCAGACGGTCAAGCCTTAGTACGAACCCTAAGAAGAATCGGAGGGTTAACTTTGCCCTGCCAGGAGAAGAGCCACCGAAACCAAGTGAAGCCACAGGCACTAGCCGTCCTCGTCAGGTCAGCGGTGATTCTTCCAAAGGTGTTTTCAGGAATCCCGACGACCATATCTATGAGGAACCCGTTGACCTGGCCAAGGAAGCAGCCGAACCTTGCCCTGACTTCACCAAATCTGACTCGTCGGCTTTACGCAATAAACCCCGTAATGTCTTGCCGCGTGTCAACAAGCCACTTCCTTGGCTTCGTGACCGAAAAACCAGGGAAGGCTCGGTGCGAGATAGAATCTCTCAGTTTGACGCACACAAGAACCTACCAACCCAATCCAATAACCCCAGCTATACGACAAACGATCCTCTGCCCCCGACACCTCCTAGTTCCCGAGAGGAACAGGCCCCCACCAAAGACGGCAAAGAAATCCGTAGTGACGATATACGTGCGGCAACGAGCAAGAGACTGAAAGACCGAAGCGAAAATCTACCTATGCCCTCAGCTGTCAGTGATCGCATGGGTCGCCCGATCGTGAGCTTTGATCCCAAGTGGCAGCCGGGTGACCAGCCGAAACCCATCCAGCAGAACTCATTAACGCGTGATTCAACGCCTCCAGCCCCTCCCGTTCCGACCATTGAGGTGGCTCCGAGCATCGAGGTTACCCCTACCGTAGAGGTGACACCGAGCATTGAAGTGTCCCAGCCTCCCCCGGTACCGGTCATCAACGTGCCTGATATCCAAGAGCCTACAATTTCAGAAATTGCAGAGCCATCTCAACCAAGCCCCAAGCCCACGAGGCCGAGACAACCGCCCGCGGTTGGTCAAAACCGACAGACAGTGCCTGGAAGACAGCCATCGGAACCACAAAACCGCTGGTACACCCCATACTCTCGATCTGGTGTTCCGACTGCTCGCTGTGAGTCATGCTCGCATTCGATTTCTGGTAAGATCGTGACGGCTGGAGGGTCACGCTTTCACCCGGAGTGCTTCATCTGTTTCCACTGCCACACTGCTCTTGAATGTGTAGCATTCTACGAGGAACCGGTCGCTAGCAGAGCCGAAAGGCTTGAGAGTAGCGCGGATGAATCACCTGTGCCGCGATTTTACTGTCACCTGGATTTCCACGAATTGTTTAGCCCCCGTTGCAAGAGCTGCAAGACTCCAATTGAGGGAGAAGTGGTCGTTGCCTGTGGTGCTGAATGGCATGTCGGTCACTTCTTCTGCGCCGAGTGTGGTGATGTATGTTATCTTTGCTCCTCCCTCCAACATTGACATCAATATTCTAACAATCCTTGCAGCCCTTTGATTCGAAGACTCCCTTTGTGGAGAAGGATGGCTTTGCCTGGTGTCTCAAATGCCATGGTCGACGTACGGCTCCTCGTTGTCTGGGCTGTAAGCAACACGTCCTAGACGATGTTGTCGTTAGTGCCATTGGCGGGCAATGGCATGAACGATGCTTCTCCTGCCACGAGTGTGGCAATGGATTCGGAGCTGAGGGCCGCTTTTTCGTTCGTGAAGGCGAGCCTAAGCGTACAGCTAAGGGCCGCATCATTGGTGGTCCCGTGCAGCTGGCTATCTGTGAAAGATGTGAGGGCTTACGACTGAAGTCACATGGGATTTGAGGTGTTTCCACGACATCCAAATCCATTTGCGACCCCAACGTCCTTTGATGAATTTATTGCATGATGACTTTTTGAATTTTTTTTTTTTCGGATTATGACCACGATGGCGCATATATTCCATTCGAGGCCTGTGTTACTTTTTTCTTTTTGGGAATTTGTGTCATTTTGTTTCAATTGGGGTTTAGAATCACCCAAGACAGATTGTTTAGCGTTCGTGGTTTTTGCAAATGCATACAATAGAGAGTTCGGTTAGACGCCTATACACCGGGGATCTTTTTCTTTGCATGGGACAATATAAGTTCAAAAGTATGCTCGCTCTTTTAAAGATCACCGTGACGTAGACCATTCAGGATCAGTCTTGCGACGGAACACTGCGACATACTTGTTACCGTTGTTGCGCGAGACCTTCTTCGACTCCTCGGTCTCGTAGCTCATCACTCGTACGCAGGGATCAGCGGCCAATTCCTCATCAGACACACGCTCCCAGAGATCCTTGACACCGCCCTTGGCCCTCTCCTCCTCAGACTGGTATTCAAAATGCCGCAGAACCCAGTGGTGATATTCCTCGACATCGGTGATGGTGTACATTAGACCACCGGGCCGGAGGACATGGGCATACTCGGCATTCAATGACTCGGAGACAATGCGCGCCTTGTGCTTGCGGGCCTTGAAATGAGGGTCTGGGAAGCAGACGAAGATCTTGGAGAGCTGGTGCTGAGCGAAGAAGTTGGGTAGGAACTTCATTGTGTTGGCGCGGATTCCGCTGATATTCTCATAATTTCCCGGAACGACGGTCTTTGTATTGCCGACTTCGTCTTCGAGGGGATCTTGCTCAGTATTACTTGAGGCTTGCGTGGTGTTGTCGGTGGCGGCGCCGCTCTTAAGTTTTTGCTGTTGCATGCGGAGGGCATGGATGCGCGAAGTGACATAGTCGAGGACTGAGACGCGAATTTCCATTCCTTGGGTGAAAATTAGCATATTCCACCAGATTGTGAAACACTCAATAGGATTTCCTATTCTTCTCTGATCAACGCACCGATCATCAATGTATCCGGCAAGAGAGGAGCCAATCCAACGAGCAATCCGCCGAACCCGCACCCAATATCCACTACCTCGACGTCTTTCAACAATTTGCGCGCACCACTGAGGGTTGTCTTCGATGTGTCTGGGTCTATGAATGCGGGATAATGTGAGGACCAATCCATATGCGCCGGGCTTATAGGGCTTTTCATCGACTCGAGTTAGCTCAAGATACCTCCACATTTAACAGTCCATGGGGAAAGCTTCAGATAGACGCAATCGTCTCGAAGATATAACATGGAGTAGAATAGAAGCTATGACGGTACACATACTAGTCAAGGTTGTGATCGGAGAAGGGATTTGCATGCGCGCGCTGCCGAAAGAATTTCTTCTTTGGCAGCTTGATGTCGACGACCTCGGCATTGGGGCCCTGATTCGCATCGTACTGGTTCTGAAGGGTTTGACGGTATTCCTCGCGCTTTTGGCGCTTTGGAGGTGGGGTTGTCATGTTGGCGGGGGCTTGCGTGAAGTGTGAAGGAATGGATGCGAACAGTTGAGGTCGTCCTAACAGAGGAATTTGCGCGGGTCTCTCTCCCCCCACTCCACTCCGCCCAGACCAACCTGGTTGCTTATCAGTGAACTGCTTCCTCTTCTGATCTTCTTTATTTCTCCAGGTTTACTCCCCGCGATTCACTTTCACTATCGATAGCCTGAGTCTATCGTTACTTTCGATTGAAGTGAAACTAGCCAACATGACAACGACCGCACCGTTCCAATTTCCTCCAACATACAACTTCCCGCCCTTCTTCACCCCGCAACCGAATAGCAACACCCGCCTCTCACAGCTTGAAAAATGGTCTTCTCTAATCCAAGCATGGTGCCGACATCATCGCCAATATCGCCTTTCTCTGGTCGATGCCATAGAAAGCCCACTCTTCCACAACGCCACCTTGCGCAAGCGTCTCGATCTCGCGGCAGCCCGCGACGTGCTGGAATGGATGACCAAGAGCGAGGAAGAGGGAGGGGGTGGAAGGCGGGCAGAATGGATCGACGCAAGTGCAGGAGGGAACGTGGTACCAAAATCGATCGCGTATATCTGGTGGAGAAGACCGGAGGAGTGGGCGGATCTCATTGTAGATTGGGTTGAGAACACTGGCCAGCGTGGGGCTGTGTTGACGGTCTACGAGTTGGTACAGGGCGAAGCGACAGTGTCGCAAGGTAAGATTTCTCTTGGATTGACTTGATTCGACACTGGGGTCTATGAATGCTGATTGCCCGCAGAGTTTCATGGGATGGATACGGATGTCATGATGAAAACGCTGAATATTCTCGTCAAGAGGGGGAAGATTCAGATCTTTGGCAACGAAGGCGAAGAAGGTGTCAAATTCTTCTAAAGACAGATTCTGGATGTTTGTTTCTATGGATCATGGCTATTCGTGACAAAATAATGCTCCGAGGCAGGGCCGACACTCGACCCTGGTCGTCGATATTTCTTTCAACAATGTACATTTGATGGTCTCTCACGGGGCCCAACTCATTAATTCGATAGATACCCTGGACATATCTTATGTTCCGCCTCAGCTTTAATCATCAGCATCTTGCACCATATCCTCGTTAACCTCATACTCCTCTGCCCCACGCAGCTCCTGCGACATGGCCATGTCAAGAAGCCAATCCACACGAACGATCCGGGGGGTCTTCTTAATATCACCGGCCACCTGGCGGAATCGAGGCCAAAGCCGAGCGTGCTTTGGCTCGGTGGAGCTGAGGAGGAATACCTCATTTGATGCAGGCTCGTCATCCTCTATATCACTTTCCTCGTCGTCGCTCTCCTCGCGCCGAGAGTGACCTGCGAGGGCGAGTCGGCCCCGGAAGAGCAGGCATTCACCTCCATTCGCGTCGACGATAGACTTGAATGCATCAAACCCGCCGCGGATATCCTCAATGCAATAAATGCGGTACCCATTCAAGAGTTTATTCTTGTTCCTCTTGGCATTATCCGCCGCCTTGTTCAGGGAAATTTTGAACTTCGCCTCGGCCGCCTTGTCCACAAGTGGGAAATCTGCTGGATCGAGAAGTTTGTCCTGCTGCAGGCAGCTAGTCACAAAATCTGTATTTACAATCACTGGCGCATATGCCAGAGCATTCACAAACTTTGTGGTTCGCAGGATTGTGGGTGCTGCAAGATGTGTACATCGACGAGCGTCTTGCACGAGCATGATACCCAGATCCCGAAGGTGACGCTGTAAATATGTGAGCATGTCTGCCAATATTATCCCCGAGCTTCTGATATAGTGCATGCATACCTTGTCTGCATCTTCTTTTTTCTCAGTTCCCTTTCCGACCCACCTCTGGTAGCCTGTGATTAACAGGTGCATGCTGATCGGTGGTCGGGTCCTCTTTTGCCGCTTGGAATCCGTGGCTTGCTCGCCATCGCTCTCATCATGTGGCTCTGCAGAACGACGTTTCTTGGGGTTATTTGTTAGTTTGATACGGTCTTCATCGGACACACGTCTTCCACCGTAGATAACACCCCCGACACGCTTTCTCTCCTTTTCGTAGAGAGCAAGATCGGGGGCGTATTCATGTAAACGTGCAGTAGCTGCGTCTTTGGACTTTCGACTGCTGGTAGAGGAAGGTGTTTCATTTTCCTTGTTTTCAGGAACGAGACGTGCCCGCGCTGGAGTTTCAAGCGTTTGCTTATTTGATGAACGGCGAGACGCTTTTTTGGTGGCCTGTGGGGTAGCTTGTGTCACCTCCGACGAATCGTTCTCAGCTTCTTCGGACTGTCTATCCACGGATTGCGTTGTTGTGTTCTGGTCTTTGATTTGCATGGCTCGCCCAGAATCGACGTGCTCCTCATCTGTCATGGAATAGAAAACCCGTTTCAAAACAGCGGGATCCAACATTTTCTGACCCACAACATCACTCAAATTGGTGCGCAGAGGGAAATGGCTGTACCGTGGGTTAGAGACTGGTTGTTCCTTCCATTGAGCATAGCTATCCTCCAGCCACAAGTGATTGACGACCTGGAGTCCCCACTCCCTGGCCGCGTTGCACTTTTCGCTGTTTCCATGTGCCGTGATCAAATGCGTATTCTCCTGTCTTAGAGTCTTCGTACACTCCGCACCAGACGCCTCAATTAAGTTCTCGAGGTAGATTCTTGCCTCACCAACATAATTGGAAAGACTAATCTTTAGCCCCTCAAACCCTGGGATGGGTGTTTGAGAGACTGGGTAGTGTAACGGTCGGCTGAGAGGACGGGTATATGTGTTAAATGTCATCAGATAATAGAGCCATGCCAAATTACCGACTACTTTATCCAATCGAGAAGCAGTCCGGTATACCAATCCTTCTCGGAATCGACAGACGACCCAATCTGCCTCGTTGACAAAGCCCGTCACGGTGGCACCGCCCTGCTGGAGAACAGCCTCAATGGATTGTAGTAGATGTGAACCGATCCCCAGATCTGATGAGAGCATAACACGCTTTCCTTGGAAAACCGTCGGTTTATTGGGAGTGCTGCTCGGGGTCGGCATAGCCCGCGGTGCGGGGGTTGAAGCGCCGGCCACATCCTTATTTTCGTTCCAGCGGATGGGGTCCTCAGGGCCCGCGCGTAGAATCTCAGGGTCTGGGAGCATATATGGTCTTTCAGGAATGCGGTGGCCAAGCTTTAAGCAATCATCAAACCTGTTCACATTAATTAGTTCAGTTTTCAATTGTTTCAGAGCCCTGAGAGAAGACTGACCAGTGAGGCAAGACGATCTTGATGCGCATCGCTTTAGCTTTCACGATACGGGCTTTATCAGAATCGGCCGTCAAGTCGACCAGGTGAGTTACCATGGCGCTAACTCGAGGGTTATAGAGGCCACCCTTGGCTAGTACTCCGCCAATAATGGCATCTTTATCACCCTCGGGGATATCTCCGCAGGTCACAACCACATCGTTCAAGAACAGACGGGGGTCAGGACTATGCTGGCGCGGATTTGCGAGTTTCCGTTTTGACAACGAAGTATGGATCCAGCCCGGCTTGACAACTGGGATTAAGGCGTTTGAAAAGTAGTCGTAGGACTGAAAGTTTATGGTGCTAGACACGATATGAGTGCATTCGATAGTGTCCGTTTTCTCGGGACTGCTTTCGTGAATCGAAGGTTCGCCGCCGTTTTCCTCGATGACTGCTGCGAGCTAAAAAGAGAAATGAATGGTAAGTTTGGGATCACTGCGCGCTTTGATTCGAATCAAGAAAAGAAAAGTAAGAGTACCTGTTCGGCTGTCTCGAGGGGAAGGTCGGGAGAGCAGATGATAAAGATACGACATTGCTCAAAGAGCCTGGGCGCTTCATTCGTCGCCATGGCGGCAAATCGGCGATGTCGCAGTGATGAGGGTGGGTTATGGTTGTCTGTTGTCTGTTATCAGTCTTGGAAGGTTCGCGAACGCGAAAGGCGCGCGTGTTTGACCGACGCCAGGTCACGTGGTCGGAGTAGAGCATAGAAATCAACAATCGCATATCAACTAAGAGGCGGAGTTCTCTATAGTAGAAGTAGTCCTTTGCGAATCAGGCTTGAGAAGAAGAGATCAATCGTCCGATTGGTTTCCAAGATGCTAATCATCCCTTGGTGGTGTGAAAGTGAACTGCTAACAATAGGTCTGATCATCTACAACTAGGAGTCTCAGTAAGCCGGTGAAACTCATCTTCACATCCTCATTTCCTCAATTTTAGAATATCAATGAACAGAGCAGTGATAGTCGATAGACAGGACCTCTCTAATTGTTATGCGCCAAACTGCGCTGTCAAAAGCGAGTTTGTCGCGTGGGGCAGCCCCGGTAGTTCTGAAGGGCAAATGGGGTATGTGGAGTGCGCCGCCAAAAGGGCCTCGGCTCATCCGCGCCCGTCGGCAAGTAAACCCCGTCTGATATTCCGGGGCCAGAAGCGATCTGCTCAGTGCCCATTTCCACCTCTCACTTCCATTTTGAAGGGTTATTTCGACTCACCTACTCAACCATGGAGTCCTCAACTTTTCGTATTGTTGAACATGTGGTGCCTGGCCAGCATATTCGCGAGTACCCCGGCGCCACGGCCAACAGCCAGGAGGAACCTTTGAACCTGGCCGTGAAACAATACATCCCTCTCGACAATCCTAACCCGCAACCGGGCGATGTGACCATTCTAGCAGCGCATGCAAATGGGTTTCCCAAGGTATGACAGACAGACTACATGTTTCTGCGACAAGCTCCGAACGACATCATCACATGAAGAGCTGGATAACGGATGATTTGATATAGAGAACTAATGTTCGAACAGGAACTGTACGAGCCTCTGTGGGAGGAAATTCATGCAAGATCCAAAGAAGCCGGATTCCGTATTCGCAGTATCTGGATGGCCGATGTGGCATGGCAAGGCGAGAGCAGCGTGCTGAATGAACATATCCTGGGTAATGATCGTATGTAACCCTGGACCCACGGTCTCCTCACATATACTGGAGATACTCATAACTATTGACAGCGAGTTGGTTCGATCACCCCCGAGACCTTCTCCACTTGGTCAATGTTAAACGAGCAGAGATGCCACGACCTATCGTCGGCATTGGCCACAGCTTCGGTGGCGCACACCTGTCAGTATCTGACGTCGCTGTAACCGCGCCCTAGCATTTTCGCGATAACTGACTCATTTCATCTCTAGCACTCAATTAAGCTTGATGCATCCCCGGCTGCTCCATTCTTTGGTACTACTTGACCCGGTGGTCCAGCGACAAACTACCCAGCTTGACGGATTCAGCCTCGAAGAAAGGAAGAAAGCAATTGCAAAGACTACTCAGCTTTCTACCTACAGAAAAGACCTCTGGCCCTCGCGACAAGCCGCAGAAGAAGGATTCCAACGCAGTCCTTTCTACCAGGCATGGGATCCTCGAGTACTCAAACGTTGGGTTAAGTATGGGTTGCGCGATCTCCCCACCCTTCACCACCCTCTCAACGACAAGACTGTCACGGATAAGCATAATACCCCTGTTACACTGCGCACTCCGCTTCACCATGAAGTCTTCACCTTCTCACGACCAAATTACAACCACATTCCGGGCAGCGGCAAGCCTGTGAACCGGGTTACGCATCCAGATCTGGACGCAGACCGACCGGAATCGTATCCTTTCTATCGACCTGAGCCGGCGCGCATCTTTGAACAGCTGCCATATCTCCGCCCAAGCGTGCTTTACATCTTCGCCGGCAAGTCCGATATGTGCTTACCATGGATGATGGCTGATAAGCTCACCCACACGGGCGTTGGTCTCGGTGGTAGCGGTGGTGTCGCTGCAGGACGGGTGCGAGATGTATTGCTCAAAGATAAGGGCCACTTGCTTGCCCAAGAGGCAGTCAATGAGTGTGCCGATGCTGCTGTTTGCTGGCTAGCTCCAGAGCTCCGTCGCTGGAGGGATGAAGAAGAAAGCTTCTGGACCGAGTGGAATAAAAAGTCTAAGTTGGAAAAAGTCAGCATTGATGCGGAGTGGCGCAAGCATGTTCCTGCGGCACCACGGAGGCCAAAGAAGGCCGATACCACGAAGTCCGAGTCAAAGCTTTAAGAGAAAAGATCACCATGGACATACAAGACCGGTCTGGCCATCTAGACTCTCTTGGATTACTCTACAGATTTAGCGCTAGAGGCTGCTTAGAGAATACAAGTGGCAGTTTTCACTGACATATGAAAGAGCTACATTGATGGTACATCGCAAAAAACTTGGTTACACAACTTTTTGGCTCTTTCTATTTCAATTTTGTACCATAAGAATGTGAATACAGTAGAACCAAGGAAACCGGTCAAAGTCAGATCAAAGGGAGCAACAACCAGAACCAAGAGTCCTCCTACTCCGGTCTATAACAGCAGCCGTGCGCCATGTTATCTCCTACGCAAACAACGAGGTATATCTAAGATCAGCGAGTTTTTTCCGTCACCAGGACGTAGGATTTCAGGTAGCTCCAATGGGGAACCAAACACTCCTCAGCCAGCAATGGTGTTAAAAATGGAAAAAGAAGCCGGGGGATTCAAGAGCGCCGGGGGCAAGATTCATTCCCCGGGGTTCCACCATCAACTTTCTCAGTTTAGTAGCAACAAATGACAGCCGATGAAATAAATAAGCCGTGCTTTTGGGATCAAGTGGACTTTTTAGCTCGAGACACTCCATTTTCGGACACTGGAGTGGTGCGAATCACTTCAGGGATATGCCAGACACGCGCCCAGCGCACATGGTATTCGTCCTGTTTGTTGTTGAGGCAGTGTCGCAGCCAGATGCCCCAGATGATGTACATATATGCACCGATTCCGGTCATGATGTGCCTATGAAACAGATTAAATGTTGACCAAGAAAAGCTTAACGCATGATTGCACGTACCACCATCCGTGTCCTTCTAAGAAGATACCCCATGGCAAACCCACCGAGTGGCGCCATCGACGGATCTGGGGGCAGAACTCGTTGTCTAGGAACCAAATGAAGAATCCACCAAGGAACATACTAAGACCGTAGCCAACCATGAGCCACATGGTCTTGAGAGTCTTCAGATCGCGCACATTCTCGTAGTGCTGGTGCTCTTTCGTGGGAACTGGCAGGCCCTTCTTCTGGCGTTCTAGGCGATCTTCCTCGCGCGAGTGGCGCCACTTCGGACGTAAGGTAGTCTCCATAGTGTGCATGCTTCGTAAGACAACGACAGTCGTGAGAATCGCATATGCATTTTGGTGGAACACTGGGTCTTGGAGGTAGTGGTAATAGAGTGTGATGAAGACCGCCAGGCTTGTGAGAGAAATAGCGAGGAACCAGCGCAACCCTGCAGAACGCCGGTATGAGAAAGAGGCATATGCCATCAAGCATGTCGTGTAGATCATAGACAGCTCATCGACTAGCTGCATGGGATCTGTTTGTAAAGTTGACAGTTAGTTATGTGACTGCAGCGCACATTAATGAACTTCACGAGGGTGGGAGTCGCTCGTATCACACTATCGGAAAAAGTCCAAAAACGAAGAGAAGAGGAAGAAGATGCGTACATTTGAGGGTGGAGTGGAAGAGGAAACTTCCAGTGCCGACCACGAGATAGCCCCAAAGAGCGACAGAGAAGATGTGATCATGCTGATTGCGCCGACAGCTGAGAAGACCCTTGATACCTAGCCACATAAATAAGAGATTGGTGAAAGCGTTCACAATCTCAGCAGAGTAGACGGTAACATAGTAGTCCTAACAGAAGGTCAGCATGGTGGTCCGGAGCCTCCGGTAGAGCTCCAGTCTGGAGTAGAATCAAGATACCTCTTCGCACCAGTTCAGAGTGGATGTGACAGGGCTCCAGAAGCCAGGCTTTGCAGCCGGATATGGGATATGAGGTAGAGGCCACCGCATGGTGAAGGTGTCTTCAAGGAGGTGAAGAGGAAGATGCTTGAGGACGGCGCAAGTCTAAGTGGTTGGCCCATGACGTCGCATTCCACTTGCTCAATTGGCGATCGCTGATTGGCGCCAGCTGCCCTCTCCGCGAGATGCCGGTTGTAGTGTACTTGAGACATTGGAGTATATTGTATTTATATTATATCTTATAGATGATATAAATAGTATAATATATCATCTATATAAGCTATAGTATGTGTATATAGATATACGATTACAAGTTGACTTAATGGACGGCGTAGATCACTCGTAGATCAACTGTTATATCCATAGTTAGTTACCCTATGGTAGGTATACTACTAACTATTAGTACCTCAGTCATATAACTCCTATTTACATTTTACAGTAAAATCCGTCTAATTTCCGTAGTATTTTCCATACATATTTCATGTTTTATTTAACATCTGCGGAATATCTCAGATGTGTAGCTTATCGCGGATGCCGAGGTCGACCCGACCCGATGACTTCACCAAACTTCAACGTTCCCCGTCCTCACGAGCGGTCAGCCTTCAACCTTCAACCTTCAGCCTCCACTATCAACTCTCAACTTTCAACCCTCACAGGTCTTGGGCCACCATAAAGACCGCTATTTTTGTCTCACTCCTGTCTTGAGTACTCACCCGACTTAAATACTGATATTCCCTCCCCGCATCCTCGCCGTATGCGGCGATTCGGAAAACTTCATTCCTAACGTCTGTTTCAACTCCGACTCCGATGCGATCCATTCAACAGTCCAATCCCTTACAGCTAGTTATATCTTGTCACGTCAATCCACGATCGTTGGGTGACATTCCGCGCGGAAGCCGGTGTCGGAGCCATGTCGAATAATAGCGCCTTAGTGCCCCAGGTTAAGACTGGTACCTCCAAATGTACGTCCGCTGCAAGCCCTCGCGCATGATCACCATGCATTGCCCCCCACGCTAACACCGACCCCGATTATAGCATCCAAAACAGTGTTTCATTTCACTGCCGGCCTCTGCTCTGGCCTTACCTCTTCTATCCTCCTCCAACCCGCCGACCTCCTCAAAACTCGAGTCCAGCAGTCCGGACACGGTGCCACCCTCCTTCCTACCCTCAAGACAATACTCTCCTCTCCACATCCCATCCGCTCATTATGGCGCGGCACATTACCATCAGCCCTCCGTACAGGTTTCGGCTCGGCCCTTTACTTCACCAGCCTTAATGCCCTGCGGCAAACAGTCGCTCAAGCGAACACCCACGCCGTTCTAGCCAGTCCAACCGCAGCCAAATCTTCCTCCGCCCTCCCCAAACTCTCCAATACTGCCAACCTGGCCACGGGCGCCATCGCCCGGGTCGCAGCCGGCTTCGTCATGATGCCCGTCACTGTACTCAAAGTGCGCTACGAATCCGATTACTACGCCTACCGCAGTTTGGTGAGTGCCGGCCGCGATATCGTGCGCACGGAAGGTCTACGCGGCCTTTTCGCAGGATTTGGCGCAACCGCCGCTCGTGACGCTCCTTATGCGGGAATCTACGTGCTATTTTACGAGCAGCTGAAACGGCGACTTGCGAGCATGACCTCAAAAGAGCCAAGTAGCGGCGACGAGTCTCAAAGAGCAACGGCTACATCATCATCTCCGTCTATCAATTTCGTGTCTGGCGCTACCGCAGCCGGTCTTGCTACCGCCATCACAAACCCCTTCGATGCAGTTAAAACCCGCCTGCAGCTTATGCCCGCCAAGTACGGGAACATGGTCCGAGCTACTCGCATGATGATCCATGAAGATGGTATGCGCAGTCTCTTTGGAGGCTTGGGGCTGAGGATGGCTCGGAAAGCGTTAAGCTCGGCTCTAGCTTGGACCGTCTATGAGGAGCTCATTCTCCGCGCAGAGACGCGATGGGCGGCAAAGCATGAGATGCCTCTATGATCTCTATATTTCTGCTTGCAATAGACATTCTTCTTCTTGTATTAACAACTTACAATCTCAACTCCAGCCTGCGGTTTGTATCCACGAGCTGCGGATATTGCATTTGGCGTTAATGTTAAAGATGGTCTCTTTTTTGCTTTCGATTCCTTCAAGACATGAACTGAACTGCATTTGTGTTTGCTTATTGAAACGTCTGGCCATAGAGCCTTGCTGGAGATCTATAATGCAAAAAAGAATAATCCGGAATTTAAATAGCAAGGACGATGTTTGAATAAATAGGACGGAATGGGCGTATGATGCGATTGACATGACATACAAAGAAAGACAACAGAAGGACAATAAAAAAAAGTCATCAACTCATGTCTCGTAACTGTACTACAGTAGTGACGACCAGTTCCAAACGATCCTAACCCAAAGAAACAAATAACGCAACAACGGAATAAAAAAGCAGTTTGGTCTGGGTCTCATAAAGGTGGCATAAAGCCTGAAAGGAATAGAAAAGAAAGGAGTAGAAAAGACAACAGAGTGAGTAACAAACCAAGCCCTCATAAGCAGGAACTAGGATGAAATCACACTCTGGGCGAGTAAATAGAATGGGGGAAAAGAAATGGAGAGGTTCAAGCGCGATAGGCGGTATTTACCACCCTGAGACGCGCAACCGCCGACCAGGGCTCTTCTTCCGCACCAGGTACATTTTGTCCTTGTTGCGGTCGTTAACCTTGAGTTCTGTCGTAGAGCTCGAGGTCTGGGCAATGACCTTGCCCTCGCGAATTCGGCGACTATGCTCGAAGAGTTGTTCCTGGAAGTCTTCGGTGACCCATTTTTTGATGATGATGTAGTTGGTGTCGCGCTATAGAGAGTTAGTATTGACAGATTCAGATCAATTATATTTATATAGGGCTGCTAGCTCACCTCATCCCAGTCCCAGGGCAGATTATACGCCATCAAGGTTTCGGGGAGCAAGTGCTTACGGTGAACCTAATTAGCGTTAGGGTTAGCCGAGTGTGAGTAGTCAACATTCGATACAATTCATACCTTGATCCATGTGGTTTTGGTCGACTCCTCGACGGGTCCGAGCCTGTGAGAGTGACCGTGTTCCTCGTGCTTTTCGTGCTTTTCGTGTTTCTTGTGCTCCTCTCTCTTCTCCTTGTTGAGCATCTTTTCGATCTCCTCCTCGCTATACCCGAATTCGTGACGCAGACGGTCACGGAATTCTTTGTCCTTCTTCTCCTTCTCTTCCTTCGCCTTCTGCTTGGCTTTTTCCTCTTCAATTTTCCATTCCTCAACCGCCTGTTTCTTCATGGCGATCTCCTTCGCCTTTTTCTCTTGCGCTTCCTTTAAGGCGAGAGCCTCTTCCTCAAGAATTTCCTTCTTGAGCTTTTCACGTTCTTCACGCTCCTCTTTCTCTCGGGCCATCTCCTTGAGCTTTTGCTGCTCGATCTTTTCCTTCAACTCCTTGCGATCGGCAGCCTCCTTTTCCGCTTCCTCGAATCGTTTGAGGCGCCATTCATGCTCGGCCTTGCGGCGTTCTTCGGCGTTGTGAGTTTCCTCCTCAAACTTCTTGAGACGCCACTCGGCATCGGCTTTACGACGCTCTTCTTCCAGACGAGTTTCTTCCTCGAACTTCTTGAGACGCCACTGGGCATTGGCTCGGCGCTGCTCCTCTTCACTGCGCGACTTGCGTTCTTGTCGCTCCAGCTTGCGCAACCGTTCACTGATCTCCTCTTCATACCACGCCTCCTCGTCGCGGTGATGCCGTAGCTCACGGGAGTCTCGTGGAGCCTCAGCACGTTCACGGTGTCTCTCCAGTTCACGCTCCAGTCTCTCGATCTCCTGCTGCTGCTTAAGGAGCTCGAGGTCCTGGCGGTTATCGTTCCGCTCGAGGAGGCGCTGGCCCACCACCAGATCATAGTCCCGGTGGAATGGGGAGGCCTCGCGGGAGATACCACTAGCTGCGCGACGGCGGGTCTGGACGAAGTCTTCCTCATCAAAGTCATCGACAATCTTCGACTGCTTCATCTTCGGCTTGCTGCTGCTGGTGTTGTTTGAGCGCTGCGCTTGCTCGTTGACGATCATGACGGCGGGTGTCGAGTCGCGCTCACGACGACGACCCCCGCCCGTCGAGGCCGAACGGTAAACCCGTGTGGCTTGCGTTGTGGGCTGGAGGAAGGCCTGGGCAACCTCAGGGCGACGGTGGCGTGAGATAGAGCGCCGGCGAAACGAGGTGCGACCTTTGCGGCCAGCGATCGAGACGTCGGTCTCGGAGAAGTCCGACTCGTCGGACTCGAAAATGAATTCTTGCGGCATTTTGGACGGTATTGTTGGAGAATAAGAAGGTGGCGTCGTGCTGGTGCTAATTATCGGTCCTGGTTGAGCGGCCTAAGCACCTGAGCACGCGGGGGTGTACTCTGGGAAAGGGAAAACGAAGATAGTGGGGGAGGGGGAGGGGGAGGGGGAGGGCAAAAGAAAAGAAAAGCCCCTTAAAGAGATTTGAAAAGAAGAGGGAAAAATAAGAATAGAAAATGTCGAACTAGGTGGGTAGTAAGCGCCAGAAAATACGAGATTTGTATTGGAGATCGACACACGGCGGGGTGAAGGAGGAAGAGGAAGAGGGAGAGGCAGAAGGAGGGGGGCTGGAAAAAAGAGCAGAAGCAGAGTCCAGGCGGTATTTATTCGGGACTAAGGAGAGTCATCGAGTATATTCAGCCTCATCATCTGTCAGATCGTCGTGCTGGAATCTTCGTGCATTCTTCTATTGCTCCATGCCCCGCTTGATAGTCTTGCACTGAGGGGTATGCCATCATACATACTAGTTATCTCTGTATACTCTATACTCTATACTCTATATCGATCCTCTCTCTCTCCTTCTCCTTCTACCACCAGTGACACTATTCTCTATTCTTTCAAGCAATTTCTCTGTTTCGAAGTGCTCATTGATCAGTGAAACCAACCCGTCCTCTGCTTCCAGGGTTTCGGGCATAACATCATCGTCTCCAGCCACCGCTGCAAGGCCGCGGGGCTCCACTCTTGGGCCAACGTCGTACATTAGGGCGTTACAGAACCTTTGCCAAGTTGCGGACATTTTGTGGCATCTAGATGCGAAGCCATCACTGATCTCAAAATAGCCAGTCGCAGATTCTTGCCCGTTAAGCCTTTCCACTCGGCGCTTGCAGCCCTAGTCAGCGCCTCTTGAGACCAACCGGACAGTTCCCCTCTGGTTTTTTTTTTTTTTTTTTTTCGTTCTCTTTTTTGCATTCTCAGAATGAATCTCGTTCAACCCCTGTAACTGTTTGGGTACAAAAGAAAAGTCCTTGGGCGGATGTTTTAAGATGAGAAGGAGTTGGGCAGTGAGGAGTGATAAGTGAGAAGTGGCAGAGAAACCAAGGAACGCGGTCGGGTGTTCCCGTGAGACCCAAAGGGACGACCATCCCCCCGTGACTGTGGCGCATGCCCTAAACTACAGGTCCTGAGGTCCAGGTCCAGATCCAGTCTTAGATATCACGCGCACTCTCAGCTGTAACAGTCAAGTTCCTGGCTGCAACCACCGCACACCCCACCACATCCCCTCCAACTGCCGACCACCGTTGACCCCACGGCTCGCCCCCGTTCGGGGTTGCTGCCCGTCGCCAGTCTATCAGGTACTGCAGCGACTGCACGAGCTGTGACACGCCGCGCAGACGCAGCACCTGCGTGGTGTGGTCGTCCACGCTCAACGCGAGCTGCAGCAGATCGTGCCGATCTTGATCCCACCGCATGATCCCATTCGGGATCAGGATGCGCCCCTTAGTGCAGGGTGCTTCGCGCGCGGCTTGGTCAAGCACGGCCGATCCAAAGTCCATCGCTTCGCTAGCGTACACAATATGAAACTCTCCTCCGCTATGCGCGAGGACAACCAGTTCTGGGCGGTACATCGAGTTTCCCACATCGCAAATGCCGTCCATATGGGTGCGTGGGAATCCGACCCAAAGCGAGATATCCGGGTCAGATTCGTGTACCTGGATGAAGTTGGTGCCACCGCGCATTTGGCCTTGAACGTCGGGCTGGTTGTGGATCATTTGGCTGGGGAGTTCTTGCTTAAAGGACCAGTCGCAGTGGCCGTGACGCAAATGGCAGCGCAAAATGCGGAGAGGCTGCAGGCTGTAGACGAAACTCAGGTGGTGGCTAGGCTGGCGAAAAGAAGAGAGATCAGTGTGGAAGAAGGGCGCCCAATTCTTCTCCTCTTTTCTTTGTACTTCACCACGGATCGTGAAGGGCTTGGTGAAATTTGTGAATGGCCGATGCACCCACATTGCCCGGCGCCCATCCACTTTTTCAGAGAGCATGTTGAAAATTATAACTGGTTCGGCGCCAGGCATGCCATCTTCGAGGATAACTCGCGGATCTTCGGGTCCGATGAAAGTACCACCCTCATGCCAGACAGTGGGGATATCAAGGAAGCGAGGGAAAGTAATGGGCTCCTCGTCCCAGTCTAGCGTATAGTTGTCCAAGTGGTTCCATAAGGCATCGAAGATACGACCACGCAGGAAACTAATTGTCGGTTCGGCCAGAGTTCCCGAGGGATAGTAAATCACTCGAGTGACGACGAAATAGACTTCATGCTCGGGAAGCCAAACACCTGAACCAGCCAGCTCGGCCCAATTCTCTGCCACAAAGTCTTTGAAGGGCAAGGTCTCGCTCTGCAATGCTTTGTTTACTTCCGGGTAACCCTGCAGGCTTTCCACTGCCTGCGTTAGGTTATCCTGCAATAAAAAGCTCGGAAGCACCCCCAACGTGGCTGTGTGCTGGCGCCCTTCACAGTCTGGCGTAGATCGAGGTCTCCCATCATTCTGGAACCCCCGAACAGCCAATCGCTCGAAATCCGGCTTCGCCGCCAGGGACTTTACAGCGGAGATGTAGCGGTCAACCGATCCTGGAGCAAGAACAGGGGTCTGGATGGTTAGTTGAGATGTTCAACGTCATTTTTCAACACTAGATGGTCCCCCCTACCTGGACTGGTGCGAAGTGTAGATAATTTTTCAAAAGCCAAAACGCAATAATGACGCCAATGGCGCTCGCCAGGATATGGCGGAGTGGCCGGGGTTTGTGCCACATCGTCCAATGAAGGCTTTCCTGGGGGCTAGGGCTGAACTAGCTCCTGGACATCTTGCAGTGGAGATGCAAGCTAGTAATATGCAGTAAAAGTAGCGAAAAAAAGAAAGAAGGAGCTGGATATTTGGGTGATCCACTAGTTAATATAAGGGATGCTGATTACTTGCCATAGATACCGTTTCTCATGCCCGAAATAGCCAAATAGACACATGAAGGTGGTTCCTAGTGGCCGGTTATGGAAAATCCCTTGTGGGAAGAGTAAAATATCTGATTTTCTATTCGTTGACAGTTCTGCATTCCTGAAACAATCCCATTCGCAGACGTTGGAATGTGTCAAAAGAGGCCTTCTGCGTGCGGGCATTCCACCATATGCGGGTACTCCCCGCTCGGCCCCACTGGCTGTCAATATCGGCTTGGTCAATATCGAGGGCATCTAAGATCACCGAATACTCGGTAGAGATGTTCCCAAAGGCACTGGTGACTGGTATGGACTAATATTCTTTGTTTTCTTTCTTTTTTTATATTTTGCACACAATCAAGCCTCAAAAACTCCTGGGTATCCATGTCACCCGTACAGGGCCGTTGCCATAGCGGAAACGCATAAAGATGATTCAGAAAAGGTTCGATAACCCTTTCATCGTCTCATATTCATCGGGTGTATTTTTCTTGGCTTTGAGCTTTTCATTGGCAGTGCGCTCTTGCTACCATAGGGAAGCTTGTCAAATCCTATCGGAACTCAGGTCATAGTCATCCGCACCGATAGCATGTGTTCAAAGGACCTTGAACATAGAACAATGACCTCACTTTTCCTCGAATTCTCATTTCAAATAAGCGCTTTTCTCAGTGCATAACTGCCCCAGCCAACATAGTCATCGACTCTTTCAACTGCTTCATGCCTTGCCTCCAGACTTGAGAATCTGTTCCAGATTCGCCCGACTGTTTTTGTGTGTGGTCTCGTGGTATTCCAACTTTTTCTCTAGGTTGGTGATCTCTGTGGATGCTTCGGAGCTCTCGCGGGTGAGACGCTTGTTGACGGTATTAATGGGGACATTGACAAACCTAAATGTGTCATATTATTAGTTTTGCCAAACAGGAAGAATTCAAAAAGGTAGACCTAAGAGGTCCGGCAAGGAAAGATAGAGAGGGAAACATACATCTTCCCCACACCTTCGTACACCCTTGTTTCTGAGGGCAATTCAGACAATTCTTTGGAGGTAAGCTGCAGCATACGGATATCACGTTGCCTGGCGGTCATTTGTGCTTTGGTGATACCGATCTGCTGTTGTGAAGCAAGGGCGCGGGTCTCGATTTCTTGCAGAAGCTATGGCCGCGTTTGTTAGCATCCACCTTGGTGTAAAATCACCGAGCGGGATGACTGCTAAGCTTTATTCGACTCGGAAGTATTCGATGCTTACCTTCTGCAAGGCCTCGTTGGGAATCGACATCTTGCTTGGTAGGAAAGGGGTTGTTTGGTATAGCTTTTGACTTTGTGAAGAGGGGGAGGGGCGCGGGGCAGGGATATGGGAGGATGGGCAGTTTGTCGAAATGAGTCCACGTTTTTCCCTGAGATATTTCGAGGTCGTGAGTGTTTAAACTCGATGAGATGTGATCGCAGCAATGCAAGAATTCAGAGAATCAAATGTCGACGTCGACGTCCCAGTCTGGTCGCTTTGGCGGGCCTGTGGGCGGTGGGCTGGACTGAGGGCGGTGAGTGTGTTTGGGTCGGACTTAGGGCAAGGTGCAGATCTGGCGACTGCTGTACTACAAACCGACGATCTTCTTACTTGGCAATGTTTGTGCCTGGTCTTGATGCTTGAGCCCTGCTGTCGATTTAGCTAATTTAAGATACTGGCTGAGCCTACCTCTGTAAATTACTGTATTACTATATTCCATCCAGTACTGGTGCCGCAATCAAACACATTTGTCGTACAACTATGCTTGGCTCGAACTGATGGTCACAGAAACATGTCACCATGTGAAGAGCAATTCACAGTATTGATATTTCTCAAATAGTTGACAAACAACCATATTTATAATATTATCTCTCAAAACATATTATATATGACTAGTAGGTGGATCTAAGGGCTCTGTGGCTATCCAACAGCTGCTGTATGAACATAGAATAGCACCTATTTCACAGCAGCTACTGGACGTCTTGGTAATACATTAGTAGTGGCATGAACCAACTGCTGGAGTGATGTACAATAATTATTACTCAAGGTTAATAGATCTAGTGTGTGGAAAGTGCCTGTGAGTATTCCCTTGATTACTACATTCTGGCTGTAGAGCCCTGGCCCCTGGGGCTGGATCGGATAGTATTTCTTCGCGTCTATGAAAAACTTGAAGATATCTTTGAGGCATGCCAAATTAGCAACTGGGCTTGGCCTTGATCATGATTCACATTTTACAAGGGACCCTAATAATATTTATTTGACGAATGTAAACTTGAAAAAAGAAACCCACTTTCGTTTCGAATCGTTTTAGGGAAAGTCTTTTCTTCAGAGAATAGACCAGGTAAGGACCCCAACATCTACAGCGTAATTACAAAGCGGAATCAGATTTAAGAACAAATTCAGACTGGATGTACATTTGCAGGACAACATACGCCACCCCGTCTGCAGCTTCAAATACTAGAAATCTAAAACGCAGAAACACCAATGTCCAAAACCCACTCAGAAATCTCAGCCCATGCCTAACACACCAAGCAGATAAAGATGTTCAAAATACCTTCCCAAAGTCATAAAGTCTTAGGAGATAATGAAAAAAGAGAGCACAATATCGGAAAGAAAGGAAACGTAAAAGAAAAAGCACCATAATCCTGACAGAAGACAGACTATTTGAGGAAAAAGAGATAAGGGGAATAGGAGGAAGAAACTGGAGGTAACAAAAATATGATAGTATGAAAGAAACAGTTAAACCAACCCATTGTCAAAGACGCCAAAGCACCCAAGCTCCCGGTTCCGTTCTGAACTTTGGTCCACAAAACCCACCGGCGTCATCAACATCTGAGACAAGCGGAGCTCAGCCGGCAAGTGAGTGTCGGATGGCCTCTCATTAGATGTCTCTTGTGATAGACTTTAATCTTTTCTTCGTGAATCATCCTTTATCATAGGAATCATGGGCATTATTTGCCTTCATATTTTAACAAAGATGAAGAGACTGAAGTACTCTCGTAATCCCAGGGTACTCCTCCCACATCCATGCCATGATACCCTCCCGCTGGGCTGGAGTGGCCTGAAATCGTGCTTTGTATGTATTTGTCATCTTCAAACCCCATCGAGTAGATATGAGATGGAGAGATGATGGTGCTTTCATGACAGACTTGAGAATCTTGACTGTACTGTAGTAGTTGTGGATCCATATGTCCACTGCCACTGGGGGGTGGGAAAGGCTGAGAAGATTGGCAGAGGTCATCATGGCTCCCGCCTGGAATCCCATTAATGCCACTGGGGATGTCGTTTGTGATAATGTCAGAATGTCCTTCGTCAAAGGGGTGCCCTTGCAGCATGCTGGGCTGAATGGTGGGGAGAGTGGTCGGGAGGCTATGTGAAGGAAAGCTAGTATTCCAGGCCGGTTCAAAGCATGGTGCCATGGTTGATCCGTATCCATGATCAAAGGGGCTTGACGCTCGATTGGAGAGCTCATAACTCTGTGTACGTCGATGCATTTGAGGGGGCGCCAATGAGAATTCAGGGTCGCCGAGATCCTCCCACTCGCGAGGACTGCCCATGTCATCAAGCCCCGAAACAGAACGTGAGACAGAACGTGGAGGAGTGAGCTCCGGTCGTCGAACAACTCCAGAGTCCTTCTTCGGCTGGAATTTATACCCAGGGAATGCGGCCGCATGGTTTGTTCGCTCAATACGCGCCAGCTCGTTGTATTTCTCTTTGAGTAGCGGCGTTTCAACCTGCCAGCTTGCCCCCATGGCCTTGGAAAGCTCCTGATGATTTTCCATACCTAAATACTCCTTGCACCGATCAGTATAGGCGGATCGATAGAGCATAAAGGCGTTCATTGGGCGAGCGACTTCCTTCTTTTCGTTCAACCGCCTATTTCTGGCTTCTTCAAGGCGATCTGGCGTTGGTCGGTTCACGTAGGCTTCCATGTCTCGAACCGGGATATTTGTAAATTCAGCAGTAATCTCAGATAGAGGTCCCGACATATTGATCTTTGTCTTTGCACCACTGACACTGTTTCTGTGTCTACGACCACGCTTCTCCCTTGGGGAGCGACCGGCCTTGACCTTTCCTTTGGTCGCTGCTTTGCGAACGGGTGACGGTGAATATGAAGGCGAAGCGGATTGAACTCTCATGGGGAGATCTGCCGGTATCATCGAGGGCGTGGTAACCTGATGATGGCCAGGCATTATTGGAATCTCAATTTTCAATTCCCGTCAGCATGGCAAAGCAAAATTCCTTGAAGCAAGGGAGCAGAACATACCGGATGTGAGGTGGGAACAGCCGGGTAATAGTGAGACGGAGGGCCATACATCTACTAATAATTAGAGGATATACTTCAAGGTTCATGTAGAATAACAAGAAAAACGGACAAAAGCAAAAGGGAGTGAGAGAGAGAAAGATAGAATGGGAACTCACCATCTGGGGAGGTGGGGTAGCTGAATGGAATTCATCAGGTATCTGAAAGTGATCCAAGCTGCTATCAATCATACCATATGTTGGTTGATAGGAAGGGTGAATTTCAAGAGACCTGTCGGAATTGAACTCTCCCTCTGAGATATGGGGTGGCGAGGGAGGAAGAGCACCAGGAAGATTGGTGATGGTCATGATGTGAGAAGTATGAACTGTAGATACAGTTCAGTTCTGTGAGGAGAACAAGAAAGAAAATGCGATGGAGATATCCGAGAATGTGGTACTGGGCCAATTCGCAAGAAAACCTTTCAGGCAGAGTGGATGGAGGAACGCCAGAGGAAAGATGATAGAAGAAGAGGAAGAGGGAATGAGAATGCTTGCGTCGTTGTTGTGGTGCGACTCAGAGAAGCGGTCTCGTATCTGAGATGAAAGAGAGCACCCGTTCTCAGACAAGCCGGCAAGGTGAAGGAACAAGTGAGACACGCAGCTCTTTTTGAGGCCCAACAATGAACGGGAAGATACCCGAGGAGGGACCAAAGAGAGATGAACTAAGAGGTAGGTATAGTTCGAGAGAAAGAGGTCCACCAAGCGGGGCCGGGTGAATAAATAATAAAATCAAGGTTCTCTGAATAAGAGAAAGGGGGGAAGGGTAAAGAAGAGAAGAAGATGGAGAGGAGCGAGGAGGGGGGTAGATTAATTATGCGACAGAGACCCGCGTTGATGCTTGCAAACAACCGCAAGAGGCTGAAACGGAAGAAGAGGAGTACGTGGGAGCTTGAATACAGTACGATGGCGTAGATCTATTTTGGCTGGGCGTATTATAGCGTGGTTTTTTGTTAATTACTGATTTATTTTTATTTTTATTTTTTAAAGTACTTAGAATATTTTATTCTATTTTTTGGACTTTATTTTTACATGACCGTCGCCTCTTTATTCTCATTTTCGCACTTGACCGAATCTGGGTGAGACCGTCTTGTATCATCGGAGTGTGGCACTTCTTTGATATAACCGTTCAACCGTCCCTACAATTGGTCTATTTTCTGTTTTCTTATTTTTTTGGTTGTCCTTTTTTCTCTTTCTTTTTTGGCATTTCCCTTTTTCTTCTGACATGCATTCCATTCTCTATTCTCCCCCCGATAATCATGGCTCAGCCATCTATGCCTCCTACGCTTTGTACTAATTATGGAGAGGATAGAGGGCATTGCCTCGATTGTGGAGAGTCCTTTCGGGCACTCTCATACAGGGCAAAGGATGATGAAAGGATTTAAACTGGGAATAATTGTAGGGAAAGGAGATAATAATATCTCATTTCTCTAACTAGACCCCATGAAATCAGGAGTAGTTCAAGTGTGAGAGAATGCCAAGAACCAACAACCATGAGAAGACCGATGGAAAAAAGAAAGAAGAAGAAAAAAAAAAAAGAGGACCCTCCCCAGCGACCCATTCTACGGCTTCCGCGAATATCATATGTCCAATGGGAACTTAAGAGGGGAAAGAGAGAGACCGGGGTCTGGAGGCGTATGAAATATTCGATCGCCTGTCAGTCAAGCTAACATGACCAATCTAAGCCTCTGCTCGGGGACAACCAGGGCCCTACGATTGGATCCGGTGTAAAGAGAGGGGTTGAAGGCGTCTACGCTATCAAAAGCAACCATGGGTGATAGACTAGCAAGCGACAGGAGAATGCAAGCTCCCTGATGGGGATTTGCATCAAAGCCAATTTGCCATCTACAATCTTCGCGTAACCTATCGCGGTGACTCTTGATTTGATTTCTATTCGGATTAGTAGGCAATGTCAGCTTTTACCTGTGCTGTTTTTGAATTTTCAATTCCGGAAGATCCTCATCTCGACGATCTCTCTAGCCGAACAGGGTGGAAAAGCTCGAGGAACGCCAAGAAACCGCACCAATGGCAACAGAAATGGCCCCCGAATAATTACAGCCTGCAAGACATTGCAACAAACGTCGGATGTTCCGAAGAAGAAACTGTAATTTGGTACAGTATCGGACTAGGAACTAGACCGTGCCGGCTCACACTGTTGATGGGGCCCCGTTTTCGAGGCACGGTTGATCATGAACCCTCTGTCATCCAAGCGCCAAACCAGAACCAGTAAACCAGTAAGCCTTCCATGATCTACTCCTTCGTAGATTCAGGTCTCCCCGGCCGCAGAAAGCGTTCCAGATCCACCACTTGATTGACATCTGACGGGCTTGTCCGTCTCTTTCTCCTCAACCATGGTTCCTGGCTGAGGCGGCCTATGATGGGGTAAACCGCACTTCACGAAGGAGAGGGGAAGCGTTCGGCCCGCTCGCTACTTACTTTACAGCAACCGGCCAATCCTCGGGGACGGCGATGAGTCCCCGCCATTGGGGAGAGGGGGGCAGGGCGAGCATGGGCCGTCTATCTCGGCTGTAGCTTGGGATATGTGGAGACGAGATGCGCCTGATCGACGTGGATCGATTCAGCCCCGTCACGACCCACCGACCCAGCACCAGATATGAGGTGATTGGACTAGCCCAGGGCATGGATGATGACTCCGGCCGGCCTGGGCTGGTGTCCTTCTGGGAGGCTTGTCCGCGTTTGGCCTTAGTTAGATTACCCGTTTGCCTATCCTAGCAATGACAAGACGAACGATATGTTGGATGGCTGTTTGAAGATCGCAATTGAGATCGAGCGGAATTTTCCGCTAGTTCACTGTTCCGCTATACATGTACCCATAATTTTGACACTATTCACAACTTGGACAAGCTCTGCCAAAGCGCCTCGACCCATGCCAATATTCGTCCGACAGAACAACCTCGACCAGACAGTCGCCGGCTATATGGCGTCTTGTCCACGAAACTACACCCTACTAATCTTCACTAATACATAACACTCTATTCCGTGGGATACCCTTCCGATTTACTGTTTTCTTTCCTCCGTGGGTGGTGCATGGCTTGCGGCGTCTATAGCACGTACTGGAGCGTTCGTCGAATAGGGGCTAGCATGAACCGATGTAGACTCGAGCTGACCAACCCCTGCATTACCCGAACCCCGAAAGTTAGTCTCCTACTCTATTGGGCATTGACTGGATGTCTTTGTCATTCTCCTTGCCCCAGGCTATATCAGGCGATGCTACTGACGAACGGGCAAGGATTGCGGTGAACCTGCAGCCAAATGAACAAACCCCTGGGGCCAGTTCGTGTATAACCACCGTAACATCGTATCTGGTGGCTTGCACATCTACGCCCGGCCACGTTTTTTATCCCAGTAATGCTTTGCCGCGTGAGATTTCTTTGTCTAGCCGACATTTGGGAGGGCAAGGATTGAGCGTCGCTGCCATGTGGCCCTGCAAGGATCGAAGGCGCAGTCGCAGGGCCCCTGCGGCGAAATGAGTGAGAGGCCCGGGGGGGAGGGCATTGGTGGGCTCAGGCCTTTCGACCCAGACTTCAACATCTATAACCCTACAAAATCCCCTCTCACTGGAGCAATTCAATTGGCAGCAAAGATCTTTCCACCGAGGACTCCCGTAAAAATGCATGTATCTTCGTCTCGAACAACCTTACTGTTCCTGAAGAAGACTCGTCTAGGTCCCCAGATCCCCGGATCTCGAGTTGGAACCAAAGCGAAATCCTCCAAAAATAGTGATTCTGAAAGACCCCAACAAAAGAATCCCTGCAATAGTCATCAGTCATATGATCCGAAGTAATTTGGGACTCGTTGTCCTAGCCCGTTCCAACGCCTTGGGAATATCCAACTGGGGTAGGTCCAATTATTCCAGTTCTTAGGATACTCCATTGATACATTATCTAGATCCCGAGTTTCTGTCATTCGAATGTAGTCTTCCAAGCATGAAGATCTTCAGAGACAGGTGGATCTTTCGGGGAGAACACTGTCAACATTGCGGGTCTGCCACGAGGTGACCGTCTTTGGAAAGACCCACTATATCATATTCGCCTCTTTGACCGCTGTCAATTCGTAGATTGGATGACACCATTGCTCGTTTGGTTCATTCCACTTCTTGTCAGCCTTTCTTGTTCGAGGCATATACAAAATAGGCACTGCCGTAGATCAATGGGCTGTCGCATTTGTCGGGTTTTGGCGGCGAGTCGGAGGTCTTACCGTCCAAGCGACGCGTGAACAACTGCTGGAGAATGTCACCGAGATGGACCTTGCAGGCCTACAAACTCAGGACTCTACCAATCCCGGTCTTGCCCCTCTCGGAGCTCCTTGGTCCCCGATGAACCATAGTTCGACTTCTTGAATGCTACTCACGGGCCCTAGCCCACCGTAATCTTCGAGGTTTACCCACCACCTGTCATATTCCCTTGATGTCTCGGGTAATCGGTTGTCGGTATATGCCAAGACTTTCAATGCAGTTCTCTATTTGCTGTGGTGAGCGAATGCTCTGTTCTATCTTCTTCTCCCCCAGTCCAGTGTTCCAATGAGATTTAGAAAAGTGGAACGGGGCAAAAACTGGCGCCACGCTTCAAGCTCTTTCAATTTGACCGCTTCTTTATCTGCAAAGTTCTTTCACAACTCAAACTCAATTCGAATTCTCCAAAAGTGAGGACAGCGCAGGCAGGGAAAGACAAAAAGGCCCGTCGTTGCATCGTTTCCCATAAATCAATTGTCACATCCGTGCAGTATGCCTGCAAACTAATCCAGTTGATTGATTCCCTAATCATTTTGAAATTTGAATCTGTGATGTCGGCGTCAGCAAGTTTCTCTTCCGTCTGTTCTATACCTCTACTGTACTGGTAAGCGTACCAGCAAAGACAGGTAGCAAAATCGGACTGTAACAAGATAAAAGATTGACTGTATCTGTTTAAGACTCACCTGCGGACCTCGACTTCATGTACTGTTTGTGATTTGATGCGCAACACGATGATGGGACGGGCCGAGACGCGAACCCCTGGACCGCGGCGAACACGAAAATCCTCCACCGCGATTGTTGAGGCCGAGGCGCACCACCAAACCGCCCAACAACAATGCCTAGGAGCAAGAACTCGATATCGAGCGAAGCAATGCGCGTTCCCAGCGGAAGAAGACACAGGGAAAGCTAGTAGTCTAGCGTGAAGCGGTGGCTTCGGAATCATCAGCAGAGAGCGAAGACCCGAATGCCTCAGACTTGTTGAAGGAACTTGTCAAACTCAGGAAGGAGATCAGACGGCGAGACGAATTGCACAAGGAAGAACTTCAAAAAGTCAAAGAAGAATTTACCGCTGCCCTCGCAGAAATTCGACATAAGCTACAGACCTTAGCAGAGAGACCTCTTATACCGTAACCTCTTTCCGACCATATGCCTAGAACAGCCATAATAAGATCTTTTGCGAAATCCAATCCTTGCGCATTACAATCCTTCCTGCAGACCCTGCTATAGAGTCTCTGTCCTATACAGATATTGCCCGCACTCCCCTAACTAGTTACCGAAGCAACATACAAACTCTCTTATTATTAAAGATAACATCGACCACCTTTACCGACATATTATATTATATAATAGATATCTTAAAGATAGTCCACAATAAAAATAAGAAGATATCCGTAGGTCCGATCCGGGCGGCAGTTAAGATGGAGATCCGAATAATAGAAAACTACGCGTATGTTACGGAACACAGCGAAACCCCGCAGATTACGGAAGACTAGCGTGATCAATAACGGAAGGGTTACGACCAACCATTCCTAGGACAAAGCGCAGGATCATGTCACGTGAGAAAAAGCCAGAATCAACCCCTGATTCACCGTGTCAAGCAATACTTAAGATAGTAGACACACTTTAACTGCCGAGAATAGGATGTTAAACACTTAGAGAAGTACCTTTAAGCTAGTCTACTAACACTAATCCATAAGGACCAGCTATAATATTCAAAGCTGAGATGATAAATATAGAAGGATATACAATATAGGCTCCAAGAAGACACGGCGTATACTCAAACATACATGTATTGTTAGATTAGTGATAGTTACCCTTTCGGTTCGGCCGCCGGGCGTTAATGAATTTTGTGTGTGTGTGTGTGTGTGTGTGTGTGTGTGTGTGTGTGTGTGTGTGTGTTCAATACCTCTCTAATATATTGATGCAGCACTAAAAGTCGTAAAGTCCAGCTGAGTGACGCATACCTGCAGGTCTGCTTTCTATTCCTCACATACCTCCTAGAGAGTTACCACGTATATTGAGACTCTCGGAGATGGATCGACATAGCCAACAGTGACACTCTCCTCCGATTGGCTTCTGAGACGATGCCACTCTCCTCCAGTTGGTTCCAGAAAGGATGATGATCCGTCATCGGGCACAGTCAATCTGTACCAGAGCGGCTAGCGCGTTTCTTCCTGACCTATCTCCTGATTGACTGGGTTCCGGGCTAGTCGGTACGGTCTACTTCATATGGCCTAGCAGGCCGTTAAAGCTCCTCGTTCTCCCTCGAGGTGGATCGCTCTCACCGATCTTGCTGTCTGACCCTTAACCAATAGTCGGTACAACAGCTGTCTATCCTCATGCCATCACCCAATTGTTTCCATGTGGGCGCAAGTTTGCCCTAGATGGAGGGTGATCCCCTTCACTCCTTCCCGGTCTCTCTCGCTCGCTCGCGCGTAGCGTATCTGACTTCATTTTACAACTGCTAAGGTGGTTTATAGCTAATGTGGTTTACAGTCGTAGCTAATGCGACGAGAATCGCGCATGAATCATGGAGCGCAGTTGCTAGAGGTCATAGCTGAGAACTGACAGGGGATATGATCTGCCAAGATCAATCGCGTCTCCTAAACACGTATCGTCGTATTCCAAGTATGGAGCAGGAGGATACCTACCAAATGGGCAGGCAATGATCTAAAAACACATCCTCTCTCTAGCATGGAATACTGTGCCCGGAATGGATTACACTAATTTTATGACCTTGCCAAGGCGCATTGAATTACCCCTTCGTTTTTAGTGGCGCTAGTTCTCGCTTGACCGCAGCTCACGCAGGTCATCTGAGTCGGGGTCACCGAAGATCAATTTTGCTCATAGGTGGAGCCAAATCAGGGTCATCTGCGGATATCTGGGGTGTGTGCGCTTGTGCGTGTGTACAAGCACATTTTGCCATAACATGGGGACGGCAGATACATATCTGTTTGGAATACGAGACTCCATGACCTGAAAACCGGATTATGCATTCCCAACCTCCCGTTCTGTAGAAGCTTCCTCCGAGTCCGCAGGGGGCTACGGAAAGACCAATGTGCTGAGCACAGTTCGGGGCCATAGAAAAGCAAGAGTTTCATGGTGGCCTTGCGGCCCGGATCTCGTCAATCTTTCCCCGAGGTATGCCGAAGTGGCATCGATCTCCAATGGAGACAGTTCACCACGCGGGGTCAACGAAGATGAAATCTCTTGAATTTGCCGTCTCCCACTAATAGCCGATGGATGAAATGAATGCCGTGACGCCCAAGGCTATCGGGGACCTCGACTTCCCATATACGGTACCCACGTTAATGTCGACTAAACCGGTTGGGTTGCCTGTTCAGGACGATCACGATGATCTAGACACCCTGGGGCAATCTACGACAATTAGGGTAGACACGTTCGTCATCCGGCATAGATAGTACCGAACTTGGTAGAGCTTGGATACGTAGATACATAGGGAGCTATAGGGGGTTTGTAATAAGCTCTAGAGTAATGTATACAGTGCAGCGTAGTACATATGTATTACTGGAGGATTTCACATGTTGTAGACCTTGTAGTCTGTCTGTATTCCAACTTGAATCCTTCCAAGGTTCGTAATGCAATCTCAATTTTGTACGGAGTAGTGTCTTCAGCGACTATCCCCTGCACCCCATACTCCGACTCTGTAGGGGCCAGGGACCCCGATAATGAAAGAGAGAAAGGATTTGAATGCCATTGTCCATCGAGGTCCATTCTGAGATGAACTACTGAACTAATTGATCCATAATGAGAATCCTGCAGCAGACGGCGTTGGGCAATGACAAATACTTCCAATCTCCCGAATACCCTGTCTGACCATGTGCCGTCCTTCATCAAACTAAGGAGACTTAGCGAGGGTCTAGTCACATCTCCAGATCCATCTGGCACCAATCCGTCTGGCATCGTTAATCAATTCTGGCACAGGTCGGATGCCTAGGCTATCTTGACCAAGAAAGGCAGCAGACTTCGAGCTGCCAACAATTCTAGCGTCAATTAATGTCTAACCACATATGATCTTCTTCTGGCACTAGGAGCAGCTCGAGATCACATCATTGGTCGGAAGAATAGCCGGATCCACAGATCCATAGACGAAGATGAGTTGCATGAGGGCCGGTAGATGGAGCCGAGGGGGGATCGGGGGCGAAACTTCCTTAGGGCTACTCCGGGCAAAGTAACTTCTAATGATGTAAAACGGCTTTTCCAAAGCCTAAGTGGTCCCCGAGAAGGCAAAAATAAAAATAAATAAATAATAAATAAAAAAGGGGTCGGGATTTGGAGATGATGCTAGATGACCCATTAACTACATCTAGTGAATTGTTGGCAGATCGCAGCATCTAGGTTTTGTGGAGTCTCCCCCCGATGCATTGTTAGACGTCAAAATACCTGAATCCTTCAATCCTATCACTTTGAAATCATCGAGCAAGGATCATAGACACATAGAACACAAGCTTGTTCCCAATCCTGACAATTCAGTGACAGGTCAACTCTTCTGTCCACCCACCTCCGGTCCCCTCCCCACACCCCTTTTTCTGTTTTTCAGTGAATGGCAAAAGTGCCATTCCAACAGACTTAGACTCAGACTCAATTTCTGGGCGATCTATGGATGTGACTGGCACATGCAACCAATAGGAGGAGTGACAGATCCAGATCGATATCCACCTGTTCCGCGGAGCATGGCAGAGCAGTGCCGCGGAGCTTAGCTTGCGGATTTTGCGGCTTCTGAACGAAGGAGAACATCCAGAATCAATCTTTTCTGGGCAGAAGTTGTCATCCGTATTCCAGGACTGCGTGTATCAAAATCAGAGCCCTATGGTTCCGGCCAGGTCCCAGCGCCTAGTCCCATGTGGGAACGCATGAAGCCCCGGAAAAGCCAAACTGAATCAATCGGAGGCGCTTCGTACAGAGATCTGCACGTCTTGGCACATTTCCCTCCTTTTCGACTAAACTCTTTTGCGGATAGAGCGGTCTTTGCGGAGTCCGAAAGGGGCTAGTCGTCCTGAATAAGGTATTCGGCCGGCTCCATTTCACGTTGGAAGGATTCTGTCCTGTGCTGAGAACTCTACCAACACTTGTTCGACCTGTCACTTGACAATCCAGTGGTAGAAGTGCCAAACTAACCTTACAACGACGAATTCGAACTTGAATTCGAACCCAGTGGCGTACCCTGGGAGATAGTAGCACCTGATATTGGCCAGCCTGAACCACCCCGGGGCACCCTCCACACTCTCCAGGGGGCCAGCTTGGACCAAGTGAACTGTAGATCGCGCGCTTAGTTAGTGTCATTTCTTGCGTGCTTAGTTCAGGTCGATCGCTCTTTTCGGCCACTGCGCTCGAAGGATCGCAATGTGGCCCCAAAACCAAAAGCACAGGTGTGACGTGTTCTCGATGCCAGTCCACGCCGTCACCAACTAGTCCTCCTACCAAGTGGATCTGGCCCTCCAGCTGAAGCCGCCATTTTTTTTTTCTGTTTAGTTTAGTTTCCTTTTTCTTGATGCCGTGCTGCGCCGAACTGTGCAGGGGAATCCACCTTGTCAGGACGCGAGACTTTAGGGCGTGATTCGATGCGATCGTGCATGCTTAGTGTGACGGCAAGGGTGTTCGGGGGCCTTGGCGGGTCAAATTGGCGCTCTGGTTCGATCGTTGGGGGCGAATTAGGAATATTCGAGTTTAGCTCACAGTGCTTTTGCTTGGTATCACTCTGACAGGCTACGGAGTACAGAGAAACGCATTTCCATTTTGGTAATTTTACAGACATGGTCGCTCAACCCAAAGAGGAAACCCTAATACTTCATAGTAGGCTCAACTAGTACTGCTCCTCGAGATCACTCCGTTGGTTGTGCTACGATATAAAGGAGGGAAAAGGAAAGAAGATACGTTGGCGTCCAAAGAGACCTTCTATTAGAATACAAACTCCTAACTCTCGGCGGCGAAGACCATCAAATACCGCCTCCAGGGCCATCTGAAAACGCCCGATTTCCCAACCATCTTAATGCATCGGTTGAACAAAAGAGAAGTCGAAAGACGAAAAATTCGAAAGAAACAACAAAAGAACGCCGATAAGACTGTAGATGCCAGGTATCCTGCCGACGATATGATCACCACATGTGAAGGCCAAGTAGTACTGTCATGTCTTTAGCAACGATGACATGCTTCAAAATTCCTCGCCAGAACATGAAGCCAGCTTCTTCCTTGCCAAATAACCGACTTCGGCGTAGAAGAAATAAGCGCGACCATGGGCACGGCCCCATTCCTAGCCAACATTAAGTGAAAATGATCGATCGATCGATCGCGGAATCTTCAGGGTAATGACTCCGTGCCACGACCATTCGACCACCATACTCGCGACGGTTTGTGTCAAAGGCCAAATGGAACGTCACCCAGCAGTCTCATTTCTGCAGGATGGAGTCTGGCCATTGCTTGATTCAATCGCAGATAATAAAAAAATTAAGAAACAGGGAATTTAGGTCGAAATCGACATGAACGAAATCAATTTACGTCCACTTTGTTCGACCCAATTTATACATAGATCATTTTTCGGGTCCTGCCTCGCCGTTACTGCTGGACATTTTGGCCTCCATGTTGAGGAGATGGCACTGGACCGGGTAATTGAGAAGTTGCTGCCGGGCCCAACGGGGGAATGCGGTTAATAGATGGGGATGACATGGGATGTGCCTGGCCATTGGATGAATAATGATGTCCTTGATAGCGCACAGAAGCATTCTCTCGCTGCCGACGCTCCTCCTGCTCAGGAGTCATGCACTTTACAGGCGGTGGAATCGGTGCGTCGGGAGAACTGCGACCCATAAGCTTAGGGCTAGGATCTAATCTGTGGAGGGGCGGAAGGACTGGAGCGCCTGCCAGGCCACCTGAGGTGAGAGGACGCGGAGACTGTTTGGTAGGGCTAATCCCAGACATTCCCATGCCGTGCGAGCTGTGAGGGGGCGAGGAGTGGTTATGGTTGCCGTTGGGAGTGGCGGCTGCAGAGAATGATGGATAATTGCTGGACATGGCAAACGTACCGCCGTGTCCAGACTGAGGGCGTGGGGTCGTGTAGTTCTGGCTCTGGAACGAAGACCAAGCATTGGATCCATTCGCGGACGGCTGAGGGTGCCGGAACCCTGCTAGAGGGCCGACGTCGTGATTGCCTTGAGTAGGTGACATAGATGGTCGGTTTTGGATTGCACCATGGCCAGAGTGAGAGGATGAAGGGCGAGCCGAATGAAATGACCCGAAAGAAGGCAGATGAGGCCCTGGTTGCATGGGTGGCAGAGATATCCCATTATGACTCGCGCCTGAAAGCGGGTTCATGGGGTGAGTTGAAGCATCCATGCCTTTGGACGGAGAAAACGGAGGTCGAGGAGGGCTAGAGGGCGGCAAGGATGATTGATTTGCAGGAATCCGACGGCGCTCGGGCGATGGAGGAATATAAAACTGTCCCTGCGCAGTGAGCGAGGGGAGTGAAGGTTGTGTCGCAGCTTGCGTGACCGATCCATTCTGGACACTAGAGAGTGCAGCATGAGTCTGCTTCACAGGGGACGGAGGATCAATTCTATCCTCTGCCACACGCTTCGTTCCCGAAGGAGGGCCTGATGACGGTGATGCCGATGCGCTGAGCCGGAACTTCAAAGGCGGTAGTTTAGGTTTGTTGGCTTCCTCTTCCTTTCGCTTACAGTCATGGCAGACAAAATGAAAGTCTTCCTTCTCGGCATCCTCCTTTGCGATACCGAGACAGTTGCTGTGTTGCCAAACATTGCATTTCTCGCATGCGACGCTATGGCTACCATCGTCCTATTCGAGATGTTAGTTGCTGACTATTATCTTGTTCTAAATTGCCTTCAACTTACCAAATTTTCACCGTACACTCCGCAGCCAGAACAGTCAAAGACCCACTCATCCTCTGGGGAGAGATCTGCCAGGTTCTTTTGTGTTTTCTCCCGCTCGGCTTTGAGGTTTCGTGCAGAGATGCGACCCTCGCCTCGCTCCAGACGCTCCTCTTCTTCCTTTATTCTGGCCATCTCCTCTTGGTGAAGGATACGTTTCTGCTCCCGGTCTTTCGTGCGCTGTTCTCGGGTCATCATACGAGATTGCCTCTCCTCCTCGAGCTGGTGCTTTCGAGCTTGTTCCCGGCGAGCCTCAGCAAGTGCGACCTCATGTTTTCGAGCAGCCTCGGCAGCATCGCGGTCGGCTCGTTCTTTCTCTTCCTTGGCAGCGAGTCGGCTTGATCGCTTAGCACCTGCAAGAAGCTGCATGTTGTGAAGCTCCTTTTCACGTTTCTGTCGTTTACGCTGCTGCGCTTCCTCTGCCTTCTCCAAAATGGGCAAGACATGTTCCTCCAGGCGCTCGCGTAGTTGTTTTTCGTCAGCATCCTTGCTCTTGCGGATAGTCTCTATGAATTCCTGGTACTCGGGAAGAGTAACGGCCACACATTCCCATTTGTATTCAGAGGCAGGTCCGTCCGCATCGGGGGCCTTGTCCTCTTCATCGTAGTCTACCTCCACTGCTGCGACGGAAGCGCGCTTCGAAGCACGAGATGCACGGGAGGATCTGCTCTTTGGCTTCTTCTTCGGGCGTGATGGTGCAGGAATAGGGGGGTCTGTCCGACGATAGAGCCTGTTGTCATCTAGGACATAGTAGGATCGACCGTCTCGGTCCCATCCAAATTCTTCGATGCGCTTGAAAAAGATTAGAACCCTTCTTCGTGCAAGGAGTGTTTTCATTCCAGGCGAACTACTTACCCACTGTAGTTGTTCGGTTTCCTTCTTCTCGGGCATCTTATCGCGGATGCGATCCTGGTTCCAGAATGTCCACACTGATAGTTGATGAAGAACACGGAGCTTCAAGAAAACATCGAAATCGAGGAATCGGAGCGGGACTTCCTCTTCTCCAAAGGGATTGGGTATATTAAAGGCCTTGGCATTGTATTGACGTCGGGTATACTCGTCAAAGTTCTCAAATCTGTTTTGAAGAGTCAACATTCACCGCGCATCTATAGATAATGTATCATGCAACGTACGTGAGACCACGATGCGATGATATCCACTTCAAAAGGCACAGTCCAATCTCAAGCAACTTGTAAGAAGGTTCAGGTTTCAGGCATTCGTCCTCCAAGTCCTGTGGTTCAAAAGGATAGATGTCAGTAAAATCGTTTGGCTTAACGTGATTCAACAGGAGTTCCATCATTTGCATCAACGCAACACAATGCGCAGCCTCTCCAGAGCCTCTTGGGATGTCAATCCAGCATACCTCGATTTCGAAGTCCTCGTCGATCTTCATGGTCTTTCCAAAGATAGCAATGTACTGCATAAGACTGGCAAATTCCCAGCTGTTTCGAATACGCTGAAGCAGCCCAAGTTCCTCCGTCGGTTGTTTTTCAGCGGTAGCGACCGCCTCAGAGCGACTGCGCTTTCGCGTTCCCATTGCGGCGGGATGAGGCCGTCAAGGCCGGGGGGACGTGCAAAGGAGATTCGCGGAAAGGAGACGATTTGTGTTCGAAACACAGTCCTGTTAAATATGGCTGTGTGATTTGGGCGATAAAACGGTGAAAAGGATGTCCAATGTCGAGGGGATCACGATTTCTTCTTTTTCCTCCTGGCATGGGAGGCGACGGGAAATGATCTCAGGCGCGTCGGCCGTGACGGGGCATCACGTGAGCAAGTGGTGAGTAAGTGCCAAAGTGCAGTGAGTGGCGGTGGAATTGATATCCCCTCGGCATTTACTACAAGATGCAATGGATGGGTACAACTGATTGTCTACTTCGAGTCTTTGAAGACAATCACTTGGCCACTAGAAAAATAATTTCATTAGAACGCCTAGTAGTTACAGCAAACCAACCGGTTGAACCCATTATGCGAAGTACAAACTTTTGCGCACATGTACACGAAGAAAAGGCAGGCAAGAAAAGGACATTGAACAAATTGACGACCGGATTGTGGTATCTGGCTCAGGAGTCTATCTCATAGAGCAATAGAGGATCGTCAACAACGAGGGTAAAATGCAAACGACAGCGCCAACTTAAAAAACAAACCCCACGCTACCGACTGCGAGCGCCACAAAAACCCAGGACGAAAGAGGCAGAATTGAAAATGTCTCTCACAAGCAAGATGCAAGAAAAGAAAAATCACAGCTGGAAAAAATAGGACATAGGAATACATTAGTCCCCTCCCATCGACATGAGATATCACCGAAGTCCCGGAAATTGATCCAATGTAAATGTTGCGATAAAACCCAGATAGAATGAAGAGAAGGCAAATGATGAATTCCTTGCCGTCCATATCAATGGATGATGGTCAAGGCCGTGCGAATCCATCAAATGCTTGCTCATAACTTTTGCGCCTTTGTGACCGATACTCGCCAGAAACCTGCCCATGCATATCATAAGGTGGAAAAAAAGAGCTATCCCGCAAGAAAAGAAATGCGTTTTCGTATGTTACATGGCCGCCTGGGCTCCGTCGGACACGTTGTCCGACAGGTTGATCAGGAGTTGGGCCAGACAGCGCTTGGTGGCTGCATCATCGCGTAGGACAGATGAAAATGTAGCATCCCGGAGCGGTTCTGGTAGACATTGGCGCAATGCCTCACGAGCTCGGCTGTTATCGCTTAATCTAAACACCCTATTAGAGAAGAGCCGGACAGAGATAGCAGTGCAAGGGACGGGACTCACCGAAGGAAACAACGCACAACGTGCTTGAGAAGTCGGACAGTTTGCTGCTCCACCAGCTGGGTCACCATGTTACTAAGAACTGTACCCACGGCGTAGAACCGTTCGTATGTAGCGCAGATGTACGCCAGGCCGATATCGTCGAGGAGAATCTTCTGGACGATGAAAATTGCGACGGTCTTGCTCAGTTCCGATCCAGTCTCCATGATTCGAAGACAGAGGGGAATGATTTCGGTGGTAAGGAGGAAGTTGATGACATCCGACGAGTCGTTCTTCACCAACGCCCCGATGACACCCAACGAGGTGAGACGCAGGTATTCAAATGGGCGCGATTTTGAGGTTGTGTTGAGAAAGGGGTAGAGGAATAGAGGGATGTGAGCTAGACGTAGTCGGGAAGCATTAGCATTTCAGAATTGGAGAATCCAAGAGGAGGACATTCCGTACCGTTCAAGAAGAGAGTCCGGGTCTCGTTGTGAGAGGCGACACACTGCAAAAGCGCCAGCGCGTTACAGACACGATTTGATGCGGCAGCAGTCAACTGAGAGGGATTCAAAAGTGGGTATACAGAAATGATTTCCTGAAGCAAGGCAGTCATGACACCTGCAAGTTGCCGATTGTTAGTCTCGGTCGGCAAAGCCGCGCGCCCCCACGATGCGACGGAGGTTCATACCGAAGGAATGCCAAATCACCAATGCCAACTCAGGTACCTGCTCGCGCTTCTTACTCAGCTCCATGAGAGCAGCCTCTCTACGCGCGGGGTCGAGTAGCTCAGCGACCCAGATGAAGACCTTGCGGTTCTCCTCGCTGATCCCACCATCCATGACGGAGACCGCATTCGCCAGGCCCTCGCCGCCTATTCCAGAGGCAGCCCCAGCGCCTTGCGCGGAGTTTGCAGCGCCATTACCACCCATTGCAAGGCGGCCATAATGTTGCTGTTGCGCCGCCGCGGCGGCGGCCTGGACGTGGGCATGCTGTTGAGCGACCAGGGACGCATGCTGTTGGTGCTGGGGGTGTGGCTGCGCCTGATGCTGCTGCTGCTGTTGTTGCTGTTGTTGCTGCTGCTGCTGATGTTGCTGGTGCTGTAGCCATGAGGGGTCAGCCTGCGGATACTGCTGCTGGTGGGAAAAAACGTGTTGGCTCTGCGCTTGGAGCATGGCGAGCGATGATGACTCGGTTTGGGGTCTCGTAATGCTCCCACGGTCGGGTGTACTGAAGCGAGATGGGTGGCACAGTGAAGGTGATAGGTAGAGTGTAGTCAATCAGAGAATCAATGGGTCACCAAACTTGAATCACAGTGCGATTCATGGATGAAATGACGCTAGGATGGAGAGAGAGTTGAAGGGAGAAGAGAGAAGTGGAAGTTCGGGACCGAAGGCGGGGAGGCCGGCAGTCCACTAAGCCTTTGTGCCTTTGTGTGCCCTGGCCGCCTAAAGCCTGCGGCCTTAAGCCTTTGGGGTCTTGTGCTCATGCGCAAATGCCTGTAAGCTATAGTTGTTGGGAGAGGTCGGGTTCGAATTGGAATTGAATGGTATCGCCTTTTCCCATCTGAACTCGGTCCTGCCAACTCGTGCCCAGTCGTAGCTTACGTGCAGCCAACCCGAGGGCCATCCTTGCGGCCACGGCATACTGTACCTGCAAGGCCAGCCCCAATCACGAAGACTGGCATGTGTCAGTTCACTATCCAACAATCATGGTACTGTATACATGATAGGCGATTCATTTCTCTTTAGTTGGTCGAGGTTATTCAGATTATTCAGGGAAGAAGCTCAGATATATATAATATCACAATTATGAATCTGCAAAATCACATTCTCAAAATTACTACTCTTCCTTATATTCTTCCTTGACCTTTCATCACTCCACCACGCACCACCGGCTCTTCCTGGGATAAATATTGTATGTATGAGTCGATGTTTAATACCTAGATATTTAATCTCTTATCCCTCCCAACGGGGGAGTTGTTGAATGGAGTTATTTCGATAATCTGATGTCGGACTGGAGATTTCTCTCTGACAAGGCGGTCAGTCGTCTAATAGATAGCCGAAAGTGGAATAGGATATATAGGACCTATCTGTGTGAGGCTGGCTATGTGGCAGACGCTTTTCGCAATGTGAAATCTCACGACCTCATTTGTGAGGAATTCACCTTCCGCTCAACTCCCCTGGTCATACTTTATTTTGGTGACAGTGACAGAGATCGGCGTCCAACATCTCATTGGATAATAAGTCGCCAGGCCAGATCCCTGCGCCTCCCGTGGCTGGGTATAGTCTATGTGGTCGCCCATGTTTTGTGATCGAAGAATGGCAGAGAAAGCGACCACTCTCATCAGCCATTTTTCCTCTGAAAAAGACAATCATGAGCACCACGCAGGGCGTCGCCAACCTGTGTTGCTTCACAGCTCAGAAGCTAATCTCCTTGCCCCAAGCTGTGATCGAGGTTGACGTTGAGTCTGGTTACTCATCTGGCAGTGCGGACGCCGTCGGCCCTGTCGCTGCCTAGAGCATCTCCCATTACACTACATCAAATATACACATCACGAGACTTCCTATGTTTGCAGCGTTTGTGGAACCTGCGATTCCAAGGTCTGCAAGACTCAGGCTCTGAAGAGTCGCGACTCCCTCCGAGGTCTGCCAGTGGCACACGTGACCAATATCGGGGCACTGGTATTCATCATATCTACTACAACCACTAGATGTTAGCTGTTTTGTAGTGCTGAAGCGTATATATAGTGGCTTTATAAGCGATCTTGCACACAGAGGATACAATTATATCGATAAATTCGATTTCTTAGAAGACTACTAACACGCGCGGTAAGAAGCCTTTTAATTAACTACTATTCAAAATAGCTTCACAGCTAGTAGCTTAGTACTAATTAATACAGAAAGAGTACTCTTAAAGCTTAATATCTCTCTATAAACACCTACACCACTAAGTAGCCAGCCGAGCAGCAGATCTAGCTAATTCACACCAAAAACACCTAGGACCGTTACTCAGCTATTCAAGCAAGCTTCTATATTAAAGAATCTACTAAAGCAATGATCAAATAGTCCTCCAAGCCTATCAAAAACCATCTTAGATTAACTTATCAAAGGTCACTACTTATCACTACACAACACCGCATTACTTGCGCAGGATAATACAAATCTACGCACAGCAAGTGAGAAGGTTATTAAGAAGCGCAATCAGTCACATAAACAGATACTCTGCGAAGAGGGTTTGACTGTTGAAGAGGGCCTACAGCTAGCTCAGCAGCTAGATTTACTAGATAAAGCTACTCAGGTGGATTCGCATACGCAGAGCGAATTGCCTAATCAGGCAGTTAGACCGGCTACCAGAGCTCCGCCTAGGTGTAGTGGGTGTAGGGAGATTGGCCACAGGATCAATTCATGTAAAAATCACTATATTTAATTGAAATGATAGGCGTTGGTTGAGATAATTGATTTTGAAATTTCTAATGGTGATGGGTGTCTCGGTCGGGCGGGAATTACGTTAGTTAGTTACCTGTGGGACTTAGTAATCATCCTATCCGACATATACATAGTGTCACGTGGTCCTGTCAACTTGTCGGAATTCGGTGGGTACGCTATCCAATAGAATCATCAAGAACCCTGTGTTGCTAACTTCCCCTATTTCTGGCAATTTTATAGAAATAGTTACATAATAAAAAAATATTGGCTGAGTAAGCTCATAGATCCTCCACTTCGATACCGTATCATATCAACTCGTCGAATCGTCACAGCGTCTATTTATAAGAGAATCCTTTTCAAGAAGAATTATAAGAAAGAAAAGTTCCATTTTGAGTAGAGTAGAACTCATTATCCAGGTTCGAAAATAAGGAAAAGCAAGACAAAGCAAAGCAAAGGAGGGGAATGGCAAATCACAATCCAAGCATATTCTACGAGACGGTCAACGCCTAGGACTACCGAACGGCTTTCAGTCGGGGCTTCGCGGTGGCTGATTTTCTCTTCCAGATGGAGCGCCGGAGTGCATTGGTAGTGTGCTTGTTTGAGTCGGTCGTTGGGACAGGAGATTATGAGACGTAACATGTCCAATAAATGTGTAGGATGGGTCATTAGCCGGCATCATGGTCCAGATCTCTATAGGAACAGTGAAAATAAGGAGACTAGAGCCTCGAAATGCTCCTTCGAAGGTGACCTTGGTGGACAAAACGTTAGCGGGAATATTGCGAGCAAGCCATTCTTTCCATTGGGTGAAATCTAGGGGAATCTCTTCCCGGATTTTGATGCTAAGTAGCACCCTGTAAGACTCTCGGTCGACGCTTCTTGTGACCGGCCTTGAGCGACTACGACCGATAGTCACGCTTGGCGAATTCAGTTTAGGGATATGGATTGGTGCAGCCCCAATCTGATTCTGCTGCGCGTAGCGGAAAATTTGGGCATAGATACAAGCCAGCGTCTCGGCCTGGCCGTTTAACTGACGGAGCTCGTCGATGAGGATTTGGGTGAAGGAGAAATGGACATTCGTCACTGCTGTCTGATCCCAGGCAGACGCTGCCATAAACTCTGCGCCGTCGTACGCGCTCAAGGCCCCTGATCCTGCGGAACAACAATCAAAAAGATAACAAACTTCGCCCGTGTATTGTTCGAGGTAGCCACGAACTTCCCACCAGTTGAGTTTGGGACCTTGCAGGTTACCGGTATTCTGATCGCATTTGCCGCTATTATTTATTAGCTGGGATACATTGGTAGAATTAAAGATAGGGTATAACTCACGCTAAGTCCCAGCGACTGGCCACTGTTCCGGCAAACCCCGCATGCCCTGAGTAAACAAAAATTCGGAGCGTATCTTCTCCAGAACTTCGTCGTGACCAGGAAACAAGACGTTCTAGAAGTTTGAACTGGGACTCGATAAGCGGAATCGTGAAACTCTCTGTCTCAAATCCATAAACAGATTTGAAGACGTCCAGGAGTTCTCTCTCGAGGGGCTGGACCCCTATATCATCATTCTCCCAGTGAAAGGCGATTACAGCTGTCTTTCGATAAGGTTTGAATTTTGTCGCATGGTTTATGGCCGTTTCCAAGTCGGTGGAAAATTGATCAAGGCGCTTCCTGGCCTGCTGCGCTTGAAACGAGTCGGGTGTTTTTGAGGTCCTCATGGTGAAACGTCAAGTGTGAAGGGTCGAGTGTCTTGCTGAGGAGGTGTAGTAAGGTCAAGAAGGCAGTAAAAGCGGCCAGGGACGGGGCTAAACCCAAACGGGGGCCCGGGCGAGGGCGCTTACCAAAAGAGGCAGGGGAGGACAGAGATCGCCAGACAGCCGGGGTGGCAAAATGACGGTTCAATAAGGGCCGTTTCTGGCGGCCCGCTCACCGTGTCAACTAATACTATTATAAGATTTTTTATAGTTTATCTAGTTTATACTGATATAGATACCTATATAGATATCTATAATAGACCCTGAGTCTAAAGCTATAACCTATAACCTATCATAGATTAGAGAATTAGACCCAAAACCTAACCTATCGATAGGTTTTTGAGGGGTACCTATGGGTCCTGCCGAAGTCTACTCCGTACTCGGGGATGGATTGACCCACCAAGTCGAAGTGTCGCACATTTATCTGGTCTCGGCCTGGGACAATTCGTCATGGAGGATGATCACACTTACGCACAAATCTTGCAGTCTGGCAAGTTGAAGAAACTCCACGTTTGACACCAGATATCTTACGGGGTAGACCAGACAAATTCTAGAGGCTCATCATGAATTCTCTCGCTTGGTGGGTCAATGCGGCCTGAAGAAATCACAGAAAACGCACTCTCGAACTAACGTATGGTCTTGGGATTTAGTGAGGAACCGGTACCTTTCCAAACTTCTATTATAGTAGTTGCTCTACTTAAATAAACCATGTTGAAACATCCCACTGGGTTCACGGATTACTTTGTTTTACAATCATCGATACGTTCTAGCGCAAGAGGGGCGTTGATCTTTCCCACAATGAACTACATTGTGAGGCTCTATAGTTACACCGATAGAATGATACGAGAGAAACCGTAATATCTGCACTCGTAGGATCATATTATTCTCTGTGTCTTCTTTTCATATCATCATCTGTACACCATGTCATGTTCAAAAACCATCAAAGAACCAGATAAACATCCAGGATAATATCAACTTTGAAAAAAGTCATCTCATTATACCAAATGAGAAAGACAAAAGTACATCAAACCATCAGAAATTTCGTAGTCGTACATTAATCGTTAAAATAGGGATAGCGCCAGGAAATGCATCCAAAAGTTTCAGGCCAACCGAGTTGTCGAGAGTAATGTTGAGGCCAGGGTTGCAATCTAGCCTTTCTCATGAGCGACGGGAAGTCCCACGCGATCGTCGGCTTCGTCTTGTGTCGCGAGTTCGTCTGTCAGAGCTTTCGCTACCTGTAAAGATAACTTGTTAGCACTTTTTCTTCTTCAATTTTTTAATATGTTGGCTCAATATGCGGACTTACTGCCTGAATATGTGTATGTGTCCGAATAATAATAGGAGCTCGGGTAGGTGTAGGAGGACCTATCATCTTCATGTTCCTCTTTGTGCCTCTTCAGTCCAAGGCAAAGAGCAAGGGCTCCAAGTATAATGGCCACTGTGCCCCAGCCGCTCCATTTGGACTTCTTCTTCTCACTGATTTCACTTTCTGAGCCTGCCGGTGGTCTGGTACCAAACCAGGTCCTACCACCAGAGGGCCGGGGTCGAGGTCGACTGCCAGAGTGATGAGAGTACCGTTCTTCAACATAGGTTGTCTCCTTTCTGCGGCGTTTCTTAATGCCGAGAGCTGCGAGAAGACCATCCAGTGCACCCTTGAAGCACAAACAACCGCACAATAGTAGCAGCAGAATGACACCTGCAATTGTGCCGATGACGATACCTGCAATGGCTCCACCACTCAATCCTCCTTTATGACCGGCTGCTTTAGCCCCAATTAGATCGGCACCATTTGTTCCCACCGGTGCGGTGAAGGCTTCGGTCGTCGTGGGTTCCGAGGTCTGCGTGACAGTAGATGCGCCACTGCTGGTTCCTCGTACTCCAGGAGTGGCCTCTCCTGTAGCATCTGTGGCAGTAGCCACGGCCGAGGAGCTTTCTGCAACACACTCCCCATCTTGACATTCCTGTGCTGCGTCGCAGCAAGTGCTACCGCACTTGGTCTCACCTAGGTCTATTCTGCAGGTTCCGGTCGATGAGCCAGTGGCAGCGTGGGCGCGGCTGCTCCAGACCGATGTGATGGTGGATTTGTCGGTTTCAGTCACCACATACGTTGTCGTGTAGTACTCCCACTCACCACCTGAGCTATCGCTTGAGCCAGAGACACATTTCGCCTGACCACCGCTTGTCGTGCTGCAGGTCTCCCCCGTGTTGCAGCAAAGTTGAGCGTAATAACCACAGGGATTTGAACATTCTCGTTTCTCAAGCTCAGCTCCCTCCGAGTCCTCCAGCGACAGTGGGGTTGCGAACACAATCGGTGCGAAGTTGATCAGGACGACCAGCCACGAGATCAGCGAAACGGAGGAGAAAGGCCGCATGGTGAGCAAGGAGCGACGAACCCCCGCGGGTATGGGAGGACTGTCTAGTGGCGATATTCCGGGAATGTTCTTTGGATGTGGAAACGGGAACAGCACGTTGTTGATCAGGAATGCTCGGCAGTAATGTCGGGTGGAGGTTGTATTGTAGTATACTGGGTGTCTTCGAGTCGGTATAGTGACACACCGTATGAGTAGCGCACAGATTTCAATTGTAGAGAAATAAACTCAGAAAGAGTTTAGGAAGGACTTGAAAGCATGAGAGAGGAAGAGAGGAAAGGAAATGGGAGAAAGAGTGTGGTGGTGGACTCGAGTACATCCCCAGCCTCCTCATCGTAAACCCAACCACCCGATTTCCTGCGACTCATCAGCCCGTCCGACCGCCCCAGCAACGCCAGATTGAGGGGGCTGGGTTTCAGATTGAAAACGGCTTTTTAAACTTCCAATTTGAATTTTTTTTGTCCACTTTGTCTGGCTTAAGGTCTTGTTTGGCCGAGGAGCGATTAACATTGCATACAGGTACTCCGTCCAGGTCCAACCCGCCCCGCATTGGGTTTTATCTGCATGTCTGCATCCCCCCACCTGCACAGGATTTGACCGGGACTTCTTCGGAATGATTGTTGGTTTCACACACCGACAGTTATTCATCGCTGCCCAAGAGATGGATCGTTGCCCTAGACTCACTACTTGGGCCATCGGTAATCATTTCTTAGTCCGGTCCCACTTGATTCAAGTCGATCAAGTGGGCAAATACTCTCAACTCCAATCGCTTCGGTTGACTTAAACATCCCAACGGTGGCACTGGCCCTTGCAACCTGGTCGTCGTTACGGAGTGCATGCAATATTAAATGGAATTCTGGAACCTCCCACCTTCGTATGGCCAGGAAGCTAGCATCTTTCCATGGGTGATGGGATCCGTTCCAAATTGCCATCTTATCTACGACCCACAGACCCTATTTGCCCCATCTGCCACTTTCAAAGAGGTTGGATGAGTTACTAGACAACACAAAGCATATAGCAACTCACGCAAGAAGATGCCGATGTATTCGTTTATTATCAGAATAGACACGAAGCGGCTCATGTTTCACGAATCCAAAAATCCTTCTCGTGATTTTTCGGTAGTATGGGAAATTCTTTAAAAGTCAGACTGCTATTATTCATGGGCTTTAAGAAAAGGGATTGTGTTAGGGAGGAGGAAGGGTTAGTGAACAAGAATGCCGTGACATTAACTACGTCAGTATCTCTAGATTTACGCAATATTTGTAAACACTCGGAACAAATTCGCTAGCCCTCAGATGCTGGCTTTTGCGAAGGGCAAAGAGTAATGACTGGAAAACCTCATGAGTCATGGGTCATTACTGTTGTACCCAGTGACGGGGCTCTGTTTACAAGAATCGCGAGCACAATAGTCCGACACGCCATACAGTCCTCTTGAGCTATACCCAGACACTGTAAACATGACAATTATCCTACTCCGATGCCTCAATTCAAGCATAGCCTCCAATTGCCCGAGGCAGACTCCACCGAACAAATACGAGCCGATGAATATGATTACTGGTACTATTATAAATCATGTGCCTACTAGTATTCCGAATTGAGACAAGTTACTAGTATCTACAGATAGACGCCAGTGATGATCATACTAGTACACCTGTACCTACTAGTAGTTAAGTGCCCAGTATCTCGAGTTATAACATCCAACTGTTCTTAACCATCCACGGTTCGTTGATGTGTTCTGATGGCTTGATAGATATCAAGCCACCTTAGACAGTACCAGAGCCATCGGAATTTATCAATATGCGGTTCGAAAGATCTAGCTAGGGTCCCAATTATTGCTGGCATTCAATAGGCAAACAGATCTGCGCCGAAGATCCAAAACTTATCGAGGCGGAGTATCACAAACCTACTGTCCAAGTTAAAACTCAAAAATGCCCGGATGGGCTGCATTTTTATAGACGCCAATAAAAGCAACCGGGAAATAAGAGCCGCTTTAAATACTATGACCACATTGCCCGCGTGAGCCTCATCTTTTTGGGGATCCACCGGGGCACCAGCGACTTAACGAAAACGAGGAAAATTAAACGAATGCCGCCTTGTGACAGATACGAGGACTCATAAGCGCCAAGGAAATTATTCCAGATTTTATGCAATAGCCAACCGGGCACTGGTCCTACGTAATAGTAGGTTCCTGAGGTAGTGATTCAAGTTCATCCAGGGCTACATGCCACCTGGGGGTACTTCAAGTTGAGGAGGCTTCGAACATAGGAGCCTCAGAAGTATATATACCAGTGAGATCCCTGACTTGTTGATCCAACTTCCAAGCTCGATTTTTATACCGAACATATTCAATAACCTTTATTATAACCTAGCCTTGACTCCTACTCAAGGTAAGACCAAGTGGTCTAAATATCAGTACCAAAATAACACTGTCCTTATACCTAGGTACAGACTCATCATGGGCTGCTTCGGGTTTCGTTCTAGGAAGAAGGCCGCTGCCCGAGCAGAAGAAGAACGACGCAGACGAGAGGAAAATGAAAAACAACTTGAGCGCAAGCGCCAAGAATATGAAGAGGCAGAACGACGCCGTCTTCGAGAAAGCGCACAAAGGACTACTTTAACAAGTTCTACGAATAACACCGCCGTTCAGACTACGATACCCGCATATAAGTCTATTTCGCCGCCCCGGACGACATCCTCGTCCTATGGTCGGTCAAGCAATCGCTATGCCGGAGGATACAGTGGCGGAGGAGGCGGAGGAGGGTACTATAGCGGAGGTGACTATGGAGGATCGAGTTCTGGCGGCGGCGGCGGCGGTGGTGATTCAGGCGGTGGTAGTAGTGGAGGCGGCGGCGGCGGCGATGGTGGAGGTGGGGGAGGAGGTGGAGGTGGAGATGGTGGTGGTTGCTCATAGCCTAACCCTGCCCCATAGCTAGGTATTGAGGTTGTTTTTAAATGATATGTGATAGAGGTAGGGAATTCGAATGTTGTTAGAAATCTCCATCGTCCTCTACTTAGGATCGACACTTTGCTCACGGTACAATAAGGGTAGTAGGATCTAGGATCTGGTCCAGCGTCTGGCTGCTGCTGAGCTACTCTCAGAAAAGCATGGAATCCCGTCTGACTTTGCACTTCTTGAACTCTGTCAGGCTGCATAGGCTATAAAGCCCGAGTCAAGGGATCCCATACTTTGGGAAGACCACCAATGGCAGCCCAACAAGCAGCGCCTGGTATGGTACTAAATCCTACCCCGGGGAGATAGTCGAATTTTGAACGGACCTTGTTAGGAAATTCATCATTGTAGTCATTCACGGTAATTCAAGCTATGTAGCCACGCTCAAAGGGGTCATCAAACAGCCATAAAATGTACATCCAATCAAAAGAGGAGCAGCCTAAAAGATATCCAGTAGCCCCCCCAAAAATCATATCACATCAAACAAACATCCCCGCAACTCCAACAAATAAACCAAAGGCCAAGTCGTGCAGACTAGATTTCCGACCTGGAATAGCTGCGTTCCCACTGGCCTCGTGCCCAGTTCCTGTCGCCGCCGTGGCACAATTTTCCAGCCTGAGACCGTGGCAGGCCTTTGAGCTCAGACTCGAACAAATGGAGGTTGCCTGTGCGGATCCTGTAATTGCTTCCACTGTTACTCCGCCACCTGCTCCACCAACCGTCACTCCGTAGCGACCCATCAGATTTCCTGTACACTGGGTGTATTCTGACTGGCACTGAGAGTAGTATGAGGAGCAACTTGCTTCATTCTCAATTGTCGTTGGTACGTAGACGAATGGATACGCCCCGTCGATTGTCGCACCGGTGGTCGAGGCAACTGTGCCCTCTTCTGTCGTAGTCGCAGAGGTACCTTGCGGGAACATGAAGCTACTCCCTGTTTGAGTCGTGGTACCGGTGGAGGATCCAGTCAAGCTGCCTGTGCAGCTTGCGCCCGTCCGACAGCAAGCGATGTTGTCGGCGGCATCTGTTGTGCAGCGCGACCCGCTCTTACAGCAGGCATCTGAGTTTCCCAGGTTCGAGCAGGGGTTGTAGCCGCTGGGGCAATTGTCGTCATCTCGCCTCAGAAGCCGGAGCACCTCGAGGGCTCTCTTGTTGGATTTTCCTTGTTCTGGGGCCGAGAAGGGCTCTGTTTCTACCGCCAATACAGTCATGGGGAGGATTGTGGCCCAGGCTCCGATCCACCATGACGCCCGCATTCTTGTGGTCTGAGAGGGAAATTGGGACTGGGAATGTTGGACTGAGAGAGATGCGACCGAGCGATTTTCGATCGACGATTCGAATGTTTATCAGTGAGTTTAATCGGCGCTAAATCGCATCGTTGGGAGAAGATCGTAGTTGTGCGTATCGAGAGAGTTGTGTGACTGTCAGCGCCGACGGTCGAATGTCAACAAACTACTCAAAGAAGTAAGAAGATTAGCCATGGGGAACATCAGACACAAAAAAAGACAACAAAAGTCATTTGATCGAATGGAAGTAGAAGCATACCGACAATAGTCTGAACAAAGTCTTTGAGAAACCCCAAAAAAACTGGCAGAGTCAATGGTCTGGGATGAATGGGGATGATGTAGGTACAGCCGATTCTCCACTTGGTCTGCCACAGCAACCAGTCGCACGATGCCCAACCAGAACAACCCGGCCATGAGAGAATTTAATTGTGGCACAATTTCGTTCAACTCTGGGCCTAAACCCATAGATCAGGCTTATTTCAGGAAATGCCTTCATTGGGCATGCTCATCCCTCTAGCTACTGGAGTGTGAGGGGTCTCACTCTGCTTGCAGAGGATAGGGCTCTTTTGACGGTCTGTAGCGTTTCTCTCCTGTAGGTCGGAAATGCAACGCAACGCAACACACCACACACACCCAGCGCAGTGTTTCACTGTTTCACTTCTCCCCAGATAACTCACCACCATGACCTCAACTTCGGACTCCGCCATCCCTGTGGTTGATTTTGCCGAGTGGACCGCTGGCGGGTCGGGTCGCCTACAAGTTGCGCAGGACATCGTCGCCGCTTGCAAGAAAGTGGGGTTCGTTTATATCGTGAATCACTCGCTGCCAGACCCTCTTCTGGACGACGCCTTTAAATGGTCTCAACGTTTCTTTGATTTACCCCAAGAGGACAAGCTCAAAGCGCCCCATCCAGATGGATGGGCCGTCCACAGAGGCTATTCCTGGCCAGGATTGGAGAAAGTCTCGCAGGCAATCAGTGCAACTAATGACCAGGAACGAGTGAAGCAGTTGAGGGAGATCCCTGACATCAAGGTGAGCCACATGGTGATGATGGATTTTACTCGACTGGACTATCCATGCGAAGCTCGAGTGTTTGCATTTGAATTCCCTGCTGATTTTAGCCAGGAGAGCTACGACATCGGCAGTGACCAGAATACATCACAACCCAACCAGTGGATACCAGATGAAGTGCTCCCAGGCTTCCGTGATTTCATGTCCCAGTTTTATTGGGAATGTTTCCGTGCTGGAGGTGAGATTTTACGCGCTCTCGCCATCGGCTTGGGACTAGAGAACGAGAACTATCTGTTGGAGAAGCACTCGGGACATAATAATCAGCTACGGCTTCTCAACTATCCTCCAGTTCCAGCCGAGGAACTGGAGACGGAACGAGTAGCGCGGTGTCCCGCCCATACCGATTGGAGCTCGATCACGCTACTCTTCCAGGATGACTGTGGCGGGTTGGAGGTCGAAGACGCGACGAGCCCTGGTAACTTTTTACCGGCGACACCTATCAAGAATGCCATTGTCATGAACGTCGGTGATTTACTGCAAAGATGGAGTAATGGTTTGTGGGACTGCGCTGTCTATCAATCACCAGCACTACTAACGAGTCCAGATCGTTTACGGTCGACTAGCCATCGTGTTACTCTACCTCCTCTGTCAGATCGGCTCCAAGGTGAACAACGTATGACTCGTAGGCGCTTTTCTATTCCGTATTTCCTAGCGCCTGACCCGGACTCTGTGGTCGCGTGCATCCCATCGTGTATGGGGCCTGATGAGCCGGCCAAGTATGAGCCCATAACCGCAGCTGGATATAACCAGATGCGGGCCTCTATGCAGTACTGAAAGTAATTTAACTTAGTTTATAATTCCATAACTTTTCTTTTTATCTTCATGATGGTTCTTATGCTAATTTAGTCTTCTTTCACCTCCTCATTCTTGCTATTAACTAGTGTGCAAGAGGGTATCACTTCATGACTCCCCGTGGCCTCAGTCCTGCAAATCACCACCTTCCGATTCTGTCACAACCATACCCTAACTGGACCAGAATTCAACCCTGATCTCTTCTTCTTTTAATTTTCTATGAACCCCTAATCCCTCAGCTTGTCTGCTTTATTGTCTTCCATTCCTTGCCTGCTCAATCCCACTGGTCTCATTGTCTCATACTTCATTCCTGTCGATCCCCACCCCACTTACTAAGACTGCTTGGCGTCCGGGCGCGATGGATCCACGACTGTCGCGCGTCCCCCATTTCAATTGCGACCCTGATCGCGTGGCCACAATGTACGGCGAATTGGGCAACAAGTTGGTACGTGGATGGGAGTCTGGGAAATATGGTTCAACAATCAATTGCAGCTACTAACCGTACCAGGTCCAACACGCGAAGCGCACTCAAGCCCTCGCCCACCTTCCGCCCTATCAAACCGAGATCGTTCGCGCCGTGACTCGTGAGGTGCGCGACTTGGATCGAGATGTAGCTCGTCTACTGGATCCCTTTGATGGTGCCTTTAATCCTTCCGCTGATCCGGCTGTCGCTTGTGCGCTGCTCGTGGACCATCTATGCATGCGTCGGAACAAACGCTGTCTCCTCGCGTATCACCGTGTGCGAGCAGAGAAATTGGAAGAACTCTGCTGGAATGGGGTTGATATTCTGGAACAACAACAGCCTAGTGAATTGTCAGAGGATCGGGGTCAAATGCAGGGCACGGGCGGACACAGCTCACTTAGTCCGGAGGAAGAGGAGTACTTCCGTCAGTACGGTGACATGCTGGCGGCGTATAAGGGACAATGGACGGATGTCGACCTAACAGGAACCCTGGAGCCGCCAAGGGATCTCTTTATTGATGTACGCGTGTTGAAGGATGCGGGGGAGATCCAGACGGAGTACGGGTAGGTCAAATGGGGTTGCCGTGTCTAGTTCCGTTGAGGGGAGATATTTAGAGCGAACGAATGGCTGATTGATTTCTGACAGCGTGATCAATTTGACGAAAAACAGTCAGCTCTATGTCCGACAAGGGGATGTTGAGCGGCTGATCGCGCAAGGCTTTCTCGAGCGATTGACCTAGAACCGGGGGATTTGGTGTGGCACGACGGGAGGAGTTCTTGGAATTTTGAGATACCCCGCCATGAGGATGGCGCTGAAACTGTGATTGTGATGCATTATGACTTGATTTTTTTTTTTTTTTTTTTTTTTTTTTGTGGTCGATCCTGGCCACCGTGTGTGGGTGTGCATTGGCTAACGCAGTCACCTGCGGAGAAGACTGATCTCGGCCTTTTTGCTACGAAGTTAGATATACTAGTATCATCATCTCGTAAAACTCTAGTATATGATTGGACTCTCCTATTGCATAGAATAGAATAGGATGACACAAAAGCTTGAGTAATTGCTTCTATCTCAACGTACTCAACTCCAAACCAAATCGGGTGAGAGCTGGGAACTCGGACCTCGTGGATCAGTTACCAATGTAGCTAAGGGTTAGTGTGAGTTGATAAGTACCAAGTTGACTAACTGGATATCTCCCATATCATAAGTCGTCCCCATCTGGTTTAGTGATTACCTTAGGGGAGCCCACGGGGGAGCCACTGAGGCTGGAAGGGCCACCCGCAAGCGGTTTAGCCCGAGATAACAGACTCTCTTATCACCGAGCAAATTTCCTTGGAAGTTGCCCCAATTTCCAAGGGACGAGGGGAACATCCAAATTATATTTCTCTCCATATTTCCCTGTTTGACTTTCCTTGTTATCTTCTATACTCTCCCTCCGATTCTAGAGCAGCGCAAAGCGCTGCTTCGAGATCTCTCAATGGCTCGTTGACTCAACTTACGATAGCCCCCTTTGCCCCGTTGCGTCATTCGCCCGTTTGTCTCCAACGTCGCTGCATGCGCTAGTGGGGAATTGCGACAATCCAAGCTCGACTTTCCCATATTGACCCATCTACACCGGTCGTTGCGCAACTGCGACGATGGGTGTGCTACAACCGCGGGCTCGTCGCGACTCCCGCGCATCGGCCCTATCAAATCGTAATTGGGGCTTCGATCGCGATCCAGACAACTCCATGCCGTCCTCTTCACTGGTGGAACACGCAAACGCAAATCTGGGCAGCTCCCCCGGTGCCGGCATGGAGCCTTCAAGCTATAACAGCTCCAGTCTACGCACCCCAAGCCGCTCCTTCTACCATCGTCCCTTCAATACACCTACTGGTATGTAATTCTTTTTCCCCCCCAACTCTTTATTCCCCTCGAAAGCTTCTAGAACTCGGTTGCTTCTGTCAACTTCTTTGCCGTCTCCGCCTGCACACCTGAGCGATTTACGACCCGAGCTATTTACTGACCACTCAAATTCCCCCAGACCCGGCTCACTATGCTACCGACAGTGTTCGGGAACAGACTGCAGAACTTGCGACCTACGGTCTGTCGTTGAATAGAAGGCCCTCGCGGGGAAGAACGAGCTTGCCCCCGAGCCTAGACATATTCCGGGAGCAGAATCGACTCAATTTACCCGGCCCTAGTGGCTCACAGGATGCGATCGCCAGTTCCTATCCCACGCTAGGAGAGACTTCAACTGGGTCATATCCTGCTCTAGTGGACCCTTCTCCCTCTTCCTCCTCGGTCCTCACAGATATGATACGTGACTCACACCCAGATCTGATGGATGATCATGCCAAACCCATCGAAGAGACCCCGTTCCCGCCATTGCCGACCATTCTAGACGAGCCGGAGCCACGAGAATCGGAAACAACATCACTACTGTCCAAAACTCGTTCTAAGTCTCCCCATGGCTATGGATCGGTTGAGGACATTGAGAACCAGGGATATACAGTTCGCCGACCAACCAAGTACTTCACCAAGGGAGCTGCCACTGTTGCCAAGTGGTCGAGGATATTGTCCAATCCAAAATCCTGGGATAGACGTACGATTTGGCAAGAGGGGGTCGTTCATCCCTTCAGTCTACTCCCTGCGGTCTTGCTTGGTCTTCTCCTCAATATCCTTGATGCCTTGTCCTACGGGATGATCTTGTTCCCACTCGGCGAGCCGCTCTTTGCCGACCTTGGCTCAGATGGAATTTCCATGTTCTATGTCAGTACCATCATCTCACAGGTCGTATTCTCATGCGGAGGCTCGATCTTTAAAGGAGGGATTGGAAGTGAGATGATCGAGGTCGTGCCATTCTTTCACCAGATGGCATTCGCCATTCTGAACAGGGTTGGCAAAGATAACCCACAGGCTGTGCTGGCAACTACCATATTAGCTTTCTCGGTCAGTTCGGTCTTGACTGGGTTAGTGTTCTTCCTGATGGGCGTTTGTGGGCTCGGCTCGCTCATTGGGTTCTTCCCTCGTCATATCCTCATCGGCTGTATCGGAGGTGTTGGCTATTTCCTCCTTCAAACGGGTGTAGAGGTCTCGGCCCGTCTTTCCGGCTCTCTTGAATATAACCTCAGTACCTTGCAGAAGCTCTTCCATCTCGATACCTTTCCACTTTGGACGATACCCCTCTCTCTTGCGGTCGGTCTTCTTATTTTGAAGCGTTTCTTACGGTCTACCTTCCTCGTTGGCACTTATTTCATGGCGGTCGGAGTCTTGTTTTATGTTGTCATCCTAAGCGTCAGGATTCCAATGGATACTTTGCATCAGAAGGGATGGGTTTTCGATGCACCATCATCCAACAATCCGTGGTACCATTTCTACAGCCTTTATGGTGAGCAAATACTGTACATGTACTAATTACATATTTTATTTGACTGACATCTCACCAGACTTTTCTGCCGTCGATTGGACTGCCTTCGCTGATACGATTCCGGCAATGTTCGCTCTGACTTTCTTCGGAGTTCTTCATGTGCCTATCAATGTTCCGGCGCTCGGTATTTCGACAGGTGAAGATAATCTCAATGTTGACCGTGAACTTATGGCACACGGCGTAACCAATGCAGTCTCGGGATTCGCAGGGAGCATCCAAGTAGGTCAATCCCGTGGCTAAATTTGACCGGCCAATAGACTAACACAGCCAGAACTATCTTGTGTACACAAATAGTTTGCTCTTTATTGCTAGCGGTGGAACCTCTCGTTTGGCTGGACTCATGTTGGCTGCAGCCACAGCAGGAATCATGGTCGTGGGCCCAGTCATCATTGGATATATTCCGGTTATGGTCGTCGGCGCTCTGATTTTCCTCTTAGGCATTGAGTTGCTAGAGGAGGCATTGGTGGACACATGGGGCAAACTCTCGCGTCTTGAATACTTAACAGTATGTCCCTCGCACCTTCTCACAACTAACCCTATTTCTGCTAATCAACTATCATAGGTCGTGATAATTGTTGTCACGATGGGAGCTTGGGACTTCGTAGCGGGCATCTTAGTTGGGATCATTTTGGCATGCGTTAACTTTGTGGTTCAAACCTCTCGCAAGTCTGCTATTCGAGCAACTTTCTCTGGAGAAATTGCAGGTTCAACCGTCCGACGCCCTCCCATTCAACAACAGTTCCTGCATGAAGCTGGACAGCAGACGCTCATCATGAAATTGGGTGGTTACCTCTTTTTCGGCACGATCGTGAATGTCGAGAACACCATGCGGGGGTTGATAGAGGAAGAAGCATTCAAGCAACAACCGATTCGTTTCCTAATTCTAGATTTCTCCCGGGTCTATGGTTTGGATTTCTCAGCCGCCGAAGCTTTCACGCGCATCAATCGTGTTCTACGCAAGCGCAATGTCCGAACAACCATCTCCGGTCTCAATATCGAGGGTGACGTCGGCAAAAGTCTACAAAACGTAGGCCTGTTTGAGCCGGACTCGGGTGTACCGATCTTCGAAGATCTCAATTCTGCCCTGGAGTTCTGCGAGAACGATTACTTGAAAGTCTTTTACAGCCACCAGGAAGCCCTCCTCAGAACACCCACTGAGACTTTCATCCCCAACAACGATAATCGTCTGCAGGTCCCCATCCCCGTCTCTGCCTCGTCACTACCCAGGCCCAGCCTCGCAGATAACATCGTCAGCTCCCCTCGAGGTCAATACTTACAACGCGTCGCAACAACCACGATTCGCGAACACGAAGAAGAAGCCCCCGCGTGGTCCGCCATGCGCCAACCTCTCCCTCTACTCCTCCAAACCTTCCAGGGTCTCTCAACCCAAAATGAAGACTTTTGGTTCCCAGTCTGCGCCTACTTCTCGCGGGAATCATTTTCAACCGGCACGATCTTGTACCACGAAGGCGACGTTCCTCGCGCCTTCTACCTTCTTGAATCAGGCATGCTGCGCTGCGAGTATGAGCTCCCACAAGGGCGATACTTCGAACTTGTTGTGGCGGGTCGTCCATGCGGCGAACTACCGTTCTTCAGTGACACACGTCGCACGGCAACGGTCAAGGCTGAGCATGACTGTATCGCTTGGTCTCTGAGTGATGAGAAATGGAAGGAACTGCAAGAGCAAGAGCCGCGGATCGCACGCGAGTTGCTGACTGTGAGCTTGAAGTTGACGACCGAGAGGATGGACAGCATCACCTCGTAAGTGTCACTCCAATTGTCGGCTTTCCTCAGGACTTGGAATTTTGAACTAACTCGTTCGCCCAATAGATACGTGCTGACCATGGCTGCTTGATATATGAATTGTCTGATCTCGGCTTCTTGCATATTTTCATTTTCATTTTCCCATTACATTTTTCTGGGCTGGGCGGAAATCTGAGCGAAAATCATATGGGTGGAGCTTCTGCGTATCTACTTTTTTTGTACATTTTCATAGCTACATAACATACATGGCACATGCCCGGGTGGTATAGTGATGCTAATCACAGTTCAAGTCTTACAATTACCTTGATTCGTACCCAACTACCTATAAAAAAAAGTCTCATGAATCAACGCTAAAAATTAGTTATCATAGAACAAAGAAAGTGGGGGCCATCGGGTCGCTGATCTAGGTCTGTACATAGAAGATGGGAGAGGTCATACCACGCCGGTTCCCTAGCAGGAAACTGAGTAAGTCATTCGTACAAGATTAAAAAGTACATCTCCACAAAAGATAAGTGGGGAAAGAGAAGGAAAGAACTACAACAGAGTGCCAATAAAAATCATAAATAATCCCAGTATTCGTGCTCCACTTTGAGTATATCAAAGAGGTTCGTTAAGGAATTCTGTTCTATATACTACTCTGTACTGAGAGCAAGACATGCGTCGACAGCTAGACCGACTCTGTAATGAAAGTTAGTGAAATTTGCATCACAAAAGCCGAGAAACGACGACTAGTAACTTACCTTCCCTCCTTTATTTTGACCACGTCATCAATGACATCGCGGTCTAGATTGGGAAACATGTTCGACAGTGTCTCAACAACATTATTATGTTCAGCACGCTGGATTCGCCGTGCTTCGGCATCTTCAGCACTAGCTTGGCGAGCCGCGGCGTCTTGAGCGTCTAAAACACGCGTCAAGTTTTTCTTAGCCCCCTCTGGCGGAACGGCGTGTTCGTCGCCAGAACGTCTCCCTTCGTTACTGGAGCGCGGAGGTTGATAGACATTCGGTGTCAGACGGGGCGGCGCCGGGGCTGGTTGGGGAGTGGCGGCCGGTTGGAGTGGCCGATCTTGAGAAGGCCCGTCATCTGTTTCATCGGAGAACATGCGGCCAATCGTAGAAAGAGGTTTCTGAATAGTTCTCAAAAGGCCAGCCACCGGTGCCGGCGTGTCATCATCACTTGATTGAGACGTATCCTTTCGGCTTGGGCCAGCCTGGGGAGGCCCGCGAGGAGTGGTGGTTGGGTTCGAGGGGGGCTTTTCATGTATGGATTCACGTTCACGATTCTTCTCCGCAATCGCCAGGACTGCCACTTCGACATGGCGCTCGAATTCTTCATCACTAACAGTCAGACTTGTGCGATCTAATGTTTCAATAAACTGGACAGCTCCGGACTGCGATATCATTTTAGCCAAACGTGATGGTCGTCACGAGAATAGAGGTTGCACTTACCAGTGAGGATAGATAGTATCCCGCCTCGCCTCCCAGTTTTTCTTGGTTGCGGAATCGTAGAATGTATTGGATATTAGACACCAGATGATCGGGATTGGCATGCAGCACCACATAGATAAGGAGCGGAACAAAGGAATCGGCCGACGTGTCACCCTTCTTAGAGTTCTTCAAAAGGCCGAAAATTACTTTGCAGCAATTTAAAATGCAGATCACTTTATCCCGAGGTGCTCGGTAGCCATTAATCTTTAATAATTCTGGGGCTTCGGTTAACAATCATGTCGGATTGTGCCAGAGAAGTCAGAGCGTTGCATACCTTGTTGGGCCAAGTTCAAGAATCGACGCCCACTACCGCTCACAGGGGGTATATCCAGGTGTTCTTCGCTAACCCAATCGTATATGCGAATCTTCTGCGCCAAGATATCATCTCGCTCAATATCCTCCTGGTGCTGGCCGCGGCGCCAAGGGCCATGAGCTCGCTCGATTTCTCTTCGTCGACTGCGGCTTGCACTTCTCGGAATAGTAGGTGGGGCTGGGATCGCCGGTGCAAATGTTTGGGAGTAAAGGCGGTTCATCACGAGCTTCTCCATGCCTTCCTTGGCGTTATCGAATTCGCTATCGGACACATCGCGCCACACCTCGCACATGGCCATTTTATTTGTAATGAAAGCCAAAAAATCACTGATAATCTTGACTTGTTCATGTACCATCCATTGTCTCTTTCCGAATTCCATAAGGAATGATCGTAAGAATTTAGCCACCGGGTCAGCCGTTCGGTGACGCAATTGCTCCAGAAAGCGGTGGAAATCAAATCGTTGATCTGGCTCTGGCTCGGGAGGGGGTGGAACTGTTGAAGAGGATGATGTTCGTCTCATTGCGGGCGGTTCGTCGTGACCTCTGGGTGCGTGTTGATTTTGGGATGCGGGCGAGGAGTGTTGACGGTTCGGTACCGGAGCAGTGGAGGACCCAGTCGAAGTGGACTGTGTGGGCTCAAGGCTTGACTTGCGCGGCGGAAAGTAGTGTTGGTGACCACGAAATTGCTCGGCGAGCTCCAACCGGGGCGACATAATCTCCTGTTGGTCTGTAGTTCGCGCGGGGTCTTGAAACTGGCCCATTATATTCTGAATCTCCGGTTGTGAGCCATTATCTTCGTCCCGAGACTCATCGGTCTTTCCAGCTTTCTTGAACTCTGGGTCGCTGTCTCCCGGGACATCTGGTAATTCTTTTTCGGAGGTTGGAGCGGAGTTCGGGTCATTCGATGACGGTATCGCAAGGGCCAGGGGGGCCGCCGAGTTCACATAGGCGTCATCTTTCTCGGGGGGAGTAGGGGGAGGTGGGGTGTTTGCTTGGGGTGTAGGTGAGGACTGTGACACATTCTTCCCTGACACTGACAGCCCTTCCATCTGTCCCGCCAGCGGATCCGGCTGAGGCGGGACTGGGTCAGTCGAATCTATAGGGGTTGTCGAGTCATCCTTCAGTCCGTTCGTATCATGGGGTATGTTCGACTCCACGAGTGATTCTGCGTCAACGTTGCTCCGTTGTTGGCTTTCCTGAGAAGGCTCAGGCTGCGTCTTGGGGAGGTCGATTGAGGGCATGGAGGACTGAGATGCCTCCGGGGCGGGCTGATCGTCCCCCTTCCCAAAAGGCGGGGAGGCCGAGGGCTCTGTGGTCGACATAAGCTATATTCAACATGCAGACCTCGACAAACAGGTTCAAGGCCGATCTCGAAGGGGCGGGGGAGTTGAGGCTCGCAATGTTGATGAGCGGATCATCATTGGGCCGAAGGATTGGCGTACCATACGGTAGCTCCGTAAGGCCCAAGCCAACTCCGAGGTAACTATAGAGCTAGGACTACCCCAAGGGAACGGACTCGAATTTGTTATTACTATTACTATTAGAGCCACTACTTTTACTACTACCATCATTATATCCCGCCTTCAAAACAATTTTTTTGATTTTTTCCGGCTTCCTCATCTTGCCCATTTTATCTCTCAGCTCAAATCAGATGACCCTGATCATCTTACTGTAGGGCAAAACTGCTGATCTATACAGATGACTAAGGATCGCGGGCGGCATCAAAACGCAGAAAAAAAAGTCCACGACAAACACACACCTCTGCGCGCTCCATTGCAGGCGCTTTCCCCATCATGTGTGGGATATTTTTTTCAATCTCGACAAAGCAGACAGCACCTACTGAAGAAACCGAGTCTTTGCTCCAAACCCGTGGTCCCGACAGTTGTCAAACACATACGGTACACAAGGCAATCCCGGCACGAGATGCAGTGTCGCAACCCCTGTCTCACCACCTCACCTTCATATCAACTGTCCTCTCTTTGCGAGGCGACCGTATTTACAACCAACCACTCGTAGACCCCGCCACGCAGTCTGTACTTTGCTGGAATGGGGAAGCATGGAAGATTTCTGACGAGCGGGTCCAAGGCAATGATACACAGCAGGTCTTCAAACTGCTGCTGAGTGCCGTGAGTTGTGATCGTATGAAGGCTCTTGATGGAATGTCCAGTGCTGTTGCAAGTATTACCGGGCCCTTTGCTTTTGTGTTTTACGATGCGCTCAATTCACGGGTCTTCTTTAGCAGAGATTGCCTGGGCAGGAGATCGCTCCTGCAAGGCTTGGATGAAGATGGAGCTCTCAAGATTTGCAGCTTGTGCGATGGTTCTTCTTCTACCGTGTTTGAAGAGGTTGGTACCAGTGGTGTACATATGATCGACCTCGAAGTCCAGCAAGGTCCGCCTTCTGCTTTCAGTGGACGATATAAGATCGAGACCTTACCTTGGAGTTCAGACTCTCCACTCCCAGAAGGGCATATTGTCAGTCCGAAGAATTGCCATGCTGCAAACTATTAAGACTGACAAAATTACAGAAGAGCCCAATACCCCCAATGAACATGTGTACCCCGGAGACACAACCCCCACCATTAACCTTGGACACTGAAACCATCAAAGACCTCCAGTCAAAACTCCATGAATCACTAGCACTCCGAATTGAAAACGTTCCTGAACCGCCAGGTTATGTGAAGGGCGAAAGTGCCAAAATCGCAGTTCTCTTCTCTGGTGGACTCGACTGCACCATTCTTGCCCGACTTTCACACGACATTATTCCGCACGATGAGGCTATCGACCTCCTTAACGTCGCTTTTGAAAATCCACGAGTTGCTGCCGCTGCTGCAAACTCTGGCGGTCAAAGCTCATCTTCATCGCCCCTTAATCCTACCTCCATTTATGAGGCATGTCCCGACCGAATGACTGGCCGTTCAGCTTTCGCCGAGCTCCAAAAGACCTGTCCAGAGCGCACCTGGCGTTTTATCGCTATCAACATTCCCTATACCGAAACCCTCGCACACAGAGACCAGGTTAAACGTCTCATGAGACCTCACAACACGGAAATGGACCTCTCTATTGCATGCGCCTTATATTTCGCATCGCGCGGCCAAGGCACATGCTATACCTCATCGTCAGATCCCATCACACCATCAGAAGAGCTCTACACAACCACAGCGCGCGTTCTTCTTTCTGGTCTCGGGGCCGACGAACTCTTTGCAGGATATGGCCGCCACGGCGTCTCCTTTAACCGTGGTGGGTTTGATGGGTTGGTCGCCGAAATTTATCTCGATGTCAGCAGACTCGGGCAACGCAACCTTGGCCGCGATGACCGAGTTCTGTCACACTGGGGCCGTGAAACCCGGTTCCCATATTTAGATGAAGACTTTGTCGCATGGACGCTTCGCGTACCGGTCTGGGAGAAATGCGGATTTGGTCTCGCAGAGCCGGTCGCCAGCAATGGTGAAAGACAAGCTGAGGTCACGAATGACATTGATGCTGAGAAAATGTCTCTCCGCCTTGTAGCGCTTCGATTGGGCTTGCAGAATGTCGCGCGCGAAAAGAAAAGAGCGATTCAATTCGGTGCGAGGACGGCAAAAATGGAGAAAGGCCGGACCAAGGGAACCGATGCGCTAAGTTGAGTTTATTTATATACTCCTTCTCTTCTTGATACCCCCACCTTTTTCCCCACCCCTTCGCCTTTCACGCATGTCTGCAAGACATTTCAATATAAACTCGAGACCCGTTGAAAATCCAGTGATGATGACAAACCATGGAAATCAGATACTTCTGAGACTCTGCCTCCCCGCCTGTCCTCTCTTGTCTATATTTTCTTCCTTCGCGAGTTGTCGCTCGCACGTACCCTTTTCTGCAGCGTCCTCCCAGAGCAACAGCAGTTCCATGACGGCGTGTAGCTCGGATCAGACATGTAGATAGGGGTGTAACGTGCGCGTTCTTTTGCAAACTGGAATGAAAGCATCGATGGGAAAAGGAAACGGGTTGGAAGGAGGTGGCAGTCCATGAGGGTGCAAAAGGCAAGTCTGAGCTGGCATATTCTTCAACGCATATTGTACAGTAGTCACAGCAAATCATGAGATCTATTACTGTCATTTTTAGAAGCCAGCACACTGTTTCTGGCAAATATTGTAACTACTATTTCATACCTCGCTGGCAAGAGACTACGACCTGTTAACCAACAGCTTCGCAAAAGGAGAATGTCATCATGTCTACGTTCAGATCAATGGACGGGGTTGATGCAGCTTGGTTGAGAAACTTGAGAAATAGTTGACTTTTTAGGTTGCTAGTTAAGAGACGCATTACGGAGTCGAGTCATCTACTTGTATTTGGTTGACTGATGAAACCTTCCTGAGTCGTAAGTTCAAGTAAGCTTAACAGTTCTAAGGCCACGGAACCCAACTTGAAAGGTCAAGAGGCTTAATGATTTGTGCTCACATTCACAAAACCATTACTGAGTACATTGCTTTAGGACGAGGTGAAAGAGAAAACTCAATTTCAAATTAAACTATCGATGTAATAGCAAGAGCCACGAGTCAATCCCATCATTGCGAGGGAGACAATCAGAACCGGCTGAAACAATTAAAGAAAAAAGCATATTAAAAGAAACAAAATTCAAGCAAAACAAATCATGACGTCTCATGTCATGTCGAACTTTTTATGAGATCCAAAGGCAAGAGCTTTGGAATCTCACCGAGACGTCGGGGAATAGGCTTGACCCATTAACCCCCGCGCCCATCAATGTAGCCGGATGGAAAGAAAAAAACAAGATAATATCATGAAACAAACACAAGTTTGAATGAAATAAATGGCACAAAGCCTTTTTTTTTCGAATGTCCATTATGAACTTCACTGGAACTTCTCCTGAATACGGAGCTGAGCCTGCAACTTGGCAATAGTCTCATCGCGGTCAGCGAGCTGCTGGCGCAAGTCACTGATGGTGCGCTCGGCGCTTGCCTGGCGCTCCAGCTTCTTGGCACGAGACTTGCGAGCTGCCTCGGTGTTACGGGCACGCTTTGCGGCAACAGGGTCACTTGGATCGAAATCAATGGGTGACAGCTCCTTGCGCGAGCGGCTGATGCCTGAAACACTAGAGTGCTTGGTGTGACCGGTGGCTGGAATAGGCGAAGCCTTAACAGAGCTCACGGGCTTGGGAGCTGGAGACATAGGCTCAGGCTTCTGTTGCGTCTCGGCAAGAGCAGCAGCGACATCGAACTGAGCATCAAACACGTTACCCGTAGCGGAGGCATCGTGGAAGAGCGGAGCCCATTCCTCCTGACCCATGTAATCAACATCAGTGAACAGCGGGGAGGGGTTCTGGCTGAATGTGGCAGGCGAGTCATATGGAGGTGTGCTCAGATCCGTGAAGGTGCCCGAAGGCGGCATGGAAGCGTCAAACATCAGATCCTTAGGCGAAATAGTGCCCGTGGGTGCGATGGGAGAGAAAGCAGAATCGGCCCCGGGGCCAAGCGGGAGCTGGCCCAGGTCGAGAGGAGAGCCCATCCCGGTGTTAAGGCCGGTAGATGGGAGTCCGAAAAGTTCGGCGTCGGGGTCTGAATAAGATATGTGAGCGCCAGACACGGCAGAAGGAACATCTGATAAAGAATTACCTGTGAAGTTCGGAGCGGACATATTGCGGCGTGATGCCAACATGCGTCGTTTCTTTTTCTCAATTGTATAGAGATCGGGGGTTCCGGCGTGGAAAGTGGGAACGGGAGGGCGGTTGTTAGGCGAGTATGAAGGCACAGAAGCCGCGTGAGGGTGCGGGGAGTGCTTCAGGTTGGGATGAGACCAGTAGGAAGGAGACCGGGCAAGCTTGGTCACTCTGGGGTCCAAAGCGGGAGAGCCAGAGAACTGTTGTTGCTGCTGGAGATGACGCTGCAACTGCAGACTGAAAGAGTGTCTTCGAGGGTTGTTCTGCGCCAGAAAGAGCTGGAGAGCAGAAGGCTTAAGGGCAGTACTCGAGGGTACTGGCGCACGCGAGTCTCTGGGTCGAGGCTGCGGACGAGGAGCTGGAGCTTGCGGAGCGGGATAGAGCACAAAGTCCTCTAGCGCACTGTTGTTGTTGTTGTTGCTGTTGTTGTTCAAACTGGAAGCCTGTGGCTGATGGGGCGGGGGCGTGGGAAGCCATGGTTGCTGGAAGGTATCCGTGGTGAACGACGTAAAGTCGATCGTGAAAGAGTTGTTGTGGGGAGAACTTGAGCTAGCGGGGATGCTGCTGAAGTTCAGAGGTCCTGAAATAGGAGACTCTGAAGGGGGTTGTTGAGGGGAGAAAAAAGACGTGGTTCCCGTGGGAGTAATGGTGTCTGTCTCAAGAGAGCAAGACGGAGACTGTCGAGACGAGTCGCTTAGAAAGCGTCCATTTTGGATCGGTAGAGATTCAAAAGGCTGTTCAAATGTAGGCAGAATGGTGGAAATGGGATGATGTCAAGTGGGTATGGATGAGAAAATCACAGTAGATGAGAAGAAGAGAAAAGGAGCAGGCATCGACGGGGGGATTCAGGCACTTCTTAAGCGGGCAGCGAATTTGAGCGTGTGTGCAGGGGGGCTCCATCACAGCCAATCAGAAAACAGACCCGGTTGGGGCTGAGGCCTGGTACAGGTCACGGGGTGTGAGTCACACTTGATCTCTGGTCGCTGATTGGCTGCTTCATTCTCAATCCGGGCCCACAGGAGGCTACGCTGCAGTACATGCAGGGTACATCGAATCCCAGTTCACTTGAGTGGTCTCTCCAGGTATCTCCCCTTCAGCATCAAGTACCTCTAGGTACCTCCCCACCGCGGCTCTCTTTTCCATCCTGCCATTGACCAATAATCACCTTGTACTTACTGGCATGTCCGCAAGTCCAGGCATCCGCACATCCGCACATCCACAACGTTTGAAAAAATTTCCCAATGCACCCCCTACTGGTGGCCTGGACTTCAAAACACCTAGGCAGATCTGCTCCTCTGCGGATCCTCGGTCATAAATGACGTCTCTCATAATCCGTGCTTCGTACAGAGCATATGTACAGTATACTTTTTTACTTCTCTCTACACTCCGAGTCCGAAGCCCAGACTCGTATTTACAGCATTATTAATCCAACCCTGGTTCCAAACCGGGAGCCCTCCCCTGTATTCCTGTATTCACTTCTTCTCCTCCGCCTCCTCTTACCAACTCCAGCTAGGGTCAAACCCAAGCGGATGACCCCTCGGAGCTAAACGCAAGACTCCGACTCCAGGCTCCACCGATCTTTTCCCAATCCTGTCCCCGCGGCGGGCTGTGTCCATGGTCCGTGTGCACCTTCGATATCTTCTTTGATCTTAGCCTTGCCGAAGGGCGTGAAAAATTGACTTTGTCGCAATCCACTTCCGAGATCGTCGTGCGTGAAGGAAATGTATCTGATGGCTCAAGGGTTGCATTCACCCTGACCGTCTGATTTCTACAAGATGATAGGGTGGAAGTGCTGCCACTCTCCCAGTCGTTGACAGCCCCCTTGTTCATCTTGGATATGATACATGATTCTTCCTGTCCCGCATCATCATCATTCTCACTAGTAGCATCCTCGCAAGACCAATTAATGCCCCGCTCGGTTTTCGCTCGTGTCTGGCAGATCCACCGGGTCCACGGGCGAAACGGGGTTCGCATCTAAACCGGGCGCTCTTGGCGGGCCGCGCTGGTCCAAAAATCAACGATGGCCTTGATTGAGCCTGGTTTCATGTCCTCGCCGGGCCGGTCACACTACCCTGAACGCAGTGGGGTGGGCAGTTATATTAAAAAGGTATCATCACATTAAAACTCCTAGTAGTCGCTCCGCGTACAACTGGCTCACTAGTCGAAGCTCGGAATGATGGTGCGAATTCTTGTCGGTGGTCACATACCAGGAATGAAATGAATCCATGGATGATGTACACATATTTGGGTGACTATTCATTGCTTAGTATAAGCACTAGTACGTTAGTAGTATACGCACTAGTTATCATTCGATCGTGCAATGATTCCATATTCGGAACTTGGCATCCGACAAACAAAAGTAACTACAGTACTGACTATTACATGTGTATATGTTCTAGCAGCCTTGGAAGTCGAGAGAGCATTGGCAAGATAGAGCTGGAGTATATACCTACCAGTCAACAGGCACAAACATAAATTTCACCATCCGCACTCTCACCCGTATGCGTGACGCGTACTGGCAGTCTGTCTGGCGACTTAGGATCTTATATAAATCGACGGCAAATAACACCTGCCAGAACCTTGGAACTGCTACTAGTAAATGACTTAGAATTCGGGATTCCACTCATAAACACAATTATCTGTGGAAATCTCTAATCCGTCTAAAAATCCGTCTACAATAAACACCTTGTACGATGGCTACGAACACCAATTCTCATGCAACAAGCCAAGACCACACGTATCCTCATGAATCGGCCGCCACGATAGCAACTAGAGGAAACGAAGTTACAGGTCTGGAAATCTTCCAGAAGACAGAAGCAGAAGACGCCGCCGATCCAACCAGAATAAAAGAGGTCATGGCAGAAATGATTGCGGACAAACCCACCGGAGGTACAGACATGACATATGGAGAGAAGGACACCCAGAATTTGCGCATCTGGAAATCCGGACCTCACAAATCTCCAGTCATAGTATTTGTCCATGGCGGTAGTTGGCGTATAGGAACCAACCTAGACTCCGTCGGCTCGGTCAAGATCCCCTACCTGACCAGGCAGGGTTATGCCTTCGCCTCGGTGAATTTCACCCTCGTCCCTGCTGTACAAGTTGAAGATCAGGTTCAGGAAATAGCACAGGCAATCAGCTTCTTACTCCAGAACGCAGCTAGTTTGAACATCGATTCCGAACGGGTTATTCTGATGGGCCACAGTTCGGGTGCACATGTCGTTACCCTGTTAGGTACGGATACGAGCTATCTCACGCGCGCAGGGGTTGATATCGGCGTCATATGTGCTGTGATTGCACTCGATGGCTCAAATTATAATGCCCCAGCCGAACTCCTCGATAGTCCCGGGCCGGTAGCGGAGAACATGATCCATGCGCTTGGTACAGATCCAGAGCAACTTCGCGCAATGTCGCCGACGTACCATGCCCACCCGCCTAATGCGGCTGCTTTCTTGCTCCTTCATGTCCAGAGACAGGGAGACGTACGACAGGCAGTTGAGCTGGCCGCGTCACTAAGTGCTGCTGGAACCGAGGTTGAATTGCGCGTGTTTGAGGGCCAGGGCTTCGAGGGCCATGTGCGGATGCTCCTTCGACTTGGAGATCCATCTTACCCAGCGACATTGGTGATGACTGATTGGCTTAGAAAACATGTTCCTCTTAGGGAGGACATATTGGACCATAAAGTGGAGACCGCATTTTGATGAAATGTACATACTCCGTACCCCAGAGGCCAGCGCATCGCGATGGAGGCCATGTCGTGCATAATGCTTTGCAGCGGCCCAGATCCACTCGACGCGGGAGGACCCATTCAAGTTGTTGATCCGTCGTCCATCTACAGAATTTCTCAAGCCTACAGGTTACGTTCGATGTGTTCAAAAATACAATGCAAGATTAAAAGCAAAGTAGATTCTATTAAGTATTACCTATCGCAATATGTGCCACATCCCCGAAGTATAAATAACCCCCGGGAAGCGGGAACAAGGTCGAAAACCAGTCCAGGCGCAATTTGGAATAGCAGACACCAGGAACAATCTGAAATCTGAAACTCCTCCCAAAAAAGAACTGCACCCTTCCTCCCTGAGGGTATCGAACACGAATATCAAAAGCGCACACAAACCAGAAAAGGCAGAGTGGTATCAATCTAGTCGGACGGCACACCACGTAACGCGTCAACAAGTCGTGAATTAAAACTCGATTGTGGCACGAACATCGTAAAAGGAATGAACGGCGCCAGTCGAGGCGCCGATGTGGATTATTGAGGGGCTTTTGGTAAGGAAAATTAAAATGAAAAATAAACGGCGACAGCGGGTATCTCATTGACATCCTCCATGTCATATAAAGCCCAGAGAGCGAAACCATGACGGTAAGGAGGATGACAGTGGCGAGGAACAAAAGTACTAGACAAGGAACTGTAAAAGCAAGTGGTATAAGGCCGTATTTGCACCTTCAGGGCGTGGCATGGCCGAGTCCAGAAGGATTGGGAGTTGGCGAAGAATAAGTCATGTCCCACCATCGCTCAAACTCAATGTGTCGTGGAGACGTAGTTCAAGCAGCAGCCTGGACAGGAGTAGCAGCAGTAACGTTAACGTTCTTGGCCTCCTCGGTGGCGGGCTCAGCAGCAGGAGTGGCCTCAGTAGCAGCGGGAGTCTCCTCGGTGACAGCAGGGGTCTCTTCGGCGGCCTCCTTGGTCTCCTCAGCCTTGGCCTCGGGCTCAGCAGCGGCGGCCTCCTTGTCCAGCTTAACAGCCTTGCTGGGCTTGCGGAACAGACCGCCGAGCTTGTTGGACTTCTCCTTCTTGGCCTCCTTGGTCTCACCATCGGTGGCCTCGTTGTCGGAGGTGTCAGCCTTCTTCTCCTTCTTGCCGAAGGCACCGAAGAAAGAGGTGCGGCGCTTGTCCTTGGGAGTGGCGGCAGCCTCGGCAGGAGTCTCGGGAGCAGCAGCAGCATCCTTGGAAGCCTCACCCTCGACCGGGGCGGTCACGCTCTCGGGCTCAATGGGCTTGACAGCAGCCTCCTCGACGGGGTTCTCCAGCTGGGGCGCAGTGCTAGCAACAGCGTTGTCCTCAGCAGGGGCGGTGGCCTCCTTCTCGGACTTCTCCTGGGAAGGGGAGGAAACCTTGTTGAAGAAGCTGCCGAAGATGGAGGCGCGCTTAGCCTTCTTCTCTTCCTTCTTCTCCTCAGCGGGCTTAGCCTCCTCGGGCTTGGCCTCGTCCTTAGCAGGAACCTCGGGAGCAGCTTCGGTAGTCTCGGCGGTGGCGGCAGCAGGCTCAGCATCAGTCTCAGCGGCGGGCTCGGCGGCCTTGGTCTCCTCAGCAGCCTCCTCCTTGGACTCCTCAGGCTTGGACTCCTCGGCCTTAGCCTCCTCCTTGGCGGGGGCTTCTTCCTTCTTGCCCAGGAGAGAGCCGAAGATGCTGCTGCGCTTGCGAGACTGAGAGCGGCTCTTGGTGGTAGCCTTCTCTTCCTTCTTCTCCTTCTTCTCCTCAGCGGGCTTGGCCTCCTCAGCAGGGGTCTCCTCTTCCTTCTTCTCCTCGGCGGGCTTCTTGGTGGCGGCAGCGGCAGTGACAGCGGGCTTGGTCAGCTTCTCAAGCTCAGCCTTGTAGCCTTCGCTGGAAGTGATAGATTCCTTATCGGCCTTGGCCTCAGTGGCCTTAGCCTCGAGGGCAACAACCCAGCTGTCGCGCTCAGCGGCGTTGGAGGCCTGGAAGGTGTGCTTCTGACCACCGACCTTGAAGATGAACTCGTTGGAGCCCTCCTTGGTGATGTCGGAGACCTCGGCGAGGCTGAAGATGCCGGCGGGGGTGGCCTTGTCCTCAGCGCGCTTGGTGAAGAAAAGCAGGCCCTTGCCGGTCTGAGTAGCCCAGGCGGCGATGGGGTTGGCGACGGCGGTCTTCTCGTTCTGGTGGAAGACGGTCAGGTTCTTGGCCTCGGTGGCCTCGTCGTTGAAGTAGAAGAAACGCTTGGAGAAGCGCAAACCCCTGCGCAAATAAAAAAGTCGTTAGTTTCAAGCTTCAGGCGCACGCTGTCGCAAAATAAACAAAGGCTAAATAGCTTACTTGACCAGACCAGGGGCCTTGTGACCGAGGGTGCCCTCAGTAGCGGGCTTAACCTCCTCCTTGGCCTCCTCCTTCGCGGGCTCAGCAGTCTCAGCAGGCTTGTCAGCAGCGGCAGTCTCCTCAGCGGGAGCAGCAGCAGCAGCGGGAGTCTCCTCGGTGGTCTCCTTGGGAGACTCAACAGCAGGCTCAGTGGCGGGAGTCTCGACGGCGGGAACGGCCGCGGGGGTCTCCTCAACAGGCTTCTGAACGTCAGACATGATTAAAAAGTATTAAACCGAAGTGGTTGGGGGTATCGAATAAAGAAGCAGAGCTTCGTAGAAACGGCGAGTTTGGGGTATCTGGGTATCTTGAAAGCAAAAGAAATAAGAGCTACTAAAGAGCTCGGGTATCACAACGACGTAGGAAAGGGGGGTATTTTGCTTTGGAAGAGGAAGAAGAAGAGAAGGAGAAAGAAAAGGGAGGGAAAGGGCGAAAAAAAAGAGCAACGGGGGAGGGGAGTGACCAAAGGGGAAAGGAGCTGCAGGGAGCCCAGACCAGTGGGGCCGGCGCTTAGGTAACAGGGGGTGCGGTATAATACGGTATTTGGTGTACACATCAGGAGGTGTTTATGTTTTTGTACTTCGTACTCTATGGTACAAGGGTATATTTTGGATTAACCATCAAATTGCCAGTAGATTCTTTTCATTTTACTAAATGATTTGCCACTGGTGAAATGATGAGTCTTTGATCTCCTGCCTGCCGTCCCCCATTGGAGGGACCCCTCAATACCAGGATCCCGGGCATCACACCACCGACAGGAGCTTTTGAAGATCGGCCATGCATTTCATTGCTCCCTTTCCCGCCTAATTTACCCGTGCAGCTTCGGGTCCCATCCCGCGTACGGAGTAAATTAACGAGCTTTCTTTCACCCACACGCAATCTCCAATTTTTCTTTTAATTTTCTTTTTTTTTTTACTTTCCTGATTTTCTGGGCTTTCTGGAATTAATTAACCATTGTCGTAATTTTTTCTTGCTCTTCTCGTTGGCTTTCTCTTTTACTTTCGGCTTGGTCACCGGGACGATTGTAGAGTGGGCCACCCGTTGGTCCTCTCCTTCTCCCAAGTTACACAGTTCCAGGGGGTTGATAGGTTGACTCTTTTGATACATACTGGCTCTGTAACATACCTCAACACCTTGGTTGATCAACTGATTGGATGTGTGCAGAGTACTTCTTACCATGTAACTACATATCTCCCGCAAGGCAGCTTAGAGAGGAGGCAAAACAAAGGATCTCGACCGTGGCGCTGGGCCTTGTTCCAACCCTGGTCCAGTGATTTGCCTTTCTCCCTCTGCATGCTGATCAGCCAGGGTGAAGTCGGCCGCCTGTCGGATTCGTTATCAAGGCGCCGATCCAGAATCGACGGGACTGGGATACCGGATGATACCCGCATGCTACTGGCGGTCTCTGTCTACCCCCCGATATCGATTTGCAACGAAGGTGTAATCCCACACCCCATGACCAGACGCTCTCCAAGTGGCGTGCGAACCCTCGTGGCCAACCAGCGCAGGTAGTACAAACCCCCTCTCTCTACGTGCGCGTCATCACTCCATGTCGTGCCCTCTCGAGGACGTATCATGGATCAGCTCGCATTGACGCCCACGATATCGCGCCCAGGATCCCATGATGCACTTCTCTAACGGTCCTGTCTTTCCGCACGGTTCTGACACCATCCACTCCACTGATTACCTTTTGATGTGATACGAGGGCAGTGTATGCGTTCGCTCGACTGCGATCGCCTAGAAGCAGCGTACTGAGTCCGAGTCTCGTGCTCTGTATGTATAGATAATTGGATACCCTACACCGTACCCCGTTGTACATACGCTGAACGAGAACCCCACAGTAAATTGTACGTATCAAGTCGTAAGAAATATACGAGTAAGTACGTAGAAATTGCCCCTAATTAACGGACGCCCCTTTTTTTTCCCTTCTCCGCGAGGCAGCTCCTGTACGTTTTCTTCTAGATGTTCGGCTTAACGCTCAAAGTACGGTTATGCCCCACTTGGTGGTCCCGTGTCTTAAGCCATCGACCGTCGGTGGCTGGCCAGCCCTACTCCTATACGATCTATGCTTCATCTAGCGCCCAGATTTTCTCTGTGTTTCGTCCCTCTTCCATGGTTCGACCCTTTTCGCAGAACTGTTCCATCGTTTTGTCCAAAAATTTTGCTGGTTTGAAGACCTGACTCACAGGTTTATCAGGTTGGTCAGGAGACTGGCCTGCTAGACTGCATCGAGAGCATTTCCAGTAATGATAGCCCACAAGGCGGATCCACTTCGTACCGCGCGATCCAATTGCCTTGTTGACCTCCCCCTTTTCTACCCGTTGGGGCCAAGACTTGGATTTGCCAATCCTGCCCGTTCTGCATTTTCGCTGTTGTGCTTAAGTCACGAGTTGCCGACCCCGGTACGGAGGACTGAGGTCAATGAATGGCCAGTGCCCGTCGATCTTTTCGGCTGGCGGTTTCGATGTCAGGTTTTCTGGCCCTGCAGCTGCCATGCGACCTGCCAGGGTGCTTATCCCATTGTCATAGGTAGCATGTACATACATACTCCGTAAATCTAGGGCGGAGATGCCCGCAAGATCACCAAGTAAAGGAGACCCGTAGGGTCCATTAGTGGGAATAGAAACGAATGGATCGCAATTTGGCGCGAAGATCCCACCCTCAAGGCTATGGAATTTCTTGCCAAGCGCAAAAACACGGACATCAGACAAGAATTCGTTCTTGCGGTGTGCTTTCGGGCACCCAATTACCCTCCTGGTCAAAACTTTCTCTTCATCTAAGCTCTCCCCCGAGGCCCTCCGTTCCTTCTAGTGTTCACTAGACTGTTTATCGAGCCTTTCCTTAACCATGGCACCCTTTAATGAGGATGCGCACATCATCGCTACTTTAGACCGCGGTGGATTCAGAAGAACAAGACAGTGAGAAGCTATTCTGTACCTGGTATATCAGTCCGACCGTCCTTGATCGCAGCGCACGCGTGGAATAAGGAGAAGGAAGAGGAGGGGGGGAGAAGTGTGTAGATTCGGAGTCAGCCCATGGTTGCGCGAGGACCACCCTTCAGAGTTGCTGCCCATCCATGGAAATAATAGGGGAGGCTCCACATGAGCTTGCAGAGTCCACTTGAGATGGGTCAACAACATAAACAAGGAATTATTGAAATCTTGACGCCTCTCAATAATCCCATCATACCACACGTGGATCTGATCGGCCAAATCTATAGTTTTCAGGATGCAAGGAACAGATGCTATTCAAGCTAACGCCTGTCCTTCACTCTGCGTGTAATTCAAAGTAGATTGTGGATTGTCCACAGTAGGCCTGGATCAGGTGACACCCCATATGCCAGGGGGTCAAACATCACATGACCTCCCCTTTCTCGCTTAACGACTGGCATGTGACCCGGGGGTATTTAAGCTGCCCGTCGCCGGCCTCCTGCCTCCTTTTTTTTCTTTTCTCCTTCATACTTACCTTGTTTGGGTGGCTGCGATCATGAAGGCGGCTCACCACAGATTGGTCCCTGCATTGCACAGCGCGGCGGAACAGTTTGTTCAACGGCCTTCGGGTCATTGACAGGCGTATTCTTTGGCACTTTCCACCTTGTGGACCTTTCATTTTCATCAATCCTTGAGTCAATGACTCGGGCTTGGAGAAGAGAATTGATTGTAGCTATTCCTCAATTAGCCTCCCGTCTGGCAACTGACATCGAAGTCTCCTAGTCATGGATAATGCATCGTTTCGCCATTCGGAACGTGTTTCACAGATGTGCGTCAACGCAGGAGTCAAGTTAGTGTTCTTGCCTCCGTATTCGCCGGACCTGAATCCAATTGAAGAGTTCTTTGCTGAACTGAAAGGCTTCATCAGACGCACTTGGAGTTACTACGCAGACGATCCCGACCGTGAATTTGGGTCTTTTCTGGAGCAGTGTATTGATCAAGTCGGTGCAAGAGGAGAAAGTGCCCGTGGCCGTTTTCGGCATGCAGGTTTAAGTATTGAAGGCCTAAGAATTTGATACATGTCTGTCATCGATATTACGACATTGTGCATGTTTATATATATACAATGCCTGTATCACTCCTTCTAAGACGAAAAGAATCGTTAGATTACTATAGCTAAGGCTGCCATAATTTTAACAGACTAATTGTTTCTGTAACTCCATGTCGAAAAACTCTTATGCTGAACATATTTAGTATGTACTAAATGAGGAGCTATCTGGCCAGAGTTAGGGAGCAAGGTCCTTTCGGAACATCATTGAAGGAGATATAAGTTACAGATACGAACACTAAAAGACTGTCTATGTATGGTTGCTCATTGAACTGAATAGTGATGCGTCGCAAATTTATTCAAAAATACCAGAAACAGGATATTTACTCACGGCAAGACTAGAACGAAAAAGAAAGAATCAATCATGGTTTGATGGCCAGATTCCCAGATTCCCATGCCAACAGAGTGTCAGAATTCGACACAGCGTCGGGATGAGCGGGACCTAGGATTACTTGCTGCTTGTTAAGGCAGATTCTAAGCAAATCGATCGCTTCTGAACACCGACCAATAGATTGCAAAGTGAAAGCAAGGTTGGTCATGCTCGTCAGCGTAGAGGGATGGTCGGCGCCCAGCTTTGTCTTGCGAGTCTCCATCACCTGTACCTGGAGCTGCTCGGCCTCCTCCCACCGACCCTGATTCCAGTACGTTGACGCAAGGTTGCCTATGCTCAACAGCGTATCAGGATGGTCGGCGCCCAGCTTTGTCTTACTCATCTCCATCACCTGTACCTGGAGCTGCTCGGCCTTCTCCCATCGACCCTGATTCCAGTACGTTGACGCGAGGTTGGCCATGCTCGTCAGCGTAGAGGGATGGTCAGCGCCTAGCTTTGTTTTGCGAGTCTCCATCACCTGCACCTCGAGCTGCTCGGCCTCCTCCCACCTATCCTGATTCCAGTACGTTGACGCGAGGTTGGCCATGCTCGTCAGCGTATCAGGATGGTCAGCGCCTAGCTTTGTCTTGCGAGTCTCCATCACCTGCACCTCGAGCTGCTCGGCCTTCTCCCATCGACCCTGATTCCAGTACGTCAATGCGAGGTTGGCCATGCTCGTCAGCGTATCAGGATGGTCGGCGCCCAGCTTTGTTTTGCGAATCTCCATCACCTGCACCTTGAGCTGCTCGGCCTCTTCCCATCGACCCTGATTCTGGTACGTCGACGCGAGGTTGGCTATGCTCGTCAGCGTATCAGGATGGTCAGCGCCTAGCTTTGTCTTGCGAGTCTCCATCACCTGCACCTCGAGCTGCTC